>LR989957.1:3539362-4789362 GCA_905147015.1 Laspeyria flexula
GAGGTACAGAACCCTAAAATTGCATAAACGGTCACCCATCTATGAACTGACCTTATCCGAAGTTGCTTAACCTCATGAGTGTAATCAATATCTCAGTACTACAATGCTACGTGTCCCTATACAGTAACAGGTCTACTGATAACTGTAAATATAAGTTTGCTTAGTCTATTGCAGCGCCCCCTGGCGAAAAAATACAATATCTTGTATCCAAAAGTCATCCTCGATAAATCACAAATACATTACAGAAAACCGTATTGAAATCGGTTTAATCGTTCTAAAGATAGGAGGGCACAAAGGTTTCAACGAAATCAACATAGGTTTGCCTAGGCTATTGCAGCGCCCCCTGGCAAAAAAATACAAAATCTTGAATCCAAAAACAATCCTCGATAAATCACAAATACATTACAGAAAACCGTATCGAAATCAGTCTAATCGTTTTAAAGATAGGAGGGCACAAAGGATTCAACGAAATCAGTGTATTGTAGCGCCCCCTGGCGAGCTATTAACATAACACCTATCTAATAACCTGTCCCCAAGAGCCGCACACACTTTACAGAAAACCGCATCTAAATCGGTCAAACCGTTTCCGTGATATAAGGCATTATGTTGGAACACACAAACACACAAACACACAAACTCACAAACACACAGCCTCTCACCCCAAACGCATATACCGTCTCCGTTCCGTCGTGGGTAAAAATAATTATATTTATTATATGTATTACTAGTAATGAGCCCATTGGACCCATTTGGGGACGCCATACTAAAATGCCTTTATTTATAGCCAAATCCTGTAAAACATCTGACAAAATAGCATTATTTACTAGTAGTTACTATATGGATGTAAAATTTACAAAAAATATATAATAAATCATGGTGTAAATAATAAAAATCATGACTTACCTTAGATGAAGTACATATTTGCGTGATGCAGTAAATAAAATCACTAAATTTATCCATTTTATCCAATAATTCACAAAATTATATTTTTTATTACGAAGTAAAACTCTTTAACATTACAAATTCGTATCTGAATAAATGCTGGTCTACTAATATTAAAAAATGTCGATAGTTAAAGACATGTCCCCAAATGAGGACGGCGGGTCTAAATGGGTTAAGTAGATGGTGTTGTACTCCCTAAAGAAACGAAAAATAGATAGTGTCAGCAATTACTGAAAAGACAGACATAATCTATACAAATAAATAAAACACGTTAACAAATTGCTGTGTCTGTTTGTAATAATAAAATGACCACTTATTACTACATGCATTTGAATGTGTATACGGTACATATACCAAAATAACATTTTTTTCAATTTTTGTCTGTCTGCTTGTTCCAGCTAATCTTTGGAACGGCTGGACCGATTTCAACGGGAGTTTCACTAGCGGATAGCTAATGTCACAAGGAGTAACTTAGGCTACTTTGGTTTTGAAAAAATAACAGGGTTCCGTAAAAAAATGAATGATGACAATGGAAAAACAAAAAAATGGAAAACTCCATGAATGTGGGATAAGTTGTCCACGCGATCGAAGTCGCGGGCACAGCTAGTATTGAATAAATAGGTACCTATAAATAAATAAAATTTAAAAAGGCGTATGTTAAACAATAGGGTGTGGCCGTCTAGATACTTATAATTCTCTCTTAAAAATAATATGCAAATAACGGACAATTTGTGTCTATTATACTTCGTCATGCAACTTAAATATTATAGTGATGCAAGGGTCTGAGTGTGCGTGGGTAGACGCTTCTTATTGTGGAGACTAGATTGTTTACCGGTTTTATTGATGCGAGTTTAAAGTTAAAACGAAGTGGTTGTGTTATGAAATGTTTTGTCACGGGTTTTTTATTATGAATGAGCATAATTCGAGAGAAAATCCACTTATAAATATATATTATATAGATAAACAGAATCATTGCAGTAGGAACGTAAAGATAGCCACCGAAGTCTTCGCAGAATTGGGCCTAGAAAATGCTGGAAGATTTTAATGATATTTAGAAGATGGCCGGAATTAGCCTATTACTGTGTACTTACAACTTTAACAAATGAAATGAACATGTAGAGATGATGTTAATATTGTTATACAAAAAAAAAAACAAAAAGTATCAAGACTCGGGGAGATAGGGGCACAATATCCCACAGCTGAATAAATATTTGGACGCACATGTGTGTAAACTTTAAAACTTGCACCACACTCGGTTGTGACAGTAAAGTCAAGGTTAATTTTCAATCGGAACAATACACATAGTAATCCTTAGAAAATAATCTAACCTACATCCTATACATACATACAGACATATAGATCACGCCTCTTTCCCAACAGAGGGGTGGGCAGGGACTATTTCCTTCCTCTTGCTACGATTCTAACATACATCTTTGGCATCTTCAACAATCATCAGTGTTTTCATGCATTCTCGCCGGTTAAGAGTACTCCTGATCTGTCCCTTCTTTAGAACGTCACCTATTTGGTCATGGTACGTTCTTCTAGGTCTGCCGCTTCCAATGCCACCTTTCACATTCGCCTCATTTTTTTTTGTCACTCTTCCTTTATTCTCTCGACATAATAATCCTACTAATATTATAAATATTAGTAAGTTAAGTAAGTAAGGCGTTGTTTAAAAAAAAATATATATATAAAAAAATTAAAAAAAATACGAAAGTTAGAATTGCTGAAAGGATCAGTATGGAATTTAGCACAGAGGATAGACAATACTCTGGAATAGCACATAGGCTACTTTGTACCGGTATACCGCGCGAACGGAGCCTTGTGTGGAAGCTAGTTTTAAATAAAAAATAAAAAATGAATGAACGGAAATGGTAGAAAAATATGTATTTTTTACTCTTTTATTTCGTCTGATATGCGGAAGAATCCGTGGGCACAGCTAGTAATGAATATAAAGTAGTACTGAATAGTGTAATTCCGTTTTATGCGACGCATTCTTCGGTTTACGACAACGTACCTACACTTTAGAAAATGATGAATGAGGCAATACGAAGGTAAATTAAATACCAGAAGAGCTATGTTCATTGCCGTTATCTAAAATCTAGACAATAAATGTTTCGTTTAACATTTTCTTTTAAATACATACAATTCAAGTATTCCCTAGGACCTCATGCGTTGCAGGACTTCATATACGATGAAAAGAAATTACCAACCCACAATGGAATACCTATATATCACATTAGTTCCGAAATCAGAATATGGACCTATATTATAGTAGGTTTAAAGTGGATTATTCAAATAAAAATACTGACCCCATTTTTAGATAATACTGGGGTTACGCAGCATGTGCGTTAGAAGGGTGGTTAAATATATACCAAGAAGCGATTTTTACTAAATATGGAATAACAAACACTTTCCTATAAATGAGTCGAGAGTTCGAGACTCGAGTCAAGTTTCCTTGACTTACGAGTGCTAGCTAACAGCGCAACAACAAAAGTTTTGACAATAGTTTTATTTGCATAGCTGGTCTCTATTGGTCGGTATTTTATTCAAAATTCGATTGTTCGATTTAAATACCGCTGTCAAATATTTGAAAATTTTGTTCGCTGTTATTTGAATCGATATCTAAATCGATCCATCGAATGTCGAGACAAGATTGTGGATCCGTCAGAGCAATTACACAGGAATAGCCAAGCACACTCTTTCCCCTCTACCAAAGTACATGAACAATCAGTTTGTGTCATTTTATTTGTCACGATTTTAATTTGAGTGTGAGTGTATAAAAACGTAGATTTTTTTAAGACCTTTAAAAATAAAGAAATCAGTTACTAATGTCTCTAATAGACTTCTGTAATACCAGGACTCAGGCGTATGACTTGCGGGTTTTAAAATGGAATCGCATTCAATAAAATCCTAATATTCTCTCAGAGCGCTTCTTCTGGCCCTGTATTACCAATTAAATTATGATACGAGTAAGTTACTAGTACAACAATAACTAGGAATATTGTGGCTTCTAAATGCCTTTTAAATGTAGCTATAATATAATTATAGTTAGTCCATGAATGTATTAGCTTCAAATGAATGAACATTATGAATGCAAATGCATTGGAATTTATGTGTAAAATATTGTCACCTTGACGATACGACGGCACCAAACCCCGCTTATATAACAACAGTGACAAATTGCTGACATTGAGCTGAATTTTGAAGGAAGATAAGGATGGATAAAATTAGGTATTTCTATTTAATATTCGCCTGATGGATTAAGAATACATAATGCCACTACCCCATCTCAACCCGTGGGTCTCGTAAAAAGCGACTAAGGGAGTAACTTTATGCAGACAAGAGTACTGTGAGAAAAGGAAAATTCGAAAAATCCCTATACCAAGCCGTCTGGCCAGCGTGGTATAGTAGGCTAAATTCCTTCCACATCTTCTGGAGGACACCCGTCCCCAGCAGTGTAACGTTTATGGGTTGAAATGATGATGATGATTATAAAGAATTACGGATTAAATGTTACAAAGATAATGTACTATTGTATATTTTAAGTTCTCGTATAACATATGCGACTCTCGAAGTCTCGATGAAGAAAAATTCGCTCCGCACTACAAGCACTTTTATTACACTAACTTTTATAGAGGTGGGCTCTATAAAAACGTAGACACGAACGAAACGTAAAACATAGTAGTAGATTAGTAGATTTCGCGTATTTGAAGTTTTAATGGGGGTCAATGAACAATTCTACTACGGAACCCCACTTCGACTATAACTAGTTGGCGAAAGTATATCAGTGCAGCAATTTAAATAATGATTATACTTTAGAATGGGACATAAAGGGATTTTTCATATTATCCGGCGATTTGAACTGTACTCATAGTGACCCTGCTTTAGCAAAAGCAATTTGCAACCTAATGAAAGTAATGTTGAAGTAAATCTTTGAAAAATAGATTGAATATCCAATCACGCTTAATAAGATACGCTTACTTTGGATCCACATAACAACGTAATCTGCTTACTCGTAAATCTGCTTGATAACTGGCGACCTTGTTATGTTATTTTTCCTACTTTAGTGCTTAATTTTCATGCTTTCGATTTATTGATAAGGGGCGTAAAGCAAAGGTCATAATAACATTTAAATAAATTAAGGAATTCTCATCTAGATTACAATGTAACAGTTTACGATATTCATAGGTTAAGAATGTAGCTGGCGAAATGTAGGTGTTTTTCACCTCTGCCTACCTCTTCGGTGACAAAAAGAAGCTATGTAATTTTTGTAAAATGATTTCAGCTAATTTATCTTCGACCAGTTCGATGACAGGAGAAGATCTATGCAAAAATTCAATCCAGATCCGATTTTAGAGGAAGTTTCATATAATAGGTGTATGAAACTTACCTATCATGAGTCAAACTATGTGACGTGTGTATCGGGCTGAGCGTGACGTCAGACAGCGAGGCATACCGCTGCGAGCTCGTCGACACCCGCTCATACTGACTGTTGATCTCGTTCTGTGGACAAACATTACTTTTAGTCTATATTACGTACACGAAATACTCTTAAATGTCAAAGGAAATAGGCTAAGGCTTAAAGACTGACGATGTGATGAAACAATCTGTATTGCAGGTGATTTCCACTCTTGTCCAAGCGACACGGTTACATTTCGTAGGCCGCTAGCAAATGTTTGTTATTTTTAGCAATTCAAAAAACTAGCTCAGACCCGTTATGCCGCATAAATTATGCGACACTCCACATATGGACTCGTATTTATAATTTCGTACTCTGTACATTCATTACCAAAACACGAAGCCTACTTTTTATATAAAAGCGTACACCTTGATGGGGGATATTGTCTTTATTTTATATACAACAGGTTCTAAAAGTGGGGTCTACGGATCAGTTAGGGGCACGTATTATATGTGTGCTAGGGTCTGTAGCTGGTCAGTTAATAACATCGTATTAGCCTAGGTCGTATACTGTTAAACATAGACCTCAAAATATTTACAATAGGTCCAGTCGTATAAAGTTTATATCCAGCTTGATCCATTATCTGTCCACCCTTACATATTCATCAAAAAATTGTGCAGTAACCTGATTCATCGTTTATTTGACACTAGCTGTGCCCGCGACGTCGTCCGCGTGGAATTTAACAAAACCAGCATTACTTTTCTCAAAGTAGCCTAAGTTACTCCTTATTACATCAGCTATCTACCAGTGAAAGTCTCGTCAAAATCCGTCCAGCCATTCCAGAGATAAGTCGGAACAAGCAGACAGACAAAAATTGTAAAAAATGGTATTTTGGTATATGTACCGTATATACATTCATATGCATGTAGTAAAAAGCGGTTATTTTAATATTACAAACAGACACTCCAATTTTATTTATTTGTATAGATTTCTCACTGATTATGTTGTTACTGAGTATTTATTGGGCCTACAGTTATTAATTTATGCTTTTTTATGTTTCTTTTTATTTTTATTCTTTTTATGTAAAACTTTATTTTTTAATTTAAATTAAAACAATTGTATTATTTACTGTAATTGGTGTAAACCGTTGTAAATAAAAAAAAAAAAAAAAAAAAAAATAAATTAAGCGTACTTTAAGTTAATTACCAATAGAAGTATGGCTATATATGGCTTATTTGCTATTCCTTAAATTGATTTTGACGCGGGTCTGTAGACGTTTTCTTAATTTTGAAAATGAACCATGCAAAAAGTTTATGAAACAGTAGTGGTATACGGTATGCTCGTAAAAGACAGTCGTAACTCGTAACTGTAATGGGCTGCGACATTTCCTTTTATGTACTGCCTACCGTGTGTCTGGTTCCTGTATCAATTATATGGGTATGCAGCTGCTTGGGAGATGCGTCAACATCCTAAACGAGCAACTTTGGAACCTGAAGCTTCTTTAATAGTGACTCCTGGAGATGGATTTTGAATTGTGAACATTTTAGTTTTATAATACCTACTTAGATAATTTTGTTCAAGAGACTATTAAAATATTAATTCTGAATTTATATTACACACAATTGTTTCTATAGCTTGTTTTAAAGATTTACAAACATTAATTTTGAATTAAAATACATCGCAATAAATAATAAGCATTAAAAATTATAATAATGTAAGTTAAATTAGCATTAATTACATTCTAACATACTATGTCAATTAATTTTAATATAAAATATTGTTTTATTTATGTTTTTATAAAAACATCGTTCATTTACTTCAGTTCAGTCAAAAATAACTGGAAGATGTTGCCACACCTAAAACTGTGTAAATAACCGACATAGCTTTTTTTATTTAAATAACAGCAGTTGACACTTAACTGCGCTTTAATGCGCAAGTCAATAGACCAAAGTGATCATTTAATTTAGGTGTGCATCTTGTGATCTTGGTATTGAAAGATATTTGCTTGAGAAGGTAAATTAAATTTACTTCAAAAGGCAAGTTTAGTAAGTCGCCTTGACAACAGAAGAATAGTCTGAATGTTTTCTGCCGCTAACCAGCTAGGGACGACTTTATTTCGACTGATCTTTTTCTTGAAATAAAAGCATGTTAGAACTGTATCTGCGACTTAGTTCAATCAGCTAGAAGGCGCTTGTGGCTTCGCTCCCGTCGTTCTTTATTTGGCCACTGCTCATCTCCTATTGACCGTAGCGTGATGTTATATAGCCTATAACCTTCCTCGATAAATGGGCTATCCAACTCTTAAACAATTTTTCAAATCGGACTAGTAGTTCTTTAGATTGTAGCGTTCAACCAAACAAACAAAGCTTTCTAATATTGTAATAAGCATAGATATATGTGAATCATACTAATACGTAATATCATTCTATTAAGTGTACTATCACAGAACACTATGCTTAGTACACGATACGCTAAGATTCATTATCTTAGCATCAATGAGATAAAGTTGCCTTTCATTCAAGGCAAAGTACAGTTTGCATTAGCATATCTATTGGTTATTTTAATAGCGGTCAACTACGCAAAGTTACATGTATTATCAAATTTGAAGCTCTGACGAAATCACAAAAAGGTACCACTAGTCATCACCATGACATCACCGGTAACAGCAGCAATTGTAAACAAAAAACGTTAGTAGAGAACTTCTCAGTGCTAATCGAAGCGTGGCGGGCTGTTGTTAGACAGATTGGGTGAATCATATCGTAGGACTTTGACATTGAATTCAGGCCATGAAATAAGCAGGCAGATATTTGGTATGTGTGACAAATCTCACTTGAAATTAATGTTATGTAAAATGTAAAATAGCTATTGTTTCGGTGGAGTGAAGTGTTAGTGTTATGTTCAAGGATGTACAATTTGTAAACATAATAATATGAAAATCGAAACAAGTGTAAATTTGAAGAGGCTTATGATCAAAGACTGCGAATTTTGAGTTGCTGAAGGATATATTTTACTTGCTTTTTACTATAAAGGTTGTGTAGAAGAATTCGCTATAACCGAAAAGACCACCCATTGTAATCTTTTCTTATATTTACCATAAAAAAGGCGACTGATGTTTCTTTATGTGACTCAAAGTTATAGTTTAAAGTTTAAATGGATGCATTAATAACTTCACAACAAAGTGTCAACAAAATGTGAAACTACTCAGTTTCACATTTAATTTTATATTTTAATTAATTAATTATATTTTCCTTTAATAGCTACTTAGCTATTAAAGGAAAAATTACCTTATTTGCATTTTCCTTTAATTATATTGCCAGTTAAAAGTAATTAAGACATTACAATCTTATATAATATCTAAATGCAAGTGCGTTCAAAGGGGATATTAACCTGTAATCAATATTAAAAATACTTTTTACATTAACCTTTATCGACTCTCACTACTCGGCTCTGATAACCGCTACATCAAAGCGAAGCAGCCCTTAGTTTTCGTGGCCACAAATAGACTACCCAACGGTTACAATACCATACTAGTGAGTGCGGAAGCAAACAAACTTCAACTACTTAACAAGTGAATTGAATAATTATTCTCAACAATTAAAGGAAACTTGGTAATGTACCTAAATCTAAATATAACTACTGTTGTATTCAGTTTAATGGGGACAGGAAAACTGACTTAAATACTATAGTAGGAGTGTCAATGCTGATGAAATAAAGTCCAAGTTCAACTGGTTCCAATGAACACAATAAATAATTCATAGTACCTACGTAAGTATTCAAGTGAGCTAACAGAACAGTTCACTAGAATATTTTGGGCGCTATTGCTCTACAAACTATTCAAGCCTCGTACAAACTAATTTGCGTCTCAAATGAGCGATAATTTATGCATGCAGTACACTTGTAGGCTAATCAGTAACCGACCTTGTACGTCCGAGAAAACATCTTCAACACAGACCTCACTCAACTAACATATCGATTGATATCATTGCGTAATTACACTCACCGAGTCACCATAGCAACTTCATAGCACGGCACGACTCCCTCCAAACCGAATATTTCTAATTTCAGCCGATAAATTAGGTCAAGAATAAGATTATTAAAGTTATTAGGGAATTCTTTAGATACAACACTCACTGTACTATCAACGGTTAGCGACTGGAAGGCGCCAGATGTCTTAGTATGGGCAACACAAAAATAAACCACGTGGGGGAAGTTTGATTCCAGTTATATTTAGTTGTATTATAGTTACGTTTTCCTGTGCAGTCCTGAAGTATCACAGGACCGGTGCCTACTAAATGCACCGCGGTACTAAAGCTCTGGCAATATTATATTGTCGTCTGTCTGTAGGTGTTTGTCTAACGGTCATATTCATTATGAATTTGCGAGCTAAAATGCCGCCGCCTGATATCAAATACGCGGCGCGGCGTCTAGGTCACATTTACAATATTGATGTAACTTATACACATGTCGTGTGGTCGGCGGTTTGTTTTGATCGCGGTCGCGATCGATAATGACGATCAGTGTTACAGAATTTAAAGAACAAATAACGTCTTATATAGTGGAGATAAGACATTTCTTGAATTCTTCACATCTATTTCAAGTTGCGATAGTTTTTTGTTTATAAAAAGCATTTGCTAACTCATTCAATATTTTGCGAAGAACTTTTTAGAAACACCAATTCTAAAGCTTTATATAAGTTTTGGTTGTATTACGATTTGTCTGGGAATGCATAATTACTTATATTTATAAAAATACCAGCAGCTGCAACCATTTTTAGTAAACTATATGTGGCTCAAAGGCCACGCAAAAAAACGACGCATTTGAAGTCTACTATGTATTTTATTTTTCTTGCCACAAATTCACAATGTTTTCATTATTCGTGTGAATGAATCTAAACGAACTGATACTATAAAGAATCGAATAGCGAATTCATTGTTTTCTTCACGTATTCTAATTTGTATTGGTTCAAGTTCATTCCCACTGGTTAACTAACCACAATAGAATAAATTTACATTATTCTGTTCAAGCGGAAACTGCACAAGTGTCTACCATATAATATTAAGAGTGAGCGTCTATTAAGTCCAATTGCTTAATTGTTATTTATGCTTTTTACAATGGCTTTTCAATTTAGATAGGGATAGATAGGCTAATGAACTAAGCTAATATTCTGTAACAGATGCTAGCTTTTATTTCAATTTAGACACTGCTATGACGCATACGTAGTGTTTCCGTTGAAATCTTTATATTGGATAAATCCATCAACAATAATATGTATCAAAAGAGACTTTAGAGCGGCAATACGTTTGATCGCCAAACTTTCCCTTGAACCATTTATATTGGTTGGCTAGATACCCCTGTGTACTGATCAAACATGGCCGAGATGCAAATATTCGTCGAAATAGGAGATTTAGTGAGAAGCTGAGTTATATAATTGCATAGACATCTGATATGTGGATGTTACTAAATTATGATTGCGACTGGCCTGTTGGTCTAGTGGTTAGTGACCCTGGCTGCTAAGCCGGAGGTCGTGGGTTCGATCCCCACCCAGGACAAATCTTTGTGTGATGAGCATAAAGGTTTGTTCTGTGTCTGGGTGTAATTTATCTATAATATGTATGTATTTACAAAAAAAAATGTAGTAAAGTAGTATATCAGTTGTTTAGTACCCTTAATACAAGCAAATATAATTGCTTAATTTGGGACTAGATGGCGCTGTGTGAATGTGGTAGAATATTATTATTATTATATGATTTTTATATTTACGGTTACTACGGCTACTGTTTACGGTTATACCCTCACATCTATACTTTTATGTTTTCATAGAAGTAGTTAAAGAGGTTGGACATGATTTAGGATATTTTTATCCCATGAAAGATCTTATATCCATTAAACAATTACAAATGCATTTGCACACAAAGATATTTTTGCATTTAGCGCATTTGGAATTCCGTTTTATGATTTCGATGAAAGCCAAAAACAGGATATTCATTTTTCTGATATCGGGAAAACCGTTTATTTTAAATCAGCACATACAATATAAACACCTTAAATAAATTAACTGGTAAAAAAATAAATTCGCCAGTATTTGCTGATAAATTTCGTTTGAAAACACGGCCATGGCGAAAGACTACTACCAAACGGTTCGCTCTCCCATAAATACGATGGAAACCTTGAAATGGAAACAACAATTACTGTTGAGTTAAAGTTAACTTGGGGTGTGACGTAAACTGGTCTAATCATTTAAGAATTGTAGTGTCGTGTGTTCGGTACCGGACATACGGGCTCAAATATTATTTAAGCAAAAGTTGTGACGACCAGGAACTATTGTGTGAATAGATGTTAAGAGTTTATCAAAGATAAGTTTGAATTTTAGAAACGTTTTAGCTTAGACCTTCCCGATGTTTTTTCGAGGGCATTCGAGTATTATAAATTTGGGACCAACGGAACCCCAATTGAATCGTAAATTATAATTTTGATGAGCCGGAATTATGTTACTCTATGGTTTCGTATTTTTGAGTACGAGTATAACCTACTGCTGCATCAATGCTACTATCCCGCTAATATTATAAATGCGAAAGTTAGTATGGATAGATGGTTTGATGGTTGTAAGGATAGATGTTTGTTAGAGAATCACGCCAGAACGGCTCAAACGATCTGTATAAAATTTGGCACACAGATAGATAAAGACAATATATCGGGAATAGCACATAGACGAGATACCAAGTAAGTGAAGCTGCTGGCAGAAGATAGTTTAAGTAAAAAATCTATGCGTTACCTTATCATTTCAACCCATAAACGTCCCAGTGCTGGGCACGGATCTGGTCCAAACAATGTGGAAGGAGTTTATCCTACTATACCAAGCTGGACAGACGGGTTGGTATAGGGTTTATTTAGAATTTTCAATTTCTTGTAGTGCTCTTGTCTGCATAAGGTTACTCCCTTAGTCGCCTTTTACGACACCCACGGGTGAGATAGGGTAGTGACATTATGTATTCTAAATCCGTCACTACACGGATAATATGTTACCTAGTTTATCAAAATTATATATAACGCGAGCGAAGTCACGGTAAATCCATATACAGTTATTTATATGAATCAAGTCGTAATTCATGAACCGATTATTTTATGAGCTTAATTGGGGTATTTCGGGCTTTTGATTACACCATACGCGGTGGTATGTACCTAGTACTACCTTACTAGCGCAGCGGAGTTATATTTACTCTACCGTAAGATGAGACCTTGGGCTTTATGGCTGTCTTATTATCGTTTACAACATGTGGTTTTGAGGATATAGGCTTAACTCGATAAGATAATGTGGGCATTGTCTGAGTACATTTTGTATCTACTTATTGGCTAACATGTGTCAGCTAATAAGTAGTCTATACAAAATATTATAGCATTCCATACATTTTTAGTCTTATAAATCCAAATCCTGTATCCTGGAGGGCTTTATAAACGTATATACATAGATGTTAAATACAGTACGACTCGGAGCAAACTTCTTCTTCGGGTATTCAATCACAACATTCCGTGAAATTTGACCATGCAGGCCACTTGATAAAACGTGCAGTAACTTACGTTGATTGCTGTAAGTTCAGAAGGTGTTTGTTAAAAATTATCAAACGTAGTCAGCCTTTTGAATCATTTATGAAAGCAAAGCAGAAAACTTAAAACGTACTGTTTTCATTTTCAGTGTAAAACTTAAGATAAGCATCCTAGATGTAATTTAATATTACAGGAAGTTAAACGGTCTGATTGCATTGAAATGCAGACGGTCGTAACTCGTACTATATTACTATAACTAGAGCTAGTTAGGTAGGTACTTAGTTTGTACTCAATAATAGATGCAAATTGCAGAATGCAGGTGATAATGAAACGTTATTGGCAATAGTAATTACTAGCATTAAATATAATCGCAAATTAAATACTTAGACGATGTTTTAGCTCATTAACCGGTTGCATCGTATTTGTCTATTTTAGAGAGGAACTTGACATCTTCGAAACAATAAATATCATTTTGGAGTGAAGAAGGATGGAAATTATTTCTATATATACCTACAATTGGATAGCCTATTTATTTTGGCCGCAAATATTTACCTCTAAACAGGTTTTAAGTTCGATCCTCACGCGGAACAAAGCATTTTGTGTTCCATAAACGGTTACTCCTAGTTCAGACGTGCTTAGTGTCCCGTGAATTCAATGTATATACAAAACCTCCCACGACCCAAAAGTTATTCCTTAAACGCGTGCAAACAGTGTGGAGTAATATTCTTTGTTCAGAACACAACACGATTACATTCGATATAAATAGGTTTTAAATTCTAATCGATATTTTCGTACGTCAGCTGTAAAGTCTGTAATCTTCTTATCTTAAGCTTAGTGAACCTAGAATAGACTTAATTGTCTGGGGTTCCGTTATATAACTGGGTAATTTTATTTGAATAATGGTCCGGTGGCGAATAAGAGCATAACCAATAGGTATGTTTTTTTTGCTACCATTTTAAATTTTAAATCAATAGCGTCAACCCTATGCATCTTTCAGGAGATATAGAACTGTAAGACGGATAGACCCGACGGACAGACCAAATTGCACCCTAAGGATTCTCTTTTTCCTTTTAGATAAAAAACCTTAAAATTGATGCAATACCTAGTCCATTTTTGCACCTATAAGCATATTTACCTGAAATATTTCCTTGCGATGTCCCTTTAATCTATCCAAACTTTCTTCTGAGGAGTAGTCGGACGTCTTGGTGAGCTTCTCTCCGGCGCTCTTGGTCGAGAGTCGCGTGCGATGAGCCGGCGGCGACGTGTACTCTTCCTCGACTTCAGTTATTGCTTCTGATGATATTTTGTTTGTCGTTTGACTTAGTTGCCTGAGGAAAGTGAAGCTTATTAACATGAGCAAATAGGTCAAAGTTGGGTAATCATTGATTGCTTGAATGAGGACAAGTCTTGGACAATCTTGATAACGGATATAGGCTTTTTAAATTGTCACGCATGTAAATTGGATAAGATTCTTTGTTTTACACAACCATATCAATCATGACCATTGGAAACGTAAGAAATTGTTGCGAAATTTAAAGTAACTAGGTAAGTATTTGCAAACAATAGAAATCTATACTTGTTTAGTAACAAGAATTATTATATAGATTATAACTGCTGGAATTACTTTCTATATGTTTTAGGACCCCTAGCTAACCTAGCATGCAAACCCGGTCACGACCTCACGACCAAAAGCCGTAATATTTACGCCATTATGAAGTATAACCCAATACAAATTAACTGCTTTTGGCACTTAATTAGCATCAACTTTATCATGTTTGCTGATAGGCATGGCGCCAAATATTTGTTGTACACACAACACTACATGAAAACAGCATGCCAGCCAACATTACATCAAGGTGAATTTTTAAACATTCAACTGTGGAATACCTTGATCATTAGACCTACTGTTTTTATTATTTACCTACTTTAAATTTTTATGAGGCAGTTTTGTTGGATATTTTCGGTCTGCCACTAATGGTATGCAAATATGCACATTGGAGATAAAAGAGACGCCGAGTTTAGCTCGTTCCATAGCTCGTTGAGCGACTTGAAGTTTTTGGGCTAGTCCTACAGTGAGTGTCCACGTCTCGGCACCGTAAGTCATAACAGGTAAGATGCAGGAGACGAGAAAACCCGCCGTAGTTTGCCAAACGCTGCCCAACCCAGCTAGATCCCTACCTTAGTCTAAACTGCTAATTTTATTTTTTCTAAACGATGCCGCGATAATCGTCGAAGATATCTATCTTGTCACTGCATTTTAGTCCTATTATATCAGGTATTTGTAACACTATCACCAAATTTCAGTTCTGGGAAGGATCTACTTCATCATCATCATATCAGCCCAATGACGCCCACTGCTAGACATAGGCCTCACCGCAATGCTGCTACTGCGAGCGATTTTGTCCTGCTTGCAACCAATGGCAACTCGCAACTTTTACTAGGTCGTCGGTCTATCTGGAGGGAGCGCGCAACACGCTGCGCTTTCCGATACGTTGCCACCATTCGAGAAGTTTTATGCCTCATCGGCCATCAGTTCTGCGAGTTATGTTGCCTGCCTACTGCCATTTCAGCCATGCGATTTGGGATCTACTTGCACCCAGTATAAATAACTGTATAATTTGCAAATAAATGTCAAAGAATATGGAAGTAATGTATCACATTGCAGGGGTAAGGTCTTTCGTTATCAGGTGACTCATTTCCGTTTCCCAAGGTTAAACTTATTTCTAGATATCTTATCAAGAAAGTTGGTTAATGAAGTTTATTTTACTTTTATGACTCTGATCAAGTAAAATAAATGCATTGAATTTCATATATATTGATATGCTAAGTCAGCAATTAGAATGTTCCAGTTTGCATTCTATGAATGAAAGATGAATTGAGTCAATTAATATATTATCTTATCAGTTGCAACCTACTTTTATTTATATATAATTTTTTTTTACTACAATGATGGCAAACATCTTTAACAATATTCATTTACAAAGGTAAAAATTATGGTATTATTCCTGGGATATAACTTTGTAAATATTATACAGTTAGGTACTTACTGTTCTTTATGGGTGTTAAATTCCAAGAAACAATGCTCAATTAGAACATAAAACAATAAGTCATTTTTATAATAAAATTGGTCTGAATAAACATTCATTCATATGCATTCTAAGAACTATTATTTCAGTTTAAAGCTTTGGCAACCTTCACAAGTTTCTATGTTGTCCCACAACAAGGCCATATGACATGACAGAATGACCTCACAAACTATGGTTGTGACATCATGGTAAACATAAATCTGTCCTTTAAAAAGTACCTTCTGACTGCCTATCATTTTATTATAGTAACCTGTATGCATGTGGGTGTTAAATTTATGATCATAAATTTTGATTACCCAGTGGCCTACTTTTTTAAGTCAAATGATAGTTATACATGCAAACCTCTTTTGGTATTTGATTACATTATTAGATAATATAATTATTCATATTATATAACATTTGAAAGTTAGTGTTCTGTTATAGCTAGTAATTTATTGATTTGTAAGAATTAGGGGATATGGTTATGATGCAGCAAAAATTTCATATTATGATTTGAAGATAATGTCATATCCAGAGATAAAAAAGGACAGAGTAAGTTTACTAATTGATGGGTCTCCAGTAACCTACCTTCTAGCTCCATCATCAGAGCAGCTCAGTCAGTGGTACCAGCATACATGGATGTTTCAAATGTTAGGTCATACAAAAGTTTTGAAAGTAAAGTAAATACCCAGTACATGCATCTAAGATCCCTACTGCAAACAAAAAGGCATCAAAATTGGCCCATTTGTTTAAGAACTACAATGCCACAGACAGATACATAAAACTTATAACACCTCTCTTTTTACATCGGTAGTTAAAAAGAAGAAGATAAAAGTATAAATTTTGTGTATATTTCCCTGATTTATTGATTTATAAAATATTACATCATAAATACAGATAAAAAATTAAAATGACATTATAAAATTACATAATTATTATAATTTAAATGCCAAATATTAACGAAATTAACATAATTTCCATTGACTTATAATCAAGTCTACAACTTTACGTACCTATAGACATAGATCTCCCTTAAAAGTAGTAATATGCAATATCCTCAACTTGTTATTATTGCAGTTTATTAATGAATAATTCTGAATGAACAACTATTATTATTATTATAAGTCATTGAGTACAGCTGCTGTCATGAATCATAAACTGTAAATAACAATGAATAACACTGTTAAATCAATTGGATTTTTCATACATTAATTTGTGAATGTGACCTAAGTTTCTTTTTTCTAATTTTAACAGCTAATAAGTAGGCATATATAACGTAACCTTCCTAATAGCAGGCTCAGACCAACAAAAAAGGATAGCAGGTTACTATCACAACTTAGGTTTTTTGGTCACAATGTAATTGAGTTTCAAAGAAACTTCTATTTCATATTTAAGTACCCTTGATACGCCCCTTTGGTATTTTGAATTCTATTATCAAATCGCATGAATATTGGCGGGACCAATTTAAAATGTTTATCACAGAAAGTGAAAACAAAAACAATGTTTCTTAATCACGAAATTGGTAGATATTAGTATTTTGCTAATTGTTTATATAAAAAGTTAGGTAAAGGATGAACTTACTTGACTGGGGTGCTTCTTCTCACAGGGGTTTTGCGGCCAGACTTGTGGTGTGTGTGTTCCTCCCCACCTGGACAGTTCTCACGGTCGCAGCTCGACCGCAGAAAGGGTGTCTTCGAACGAGACCTTGACCTCAATCCGCTAACCGTCGGATTCTCCATGTTTTAATCACTGATACTGTCTGGCCGTTATCACACTCCTAACACCATCTTCACAATACCGTCCTCGTTATTCCAAGATGATAATCAAAAATTCCACTGATATTCAATTACATATAGTACGTACACTGTTTTTTAGATACACAAATATATTGCACAAGAAAATCTATTTCTGTGGCTTCATGCGATGCCGCCAAAAGTAACGTAACGAACGTCTCGTTGACTTTCAGTAACACTTCATATGGACAAGTAAAAATGTTCATTTAAATGTAGTAACAATATACTACCAGGAAGTTTGTTATGTTACAAATTATAAATATAAAATTGGATACAATAAATTGTACCACAAACGTGCGCGATAAATGGAATTTGTGAATTTATTTCGTAACTGCTCAATCGCTAAACATAAACTGATGACGTCATTAAAAAGACGTTATAAGTGGGGATGCCAATTAAAAATTTAAAATCGAGGAGGTTAAATTATATCCATGTTTAAAATAATATTTCAAAAATATTATCGATTATTGAATTTCCGACTTTGTTTTAGTGTAGTTTCTGTAGTATTTATTAATAATTACATATATTATTTGTTATATTTAATATAAATCTAAAAATATTAAATTTCGCTTTCTAACCATTCTAATTCACACTCAAGCAAATTTACTTGCTTAATTTGGGACCACAGAACACTTATACCCTTTTGGGACTAGATGGTGTTGTGTGAATGTGGTAAAATATTGCTAATTAAAATACGACGAATGATATAAAAAATAATCTATAAGGAATGTTTTCAACAAGTATTGCCATATTACAAAATTACAACATTATGCTTCAAATAGTAAGTAGGGGGATTATGGCAAATTACCTACTTTTAGAATTGGAGGTCGATAGCAGTTATTCCAATAACCGTAAATTACCATTTTTTTCTATCTGTGGTAAATTTTAATAACTTTTGTCATTTATTATCTATTTTCTTAAAAACACAACTCACAACTTCTTTGTTTTTTAATTTATTTAACGGCCATGGATACAAGTCCTTTAAGCACTTCAATGTCTTTGGTACCAGGCGATTTTTCGGCTTTTAGACTATTTATAATATTTTATATAGATGACTATCTATAGAATGAGAATCGGCGATGAAAAAGTAAGAAAACCTGAGGTCACTTACTAGGTTACTTCAGGTTTTTTAAGTTATTTTAAATCAGAATCGCAGACAACGTTAAACGTTAAAGAACAACATTGTTAACGTAAGTGTGTCTGTGTAATTTAGGAACAAAAAAGGTACGTTTTCGGTGGATCTTGCGCCTGTACTAACACAGCATTACAACAGCTACAAGTACAACATACTGACGACGGTGGAAGTCTTGTTGGTATTGGTATTGGTATTGGTATATTGGTATTTGTTAAAGTGGTAGCTGTTTAAAAACTAAAATAATAGTAAAAAATCTTTTTTAAACTGCTATTACTTTACTTTGTTTTAGGATATAGTTACAGTGTAGTGTTTTCATGTAGACCTATATTTTATCAATATATTTATTTAATAAATTGATAAAAACTACGTTTTATTTTATTCAAACAGATATTTTGGGTGTTGGGCTACTTATGCTATATACTAGCTGCACAGACTGCACTGCAACTGTACTAACTATTGGCAGGCTACAAACAATACTTTAGAAACAGCGAAATTGAAAGTGAAAGAAAGTGCTGTTGGCAGCACTGTTTGGTTCACCATCTGTCATGATCATCAGTTGTCAGTTGTCAATGTTGTCACTGTTGTCAGTGAACTTGATTGACTTTGGTTTGGTTTGGCGGGTAAAGTGATAAACAGAATGGTTCGTAAATTCGTAACGAAAATAGTGGTTATTTAGATATTTAGTTTCAAGTCTGTGATTAAACGAACTTACGAAGGAAAACAAACGAGATGGATCAAAATGCTTTATTTAAAAAAATTAAGGAACTTGGCCATACTAATAGTAAGCGTGACGAACTCAGAGAATTTTGTGATTTAAAATATGATAAGGTAATAAACAATACATCTTTTTATACTTACAAAAGTTTTTTATACAAAACTAAGTTTTCAATGTTTTGCGTTGTATTTATTTCAGATTTTAAAGTATCTACCGCGCCGTATTGTTAATAATGATGGTGGAGATCTGTTGAACTGTATTTTAAATGGTTGGATGGACAATGCAGTGGCTTGTAAGAAAAAAGTTAAGGTAAAGTTCTTGTAAATATCGCAATAGACAAGTTTCAACATGTCGAAACATAACCAGAAAAAAGAGTGAAGATATGATTTACATATTTTTACATTATTGAATCTTGTTTGGGTTCTACTATGTGTACCTATACTTTTGATATTATAAAGCTGTAGAGTTTGTTTGTTTGAACGGTATGATCTCGGGAACTACTGGTCCGATTTGAAGAAATATGTTAGTATTGGATAGAACATTTATCGAGAAAGGTTATAGGCTATATAACATCATGTTAGTGCTAATAGGAGCTGAGCAGTGGCCAAATAAAGAACGATAACGACGGGTGTGAAGCTCTGCGTGACTCTTAGTGATTAAATAATAATAAACTTGAGTATAGATAGTAATAATAAAACATTTACAGATAATAGAGCTAATACTTCAGACTATGCGGAAAGAGTCAACATCTCTAACACATTGTGGTGACGTCATTAGCCGGCTGTGTTTGGAGTTGCCTAGGTTACCTGTGGAAGACCTAGTAAAATGGACCAATGATAGTGTACAGTCCATTGTAGAGGATAATGATGTTAATATGATGTAAGTTTAGGTCTATTTTTCTTTGAATAAGCCATGAACTACTTACCAATACGCGCTGCCGTCTTCTGTAGGGCGAGTGTGTTGGGAATGTGAGCAGAGGTTACCCGCTGTCCTCTACATTTGTCTAATTTAATTTGGCATACAGTCTTACTGCTCTACATGCTCATCATAATAATTTATCATCGTCATATCAGCCCAATGACGTCTACTGTTGAACATAGGCCTCACCTAATTTCCGCCACAGCGACCGATTTTGTGCCGCCCGCATCCAACGGCCACCCACAACCTTAGGTCGTCGGTCCATCCGGCGGGGGGCCGCCCCACGCTGCGCTTTCCAATACGTGGCCGTCACTCAAGAACTTTTTTTTTTTTTCAATGAAGATAATATAAATTGATGACAGGACTGTCACTATGGTCATAAAGTCAACACAAAAAATATTTGTGTGGTTCATAGATATTTGTTTCCGAGTCTGGACATACTTTGTGTCTGTTATTTGTATGTTAGTTAAGTCCTAGGCTTGTTTATAATACAATAATAATTTTTGTTATAATATTCTACAAAATATTAACCAATATTTTCAGTTGGCGTGATGTACTCCCAGAATGCATCAATGCTATCTCGACATATGACACAGTGAAACACTGTGGCACTGAGTTGTCTAGCACTGAGTACAAGGAACAGTGTGTGCATACACTGTGTCAGTGCAGATGGAAAGAGAAACAGCTAGTACAACTCGCTGCTATGTTCAAGTTAGTGTTTATATTAATTGCTAGCTGACCCAGCAAACTTCATATTGCTTAAAAAAAAATCGAAATCTGTTCATAAGATATTATAAAGCGATTGTATGCAAATAAAAAAATGTCTATTTTGTAGAAGAAACTATTAAAACAGGAAAAGTTGTAATAGTAATTTTGCTTTTCAGCAACAAATGAAAAAACTCAAAGGTCGCTATTATTGGTACACCTATTCTTGGCTTATAAGTGGAGTCTGTAACAGTGCCTGTAACCAATATGATTTGGTTCTATAAATATAGACTTTTTATAATTAAACAGCTAAAGCTATTACTACAAATAAAATATGAGTTATATTACTAAATCGCATTCTCAACGCTCAACTTGTAGGCAATGACATACAGAACAATAAACTTTAAGTCTAGTAACATAGACATTAAAATCGTGTATTACCCTTTGCAGAGATATGCAGTTGTCACGTAATGATCACAGGCAGGTTGTGAATAAAATTTGTTCGTATATAATAGACATACCACCAGATACATTACCTCCCCTAGTGCATCAGTTACTCAAGTAAGTTAATTTATTTATTTATCTATACTAATATTATAAAGCTGAAGAGTTTGTTTGGTCGAACGCTAGGCTCTCAGGAACTACTGGTCCGGTTATAGGTTAAATAATATAGCATCGGCTAACAGGAGCTGAGCAGTGGCCAAATAAAAAACGACGGGAGCGAAGACCCATTCGACTTTTAGTAATTATATTATAAAGCTTTTTTAAATTATTTCACAGAACCCTTATATTATTTCAAAATCAAAGTAGTAAGTAGTAAGTTACTCCTTGTGTCCCATAGAAAAGTTTTGGAGTTTACCTAATAACAAAAATGATGTTGACTTAATATAATATTATAATAACTATGACCTATATATATACTTTAGACATGTATTGTGTTTGACATTATCTATGAACATTTAATTTAATAATTTGATACATTATTCTGTACTGGTCAATTGTATTTACTTCTATAAGTTGCAAACATTTTAATTTGCATGCTGAATGTATTAGGCGAAGTATGACGAACTGTATATAATATAAGATCTGTAACTATCATATTTCAAGCAAATAAACACTCTATCTATCTATCTCAAACAAACAGACAGACAAAAATGTTACTGTGTGTTTTTGTTATAAGTTACTTACATACTTTCTTATGCCTACTCTAAAAAGCTGTTATTATGATATTACAAACAAACACTTTAATTTTATTAATTTGTATAGATTTTATTTTAACGTGTATCATTATAATTTTTAACCTGTGATTGTTTCAGACTATGCAAGGTGTACAACTTGGAGACGGTTCTATCTCACTTGTCACATTACTTCAGTGTTAGACTGTACAGCAAGCTAGAACCACCGCCACAGGACTCGGAGTCTACTACTATTGATATTGATGATATTGGTGAGTGGTAATGTTTGTGTTTCTTCTTATTTTTATCTAGTGAGCAGGGACGGACCGTGTGTTTGTGGGGCCCTGGGCCGATAATATTCAGGGATATTATCAATTAACTGCCATTAAAAACAAACCGGCCAAGTATAAAGTATATAATTAAAAAAGTAAAATATAAACAATTAAATAAATTTGTTATAAGCTTAATCAAAGGTATGTTTTTTTTAATTCACTATGTTTTTTATTGGGACTGGGGGCCTATTATATCCGGGTGCCTCGGGCTGCAGGCTCTATAACCCTACATAGATCCGCCCCTGCTAGTGGGCTTGAAGCAGACCCCTGTGTTGAAATTTATCAAGTCGCCCCAAAAGCATCCAACTTGACTCAACATCTACTACATTGTGGTAACCGGGAATAACATCTTTACATGCCTTCCGAAGCATGGAGACGCTCGAAGATGAAAATTCCGCAACGGTCACCCATCTACGTACTGACCTTGCCGAACATTGCTTAACCTCGATGAAACAAACACCTCAATTTCTGCTAAATTAAAAACACAATTTCTGCTAAAATCTAGACATCTTCAATACTAAATATAATAATACTAGATATTTAATGGAGTGTATTTGTGTATTTTTTATGCATTACTACAGATACTCGTATAATTATAGGTTACAGATGATACATTGAGTTTCGAATACATGTATACACAAATTTATACAGGAGACCAACCATGGATATTCACGTTGGTAGAGAAAGGAATTTAAACGTGTTTATACATAACTTACATTCTGTGTGATTGTCACATACGACTATGTACCTGTACATTTCAACCGAAAAATTTAATATTCAGCATTCAATGGGTTAAATTTAATATTCCATCTTCCAGTACCCCACAGTCCAGCCGAACTAAGCCGTTGTCTCTCCACCTGTATCTACCATATCTCGCAAGGTGCTGCTGATCCAGAGTTAGTCCGGAAACAGATAAAGTCGTGGCCCAAGACTCAGCTGTTAAGAGCGCCCTTTCTCATAGATCTAGCGCTAGCCATGGCTGATAAAGGGGCGGACTTCAGATCTGTTTGTTTGGATGTAAGTCTATATACACAATAAAATTAATTAGCCTCGTAATCAGGATCTTATAGTAATCGTATCGTAGCCCAGTCTTTCTCAAAGTGGGCTACGACGACGCTATAATGTTAGAAATATTTTTCGCATGTTTACAAATTAAGTAGGAAAGAGAACGTATGAAAAAATTAGAGGAATGTTTTCAATTTATTTTTTGGAATAGGAGTGGTGCATAAAAAAGTTTGAGAAACCCTGCAGTTAGCCCTATGTAGGCCTGCAACACCAGGGGCATCACGAGCACGTTGCTACCATGTTTTGTAACTTGATCCGTTATTCCATAATAGGGGCTAATGGTATATCTTATATCATCATTTCATCCCATAAATGTCCCTCTGCTGGGAACGGAACTCCTCCAAAGATTTTTGAGAGAATTATGTCTTATATAACTAGAAGGTATGAAGGCTTCGCTCCCGTCGTTTTTATTTGGCAACTGCTCAGCTCCTATTCCCCGTTGCGTGATGTTGTATATAACCTTTCTCAATAAATGGGCTATCCAACACTATAAGAATTTTTCAAATCGGACCAGTAGTTCCTGAGATCCTAGTGTTCAAACAAACAAACAAACTCTTCAGCTTTATAATATTAGTATAGATTTAATTTTGGAATGTTTGTGTAGGTAATAAGGTCAGCTATAGAACAGCGTGCGTTGGACGACTTACGATCGCGCGAGTCTGCCTGGGTCCGGTCGGTGATTGGCCCCGACATTGATGTTGTAGCGCTACTTAAAATTCTCACTACGGAAAGGTACTGGAATATTACTAAATAATATTTATCTCAGTGTTAAATCTCTGCTATTATAATAATAATAATCTCTTTATTTTCGCATCACAAGTTACCAAAGTTACACAATATTCATTAATGGTGACAGATTGAATGTAACGTTGTGTGAGACTGGAGCTTGAGATAGGTATAGAAATACCTTTATTACAAGTCACCAGGCCCACCTTCTGTTAAGTTCTAACTTTACAGCGGTCGTGTTGGTAACAGATTGAGTTGAGCTAGTACACTAAAAAATTATATTAAAGACTAGACTCCAGTGTTTTATTAGAAAGATAAATCATTTATTTTGGTCTCACTAAACATAATTATGGTAAAGACGACTTTTACTATTTCTGAGAAACAAAAATGGTCTTAACTTCGCAATAGCTACCTTGAAATATAATAATATCAAGGTAGCGCTGGTATTCTGTTAGGACCCTGTGTGGTTGGGACGGACGTCATACGTCACCATTAACTAACTGAAATAAATATTATTACGTAAAATCAAATAAAAATAATTTTATGACATACAAGAGTAAGAGTAGAGACCTCGTTTCGGCAAGCGTAATGGACGCCCTCCCTCTTGGTGGAGTGACGATCTTCGCTGGGTGGCTGGCAAGCCCTGGATGAGAGTACCCGCAAATCGTGCCCAGTGGCGTGCAATTGGAGAGGCCTATGTCCAGCAGTGGACTAGTACAGGCTGATGATGATGATGACAAACAATACTGAAAGAAATTTATAATTGAGTCATTTTCAAACTTGCCCCTAACTAAAAAAAAACCTATTTTATTCTTTGATTAAAATAATGTATCATTTGCAACCAGCTATGTACCTATAGTTATTGACTACCAGAGTTGTTGAAAAAAAACCTAGTAGGTATTAAATTAATAACAGTATTTTACACACGATTTCAAAATGACACATTTATCTTCTAAATCAAAGTTTTCCAGTTTTAAAAAGTGAACGTAATTTTTATACATTTTATTTTTATTCCCAGCGCAAATCACCGCCAACTAACCGTAGTAGGCCTCATTCACTTGGCGTTCCTCCTACTGTCCACATCTCGTATCAAGCCAGTGGCGCCCTCTTGTTGGTCTCACGGCAAACTGATACTTGTGAGACTTAGCAAGTCGCAGCCGGAGTGCGCTGCTCATATACTTAGTCAACTTGCTGATAAATTAGCTGGAGATTCTACGCAGAAGCAGTATTCAGGTAATTAAATTTAAATGTTTTGTATCATTTTGGAAGAGTGGAAGGCCACGACCGCCGGCTTAGCAGTCAGGGTCACTAACCACTACGCCAACGGGCCAGTAAATAAGAAAATTAAGTAATATTTAAAATTTAATATTTCAACTGCTAATATATAAATCTGGCAGTTGAATGAACGGGTACTTTTGTAATAGGGTCTAATCTTGGAGGTCGAATGGGTACGTAGCCGAATAAACTACAACATCTATATCTATACATATAATAAAACTGTAGAAATGTCGTTTTTGTACATAAAAAAAAATTGCAAAAAATATTGATCTAGTGGTTAGTGACCCTTACTGCTAAACCGGAGGTCGTGGGTTCGATCCCCACCCAGGACAAATCTTTGTGTGATGAGCATAAAGGTTTGTTCTGTGTCTGGGTGTAATTTATCTATAATATGTATGTATTTACAAAAAAAATGTATTTAAGTAGTATATCAGTTGTTTAGTACCCATAACACAAGCAAACATAATTGCTTACTTTGGGACTAGATGGCGCTCTGTGAATGTGGTAGAATATTATTATTATACACAACGATTGAGCGTAACTTGAAGTAACATTTAGTTTTTGTTTCATTGCAATTGGTTTATAAATAAAAGAGTTATATCGATTATAAGAATCACGCGAACAAAGTCGCGGGCATACGCTAGTTATTAATAAAAATGTAACAATTTCAGATTGCCTCTACATCCTATGTAAACTAACACCTGTATCGATCGAGCGCTGCACAGAATTGGCCACTATCTTGGAGAATTGTCAGCCTACTCCTACAGACTTCAGGTCGGCGGCAGCCGTGCTGGATGCTGTACATCCACTCCTCAACTTTAGTACCAGAAGCAGGGATACTCTGGTTATGGTGTGTCGGAAGGGGTTGTATTCAAGGTAAATGATTAATTTTTTTGAAAATAATATTTTCTATGACAGATTCTATGAGATATCATCCATCGCCCCACTGCTGGACACGGGTCTCCTCTAAAGAATGTAGGGGGAAATTGAGCCTACTATGCCATGTTTGGATATAATATACTCGTGCCGAAATGGATGTAGAATGTATAATATAAATATACAAATAACTGTCAAATTGTATATTAACAGGGACGGGGGATGGGGGACGTGAGGGACGTGAGTACGGATGCACGCGGCGGGATCAATGATACACTCGATATCTGATGATACTCTCACTCTATCTCGCTCTAGTAAATGACAGTTTTAAGTGACAGAATAGAACAGAAGCATAGGAAAGTGCGGTCAGATTTCATTGTCAGACAATTATTTATTCGACAGAGACTCTCAACACCGTTGCCTGGCTCTATCAGGCTTCCTGACAGTGCTACGTCACGTGAAGATCAGTGGTACAGTGAGCCACAACAGTCAGCAGTACAGCGAACAGTACAGCGCGCACTCTTACCTCACACAAGTCGCTGTAGACTTGCACGCTACACAGCAAGGAAATGCGTAAGTATACATATACAGGTGTTCCGAAACTCAACGTCAAGCGGCTATCGGGCGATTGTATAGGATGTGCCTGTTCTGAAAAATATATAAAATCCATGGTCACTTGGTTTCGATTTTTTTTTTAAATTAAATGATGAATTCGTCGCCCAGTAGCCGCTTGACGTTGAGTTTCGGGACACCTGTATAAAGGTTTTATATTTTTTGATGTTATAATAATGCAAACCAGGGCTATTCAAACTTTGTCCAGATTTCGTATCGATTTAAATCATTACATACATTGGAGAGTCGTAAATCGAGTATCTAAAATTATTTAATAAAAATAATAAAGACAAACTAAAACATCTAATAAAACAATTTCTTTTAAATAAAGCATATTATACTGTATGCTACGATTCAGACCAACCGGCTCGCATCGGCCCGCGCCGGGCGGCATTTTACAATGCGTTAAAGAACATTGAAATGTATCAACAGTAATTACAGTTCATATTTGCATGCAACTTACGCATAGTTACCTCCGTCGGCATCCCGCGACGCGTCGCGACGGCCGACCGGCTCCGACCGTAAGTTGCATGCAAATATGAACTGTAATTACTGTTGATACATTTCAATGTTTTTTAACGCATTGTAAAATGCCGCCCGGCGCGGGCCGATGCGAGCCGGTTGGTCTGAATCGTAGCTAAGAGAGTATCTTGATGACAAAGTAAATGCTTAATAACATCTAGTTTTTAAAATATGACATTGATTGTTTTACTAAATATTATATAAATTACAATTTTTTAATTACGCTTAATTTCCTTTGACCTTGACATACTCATTTTACTACTATTTTTACTATTAATAATGACATTGTATTTGATATAGGTATTTAAGTTTCTTTGTTTGACATTATATAATTCTTAGTTAAAATACTTTTATGTCTCTAATGTATTGCATGCTTAATAGCAGAATGTAGCTGAACCAAATATTTGTTCAAAACAAATATAAATGTAAACACCTGTTTTTACCTATATTCGCAATAAACGTTTTGAAATTGAAATTGAAATTGAATAAAATAATACAACCAAATTTATTTTATAGAAGGAAATTTTTTATATTAATTTATTTTTAAAATGTCTCACGGGTCTCACAAAAATGTAAGGCTCTGTTTAACTATAAACATGTTTCATGTGTCGACTTGTATAATGTAAGCATAAGAAATAGTAATAGTATTCTCTATTGTGGATCATAGGTAGGTACATAATACAGATGTACAGTTGATTATATATGAATGAATGATGAATGACAATCAAATTTTATAGTACTGACTTTATTATTATTATTATTTTAACGCAATGATATTTAAAGTAGCATCTTTGGCATTGTATAAAAATTATAAATTTAGTTTAATTATTGTGATTATTAAGGACATTGTTTTTATCATTGATTAAATTATATAAAATTTGCATGCTATGTACTCTGGCTAAATGGGATTGAACTTTCTGCATATCTTTGTAACATCACATTATGTACCACCCCTTTTATCGCAAGTAAAGAATTTGAATTTGAATAAGAACAGCTATGTCCCGCCCTTTGGGCATACAATATTTAAAAATGTATTACTGGATATTATATTACATGCCTAATAACTGACTGGCCTGTTGGTCTAGTGGTTAGTGACCCTGACTGCTAAGCCGGAGGTCGTGGGTTCAATCCCCACCCAGGACAAATCTTTGTGTGATGAGCATAAAGGTTTGTTCTGTGTCTGGGTGTAATTTATTTATAATATGTATGTATTTACAAAAAAAAATATTTAAGTTTTTTAGTAGCAGTTGTTTAGTATCCATAACACAAGCAAATATAATTGCTTAATTTGGGACTAGGTGGCGCTGTGTGAATGTGGTAGAATATTATATTATTATTATTATATTACATGCATTGGTATAAAAGGTTAATTTAGTATGTAGTGTCAAATATCAGTGTACTCGTATGACACAATAATTATAAATAGGCACTAAAATAATAAAACGTAAAAGTATTGAATACTGAACAGTAAAGAACAACAAGAAACGAATGGTTAAAAGCAGTGACGTAACTTGCTTTTATGTGCCCAGTGAACTTCTGTATCTGCCCTTGTTTCATGTATGACCCAAAATTTGGTTGAGGTCTGATCATTTCTGTGCCCCTCCAGGGACTGCGCTCTGTGCGTCAGCACTGTGGGTACAGTCGAGTTCATTAATATATTGGCACCATCAAGGATTCAAAATATTGTGAGTGTTGAAAAGCTCAATAAATACTATAGAACCTATGGATCAAATATATGTCCTCATGTGAATGGTTCAATAAAATATGCTGTACATTATGCAATAAGTTGTAGTCACCATTTTCAACAAAAATATCTAATGATGGTGCCAATATATTAATGAACTCGACTGTACCACCCTATTTACGGCACTGATTAAAAGGTTACTGTTGTTAATGTTTTCAGTGTAACATCCCGAGTGCGGAACGAAGCAATGTGTATGGAAGTTGTGTCGATATTGCGACGATGTCTCGTACAAGATGCGCTCGTGAAACAGTTGCTGTACACTAGTAAGTTTTTAAAATTATTATATACTAGCGGACCCGACAGACGTTGTCCGGCATGATATACCAATCGATTGCATTTTTTTTTGTTTATTTGTGAATCTAAACCATCCTCGAATCCACTTGAACACATACACAAAAATTCATTCAATTCGGTTCAGCCGTTTAGGAGGAGTTCACTGTCAACGCACGTAAAGAAGAATTATATAATATATAAAGATCAGCGATGGTAGCCGAATGGATAATTGACCGGCATGCAAGTCATGCAAAACGAGTTCGAATTGAATTTATAAGTACTAGTCTAATGACTTATCATCTGCTCACAGTGAAGGAAGACATCGTGAGGAAACCTACATACCCTAGAAAGTAATTCTAAGTGTAGGTATGTGTGGGCGCTACAATAGATCACAAAATAGATATAACTATAAATATCTCCCGTTTCGGAATCGAAGCCACAAAACTCGGCAGGTCAATGTTAGAAGTTGTTTTATAATTGTAATAAAAAAAAAATGCTTACAGAAATATACGAGTGTGCTAGAGACAAAATAATTCTACACGAGAGCATACTGGAGTTACTGTACGAACACTTGAGCAAGTACTTGCCCGAAGGTATACAAACGGCTCGTTTGTTATTGGAGAAGTGCATACAAGTCAATGGTGTCACTGCTGTGTTGAATGTAAGTTAATATCTATACTAGTTCAACCCATAAATTAATGTCCCACTGCTGGGCACGTGTCACATTAATGTGAAATGTGATCTGTTTGCATTCTGAATTTAACAGAATAGCGTTAATTGTTAGTTTTTAAGACTAATTATAGTTTGCTGGTTGAGATGGCTTCACTATCGTATTGGAATGTTCTGTAAGGATAGTTGTAAGTTTGGATAAATAAATAAAATTTTGGAGGGAATTTAGCTTACTATATCACATTGGCTAGACGGGTTGGTATAGGCTTTTGTTTCGAATTTTACCTTTCTCGCAGTGCTCTTGTTGCTTTAGGTTAGTCCCTTAGTCGCCTTTTACGACACATACGGGTTGAAATGGGGTAGTGACATTATGTATTCTTAATCCGTCACTACACGGATAAGACAAGACTAGTATCTATACTAATATTAAAAAGCTAAAGAGTTTGTTTGTTTGGTTGAACGCGCTGATCTCAGTAACTGATACAAATATAAATGCATTTATTGTTTGTCACAGGATAAGAGATGTTATAATATTCAGAATTATGCTGTCACTGTAACATGCCTGGTAAGGCGTACGATATTTTCTAGAAAAACTGAATTGACCATAATTTTAACTGTCACATTACGTAACGGCATTAGGTGAGGTCTTTGTTCAGCAGTGGACTTCGTTGGGCTGATATGACGATGATGATGATTATGTAACGGAGACTAACGCAAAATCAAGTTTTATCGATAAAATCTCTATTGTTTAAGGTGGTTTATCTGGTTTTGCAGTTAAAGTTTACGTCTATCTTGACAATATGTTTTTCGTTTTTGAAAAATATCTTAAAATTCTATTCTATATTCTAGGAGCCAATAGCCCGCTTACTGTACGCGGTCGCGCAGTTCCTACAACCTTGCGAAGAAGAAGATTTAGAAGACATCCTAGCCAGCCAGTCTGTTGAAACAGGTTCCGCACACCTCAAGAGCAAGCTTACTATTGTATTGGACCAACTGAGTAACCATGAGAATCTTGGCAATATTGACATGGTGAGTTGGCTTGTGTAAACATAATGACGTCTATTTAAACATATGCGAATGTATGAGAGCGTTCATGTAGTTTTACTAGATAACTAGACAAATATGCTCTGCGTAACGCCTCGTGTTGTCCTGAACGTAGACGTCAGCGTACACGTGCACGTACAGTCAGCAACTGATAATTTCAAAACGCAAATGGTATACATTCGTTTTGAAATTATGGATATGCTCAGTTATTTTTGTTGCTGACCGTACCACTGAGGTTACTGGGGCTACGCGTTACGTCTACGTCATGCAAGCGTTGTGTCATGTCTCATACAGTTCCATACATTACAACTCAGTGGTACGTGCACGTCTACGGTTACATATTATTATACTTCGTGCCCGGCCTCTAAAACTTTTGACAGCAAACATCACCACGTGTGACTGCGATACCTATGAAAATGTGACTTTTGTATTTTGAATTCATTAGAGCTGATTTTCGATTCTCTGTTCCGCTCACACGTATCATTTGTCTAGTGTTAGTATTATTTATATATATTATTTTTGCAGAATAAAGATTTTTACCAAATAATTATGATCACTAATATATTTTTATCATCTTTTAATGTCTATTGAATATTTTTGAAACAGAAAATAAGTATATATGTTGCTTTTTTCTGTTTTAGGAGGATCCCAGCCTGTCAGACATCACACCGGAATCAAAAGCGAAATGTTTGAAAGTACAACAACTACTTCAATGTTACGAAACGCTGATAGCTCATCAGATAATGCAGTGGAATGTAAACAGTAATAATGCTGCTCTCAAAGTTATCAAGCTGTATAAAGCTTGCCATGAGCTTACTGAACAAACTAAGGTACGTTACGAGAGATGCAGATATTAGTTATTGTATCGGATACTGTTACAAATCACTGTGATTTAGATACTAGGAAATATAACGAATAAGAATTAGAATTAAATAGAGAAGAAAATGTGTGGTTTGGTTCGATGACGTCATCTTCCATAGAACAAAATTTAAAAAAACCCTAACAGCCCTGGGCCTTGATTCTGAGCCATTGGAATGCTCCCCCATCGTAAATGTTTTCGAATCATAGATCAAAGTTTATTTTTTGTTAAATTATTTATTGACAGGTTATCGTATATGAAATAAAAATTGATTAATATTATATTTATTTTGCTATGAACTTTTAATATTATGTATTTTTAATTGACATTTTCGGACGCAAACTTTCCGGCAGCTCAAATAAAATCCTATCTTTCTACTTATCTCTCAGGTTCCATCTAAACCAGGCAAGAAAGGCAACAAGACATTAAACGAGACAAAAGACACGATCAAATCAACTCAGAAGAGCCAGAAGACTCAGAAATCGCAGAAGTCTCAAAAGGAGAAGGGTAAAGCGCCTGTGAAACTCTCTAACTTGGTCAAGGATAAGGCTGGACCGTTCAAACAGCTACCGTGTGTGTGGGACATGAAGCTTTGTGTTAGAGTCGTTGAGTTGTTGTATAGGTAAGAATTACGGACTCATCTATAAGTACATATAATAAATCTGTAGAAAAGTACTTTTTGTACATCAAAAAATTTTCCAAAAAAAATAGCCAGGGTGTTAAAGGACAACCAATAGAACCCATTTTTAGAAATTTTGTCTGTTTATTTGTTCGGGCATCACGTAAAATGTACGAAAACAAAGTAGACAACTTTTATACACAACGATTGAGCGTAACTTGAAGTAACATTTAGTTTTTGTTTCATTGCAATCGGTTCATAAATAAAAAAGTTACAACGATTATAAGAATCACGCGAACAAAGTCGCGGGCATAAGCTAGTCTAGTCTATAGTAATATAGTAAGCGTATTCGTGCGAGATTAAATCGTCATTTACTAGAGCGAAATAGAGAGAGTGAGAGCCAAGAACATCATCGATGCAATTAAATAGCTCTATTTAATTTACGCAGTGCGATTTTTTATTGTAGTGCGCGCTAAGCCTAAGGAGATTATCTTCTGAAAATTATACTGACAATTTTGAGCAAATAAATATAATAGTAATAATAATATTCTACCACATTCACACAGCGCCATCTTGTCCCAAAGTAAGCAATTATATTTGCTTGTGTTATGGGTACTAAACAACTGATATACTACTTAAAAATTTTTAATTGTAAATACATACATATTATAGATAAATTACACCCTAAAGATTTGTCCTATTGAAATATATTTTATATTATCTATCTTATTTATTGTTAGAAGTATTTCTCTTCTGAGTCGTAGCTTAAATTTATTTCTTCTCTAAATACCCTATGTTTTTGTTTTTTCGGTATTGTTACATAACGTTTTTTTGTAACAGAAAATATGTCCGTATTTTCTCCGTATAATAATGCTTTTAATTAAATCGTAATTAATTTCGTGTATTCACATGAAGTCGTGCGTTAAGATTAGTTAAACAAAACACAACACTTATTTCTTTTTTTAATTTCTCACTTACATGGCCTATTAATTATAATTTTACTTTTTTACAGTGAAAACGTGCCGTGGTCATCGTTAGAACAACGCAACCAGATTCGAGTTCGTCGCGACTTCCACATATGGTCGCTCAAGTGCATACAATCAGTTCTATCAGAACAGTTGGAGAAGAAGTGTGTGGCTACACACTGTGTTAATATCGCCTCTATTATATATAAGCGGTGTATTTGTAGGTAAGTCATCAGAGCGATTTGATTTAGGTTAAATTAATAAGAGAGTCAAGAAATAATATTTCACCACATTCACACAGCGCCATCTAGTCCCAAATTAAGCAATTATATTTGCTTGTGTTATTGGTACTAAACAACTGATATACTACTTATATACTTTTTTTTTTTGTAAATACATACATATTATAGATAAATTACACCCAGACACAGAACAAACCTTTATCCTCATCACACAAAGATTTGTCCTGGGTGGGGATCGAACCTTCGAAATCATCAGGCTTAGCAGTCAGGGTCACTAACCACTAGACGAACAGGCCAGTCACATACAAAATAAAAATCCCTAGTTATTTAAAAAACATTTATATCAGGTTCCAAGACATGTGTGACTTTGACGATCAGACCACGCTCGGGTGTTTGGAGGTGTTCAAAACTTGTCTCACGCTATTATTCTCGCCGAACTACTCACTAAAATCTGAAGGATTTTTGTCAGCTATCAGTAAGTACCTCATTTTGAATATACTTCGGCCACTGCCATAATGTAGTGTCAATTTTTTTTTGTTGGTTTTTTTTTTATTGCCTGCCTAGGATTAGTACAATTAGGGCCACATCAGTTCTGACCGTACCGAATCGCACTTTCCTATGCTTCCATCCCTTTCTGTCACTTAGAACCGTCATTTACTAGAGCGGGAGTGCGAATGCACGGCAGCGGAATCGATGAGGCGCTCGGCTCCTACTCTCTATCTCCCTCTAGTATATGACAGTTGTATGTGACGAAAGGATAGAAGCATAAGAAAGTTCAATTCGGTGTGGTTCAGCTCTAATTGTGCTTGTTCTTCCAGGCAGGCACGTAATTATCTGTACCGTCAAGAACATAAGAAACAAAACAATTTAAAAAGAACACCAAAAAATATCACATGTTAATCAATAGTAAAACACCAAAGTATTTAAAATTAATTATTACATACATACATATACGGACCAATACACCTAGTAATCCTTAGAAAATAATCTAATCTAAATCCCATAATTACATACATATGTATAGATCACGCCTCTTTCCCAACAGAGGGGTGGGCAGAGACCATTTCCTTCCACTTGCTACGATTCTGATATACATCTTTGGCTTCTTCAACATTCATTTGTCTTTTCATGCATTCTCGCCGGTTGAGGGTACTCCTGATCTGTCCCTTCTTTAGAACGTCACCTATTTGGTCATGGTACGTTCTTCTAGGTCTTCCCCTTCCAACGTTTCCTTTCACATTCGCCTCAATTTGTATTAATTATTCACTTTGAAATATTTTCTCAATCACAGCTGACAGTACAGAGCCGTCCCCACCGGCGTATATAGCCATAATATTAGACTGTATACACGGCGCACTCAAACACATAGAAGACGAAAGCGTCCCAGACGAACGGGACATCGTCATTAAGAAACAGTTGGCAGTTCTAATACAGATAGCTGGCTTTTTGTTAGAAGTACCTGTTAGTTCTTGTCCTACTATGACCAGGGTGAGTAGATAGTCAAATAATTTATTTAATATAGATCAAATACTCATAACTGCCTCGGTGGCGCAGCGGGAAGTGTATACGACTGCTGTGCAAGAGGTCCCGGGTTCGATTCCCGGGTCGGATGAAAATGGTATTGGGTTTTTCTATCATGAAATTCCAGTATTAAGATTTTCCCGGAGTTTGGTAAATAAATGTTCCCGGTTGATGACAATAGGCTCGCCCCCTATTTCATGGGACTTAACATAGCTGGCGAAATGTGGGTGTGAAACACCTCTGCCTACCCCTTCGGGGAAAAAGGCGTGATGCTATGATGTTTTCAAATACATACTTATGAACGGTACAGAAAGGCAAAAAAAGTTGTCATAAAATTTGCCTAGGGTCAGTTCGTAGACAAGGTTGTGTTGTTGTTGAAGTGTTGAAGAACTTTGCAAGGAACCCATGCGACTCTTTTCAATCGCCAAAATAGTTACTTGGTTAATTTTAATTGGTTACAGTTTGAAATATCACAGAATGGTACAGAACTAAAACACCATACTAAATTAAATTATCTAAAACTAGAAGTCGCGCGGGGCTTCGTTTCCGTCGTTCTTTATTTGCCCACTGCTCAGCTCCTATTAGCGGTAGCGTGATGATATATAACCTATAACCTACCTCGATAAATGGGCTATTCAACTCTAAACGATTTTTTCAAATCGGTCCAGTATTTTCTGAGATCCTAGCATTCAAACAAACAAATAAACAAACTCTTACCCCCTTATTACAAAACATGGACTAAGTATTAAACAATACAATATAATTTTTGACTGGCCTGTTGGTCTAGTGGTTAGTGACCCTGACTGCTAAGCCGGAGGTCGTGGGTTCGATCCCCACCCAGGACAAATCTTTGTGTGATGAGCATAAAGGTTTGTTCTGTGTCTGGGTGTAATTTATCTATAATATGTATGTATTTACAAAAAAAAAAAAATGTATTTAAGTAGTATATCAGTTGTTTAGTACCATAACACAAGCAAATATAATTGCTTACTTTGGGACTAGATGGCGCTGTGTGAATGTGGTAGAATATTATTATTATTATTATTATTAAAATAAACATCGTCAGTCGTCAGTCAAATATTAAACCAGTATTAAACCAGGTTTAAATTGACATAAGCCATTGTTTTAGTGTCAAAGTTGACGTTTAGCTTTATAATATTAGTATAGATATTAAAAAATGCTATAGTATTTTATCTAATTTTGTACGCGTCGTAAACATAATTTCCTTACATCACAGACAATAGTGAAGTATGAAGACTACATTCGCAACAGCAAACAGGATTGTCTATCGCTATTAGGAGCGGTGTTGACGGCGGAGGCGCGGGACCAGCAGGAGTCGCTCATGTTAGACGAACTGCTCGCCAAACTTGCTGACACGCTGGGGAAGATTGACGTAAGTTATACGTTGCTATACTCAGGACCAAATTGTTGTAGAATGTTTAGTAAAATTTCATTTTTTTATGATTTAATTTATAATAATCCACAAGTTTTTGTTATTAATTTAATTGGTTTTACAAAAACATACATTAAAAGACAGTCAACTGTTGTTATTGTTTATACTACATCCAATTCGATCCGACTATGAAAAAGAAGACTTTATTTTATACTGTTTAAGGGTGTAGATATTAATATAAATATAAGATTCTACCACATTCACACAGCGCCATCTAGTCCCAAACTAAGCAATTATATTTGCTTGTGTTATGGGTACTAAACAACTGATATACTACTTAAATACATTTTTTTTTTGTAAATACATACATATTATAGATAAATTAAATCCAGACACAGAACAAACCTTTATGCTCATCACACAAAGATTTGTCCTGGGTGGGGATCGAACCCACGACCTCCGGCTTAGCACTCAGAGTCACTCACCATTAGACCAAAAGGCCAGTCGTTTTGTTATTAATTTAATTGTTTTTACAAAAACAGACATTAAAAGATAGTCAAATATTGTTATTGTTTATTCAACACCCAATTCGGCCCCAGTATAATACGAGTATAATTATTTGGATCTTTCATCCAAAATGAACACTTTAAACTGTGTAAGGATTTAGATATTAAAAATAATCTTGTGTGAGAAACCTATAAAATTAGTTTGTGTTACAATATCAATTGAAATATAACCAGGAAGAGGAAACAACAGTAGCAACTCAAGAAACGACAGACTTCTCAACGATAGACGCTCGCACCGGACACACTGTGTTGATCACAGTATGCGCACACTTAGCCACCAGAGCCAAGAGTGTGGAACATCTGTTGAGTCGCGCGCGGGACCTAGCCACGGCTGTCAGTAGTGCCGCCCATGGGAACCATCAGAGAATTGAGCGAGGTAAGCGTGTTAGAAGATAATTGGCCCATTACTGAAATATTTCATCAGCAACATTTATTTTGCTGATGAAATATTTCACCATTTAATCCCACTCTGCTGAGCTCGGGGTCTCATCTCCTCTATCTAGAGAGCAGAGAGGGTTTAGGCCATAATCCACTCACGCTGGCCTACTGCAGGTGGTGGATCAGACATACTCATAAAAATTTTCTAGGGTATGTGGGTTTCCTCACGATGTTTTCCTTCACCGTTAGCAGATGGTAAGTCACTTGACTAGTACATATATATTCCACAAAGTGGTATCCACATTGGTACTGCTGGTCGGGATCGAACTCGCACTGCGTGATTTGCACGCCGGTCCCTTATCCAATCAGCCACCATCGCATTACTGAAATATTTATTTTTGAGAAACGGCACAACATACCCCTTTGACGCTCCTTAATGCTCGTTATATAATCGACGCTACTTATTATATACTAGACGCTCCTAATATACTCCACAAGTTATACCAACCATCTATCTATAATATTATAAAAAGGTAAAGTTTGTGAGTGACGTTGTGGGAGGTAATCTCGGGATCTACTGAACCGATTTTTAATTCTTTAATTGCTATATTACATTATGCTACGCTGAGCAGTGCTGAATAAAGAACGTCGGGAGAGAAACCCCGCCCGACTTCTAGTATAAAATAAACCAAGCGTGGTATGTTGAAGACACCCTTAAAGTGTCACGTAGTATCGCTACGTTCCCTTACCTTTTATTTTGTTTATCTAAACAGCAGTAATACCTATCGATACCGTTATTATAGGATGTCAGGGCAAAAATATATAATTTACTAGCTTCCGCCCGCTGCTTCGCCCGCGTGGTATGTATTTTATACCTATAAACCTTCCTCTTGAATCAGTCTATCTATTTAAAAAAATCGCATCAAAATCCGTTGCGTAATTTTAACGATTTAAGTATACATAGGGATATAGAGACAGAGCAAGCGACTTTGTTTTTAAACGACTTCAAAAAAGGAGGAGGTTATATGTTCGACTGTATGTATTTTTTTTTTTTTTTATGTATGTTCAACGATTACTCGGAGATGCCTGAACCGATTTAAAAAAATCTTTTTTTGTTTGAAAGGGTATACTTCCGAATTGGTCCCCTATTCGTCATGTCAAGTTCTGATGATGGAATCTCAGGGAAATCGAAGGCAACCCTCAAATTTTATAGGCATATGATACGTGTTTCATATATTTTTTAAAGTTATTCAAGTATTTACGTCTGATAGTCAACATCTCATGTTGATGAGCTGGTGATGGAAGGTATAACTCCTTAACTGTTAGGAGTTGGAGGATAATTCTTTCGACATTATAGGTTCTTATAAACCAATAGTTGTATTCTTGTAGGTTATTTAGGTGAGCTGATACTGGAAGGTATAACTCCTTAACTATTAGGAGTTGGAGGATAATTCTTTCAACATTATAAGTACTTATAAACCTATAGTTGTATTCTTGTAAGTTATTCAGGTGAGCTGTCACTGGAAGGTATAACTCCTTACCTGTTAGGAGTTGGAGGATAATTCTTTCGACATTATAGGTACTTATAAACCTATAGTTGTATTCTTGTAGGTTATTCAGCTGAGCTGTCACTGGAAGGTATAACTCCTTACCTGTTAGGAGTTGGAGGATAATTCTTTCGACATTATAGGTACTTATAAACCTATAGTTGTATTCTTGTAGGTTATTTAGGTGAGCTGTCACTGGAAGGGAAACTTCTTTATGTTTAGGAGTAGGAAGATGATTTCTTTAAATATCACATCCATGTATAAACCTTAAGTTGTGTTATTTCAAGTGTCTGAGGTGAGAGCTCTTGATGGATGATAAAGTTGTATAATTCAAAGGAATTCTTAGATGATATTTTAAGTTTTCGATATAGTATCTTACCTGCATTGTATACCTATACTTGTTACCTGTCGCATTTTACAGGAAAAAAGAAAGACATAAAAAGCTGAGAGTTTTGAGATTCCTCTATTCTACAATCAGGTTGTGTTGAAAGAATATTTAAATAGACGTTCCCTTCTATCGAAGATTCTTTATTTCGGTTTTCCGTCTTAGTTTGCCAGCCAGTATTATTAAATCTACTAGATAAAAAGTACACTAAAAATGGAAAAATAAACTATTTTTAACAAAAAAATATTAAAACGACTTCAAATCAGTACTAAAAAGCGAAAAATAAACTGAATTAGATATTTAATTCCAAGCTAAAAAATACCTACCTACCTGTTTAAAGTATAATACCGTATTACTAATATGTTTGAAGTCGGTGCCAGCCTAATGAGGTTGTATCACTCAGTTTGAGCCGTCCACTAGGTACGATCACACGCAAGTGCGAGGTGGTGTGAAGTAGCGAGCGGTAACAGATGTACGTACTAAGTAGTACGTAGCTTAACAAACTCTTTAGGCTTGGCACCGACTTCAAACAGATTAGTAATACGGTATTATACTTTAAACAGGTAGGTAGGTATTTTTTAGCTTGGAATTAAATATCTAATTCAGTTTATTTTTCGCTTTTTAGTACTGATTTGAAGTCGTTTTAATATTTTTTTGTTAAAAATAGTTTATATACTATGTAGTGATTGTTTTTGTTCTATTACAGAAATAGGCGAAGTATACAAATCAGTGATAGTACAGTTATGTCAGCTGACGTCGTGGACCGCGACGAGCTGTAAGCTGCGGTGCAGCGTGGGCGGCGCCAGCGAGCGCGTGTTGTCCGCCGCCGTCAGACTGTACACGCTCCTCGCGCTACTAGCCAAGCAGATTGATGTGCATGTCGCCCAACATGTTCGGTAATTTATTTTTCATTTCAATACAACCCATAAACACGAGTCTCCTCCAAACATTTCTTTTATTTTTATTTTATTTTATTCGGGAAAACAAACAGTTACACAATTTTCTTAAATTAGGGTCTTAATATTAAGTTATATTATAATAATAATAATCTACCACATTTACACAGCGCCATCTAGTCCCAAAGTAAGCAATTATATTTGCTTGTGTTATGGGTACTAAACAACTGATATACTACTTAAATACATTTTTTTATTGTAAATACATACATATTATAGAATTTAATTAAAATAAAATATTTAATATAATATTAATAAAAAAGAAATTATTCTCGTTAATAAATTTACAATTTATCGCTTATAACTCAGCCATTTTATTTAGCGAAAATGACTCTATTCAACAAATCATAAAGATATTGGAACTTTATATTTTATAGATTACAGACACAGAACAAACCTTTATGCTCATCACACAAAGATTTGTCCTGGGTGGGGATCGAACCCACGACCTCCGGCTTAGCAGTCAGGGTTACTAACCACTAGACCAACAGGCCAGTCAAACGCATTAATGGGTTGCTGATGATGGTGAAGTAACTAGCTGCGTCCGCGGCCCCGTTACCAGGGCGCGGGACGTTGGAACCTACTCGCTCGCGTGTGCAATTCAAAACAAAAAAAAAAAAAAAAGAAAAAATTTTTTTTTTTAAATCAAAATAGCCTATGCTACTCCTTCGTCACGTCGAAATCGGTTCAGTCATTTCGGAGTTTACCTCAAACAAACAAACAGATAGACAAGAATTTTAAAGTTTTTTTTTGTTATAATTATCGTACATACTTTCATATACTCTAAAAAGCCGTCACTTTGATTTTACAAACAGACACTTCAATGTTATTTATTTGTATAGATAATTTTTAAATTCATCTTCCATAAGTACCTACAGTCAAGTAATTGTAATTTGTCTTTTCAGTTTTGAGCGCCTATTAAAACTGAGCGGCAAGAAGCTATCGTCAGTAACAGACGACTTCATAACTTATTTAGAAGGTGCGCAGACGCAACATAATGCGAGCAAGGTGTTACGTGAAACTAAGCTTATACCGAAACTTGTGTTGGAAGCTGAGCAGTACAGCAAGAGGGTTATACTACTTTCTAATAAGGCTAAGGTTAGATATATTTTTAATAAGGTAATTTTATAAACCAAAGGGAATTTAAGCGAGTGCTACATGGTTGTAATCATGCGTTCCAACAGAGGTGACCTTGTGATGATGAGATGACAACCATCTAGCCGGCAGAGGTTATTCAAATTTTATACACACTACGCGGATGCCATACAAGCTCCCACCAAGGTCACCTCTTTTAGAATGCAAGGTTACACCTGTGTGGCAAGCGCTTTAACCTTTATACCGCCAAAACCACAAATGAAAAATGTTATAATAAGATCACTGTTTTGATTGTGATTTTATATTTTTTTTATAAATGTTAAAAAGACTACTCCCGCACTAACAAGCCCGGGTTCGCGGGGACTTTACAAACATGCAATTAACGTACACAAAGTACACCCAGACTCGAAACTAATATCTATGAATCACACAAATATTTAATATGTTTCGCGTGGGAATCGAACCCACGTCCCTAGGCACGGTGATTTTAGTCGCGAGGCGACTATCTCAAGGTACCCTTCCGGTCTCGGCAGCACTGCTGTGTGCTGCTTAGATCGGAATGGTACCTTTAATCGCTGTGCCAACGCCACGGTGATAGTCAAGGTTCAGGTTTTGTCGGCTATTAATGTCCTTGGCGTTCAAGAATTTAGCAAAATGTTTTATGAACGCTTTCATTTGCCTTATCTCTGTCTTTTCTCTCGTTCCTAACTTGATGTTTTGCCTTCTCTTCCATATCCCTGTGGTCCTTGTGGCGTTGCACCACGTGGTCTATCTTGGCGTGTGGTCTCTGCTCGTCGTGGGTGTACAAGAGCATGAATTAATTATTATTTCTAATTTCAGCTGAACTGGCAACAATACTTGTCGCTTGGAACGGCGCGCGACTTCCGTATCAAAGGGCCTGTGTTGCAACAAGTACTCAAGGCTAGGGAGGATCCTAATGAGACCAGAGTTGAAGGTATATAGTTCTTTTTAACCCCGTCGCAAAAAGAGTAGGTAAGAGGATGTATTATAACTTTAACGTGTCTGTGTGTCTGTCTGTTAGCGATGGTGGCTGAATGAAAATCACGCGGTCCGAGTTCGATCCCGACCGGCAGTACAAATGTGGATTCCACTTTGTGGAATTTATATATATGTACTAGTCAAGTGACTTCCATGTGCTAACGGTGAAGGAAAACATCGTGAGGAAACCCACATACACTAGAAGAAATTCGTGAGTGTGTGTGCCAGCGTGAGTGGATTATGGCCTAAACCCTCTCATTCTATTTATTACAGAAGAGGATGCAGAAATAAACAGTGCTGTAACTGAGATCGTGAGGCATCTGAGTGATGAAGAACGGGAAGAAGATGAAGACAGCGACGCAGAAGATTCTAGAAGGAAACGTAGAAGAGTATCATAGAATGTTACCTTTATATTGTACAATAAATAACTATTATACGTTAAAACTTTTATTATAAGTAACATAGTAGTCCTTGAGCCTTTTTAATTAAAATTATCACTGTGTTAGAATGAGATAAGGGTTCTTATGTTTCTATCTCGTTCTGTCACTTAGAACCGTCATTTACTAGAACAAGAAAGAGAGAGGGGTTTCAGGGTTGCTGCACACATATTCGGGTCGCCAAAGCGCGCAGCGCGCGGATCCTAGGTCTATGGGTCGGTAGTAATCTGCAATACCGTTCGGTAACATCGAATATATGTGGAATCGGGAAAATATTATGTGGAATCGGGAATTACAAACAGCTCGGCTGCCGCACAGAATCATTCAACAACAACTCTGCAACCTGCCGACTTATGCCGATCGGCTTTTAGCGATAAATATGAGTTCTTCAGATACTAACATAACGTTAAAAAATCGCGTTTTATTCACTGACTAACTAAATTCGCATCTTTTATAAAAATGAATCGCTAGAAACTGCAAGTAAAGTCACGTGAGAACGGCTCGGCCGATTTGGGTAACAATTTTTTTGTTGTATTTGCTATTGTCGGGGCAAGGTTTGTATGTAAATAAAAAAATATTGAGTGTTAAATTCAAAATTTTGGTTTAAAAATCTCACTCTGGCAGTGGGATGTCTATGGGTGTCTATGGGTTGCAATGATGAACAATTAAAAAGAATACAAATTTAACAAGTTTAAAAATTAAAAAACAATATAAAGAATATAAATTTAAAAAGAATTTCAAATAGCCGTCATTCTAATGGTCGAATCTTCTAAAAATATAGAAAAAAAAGTTGTAAGGATTGATTAAAATAGGTTTGATATGTAGGTAGTTCCAATATCAGATTCGAAATAATGAACGGATATTTTAAATGATAAAAATATAACATCAAAAATATTGGTATGAATCAGGGTTGTTACGAATATTCCCTTCCGTATTGATTTCAACATCTGTATCTGCATCCGCATTAGCAATAGCGAATTTATTTTGTTATATTCGTAGAAGTCTGAGGAAGGTTCATAACAGAATAAAAACTAAAAAAAACGTAATAACACAATTTTTTTAGAGAAAAATTGTCATGAGTACCGAATTCCACGGACAGAGCCGCGTTCAACATAAAAAATACAACATAATGAACAATAAATTGGATTATGTAAACAAAATAAAGTGAATTCCCATAAACCATATACCTACGTATAAATTATACGTACCACTGATATAAATAGGTAGGTACTAGGTATAAGTTCAACGTACAAATTAAAAACAACCAGATTACTGAGAATCTGTACAAAATAGCCACACATAGTAGGCACCAGGCACTATTGTACTTAACAGTGTAACGAACGGTTTAGTGATTTCCAATAACAGAGCGCATAACTATTACTTGTAGATTCCCTGAAATAACATATCATTATAACTGTAACAGCTACCTACATCGCTGACCGCAAAAAAGCGTTATTATTAACATTCTAAAGGCTGCGTTTGTTCGATGCGAGCGTAGGTACATAGAACACAGTGTGTTAAAGTCACAGAACTGAGGTAGGTTTTTCTAGTATTATGTATCTATTAAAATTATTTTTAGATTTAGGTAGGAATGGTTTTTTCAAACACTGACTCTAACGAGCTCCCGATTCTTTCCTTTTCAGAAAGTCAATATCCAAAAAAATAAGAAACTATAAGCCTAAAAGCTTTATTCTGAATACCAAACTCAGTAAACAGGGATATTGTTACATCAAGCAAAATTAGAATCACCCAAAATTTATAAACATCTTTGGCAATGCTACAGGAATATATTGAAAATAAGGACAACAAACAACCCTCTTAGATCTGTAATTTTTTTTTTTTATTTTTTTTTATTTTTTTTTATTGCCTTTAGTCTTGCTATAAATCCAATCGGCAGTTCTATTCAACGTTTGTTATCTAGACGACGCACGGGACGCTCGGAGGGGATGTAGTTACAGTTCAACAAGATTTTGCCCGAGAGAAGCCCCGAGCCCAGCAGTGGGACAATGCTGATGAATGAATGAAAAATCTCATAAACAAATCTGCTTTTTGAAATGCTTTGATGATAGAAAATCGTGACTGAATAGCAGAACATAGCCTTACAAAATCTGTTGATTGTCCATGCCCAACTCTGATCGCATAAAACAAATTCAATAGTAACCACCAATACGCCTACATTTTCGTCGAAACACCAGTATAGGGGTTAAATCAAGGAATAGGGGCTTCAATTCCAATGAATCAACCAACATCCACCGCGTAAATTCCGAAAGTCGACCGCATCCTGTGCAATTATTAAAAGTGATACCGTTTTGTACTGTTTATTAATTAATGTACATATAATTTTGTAATATCGTGTTGTCTAAATAAATGATTGTGGTTATATAATGTTTTGGTTCTGTACCTTTCTCCGTTATTTAGTAATCTTTGCTGTAACTACTTGAAATTGTAACTACTATCAATGATAATTAAAAAGAGTGGCCTGAGTTATGTAGGGACGACGACGCCCGCCGGTACGAAGTTCGTCGGGTCAGTTACTACTACAATTGACTATGTCATCATAGCCACGTGAATGCCACCGGTTTAATTAAATTTCTCTTGGAAACTCCACATCAACACATTAATCTACAAACAGTATTTGAAACTCGTCCAAGCTGTTGAAATTGAAACATCTTTTGTAATGATTAATATTGTCATTAATTGTGTGTAACACTTATATTGTGTCTCCTTAATTTTATTTTCTCGGAACGAGATAATTTGGATAACTAGTTAGGATTTTTTCATAGGTTATTTACTTTATGTCGCGAGTTCGCGACGATTTTCTGTGAATTTGGAGATAAATATGTCTGAGTACCTAATCCTTGATTCGAAATTAGATTTGTTATTGTTTTGTTTGATATTCGAATCAAATTATATTCTAGCTCTAGATATTTTATTTTATTTGTATTTCAGAAAATTAACAACTGATTACTGAAAGCTAATTTGTAGATAGCACTATATAAAATATTTGCTCTAGTTAAGGTTTTTTATTTGAGAATAGGATTTACGTGATTAACGTTACGAGAAGAGGCAAATAATAATAATATGTCTACTGTACTAAACAGATTATTGTATTTTTTTACTATTTCTATGAAGAGGAAATAAGAATAAAAATAGAAATATGGATGGGTAGGTTACACATGACATGATTATAAGTTTTCGCGAATTTTATGTTAAATTCGTGGTGATGGCGTAGCAGTTTGTATTGGATTCATTGAATTAAGGTTCAAGGTGATGGCATCACCGTGATGGCATCACCGTGATGCCATCACCAATTGACCATAATATGCACAATAATTTGACCATATCTACCTACAAACTGTTTGTCTGAGTTATTTTACGATTTACTATAATCATCTTTACTTATTTGTACAAATTTGGTATTTGCACAAGTTCAATGAATCGTGTAGAGCTTTATTTAGGTATATATTAGAGTTTGTAGATAAATATTGTTTCCTGTTAAAATTAGCCATCTTTAGTCGTTGTTTTACTTTCCAAGAAAGACAAGTTATTATGAATGGTATATACAATAATTTATAGTTCTAAGAATTGACTGTTTGTGTTATCAGTTCCAAAGTAAATGGCTGATGTGTTCTCCGAATAATGTGATTTCGTTGTAAAATATTCGTGGTTTGATTACTTACTTAATAGATAGTAGTATTAATGTAGGTACTTCAAGATTCTAACCTCCGGGAAATTCAAATTTAAAATATTTATTGCACCATATTAATTGTAATTATAGATTGCCTGAGGATAATCATGTGAAAATTGTACATTTGGATTGAATTGGCAGCCAAGAAAAGATGGAAATACTTTTATATTTTACATCATGATAGTCGGTGTAGTAGTTAAGAAGTTAATGAAAATTATAAAGGGCGTGGTTTTCCGGGTGGCTGGGACGCGTGGGTCTAACCTATCCACGATGAAGTAGTGAGACGTGTAATGTTCGGGTCCCACGGCCTGTTTTATGGCAGTTCTGGCCGCGTCAGGACCGGTTGTGCCCTGTGGTGGCGTGTCGTCGCGCGTCCGATCCGTCGCGAGTCGGTAACTTCAAAGGCGCGTGGTGCGGTGCGTCGGTTTTCGTTTATTTCATCTTCGAAAGCGTACGTGCGGCTGCACAAGCACAGACCTTGACAGGCGTGGTGCGGCTTGGCGCGGCGCGACTTGTGCTTTTGACAGGCCGTGGCGCGTGGGACCGGAGCATAATATAACTAGGGTTTTTGTTTATGTATTGTTTATCTTTTTTTCTTATATAAATATCTACCTACCTTAAATAACACTACGGGCAGAAATCTATATTATTTAATAAAGTTCTATAGTTACACGTTTTCAGTCACAATTACATTCAATTATTGACCTCTTATTTAAGACCTGCGTAATCGTACCGACAAATGAATAGGTAATAAAGAAGAAGAAAATGCAATTTGAATTAATCAAAAATCGAACACAGTGCATTCTGTCAGAGATTTCTTTATAGATACAATTCTTTGGATAGGCAGTTTAAAATTGTAATCCAAACCTTCAACATAAACTTTTATAATAAAAAAACTTAAAAAATAATTATAAAAATCATAAAAATCTTAAAAAATCGTTATAACCATACAATATTTCGCAGTTATTAATCGACAGTTTCGACCTAAGTTTATACTTAAGCCAAGATGCCTTGCTGTAGTGGTTGTGGACCTTGCTGCAGTCCTTGCTGCAGTCCCTGCTGCGGTCCCTGCTGTGGGCCTTGCTGTGGGCCTTGCTGTGGTCCCTGCTGTGGTCCCTGCTGTGGACCTTGCTGCGGTGGATGCTGCGGTGGATGTTGTTAAACGTGTCAAGGTGGCCGAAGCGGCAGATCAATGTAGCGACGTGTGCGACCCGAGTTGCTGTACATCTTGAGCAAAATGGACGTCAGAGTAATCGACGTACCCGAAGTTTCTTTCGGGAAGATCTTGGCGTCGTTCACGGATCGCGAAATATCACGAATCTTGGCAGTATCTCGCTCTCGTAGTGTACAATACGTGAGCGGGGTCACTACGAAAACATTGTGCGTTAGTTGTCGGTCAGGTAGACTCGTAGGCCTTGCGCTATGTTGTGAAAACTTAGTTGTGTGCTGTCAAATCCGTATCATTGTATTATAAATGTTTTATCTAAATATACGTATAAATTAATGTTGATTTTCATTTGATTCACGTTCTGATGCGGCGGAGGGTTGCCACCTGGTGTTACTGACGCGGCGGCTATTGGGAGGTTCTTTTGGGTCAGTTACTCTGATGCGGCGGCTAGTCGGGAGGTTCTGACGCGGCGGCTAGTCGGGAGGTTCTGACGCGGCGGCTAGTCGGGAGGTTCTGACGCGGCGGCTAGTCGGGAGGTTCTGACGCGGCGGCTAGTCGGGAGGTTCTGACGCGGCGGCTAGTCGGGAGGTTCTGACGCGGCGGCTAGTCGGGAGGTTCTGACGCGGCGGCTAGTCGGGAGGTTCTGACGCGGCGGCTAGTCGGGAGGTTCTGACGCGGCGGCTAGTCGGGAGGTTCTGACGCGGCGGCTAGTCGGGAGGTTCTGACGCGGCGGCTAGTCGGGAGGTTCTGACGCGGCGGCTAGTCGGGAGGTTCTGACGCGGCGGCTAGTCGGGAGGTTCTGACGCGGCGGCTAGTCGGGAGGTTCTGACGCGGCGGCTAGTCGGGAGGTTCTGACGCGGCGGCGGGGCTAGTCGGGAGGTTCTGACGCGGCGGCGGGGCTAGTCGGGAGGTTCTGACGCGGCGGCGGGGCTAGTCGGGAGGTTCTGACGCGGCGGCGGGGCTAGTCGGGAGGTTCTGACGCGGCGGCGGGGCTAGTCGGGAGGTTCTGACGCGGCGGCGGGGCTAGTCGGGAGGTTCTGACGCGGCGGCGGGGCTAGTCGGGAGGTTCTGACGCGGCGGCGGGGCTAGTCGGGAGGTTCTGACGCGGCGGCGGGGCTAGTCGGGAGGTTCTGACGCGGCGGCGGGGCTAGTCGGGAGGTTCTGACGCGGCGGCGGGGCTAGTCGGGAGGTTCTGACGCGGCGGCGGGGCTAGTCGGGAGGTTCTGACGGGACGTTACGCGGCGGCTAGTCGGGAGGTTCTGACGGGACGTTACGCGGCGGCTAGTCGGGAGGTTCTGACGGGACGTTACGCGGCGGCTAGTCGGGAGGTTCTGACGGGACGTTACGCGGCGGCTAGTCGGGAGGTTCTGTCGGGACGTTACGCGGCGGCTAGTCGGGAGGTTCTGTCGGGACGTTACGCGGCGGCTAGTCGGGAGGTTCTGTCGGGACGTTACGCGGCGGCTAGTCGGGAGGTTCTGTCGGGACGTTACGCGGCGGCTAGTCGGGAGGTTCTGTCGGGACGTTACGCGGCGGCTAGTCGGGAGGTTCTGTCGGGACGTTACGCGGCGGCTAGTCGGGAGGTTCTGTCGGGACGTTACGCGGCGGCTAGTCGGGAGGTTCTGTCGGGACGTTACGCGGCGGCTAGTCGGGAGGTTCTGTCGGGACGTTACGCGGCGGCTAGTCGGGAGGTTCTGACGCGGCCGCTAGTCGGGAGGTTCTGACGCGGCCGCTAGTCGGGAGGTTCTGACGCGGCCGCTAGTCGGGAGGTTCTGACGCGGCCGCTAGTCGGGAGGTTCTGACGCGGCCGCTAGTCGGGAGGTTCTGACGCGGCCGCTAGTCGGGAGGTTCGGACGCGGCCGCTAGTTGGGAGGTTCTGACGCGGCCGCTAGTTGGGAGGTTCTGACGCGGCCGCTAGTCGGGAGGTTCTGACGCGGCCGCTAGTCGGGAGGTTCTGTCGGGACGTTACACGGCGGCTAGTCGGGAGGTTCTGTCGGGACGTTACGCGGCGGCTAGTCGGGAGGTTCTTTCTGACGTCTGTCTTTTAAGATTATACAGGGTGTATACGACGGTACGACATTAAGTGAAACCACGTGTAGCATGTGATGTTAGAAGGCAATACCAAAAAAATTAAACAGAAATTTGCAATAGTTTAGACGCAAATGTACTTTCTTTATGTCACAGTTGTTCAGTTTTAAACAACCTGTAGCTATTTACGTTGATCGTATGTTGTCATTATGTCATTCAATTCATTTAAATATCTCTGACTCTTTCATATTATCTTATCTCTACTACTATTACTATTTACACTTACTCTACTACTATTTACTATTATTACTTACTCTGTTCCGCATTTTTGTCGTCGTCATGTCGAAAACGTCATGATAGAAAAAGAATGTGTAGTTTCATATTCTTAAATTTTTCGACTTTAAATAATGTGTAGCTTTTTTTTTTTTTATTTTTTTTTATTTTTTTTTTTTTATTTTTTTTATTTTTTTTTTTAGAATATGTTTATAAGGGTTAACACTGGCTGCCTTTAAGTTAATTATTATTATTCTAATAAATTGCGTGTCCCTTCGACGAATTCCTCAATTTTTCCCTATTATCTGAAGTAGACAACAATCAGTTTAGGTAGAGCTTTACTATATTTAATGGACTATTATTATCGTAGGTCAGGATACGGCGGGGCTTTTTATAAATGCGGGTTCATGGAACGTGAGCGAGGGGACTAAGGCCTTCCACGAACGGGCCCACATACAATGTCACTGTTTATTTTTAAATCTTTCTCTGTATTAACGTGACATTTGCCTATAATGTAGTAATGTAATCAATCTTCAAGAATATCTTGCTTAGGGAGTTTCTATTTTGGGTTTGGAGATGTGACGTTTATTAATAGGTTTCGTGGGAGTGCAAGTGTTGTTTGAGAGAGTTATCTATAAGCAATCTGGAAGTTATTGACCTAAGAGACCGAAGGGGAACTGTGGGCCATAACATTAGAATTTCCCTCTTTTCATTATCTAATCACACTAATGACTACTACATGATACACACACTCTCATGCTCTGAATACGGCGTACGAGGAAATTCGCAAAAACATATCGTTATGTTGTACCACGCACATATTTCGTCAGCTAAAGGGCCCATTTAATTAACCCTACTGTATCCGTGGTTAGATTGCATTGTTTGTTAGAGTGATCAGTCTAACCACGTCCACTCTTTTGTGTCCTTGGTCAGGTTTCAATGTTGCATTTAATTTTGTAAACTCCACTTAAAATGGAAGACAGAATCTCTCTTAAACGCACATTCTCTCGCTGCGTCGCCTTCCGGGAGTCAGGCAAGTCAATTATTTTAAACTTGTATGTATTAAAATAAATAAAATTGAACACCTAATATCATATAGAGAATTTGACTGGCCTGTTGGTCTAGTGATTAGTGACCCTGACTGCTAAAGCGGAGGTCGTGGGTTCGATCCCCACCCAGGACAAATCTTTGTGTGATGAGCATAAAGGTTTGTTCTGTGTCTGGGTGTAATTTATCTATAATATTTATTTATTTATTTTTATTTATTTTATTTATTTCTGTTCAGAAAGCTTACAGACTAATAGGATACATGTGTGGTTATAAATAAGTAACTTAAATTGCTAATAACGTAAACTGTTGTATATGTATGTATTTACAAAAAAAAAAAGTATTTAAGTAGTATATCAGTTGTTTAGTACCCATAACAAAAGCAAATATAATTGCCTTATTTGGGACTAGATGGCGCTGTGTAATTGTGGTAGAATATTATTATTATATTATATTATTAGAATACTTTTTAGAGTCGGCATAATAATAATATATGAAAGTATGTAGGTACCTAGGTTACATAGAACAAAAAACATATTTTGTAAATTTTTTGTTTGTCTTTCAATTTGTTGGAGGTGAACTCAGCGGATATCTCGCTCCTTGAATACAAAAGCGACACAAGTCGAAATTCATAAATTTTACAGGACGGCCAAAACAAATTTTTGAAACAGTTTTTTGTTAATTTTTTATATTTTTATTTATTAAATATAAGATATTAATATATCATTAGAAGCGTATTTTTTAGCTCTATTTATGTACAATATGGACTTTGTGATAGCTGTTACCCACTATGATAAAAAAGCACAAAAGTCCCTTTTGCATTCAAAATTTGAATCAATATCATAGGAATTATGTCAAAAAATATATACAAAATTACACATACCAATAGTTTATTGGTACCTTTTTGGCAAAAAAGATGTTTAAAAAGTTAAATTCGTATCACAAGGTAATAATGTAGGTGAATGAACAACAATAAAATACTGTAAAAAGTCATAACTTAATATTAATAGCTAGGTCAACTTGGTACGTGACTATTATTCAGTCAACTCTCTAAAACTTTTATATTATTAATTTGCGGATTTCCTTAAAAAATCAAGAGATAAAACTATAATTTATATCAAAGTATTTATAAAAAACATATTAATTAATCAATTCCCTAAGAAAATTAACAGCCGACACTCATTTCTGTATCTGAAACTTTAAGTAAAATGAGATCAATTCTAATGGCAGACTTCGTTAGTAGTACAAAATATTATGTGATTTTGTAAGACTGTGGGTATATTGTTAGTGTGTAATATTATTACAAATATACAGTCTTACAAAATCACATAGTTTTAGAATGATACAGCAATTGCTTTAGTGATTAAATTAGATCAATAATACTATGTAAACTGACTTGAAGCCCCGTCACTGTAGCATTCGTCACTAATTTAAAGTTTTTTAACTAAAGACAGTGGGTATTACCTATTATAATATGGTTAGGTATTTATAAATGTTGAATACGATATGATTAAGACGCATTAACTCATAGTTTCTATGAATGTTATGTATAAGGTGGCATAAATTTGTTTGATAAAAGCTGTTAAGACTGGCAAATTTGTATTAGAATCTTACTTAGAGTGCAAGTATGATGTTGCGATGTCATACTCTTATACTTCAGCACTCAGTCAACCAGAGGCGCTACTCATTGATTCTTCAGATACAAACTCCTTACCAGACAGACAGCAACCTGACCCTAACCTATGATTACTAGAGGATGAAAATAGTGAAATAAACTCTGTAGCAAAATGCATAGCTGTATGATTATGTTATTTTATTTGCTTAGAAACGTATCCCCTAACACCCTATATTATTATTTGTTCACTAAACAGCCCGATTCAAGAACTAGATTGCCTCTTATTGTTAAAGATGCTGCAGGCAGGGAAAGTATCTCGAATGGGAAAGCAATAACTAGTAGCAACTTACATTTACAGGTAACGACGTATTAGTAGGTAATGGGATTGCAATAATAATGTTAGAAATATTCTCGTAAAGGTAGGTAGGTGAACCATTTTCATGTAACGGCAGTCCAGTCTCACCTTATCACTCTGTATCTCTTCCAATATACTAATATAACTATACTAATTACATCCAATAAACAAATTACATGAGTACGGTTTTCCAATTTTTTCCTTTACTTGTGCAACTGATATCGCTTCTTACCAAATTTCTTGATTCTAGGTCAAGATAATAAAATTAGCTATGCTATATATGACAAAAATGAAGCATAAGCGGCTATATCTTATGATTGCGTTTCCTTAGAACTCTTGATTTTTTATTGTGTCAAGGGATTGTAGACCGGAGTATTTGATATTAATTTCAGTTTGATACCTTTACGCGTTCTTGTGAAAAATATTCCTGATACATGGACAGACAGACAGACCAACGGATAACAGAGTGATCTTATAAGGTTTCCGTTTTTTCTTTTGAGGTATGGAACCCTAAAAAGAGAATTTAAAGGGTTTTTTTTAACAAAAAACAGTCATACATACAATCCTTAGCATGATATCGGAATTTCGTACTTGCGCTCTACGCAAAATTTCAATACTAATTTACCAGTTTTAACATCTAATATCAAACAAACCTATGTCGCTTTATACACAACATTCATTAAAACTATGAGTCAATGTGTTTTATCACATCCTATTCAACATTTACCAACAACCTACCCATATTATTTAAAAAGTTAAAAATCTTTAAAATATAGACGAATCCTACAATGATCTAGTTTAATCATAAGAGCAATTTGCTCCATGCCTGTAGAAAACAAGTTAGAAACAAGTTTTGAACGTTTTTATAGTTAAAAATCACTGAAATAATAACAACAGAACAAAATTAACATCAAAATGGTAGTTTTGATTTCAAAAAATTTAACGATAATCAAAATTATTTTCATGCAACACGGCCATATTTCTAAGGTTTTCATTCTAGCATTCTAAAAATAATAATTTATTTGAGTATAATTCAATGCAAAAGGGACGCATTTCAAATATGCCACTGTTGTATAACAAAATATGATTACAACTACTTGATGTTAGAATGCAATACGGACGTTTTCCAAAATATGGCCCTTTTGTATTATAAAATCTAATCAGACTTACCTGATGTTTTGAATGTAACACAGACATATTTTGGATTGTGGCACTTTTTAATGCAACCGACGTGCGTTTGCGTTTAATTTCGGGGCACAACTCAAAAAATGGCTGTCTTGCACTGACATTACCTGTCAAAGTGCTCCAATACAAAAAGGGTGGCAAGCCATTTTGGTCATAAAATAAGCTAAAATGATGGGTGTTTTATTCTTACTATAAAATATAGTTGATTTAGGTACCATTTTTGCAATAAAACGATTTTCAATTTTTTTTGATTTGTGGCCCTTTTGTATTCAAGGAGCGATCTAATGTCTCAAGGAGTTACTTAGGCGTCTCTGGAAAAATATCAGAGTTCCGTGAAAAAAAATAACTCCCATGAATGCCCTCTGGACACGTGGTTCGATCGCATAGTTCGATCAGGCGGACTACATGAACTTTTTTTTCCTGTTGGTTCGATTTTAATATGTTATCAGGTGAACTACTAAATCATAGGACCCCGTAGTTCGAGTGGTCACGTGGTTCGTCTGCATGGTTCGATCGATCGGACTTGGGATTAGTTGTCCACGCAAGCTAAGTCGCGGACGTAGCTAGTATAAAATAAAAAGCTTAATATTAATAAAATACAGTTTCATTTACTTGAATAAACAAGTGACAAATTCACAAAGACTGCAACACTGTTACAACAAAAGTACAAATTAAGTTAAAAATTGCCACAGCAATAACAGCATGGTGTTGGACAGCAGCAGCTGCAACACGAAGGGTAAAGAGGAATGTACAATGACGGTGTTGAGGGTCCCCCACACGCACATCTGTTAAACTTCCCAATGTTGAAGTCTCTGTAACATCCGAGCTGAGGCATTCTTGTACTCTTTTAAGGCTTTTCTATAACGTTTTGCTATTTTTTAGGAATTTTTATTTTTATTTACGAAATTGATTTTCATCGGAGAAAATGTCGATGAAGTGTGGTTGATAGTTTTTTTTTTTGCGACATACATTTTATGGTATAACCGGCCAGCAGCTACTTATGAATAGAGGTTGTGCACTGAGGTTGCGGTATTACCTATGTATAATCTTCTTTGTTAAATAAAAATGAATTGACGTTGTTAGTAGTACTAGAACACGAGAACCAATATTTGGCTAATATTGGTTTTTAAATAGGTACCTATTTGTAGAAGTTAACAGTAAGGTTTAAAATAACCAAATTGCTTAGCTTTCTTGACAGAGGAGAAGTTTAAGGAGAAAATTAAGATACGTTTGTCCAACAGTAGGACATTAAAGACTGGATTATACCAAATTATCTCTAGAGCTAGTAAATAAATAACACATCGAATTGTTAATAAAAGGATAGACAGATGAAGTAGTTATTACTTCATCTGTCTTTTCCCTGTATAGAAGTGAATAATAATAATTGGTCAAGAGTCCCACGGTAGTTGGATGCGTTAAGAAGGCATCTGCTACATAGCATGGTATTTGAAATTCTATTGGTTGACACGTATTCGTCTATAGCCTTCCTGGTACACCTTCCAGTCATCGAACTGGAAGGCGATGCCGCCGTCTGTTATTGGAGTATCGAAGTGTGCCCTTCGATACTCCAAAAAATTAAAAAAAAAATATTTTCCACTGTACCATCAAGGGAACAGCTAAGGGTACACAGGAAAAAAAGGGATTGGATCTGGTAAACTGGTTCACCAAGGACCGGAAGAACGGACCGAAAACCTGGGCAAGGATATTCCTGTATAAAAATAATTAGAAATAAATTTTTCACTAAGACACTTATTTATTCAGAACAAACACAATTGTTATAAAAGAACACAGCACTACGTGAAGTTGCCATGACAGTTGTAGCAGGGTCCAGTTGGACAGCAGCAGCAACCCTGGACGCAGGGAGGGGTACACGGCTGGCAACAAGGAGGATCACATCCTCCCGGACATCTTCTAAACATCCCAATGTTGAAGTCCCTATAACATCCGAATTGATAAGGCATTTTGAACTTATTTTTAAACTATTTACTTAAATATTTTCACTTTTTTTAGAATTTTACGTTTTTCACCAAAGTGTAAAAAAATATGAAGATAAAATTAATGATAAGTCAGTTCTTGCTTTTTACTTTTAAATGCTAGTATCACAGGCTAGTATTTCATTCTCGACCTCTTTTTTGTTACCTACATAATTATAATGGAACTTAAAACCTTCTTGTCTCGTACCTATGACCGTATAAGTATACGTCTTTGTCTCGTCTTGCACAAACTCCGAATCGTGCAAGTCTACAACAATAAAAGTTTCGCAAAGTCTGCCCTCACACGTAAGTACCTAAGTTAGACTTGCACTTGTTTGAAGGTGTGGGGCGAGCATAAAGTATGGTTTTAGATGTTTGCATGACTTTGGATTAATCGGCAAGCGAAAATTTGACTCGTCGATTGTCATTCTTTCGATTTCATCAGGATTCCGAGTAAGCTCACACGCCACTTACTCGTATAATTATATTACTATATACCTAAACATTACTAGCTTCCGACTGAGGCTTCTTATACATATTGAAAACCGCATGAAAATCCGTGCAGTAGTTTCTGATTTTATCGCGAACATAGAGACAAACGAGGACTTTGCTATAGAAAATTGTAATATATAGGTAATTAACTTAAAGAAGACTACATAACGCAAGGGCAAATAGCAAAAGTAAAATATAAGTGATTGATTGTGATGATAGTGTGTGTAATTTTTATATATGTACAGATGCTGGCATTACCATAGCTGTTACTTCAAAAGGCCTCCTAATTCGTGCCTAATTAAAACCTGAACTCTTCGAACTACTTAATATTGTAATAAATAGTTTACAGAACATCAATTATCGTCTACTTTGTTGCTATTTAAATCAATTGTTAATTAATTAATCGAATTGTTTCATTAAAAACCGATTGTTTGTAAATTAATAGGTACAATTATTACTTCAATACCAAGTATTGATACTTAGTGCCCAATAATTTGAATAACATCTTTTGTTCCCACGTTCTAGACCAGATATTCATTTTCACTCGCAGCTTTTTTTTTGTCCTTTTGAATAAACTCGAACGGCTGGACTATTCGGCTAATTATTTTAGGGTTCAAGGCCAATAAGGCCTTATTTAGATGACTGGCTGTAAAGAATAACAAAATGAGTGAATATCTATTATTTACGCAATACAAAAATAGAATATGATTCACATTTTTGCCGTCTGTCTACGAAGCAAGTCAAATCAGTCGACTTTCGGCAATAAACAAAATTTTTGTAAAAAAATACACACCTATCCGGAGGCATGCCGGTCTACTATGGTGGCTTTGTTGGTGGACCACAAGGCGGTGGGTACTGCTTGTACGCGACTCGCTGCAGCCCGTCAATTGGAGGATGCGGTCCTGGATGTATTCTTCCAGGACCTAACTGCGGGTGCAGTCGATAACTACCAGGTCAGTCCTTCAGAATTTTGTTTAAGTATGCAAATGCAACCGCACCCATCGATAAAGTATTGTTTTCATTGTTCGATAGGGCCCATAATGTGCAATTTGTGAAAGAAATAGTGTCGAATTAGGGAAAAGAGCAAATTAGCTATAGCAGCGAAAATGAGTGTCTATCAGTTACTAGATTCCTTAACGAGTCTAACTAATGAAAATGAGCCCTTATTCCTCACGAGAGAGACATTATCCACTGTAAAGATTTTTAGTGATATTTGACGCTCGTGGTACTCCTGGTGTTGCGAACGCCCATAGGCTACGGGAACCGCTTACCATCAGGCGGACAGTACGTCTGTTTGCCACTGTCGTGGTATAAAAAAAATTACATTAATGTTAAGAATAAAGATACTTACCTAAAATTAGAATAAATATTTTTTGTTCCAGTTCCAAGCTTCAAGTTTGTTATCCAACTACTGTGTGATGTATGAGAACTTACATTTTATAGTGATGTTGTTCCTCTTGGTGATTTTAATGTGCGTGGGTGTCAATGGTTTCCTCGCAGGTGTAGTTGATACAAAATTGCTCCATAAGTTCTTATTCTGTTAATTAAATGGTGACAAAATGTGTTTGGTTTTATTAATATATCAATGTACATTCATAGTTACAGTTAGCCCGTATCATCCCACTGCAGGATAGAGGCCTCTTCCCATGACCATATTGTTCGGTCGGTAGCTATTGTGGACCAGTTTTTGCAGTATTGGACTAAGGTCTAGGAGCTCTGGGATCTCATTCTAACAGGCTTTAATTCATATACCCACTTTTATGCCTTTATGTTATGGCCGCCATAGACAATGTAATTTGATCAAACAGGCTGGTTGCAACAGTTTGATCAAATTGGCATGAATCTCTGTGGCAAAGTTTGATCAAATTTAATGAGTAATCAAATGGCTTGAAGAAATATGAATTTTCGTATTTTTATTTGATCAGTTTGATCAAATTGTTTGATAATATATATAAATGTGTGTACGTGTGTGTTGCGAGCCCTCAGTTGTTGCTGCTGATGTGTTCCTATGCGGACGTATTGCGTTTCACAATGATTGCCCGCTTCGATACTGAACTGATACCGCTTCAAGCCTGCATGAAGGTGTGTGATCGATTGAAAGATCATGCCAATTTGATCAAACTGTTGGAACCAGCCTGTATGATCAAATTACTTCAACGTCTATGGCGGCCATTAAACAGATTTCAATTTATTGGTATCAAAAGTGGCTCCAAATATATTAAACACGACTGTGTTGCCAGTTCTTCTTTTTTACCTGACATGGACATTTCTGTTCCATTGTGACGTTCTGTAACCTAAACGGCTTGGCTGATTTTAAAGTATGAGGTATCATTAGATTTGTAATTTTCCCCTGAGTTGTCATAGGCTATGTGACGTCAGCAAAAAAACCAATATGGCGGACGTAAACTGTCAAAACAGACGTTTTTATAGTGCTATCGCAATATGGGTATCAGATGAAAGCTAACTAATAGCCTAATTCAATTAAATATGCTGTAACTATTGCCCGCGGCTCCACTTGTCTCTTGTAACCTAAATAGCTTGACCGATTTGGAAGTTCAAGGTGTATAGTATTCGTATTCATCCCGAATCTCGATAGCTATATTAATATTATAAAGCTTAAGAGTGTATTTGTTTGTAGGCTATAGAACATCATGCTATAGCGTGCGAAGTTTCGCTGCCATCATTCTTTATTTAGCCACTGCTCAGTTAAGTGAAATAGTTAAACGATTTTGATAAAACGTATAAGAACGAAAGCAAGAAAAAGTGTTTTTAAATAAATTAAATAAAAAGTTAATTTAAAAAACCCGACTGCCTAAAAACAACTAAAAAGATGAAAATATTGTGTTGTTAATACATTCACATTTAAATAGCACTATCAAAATTCACAAAGCAATATAATACCTACATAATAATTTAATTAATAATTAAATATTGACTGATTGGCAAGGCAAGGCAGTCGGGTTTTTGGTTTTTTTTAAAAAGAAACACTTGTTCTTGAACTCGTCTGAGTCTGACACGTGTGCACGCTGATTCTCACACACTGACTGGTGTGACAACCTGACCACTAGTCCTAGATTATAGAAATCAAAATCACATCAAATCCTTTCGGTCCCATACGGCCGTCTACCACTGTTTAAAGGCCGGGGCAGCCAACCATACCATGGTGTGATAGTGTTGTGACTAAATTGCAATAATGATGCAATTATAAAATCCAAAAAAATAAATGAATTAATATTAGGTATTGATAAGTAAGTATTAGGATAATGATTTATTCAATAAGGAGAATATACTATACCTTATTTGCCCGGTTGATCGAATTATACCGACTGTGGTCATGAGTTAACTAGAGCTGCCGTCGCCGAACGTCGTCCTGGCTGGATGCGTGCGGGTTTGCCTCTATACTCGAGAGAAACTCGCTGCATAAGAATTTAAATGTGTACAAGTCACGAAAGTCATGATTTAAAAGTATTAGGTACCTTATATAATAGTACTTATAGTACCTTGTTGTAGACAGTTGTTACTGCAAGGTACTGCGCTACCCAGTTCCTACCCGTAGTAGGTAAACACTGTAGTAGGTACACCATCGACTTGTGCGCAAGGAAAAAGCTGTTTTGTTTGGGTCTATTCATACGTACCATTAACCACAAAAGTTCGTCGCGACTCGCGACTAAATGCTGATTGCTGTCAACACAGAACAGATAGGTTTGCTGTCAAGCTTTGGTTACGTGTCTATAGTGTTCCCTCGCTAGTTAGGAGATATAAGTTCCTTGAGTGTTACTGCGTCTTTTTGCGGTGGCGTTGTGGTAACTACCATAATAATGGTCAGCCATATTATGGTAGTCACCACAACGCCAATTTTTTGCGATGTGGCTGCGATTTTATTTAAGAAAGAAGAGCTCGACACTAAGCGAGACGAGCTTAAGGCCCGACCACCTGCGGCCATCCATTACAACTACGTCGGAGGGGCGCTGACCTGTAGCAAGTGTGGTCGTACATGCGCTACAAAAATTGGATACGTCAGTCACCTGAGAGCACACAGACGACGCTCTCCATAGTGAATCTCCCAAGTCGCTGAGGCCGAATACGGCTAGGAGGATATATATATATTTAGGAAAACAAAGAATATTACATTATAATTTTATTGAAGAGTAATCTCTTATTTTTATCTTTAAATTCCCTCCACTGTCTTTGGAGGAGACCCGTGCTCAGTAGTGGGAAGTTTATTGGTTGTTATGATGATAATGAATCTCTTATAATTATTAGAAAAGGTTAAGTAAATGCCCTTTGGAGCAAAAATGTTATATCAACAACATTTTCCACGGATTACAAATTCGTATTGCTGTGTTAGGGTATGTCTATACTGGTTTAGCGGTCGATCTGGTCGATAATGAAGACAAAATGTGAATGCAAAATTAGCGTGTGGTTGTGGTAGGTAGGTACGTGTGAATAGAAAGAAAGAAAAAACGTTTATTTGAATAGAGCCTTAGTCGCTAGGATATCTACATTGTTACGGCCATGGAAGTACAATAGTATTATATACTCTTTGCGAATTCGAGACCTAGATATTTCGTCAGGACCCTGCGAACTTTTTGCACTTTGAACATAGACTTTTTATTCTTTCTTCTGAAAATATAATATTTATTATTTGTCATAATTGTCATTATTTTTGGATAAGCTTAAGTTTTATAAAACGTAGTGGTTATATTCTCTTTGATGTTTTAGCCTTGTATTTTAAGTATTTGCTAATCATTTATTTTGTAGAATAAATAATACTGGTAAGCTAATTCTTAAAACTGAGATAAAAAAAATTGCATGACTTCCACCCACCACCGGCACCAGCAGAGTAATGTGTGTGGACGTTTCATCATTATCATATCAGCCCAATGACGTCCACTGTTGAACATAGGCCTCACCTAATTAACGTGTGTGTGTGGACGTTTAGATGACTCGATTTGACCCCCAGAATTGCGCTGGATGTGAGCCGACCACCCACTCCTATTATTAGAAAGATACCTTGGCCAGTGGACATTCTTCGGCTGATGTGATGATGATGAACGAAGTTTCAATAGCACTCTTTTTCAGATGTTGATCCAGAATTTATACCAAACTTTTGTACGGTCAAGCTCACGCTTTGGTGGTTACTTCTTTCGATCATTCTATGAAGGTGGTGGCCCCGACTGGAGTAAAATTCGAGGAGTATACGCAATAGATAGGGAGAGGATATGGCGCGACCCTACGCTAGCTGCCATGTCTGCGACATCAGCGGCTGTCCCAGCGACATGTGTAACTCGTTTAGCGGATTTTATTATTAAAAAAGTTCGGAATAAGTTTGGTTTCTGAGAATAAATATTGGTTACTTAGCTGGCGTTTTAGTTTTAAAATCTGTGTAACGAAAAATAGCTTCTGAAACATCTATCTATACCATAGATATAGCGCGCGTATCCTATGATCTATACATTTATCTCTACATCTACACTATATTATAAAGAGGAAATATTGTATATTTGTATGTAACGCATAAACTTAAAAACTATTGGACCGATTTCAAATATTCTTTTGCCATAACATAGGCTATATAACACCACGCTACGGCCAATAAGAGCTGAGCAGTGGCCAAATAAAGAACGACGGTAGCGAAGTGCCGCGTGACTTCTACAGGTACATAATATGGTAAATCCATCCGTCCACACGTGTCGATATCTGCACATTAAAGATTAAAGACATTGAAGAAAAATAATATAGGGGGTCTTTTTTACAATCACAATAGCTATTCTTAGATATTATATTGTCTGTCTGTCTTAGATCCATCTGTCTGTCTGTATGTTTGTGCGCGCATCACGCAAAAACTCATCATCATCATCATCATCCGCAACCCATTAAGTCCCACTGCTGGGCTCGGGTCTCCTCTGCTCCATCTAGAGAGCTGAGAGGGTTTAGGTTATAATCCACTCACGCTGGCCTAGTGCGGGTTGGTGGATCAGACATACTCATAGAATATCTTCTAGGGTATGTGGGTACTGGGTTTTCTTACTATGTTTTCCTTCACCGTTAGCAGATGGTAAGAGTCAGTTGACTAGTAACTACATATAATTTCCACAAAGTGGAATCCACATTGGTACTGCTGGTCGGGATCGAACTCAGACTGCGTGATTTGTACGCCGCCGGTCCCTTATCCATTCAGCCACCATCGCTTTTACGCAAAAACTATTAAAGGTCTAACTTAAAATATAGGCTACTTATAACCGACACGCAGGCTGAGCTGCGGACGGAATCAAAGGTGTCGGTTCATTGCCGATGTGACGCGAAGCAGACGATCTATTCTATTCTAGGGATATGTCGATAGCTTCTGTCATAGCACCTCCAGCAAGATGGCCGACGACGCTCTTCACAATGCGACGCGCTCCACGATGGCGTTGCTACTCGTCTAGTAGTAGTGTGGACCGACAAAATATCAAGCGAGTTTCACCTTCTGGATAATTATGCTGCTATTTGCTGTTGTCGCCTAGATATAGACACCAGTATGAAACCTCTATGTAAGAAAACAGCCAAATCGAATTGCTTTTTTTACCAATAATATTGTCTCTGTCTTTTAATTTGTTTTTGTAGCAATTTTGTAGAAATTCAAGAAGCATCAAAAAAATTTTTGGTAAAAAATTTATAGGAAACATTAAAAAATATATTTGAAATTCCCCTTTTTTATATAAAACATTTGTAAGTTTCCTAATTTTAGTTTTTTATTAAATTCAAATTGTGCTGGCTTATTGTGACTTGTTTTTTTCAGGTAAAAATCCGCAATGCCGGTTCGGAACTGCTGTACGTGTTGTCAGGGGCCTATGGCCGGGCCCTGCTGTGGTGGAGCCTGTTCTAGCCGGTGCGACTGCGGCACAGGCCCTACTTGTGTCCTTCCTTCCAGGTGCTCTGCGCCCTGTGATTGCTGTCGTGGTTGTATACATGGGTGAGTTAACTTTTTGCCCAAAGTAACGGTTCCACAGACGGTCCAAATGCTAAAAGCATTCTCTACTTCTTCTTCTTTTAGGTAAAATAAACAACTTTTAAAATAAAATATTATTGCTTTAAATTTGTTTATTTGATTTATTTTTTAATATTATACGCGGTCCGAGTTCGATACCGACTAGCAGAACCAATGTGGATTTCACTTTGTGGTATTTATTTATAATAGTCATGTGACTTACCATCTGCGAACGGTGTAGGAAAACATCGTTAGGAAACCCTCATTTCTTAGAAGAAATTCTAAGTGTGTATCTGATCCACCAACCCGTGTTAGGCTAGCGAGAGTGGATTCTCTCTCAGATCTCAAGATAGAGGAGAAGTGACCCGAAAGAGAGGTGACCCGAGCCCAGCTGTGGGACATAAATGGTTGCTGATGATGAAAGAACAAGATATCCGTAACGAGGATCAGTGTCTTACCTTGAATCAAACATAATGGGCGGTTCGGATATTAGCTGCTGCCGCGTGAACGCGCATGTCGTCACGTCGTGCGCGTGTGTGCACTGTGCAGTACACAACGTAACTTGTACACGAACACATACTTCGTGAAGCGCGCGCGAAAGGGAAGAAGAAAGGGAAGAAAGGGCGCGGGAGTGTGCGCCGCCCCCGCGCCTTTGACGCTGATACCCAATATTGTGTTTTGCGCATCGTCTCGCACGATGTTCAGAGCCGCCATTAAGATTGATTCGAGATGTACATTATGTATGTTTTTCAGGGCTCGTTGTGGAATAGCTGGCTCATACTTCAGTTGCGGCCACGCTTGTATTGGGGGCTGCACCAGCGGTCTGTGCGCGTCGTGTTGTGGCCCAGCCTGCTGGTAGCCATGACTTATAATGTAATTTTTCCGACAAATAAAAGTTGTGATGTATTTTGGCTTTTTTTATTTACTACGTCGATGGTAAACAGGCGTCCGGCAACTCCTTCACTCCCGTCGTTCTATTTGGCCAGTGCTTAGCTCCTGCCCTATATAGATTCCTAATGGTGAAAAGATTTTCAAAATGGATTCAGTAGTTCCAGAGATCATTAAACGCGCGTTCAACCAAAACAAACAATATTATTATAGATAAATGTGTACTACTCATTTTATTTGCTTTTCCATAAATAATGGAATTACGAAATCACCGTTAATGAGTTGCATTTGGTAAATCCGATAAATCCATCATTTTCAGATTTTTTGGTTTGTCGGTTTAGAAAACAGAGAGGGAACACAATTTATCCTACTTCGGGAGCGATTATTTCCGAAAATATTCCCATAGTCAAAAACCTTTCTTAAAAACCTTAGTATATTTAAAAGATTTGTCAAAGTGTCGAAGCATAGAACAGAGATAGGTTTTTTTCACGTTTTTTTAGAGGATAGAGATATGTTGAATACAAGTAGATTAGTTATTACTAGCAAAGTGCTTGTAGGTTTGCAATATGCAATACGCATAGAAAACAAAAATTCTATGAAGAAAACTATAGCGTTTAATTCAAAAGACTCGCAAACAGAAAAAGAAGATTGTGTCTCTGAAACATAGAATGAAATATTAAAAATAACACTGACCATACCGTAGGTGCTAAACAAACGGCTGTTAAAAGAACATAAAAGAGTTTTTTGATACGAAGTTAAAGTGTCTTCTGAGGGAATTAATGAAATTGATTATAAGTATATAAATTTATGATATTATTTCGAATATTGTTACCTACCATATATTGTTTTACGTTAGGTACTTATGTGATAACAGATTTTTTGTGTGAATGCTCCTAATTTCTATTACCTATCTATTGCCTGACGTTTTTATAAGAAGCAATTTTTTTTGTATGTAAAAGGGTTGCCATCTCTAAAATTTGGCAACCAGGACAACACGCGTGAAAATCCCGGATTTTAGAGCCCAGACATCGGACATGCCAAAAGGTTCTTCTAAACATAGTCAGTGTTAGATATGAAATATATCTTAACATGGAAAATATCATCTTAAGATGGCATCTTAAGATCCATAATATATAGCAAGCTCCTAATACAGGATGTGTACAGAATTTGGGGTGTAGGGCGTGTGTTTCGTGACTGGTCATGACTCGTGACATCGCTCTCGCTCCCGCTCAGGGTTGCGAAATTGGCTCTTGGTTCTCTCTCTCTCTCTCTCTAGAGATAAATTTATCTCTCATTTAACAATTTCAGCTTAAACAATATAACTTAGCTCCCTTCTTCAGGATTTTAACTCTGTTTCTAAACATACCACAATAAATATTTTATATTTAAAAATACGCGCCCGTGCCTATTTCCGAATCGAATAAGGATACGATTATGCGAAATGGCCGTACCTATAATTTATTTATTTACACGTTTGAGGGAAATCGATTAAAAATAGCTCGTAGGGCACACATTTGTTATTGAATTAATTAATTAGAGTATAATTACGTTCGAGAGCGTTCTATTTACAAGTGCCTTTTTTTTATTATTTTGATAAATTAAATGAATAGTTACTGAATCTAAGTTTTTTAATTCCCTACCAATGTTCTGAACGCATTGAAGTGCACTAAGATGTAGTTTTGTGACAAAACTGAAGAACCATCAAGGACAAGTTTGTTTTTTTTTTCAGTTTTGCAAGTCAAATTCAAAGTCCAAAATTGTCATCCGACGAGCTGTCCAATATATCTAACAGTGCCGTATTCATTTTGGACCACCATGTATATTAGAGTGACGAAATGTAAGTGTGACTCCTGTACTAGTCAAGAGAGAATGATTCGAAAATATATATTATAGTAACTTAACCGTGTGTGATACCTTAAGATGCTATAATATTTTATAACAAGGTATCTTAAGATGAAATATTATAGCATCTTCACCGTATGTGACGCCCTTTATCATTTGAAGCCAGATGACACACGTCGCGACTTGATTCTTTGTAGTGCAGTTATACTCTAGCCACTTTGAAAGATCAGCCTAGACCTAAACCTGATCACCAAAGAACTTAATATATCTCGCTATTTTAGAGATATAAAGTTCCTTGGTGATCACAAGGCAGTTTTGCCATTACAGTTTTTACTGTCTTCCTCTACATTACTTCTGTCAATCAGATTCATAAAATAAAATACAGTAATAACATCAGGAACTTTATTACAAGAACCAAAAAACTTGACAAACTTCAACAACAGTTGCCAGGCCGGTACCGCCAGCTGTACGTGCCAAATGCACGGCCACAACCGCAGGGGCTACAGCACACTCCACCACAGGGTCCACAAAACGGGGCAGGGTATGATAACCCAGCAACCTGGCAACCACAAGCCGAACCGCACCACGCAGGGCAACTCCTAAATCCAGCCACGTTTTCTTTACACATTTTCAAGATATGTCTATTTCTGTAACTTAAATAAACGTTTTTAGTAATTTTATATGGTTTTTAGAGTTTTTTAGGTTTTCGATATTTTATACCAAATAAATAATTGTAAATGATTAATATTTTTTCTTCAGCTTCCAAGAAGATTCGCGTTCATTTTGTTTATGTTTATCAGTGACACTGGCCAGTACCTATCAAAAATGCTATGCAAACTTACCTTTATTAATTAGAATATCCCTCGGGTCACTGTACCGGAGAAACGGCCAATACTTATGTGTGAAGTCAAGGCACTTCTTGTGCGAGCAACCAAATGGTGTGTGACGAACTTGGTTTAGCTTAACCCCTCGAAGACACAAGTAGGCAAGTTCACCGCGAAGAAGGACGCATTAATGTTATTGTGTCTAGTTTGAAGGAGTATCTCACCCATTGAAAATATTGGTATCTTGGATATAAGTCTATAGGTAATGAGCAGTGATCGGAGTAGGTAGATTGATTTTTGGTACTTGTATCATAAATGCACACAGAAAGAATAACATGGATAAGCCATTTTCCCGCAAAGTAATTCCGGTATTTCCGGATTCAATTAAATATTGTTAATGTTGGTAGTGATATTATTCCTACTCAATTCAAAATTTAAAGGAAGGTATCAAAACTAAATTAATTCATTATTTATCTGTTGAATAATAAAAACAATCGAATTCCGATCGAAGCTTTAATTATTATTTTTTTATTTTTAGTCTTTTATGGCTAGAACTTTTATAGATAGACATAAATCCTTTGTTCTGATTGGTCGTTGGGTTTTGTCAAATCGTGACTGTGTGCCGTTAAAAAAAATATGAAGAATAATAAAGAATAATATTGCTCATTTTATTACAATTCCTACCTTTTTTTTGAGGATGGCAAATCATCAAATGACTCCTTCCACTCTGGCAGAATAAAATTCCTACATAAGTACCGTTTTTCTTTTAATAATCCACCAATTCCGGAGGAATGTCCATATTAATATATACGTTTCGGATCAATGACCCCATTTCAATCTACCTACTCCGATCACTGGTAATGAGGGTAGTTGCATCTACTCCCACTGTTATAAATAGTTTTACGAGAATAAAGTCAGTGCGTTCTCAATAATCGTCGTTTCACTACTACGTACCTAACTCACATACTTATCAGAGGCGAGGAATTTACCCGTGTTACAAAGGAAATATGTCTCACTTAGGTATTTTGTCCAGTTTTGATCACAATATCCAATCCTGGCAAAATTACAAGCAAAGAATTTTCGGCTTTAGAATCTCGGAAAAAGTCCAGGGTGTCTTTTGGGGGACAAAGCAAATTTGCGAGCAAAAAACTGGGTGTCCTGAACAGGGCGCAGCAGTACTTCAAAGGCAAACAGCGGCTTCTGCTGTATAACCCACAGGTTCGGCCGCATTTGGAGTACGGTTCTGAGCCACTTGACTCCCTCCAAAGGCGGGCTGATCTAATAGTCGGTGCATCCTCTCTAGGTAGGCAGCGGCTTGGCTGTGCTCCAAACATTGCCTATGTCCATGAACGGCGGTAACCGTTTACCATCAGGTGGGCCGCCAGCTCGTCTACCACTTCAATAAAAAAAAGATATAGACACTATCTATGAGAAAAAACAGCCAGAACGTTTAATTTTTTTGTACTTTTGTCTTTGGTCAATATTATGTTTTAAATAAACATATATGTCACTGACTTGATAAGTATATCATAAAATATATATTTATAAAAAACATAAAAAAATACAAAAAAAATACAAAAAGAAATGATTCAAAAGTTTCCTCTGATTAATTCTTCACTTTCCCATTAATATACAAAATATATGTAAGTTTCGTCATCTATATTTAATATTTGTTAAATAAAATTGTGGTGATTAGATTTGTTTTCTTATTTGCAGGTAAAAATGGCAACGCCGCCGATTCAATACTGTTGTCACTGCGGTCAGCAAGTTCAAATTAAAAAAAGTTCAAATGAGCCCTGCTATGGCCCACCACCGCAAGCGCCGGGTTGTTGCGGTGCGATGAGGTACGACTATGCTGGTCTACCTCCCTCCTATGGACCACCACCTCCCATGTACCAATACCCGTACCCTCACGCGATGTGTGACGTCTATGGTGGTGGAATGCATGGGTAAGTGGCTTATGCTAATCATTTAATTATTTTATCGCAATAGACTTTGCATTCGTATGTACAATACATAAATACAAAACTGTACTCAATGATTTTATCGACAGAAATGGAAAGCGTACTTTCCGTATCTCGAAATAAGGATATATTTCGAGATACGAAAAGTACGCTTATTTTTTTTTTCATAATTCGTATCTTGTTCTTAGGATTAACGCTGGGGTGCGTGCATTTCTTTGCCACTTATAACTTATACTTTCACTACACCCTTAACTAATATCGATATCTTCGCTCTTTCTTTTCGCGAAACTTCGTTGCTAATTGCTAACTTCGAAATAGAATCCTAAATAGGTATACAAGATTTCTAACATGTTCTTTTCTCTTCCTATAAAATAATTTTCAAAATCTACCATTCCATACTCTATGTAAATTCGTGAGCAATTGTGTTGGTTTTGGTACATGCCTACATGGTGGTTTAGTTTAAGCGGGGGGTGCCTGCTATGCCTTACCTTTCTTAAAATTTCGGCAGGGAGATATTATAAAATGGGCATAAATAACTCTGCGGCATTTGATTCAATGTTTGTCACGTGTGGCATTCAAGCGGATCAAAAGTTGCATGATTCATTGGCTTCTGTATCTTGAGGGTAAGTTTATCAAAATAAATTCTATTTTGCTTGCAGAATGAAACATTCTTCGAAGCCATGGGGGAAGAAGGGAAAGAAGAATTTACCTACTGTTGTTTATCATGATGAGTAAGTAATTTACTTTACTTGCACGGACATAGTATTTTTTTTAAGACAATTTGTGCATAGTCATCATGTAAATACGACCTTTAGCGCAGTGGCTTTTATAATTATAAAGGTGCAAACAAACTGGGCTTCTATGATGCCGGTCGATGTTGGGACCACCCCAGGGATTTATTCGCGACATTTTATTCATAATTTAGTATGAAAATTGATGTCTTTTGACGGACGTAACGTCACACAAGCCCTTTTTTGCACCTCTTAATTCATAGATATAAAATTTTATGTACTTATTTCAACGCTGGAAACCGTATTAGGTATGTACCGTAGGTACCGTAATAGGATTTCATAGTGAAATGAAACATTTTTTCAATAATTCATATACTTATATAGTATGTGTATGTGTGAAAGAACTAAATGTAAGGCCACTTGGAACACACATAGAAATAAAAATTTAATATTTCTAAACCAAGGAATACCAATATCTATGTTATATCTATATAATATAAAATGTATACTCAATACGTTAGTATACGATATACCTACCTAATATACGTATATACAACAATTAATCTGGTATTCCTTGGTTAAGAAATATTCAGTTTTAATTTCTGTTTAAATACGAACCCGTCTGGCCAGCGTGGTATACTAAGTTCTCTCCATAATCTTCATTACATACATATTACAATAAGTATATACCTAATATTGTATTTATAGAAAAAGCTCTGAATAGAATATTATCAGGTACTTTTTAGGGTTCCGTAGTTCTGACTAGGAACCCTTATAGTTTCGTTATGTCCGTCTGTCTGTCTGTCTGTCCGAGGTTTTGCTAAGAGACCGTTAGTACATATATATCAATTACGTCGACAAAGTGGTAAAATAAAATTTTGGGAAATATTTTTTTTAGGGTAGCTTCCATACATGTGAAGTGGGGATGAATATTTTTTTTGTCGTCTACCCCATCGTGTGGGGTATCGTTGAATAGGTCTTCTAAAATGCCTTGGGGTTACCTAACATTATTTTTCGATTTAATAGTCCATTTACGAAATATTAAACTTTAAAGAGCAAATTTTATTCCAGTAGGGCGTCCCCCCCCCCCTCTAAAAGCAAAACTGCTGGCTTGAAAAATCTGGAAAATTCATGATGATAGTGCATCATGAACTTTAAATGAAAACTATAGCGGTTAAGATAACTTTATTAGTTTAGCAGTAGGTAATAGTCGTTGAACTTGGGTGTTGGATAATTTTGTACCAAATACAAAATCCTTAGCATTAACTGCTAATATCTTTAACCATTACTTATATTCAGAATAAAGAACAACAGAATTGTACTATATTGTGATAACGGGCTACTACGGAACCCTACACTGTGCGTGGCCCGACACGCACTTGGCCAGTTTTTGTAAATAGATTATTTGATTAGCTCAATATAATTTAGTACGTAGGTACGTAAGTACCTACTATTTTATATTGTAAAATATTATATTAAAGAAATCCATTGTTGTAAATAACGTAACACTGACGAGGATTATTGTAGAAAATTACTCTTTTTCAGGCACCTTTATAGTGAACCAGAAAAAGAAACTAGCGACACTCACAACGGGTTGCACCAACTTTTAGAATACATCGGATTAATCCCCCCAAAACAGTGAAAATTGTACATTAATTAGCTAATTTTGTGCTTTCATAATATGATCCAAAAAGTGCGTGGGTTTTATGTAAAAAATCAATTGAAATTAGGTAGTTAAATATGTAGCTTAATTAATAAATGCTTGCCTACATTTTAATATATTTGTTTTATTGTGATTCACTTAGTTAATTTAAATATGAATTAAATAATAAAAATAACAATAAAGTTCCTATAGTCTAAGCACATTTCAATAAGCGTAAACTACAGGAACTTATAAGTGGGTACCTACAGTCATGATTAAAATTAATTATGCCATTAAAATTAAGATATTAATAAAATTTTTAAACTTATGCGACAGACAGTTATGGTAGACACTTACTAGAGCACTCCTCTAATGCAATCATTGCGCGATCATACCTTGCAATCGATAAACTTGCACCTCTTCTATCATGTCGGGCCCCCAGCTGTTTCTCTTACTTTTTATAGCATCTTTGAAAGCATCAATAGGTGAATGTAAGCTTTCCATTACCCGTCATTCGTAGCCCGCCTAAGTTATTTGTTTGTCGCAACATGCATTGTATAACATCGCATTGTTACAGAGATAATGAAGAAGATGAGCATGAGCAGTGCAAGTGTGCCCACACAGGGCTTCGCCAACTTATACAATGCGTCGCATTAATCTTCAAAAAATAATCCTATCCTAGTGGAGAAAGAGAATGTATTTTAATTAGTTAATTATGTGCCTTAGCCTCGAGCTTAATAAAGTTTGTGACATTTTTGTAATAATCCAAATAAAATTTGTCAAAAAAGTTTTAATCAGCCTTTAATCTGTTTAATCATAACCTTCCCGGTATTATGATTCACTAAATTATCTAATAGAGATGAAAGTTATAATCTGCCTAAATTACAGGACTTAAAAGCACACTACAAAATAAATGGAAATAATTATCGCAATTATTATCCCTCCTATCTCGTGTCTCCCTTGATCGATTCCTTTGGCGAGACATCAATAATTTCCAGTCCAGCCCCCTGATTCTGACTCGTCGGATTGCTCCCGGATCGTAAACTTTTTCGAATCTTAGTACGACGTATTTTTATGGCTCAAGTTATTTAATGTTATAAAGTTGTCTGCCGTATAGAAAATAAAAAACTCATTAATATAAGATTTTTTCCTACAACTATCTATTTCTTTAACATAATGTTTTTTAACTCTAATTAAACTGACATTTCCGGCCGAAAATATTCCGACAGCTCAGAATCAGGGGGCAGGTGTCTCCCCTACTAGGCAAACAAAAAAAACACTTCTCTAACGCAATCATTGTATTTGTATGGGATGCTCCGATGAACTCCTTGATTTGGTGCCGTTGTCGCCTTTTTATTATTGCACCACTCGACGCTGCTGTAGACTTCACCCTCACTACCTGGAGCCGATAACATCTAGAACGGTAAGGTTCCAGTGATCATTCCTCCCGTGCCGGCTCTGGAGTGAACTTTCAAAGAGAGTCATCGTCACTAGGTAGGCAGCGGCTTGATTGTGCCCCATACATCGCCTACGTCTGTGAGCGGCGCGGCGGTAACCGCTAGTTACAATCAGGCAATAAAAAAAAGAAGAGATTGTTATAGACACCAGTATAGACATAAAACCTCTATGAGAAAAAACAGCCAGGACGTGTATTTTTTTTTATTTTTGTCTGTGATCAATAGATATTATGTTTTTAATAAACTTGCATATTTTATGTCACTGACCTGATCAAAGTCAAGGAACTTATAAATCTATATAAAAATATAATTATAATTATTAATTATGTGATAATTATAAGTTCCTTGACCTAAGTATAAAATAAAAAAAAGAAAAAAAAAATTGTTTCCTCTAATTAACTCTTCATTTTCCCATTATTATACCAAATATATGTAAGTTTCCTCACCTAGATTTTCTATTTATTTAAAATTGTGGTGATTAGATTTGTTTTCTTTTTTGCAGGTAAAAATGGCAACACCACCGGTTCAATACTGTCGTCAGTGCGGTCAGCAAGTTCAAAATGAAAACAGTTCATGTGGGCCCTACTATTGCCCACCACAGCAAACGCCGGGTTGTTGCGTTGCGATGCGGTACGACCAAGGCGCTGGTCGGCCATTCTCCTATGGACCACCACCTCCCATGTACCAACACCCGTACCCTCACGCCTACCCTATGTATGATGTCTATCGTGGTGGTATGCCGCCAGTGTAAGTGGTATAATAATATGCTAATCATTTATCTTAAGTACGATACGCGAATTTTTATTTCCTACCTATCTTGTTCATAGAAGTAACGCCGCGCCGGTATGCGCACAATTTTTTTTTTAAATTTTATTTCCTCAGTAAAAAACTTACAAAATATAAGGTATAAGTCTGCCAAACTGCTTAGCAGTTTGTCGGCAGCAGTTCTCAAACACATCATTTATGATTATTACTGCGGACTTATTAAATAGGTTTAAACTTAAAATATCGTTAGTATTGAATCTAAGTATGTATATCTAAACTATAACAAATGGTAACAACAAACATTCAATTTCAGTAACAAGCCCATCACATTCCACGTTAGGGCGTGTTTTTTTGTTTTGTTTTACAGTTGTAATATTCATTTCTTATGTTCTGTGGAAGGTCATTAATGAGTTTAGGTATTAGCCATTGTTTTGTTCGCATACTATAATAATTATTTGTCTTTGGAACCTCAAGTTTGTTTTGATTTGCTAAACGTGTTGGGTATTTAAGAACTCGTTTTATTATATACCTAGTTTTTATTATTTTCACAATTTTCGCTTAAATAAAGTAGTGGTAAAGTCTAGTGGTTAGTGACCCTGACTGCTAAGCCGGAGGTTGTGGGTTCGATCCCCACCCAGGACAAATCTTTGTGTGATGAGCATAAAGGTTTGTTCTGTGTCTGGGTGTAATTTATCTATAATATGTGTATGTATTTACCAAAAAAAAAGAAAAAATATATTTAAGTAATATATCAGTCGTTTAGTGCCCATAACACAAGCAAATATAATTGCTTAATTTGGGACTAGATGGCGCTGTGTGAATGTGGTAGAATATTAGTTTATATTTATTTTGTATAGGTATTATTTTACATAGTCTACCTATAGATTTTCTCAAATTCCTTATTAATTTTCTTTTTTTCTTTTGTGTTTAGTAATAATTTTAGTATTCTTATTTGTAGTGTTTTAATTTTGTTTAGATGAGTTGCAAATGTTTGTCCATAAATACTTAGCGCGTAGCTAATTGTGGACTCTGCAAGCGAGTGATAAAGCATATATAATTATATTTTTGGACTGCGATTTTTTTAGACAATATAATTTACCGAGTATCCCTCTTAGTTTTGTACATACCACATCCACATGCAGATTCCACGTGAAGTGACTATCAATAGTCACTCCTAGGTATTTATAGGAGGTTACTTGTTCAAAAGACTTACATGTTGCATGTTGCATTTTGTTATGTAGGCAATCGTAGCTGTGACCTTTTATTGTGATTTGTTCATTTTTATATTTACTATATGAAGAGCAGATTGTCATAGATTTGGTCTTTTACATATCCATACATATTATAAAAGGCTTTGTCCTGACTGACTGACTGACTAACTGATAGACAACGCACAGCCTAAACCGCTGATCTTAGCGACTTCAAATTTGGAGGGTGTGTTTGTCCTAATGTCTAGAGGTGTACTAAGAAAGGGTTTTTTAAAATTCAACCCCTAAGGGGGTGAAAAGGGATAAAAACGATTGTATGACTTATAGATTTGAAAATTTGTTGGGGAGTTGGGGAGTACCCCAAAACAAATTTTCTATTTTTATAGTATTCTATTTTTTATTTCTATTTTCTATTTTTATAGTAGTAACTATAAAAATAAAAAATACGTTCATCAATTTTTTTGACAAGGGTTGGCTTTGGAAGGGTGAAATTGGGGAGGAACCGTTGTATGAAAAGATCTTTGTTTTGAAGTTAACGTTTTGCAAATTAGTATTGGGATAGGAACTTAAAATGTTGTTTTTAATATTTTTGATAGGGATGAGTTCAGGGGGTGAAATATTAAATAGATAGTTCTTTGTTTTTCAAGTTATATGTTTGGTCTTACTTAGTCATTATTTTTTAGGTTTTTATGGACGGATAATACGCAATTAGAACTTCAGTTAAGAAGTGAGTTGATGGGTTGTTTTTGGTGTTTGAAAATAATTAGAAATTGATATGGATGTCGTTTTCAAGGTTTTCAGGGACGCTGATTACGAAAATGTTATCTATATTGACGTAAAATGAAATTCAACTCCAGTTGTGGGGTGTTGTGGAATTCATGAATTGCACTTAAAATAAAGACCTATGTAATATCGAAATCTACGCAGACGAAGTCGCGGGCAAAAGCTAGTTTGTTATAATTCCATTGTCATGCGCCCAACAAACAATGCTGTCAAAATCGTGTTGCATGGCCAGTTATTCTTTAGTCTTTATCGCTGTATAACAGACACGTGTCGTCTGCATACATGTACATTTTACTGTTATTAACTACATTACTTATGTGGTCATGTATTATGTATCTGAACGGTCCAAATACTGATCCAGTTGGTACTCCAGAGACAATTTTACCTGGGCTGCTTTCTTCGTCCTTAACACATATTTTTAGGAACCTATCACTTAAATAATTTTGGAACCATTTTTTCACTGGAGCTCTGATTCATTCATCCATAGACTCCAACAGGCCATCATGATCCATTAAAATAATTAAGAAAAAGAATCTAATTTTTGTTCAGACAATAATATTTACTAATTTGAATAGATGAATAATTGGGAAATCTTGTTCATAGAACTAACGCCGCGATGCTGCGCCGCCAGCCCCGGTGTGCGCACATTTCTTCGCCGCTTGGTAGACACTTATTATACCAATAGATACACTTATTATATGCTGCGAGAGCTCTGTGCCAATAATTTAAAAGCAGGTGGGTCAGTTTAAGCGGGGTCTGCCTGCCATGCAAAAATGACCTTTAGCGCGGTGGACTTTATACCACCCAGACTAGAAACAAATATCTATGAATCACACAAATATTTGTCTCGTGTGGGAATCGAACCCACGTCACCCAGCACGGCGATGTAGTGGCGAGGCGACCACCTTAACCACTGCGCCACGGTGACAGTCAATGTATAATTCATTGATATAATAAAAATATTTCAAGTTTTCAACGCTGTAAACCGTACTAGGTACCGTACCGTATAAGGATTTTAAAGAAAGATACAAAGAAAGAAGAGCTTTATTTTTCACACGAGATAAGAACAAAAGAAAAAAAAAAAAAACATTTTGCAGTGCATCATTGTCTCTGTGCTAAAAAAAGGGTTTCCAGCTCAGCGTGTGTCAGACTACTATAAAGCAGTCTAACGCTGGTATTCTGCTGGAGCCTGATAACGGCGAGGGGTTTTAAATTGAAATGAGTGAATATATGAAGTAAATGTAAACATTAAACACAGAATAGGCTTGTAGATTCACTAGTTCGACGATCGAACTAATGAATCGAACTAGTGAAAACAAAGGATTTAGAACACACACAGAAATAAGTAATGATTAGAATTGAATATTTCTAAAACAAGGAATACCAAATTGATTGTTATATATTAAGGATTAAGGTATCCAATATTCTATTTATAGAAAAACGCTCTGAATAGAATAACTGGTACTGTTTGTAAATAGGCTATTTGGTTAGCTAAATGTAATAGATAGATACGTAAATTACATCCATTGTTATATCCATTGTTGTAAATAAATAAAGCCATTGTTGTTAATTACAACAATGGATTTATTTATTACAATATTGTATAACTGGAAACTCCCAATAAAAAAAAGTACCTACGTAGGTATCTATCTGTTACATTTAGCTAACCAAATAGTATATTTACAAAAAGTACGTAACGCTGACGAGGATTATTGTACAAAATTAATCTTTTTTCTAGGCCCCAATATAAAGAAAAAGAAAAAAAAACCTGCTCTCACACCGGGTTGCACCAACTATTAAAAGGCGTTGGAGCTATCCTCCAGAAATAGTCCTATCCTAGTGAAAATTGTAGTTTAATTAGCTAATTCTGTCCTATAGTATGATCCAAAAAAATTGTGGGCATTATGTAATAATTCAATTAAAATTAGTTAAAAATAAATATTTGGTTATTTTAATGAAATTTGTTTTATTAAGAAATATTTTGCTATAGCGTAAACCACACCGGAGAGGTTATGATGAATCACTCATTCAATATGTATTAATTAAAACTAATCTACCTACTTAATTCCTGTAGTCTGGTGGCGTTAATGGTGAAGCACATTATATTAAGCGTAAACTACAGTACTTATAAGTGGGTACCTACAGTCATGATCAAAATTAAATGAATTCCAATATAATTAAGATTAAGATCCAATATAATTAAGATCTAATATAATTGAATTCCAATATAATTAATAGAATTTTTAAACTTTTTTTTTTTTTTTTATACCACGACGGTGGCAAACAGACGTACGGTCCGCCTGATGGTAAGCGGTTACCGTAGCCTATGGGCGCCTGCAATACCAGGGGCATCACGAGCGCGTTGCCGACCCTTAAGAAACCTATTCACTCCTTTTTTGAAGAACCCCATACTGTAGTCCCTTGGGAAAACCTTATGCGACAGTTATTGCATACATAGTTACTAGAGCACTCCTCTCTAGTGCAGTAATTGCGCGATCATCACTTGCACCCATTGTATTGTGTGAGCCACTACTAGGTTTGGTAGATAAATAATAAAAATAAATAATTTGAAGGGGCACTCCATACTTGTAATATATTTTATTTCGGCATACATTTACGAGTAGGTAGTACAAACAGCGTCAAATAGTTAGTGACACTCAAGGTATTCAAATTTATAGATGCAACCAAAAAGTCAATAATATCGGTACAAGCAAAGATTCCATATTGTTGTCAACAATTTACGCGCTTGTCAGGAAATGGTATAATAGTTATAAAATATAATCAAGTATTATTTATTTACTTAGTAAACTAAATGAAATTTATAGTAATTTATCAGTGATGATATGAAAAGGAAACCACGAAGGAACATTGTGCTGTTTATTTTAATACAACAGGTTCAACATATTACACATAATGAAACAAGAGGTACTGTATACCCCTAACAATAGGTTATAATATAACCAATAGGTCAAGGTAGGTCATAAATAAATATATCAGAATTTATCAAAATCATATTATGAATTTTAATATCCAGCTACATAGTAATATGAATAATTATCATCTTAATAAACACATATCATAATACTTTATTTAGATATAATAACCAACCTTTAAAACTATAATGTAATTCATTATGATATTATGTATATTAATATATAATATTATCAACAATTATTAGACCATGTTCAACAATTCCTAACAAATTCCATATTATAACAATTTTCAAGAAAAAGATACAAGAGAGGTACTTAATTCTGAATTGATGTGATCCTGTCGGCAGCCAAACAAGTAGTGTTCGAACACTCACTGTGTTTGTCTTTTATACCTTAAATTGTACTGACATAAGTCAAACGACTGATTAATTACAAACTTAGTAAAAGATATTATTATTATATTATAAACAATATAGTAATACTTCTATTCTAAAAATATTTCAAATATTAGTAGTTAAATTAACAATACAATAATTATAGAATTTCTAAAATGATCAATCAGAAATTCTAATGACAGTTATAAAAGGAAGACATTACTATCTCGATTTCCGTTACTTGTTGACAACAATTAAATACTATTTATTTCAGTAATTGCTATTTATAGTAATTAATTATACAATAATTGATATTTAAATTTAACCTATAAATTATCAATGATTTAGAATCTAGCCAGATTCATAACAAGTAACTAGACTTACTACATTTATAAATAGGTACTTACAAATGACACACACATATTTAAACGTTTCTGTTTTCTCTTATTTGAATATTTGTTTCAATATTTAGACAAAATATTTCGAATAATCTAACCCGCTCATAAGTCGAGACGCTCAAAATATCATATAGATAGGTTCAATCAAACCGCCATAAATATGGTTACAGTCATACCGCCAATGGTATCCAATCATCCAAATGTTCAAAAATGTGGATCACATGAACTTGTACCGAACTTTGCTTGTACCGATATTATTGACTTTTTGGTTGCGTCTATAAATTTGAATACCTTGAGTGTCACTAACTATTTGACGCTGACTGTACATACCGACAGATCTTATAAAAACAGATTTTATTTTGATTATGTAAATATTTTCGGAAATAAACGCTTCGAAAGTATCATAAACTGTCCCCCCATCTATTTTCAAACCGTAAAACCAAAAAAAAAACTGAAAAATTATAACGCATTTTGAAAATGGTCGGATGTAGGTACAGAACAGAGATAGGTTTTTTTAGAGGACGGATGTACCTACCTACCGTTTTTACCCTACTGCCATAAAGGAGAATAATGTTTTTCGCGCGTATGTATGTGTGTATGTTTGTGGGTATGTCTGTTCCATTGTGACCTTCTGTAGCCTAAACGGCTCGGCTGATTAAGTGTAAGGTGTCTGAGGTGTCATTGGATTTGTATCTTTCCCCCGTGCTACAACATGACATTAGTATGGTTAAAAAAAAAATCCTAAGGTTGACTGACAAAGTTGAGCCTTGAGAACTTGGCAAGAAACTCTTTAATAGCCAAAGTAGTTAGAATGGGACAGAACCAAAAAACCATACTTACATACATGAATAAATATTTTTAACAAAAAAATAAGGATTTTCTTTTGTTGGCGTTACCTAACCCATATTCTAAATACTTATAAAACTTCTGGATAGAAAACGGAAAGAAAATTTGTAGTGGGTAGAGACTGGAAATAATATTAATTCCAGTTTGTGTTGAAAATATGGGTAGAGAACGGAAACACCCCATGAAATGTCATCGTTTTATAATGCACATTATAAAACGATGTAATTGTTGATAAAATGTATCGTAAAACTAATTTTATGCCACTTATTTTGGCAATTACATTACGAAATTAGTGGCAATAAAACTAAAATTAATAAGGCTTTAAAGTTGAGAAATGAAAAACAAAATTAGCATCTATATAGATATTTTTTTCTTACACAAAATCTACGTATACTAAAGCACCTAGTACAGATCACTGCTATGAATTTGCCGCAACTTTGACAACACCGTTCTCCCAATGCTCGTCAGTTTGAATCACGGCGGTGAATCAGTATTAACATATTTAACTGATTCGCCAACAGGCGGGCCGGCATTTCGATACCGATGAGCAGTACTGTCGTGGTCTGCAATAGTTCGTCCCGCACTCGTTTGGTCCGCATGTTTGTTGACCACCACTCACGTAATAACACTCTTGTTTGTTTTGTGTTCTACTTGGTGGTGGGCATGGCGAGGGACTCGATGGCGGCGGGCACGATGGTGATGGGCACGATGCTGGTGGGCACTGCTGTGGGTACGACGGTGGTGGGCACTGCGGTGCACATGGCGTTGAGCAAGCTGACGGACACGACTGCGGGTATAGGGGCAAATAAACCGACCGGCATGACGGTACACAGGGTGGCGGGCTGAAGCTTATGTCGCAAGATGGTTGGCAGCAGTAGCTTTGCGCACAAGAAGACGGGCAGCAAGACACATAAGAGGGCGAGCAGCACGGCCCACAAGATGGTTGGTAACACGGTACACAACATGTTCCGCAATACATTTTTACGATTTTTTTATTATTTATTATCAACAGTTATTATTTTAAAGTTACTACAACTTTGATATTTCACTGTTGGTTTATTTTATTAAAAGATTAGTTTTTTTTTTGAGATTTTAAAATTAAAATCAGTTTATTTAAAAAATGTAAACAAACTCAAAAAGTGACATATCGTTCTATTACATCTGCGAAGTAGATTTTATTTTATTTTATTGTTTATTCTGAGCAGTATTTTTATTAATAATCCCTACTTAAAAAGGATGTACTTATATATTTTTTATATATTATTATACTAGCTTTCGTGCGGGGTTACGCTCCCGTGGATCATTGTTTGGTCACTATTCAGTTCCTATTAGTCGTAGCGTGATATTAAATAGTATATAGTCTTCTTCGATAAAATTAAATGTACTATCTAACACAAAAAAAAAAACAATTCGGTTTATTAGTCCCTGAGATTAGCATGCTTAACCAAAGAAAGAAACAAACAAACTTCAGCTTTATATTATTAAGTAGGTACCTACCTATATCTAGATAGATTATGGGTCACTCGCGTAATGGGTGTCACACACGCTACCTTAAATCATTACAATCGCACTGTACAGTTTCAACTATACCGATAATAAATTGTAAGTAGTAGAGTTTTATGATTATTTTAAACTGTACAGTTTCACGGAGTGCGTCCTCGCAGTTTCCTAACTGTGCCGATACTCGTGAAGTGTGTGCGCGGATTAGTAGTATGCAGTAGTAGTTAGTATATCGTGGCACCACGCCACAACACTTTGTTCCTAACCATATAAACTCTATGAACTCTGGCGCGCCACGCCACGCCACAGTAATGTGTCTTAATGCCCGAGTATACTTTCACAAAATCAGACTTGTATAACGTGTGTTTCATACTTGTACCTATATCGTATTGTTCACTCCAAATCCGTGGTCCCACTGCTTTGTCCTACCAGTAGGATAAAACAATTTCGTAATCCCACCAGACACACGCTTGACATTGTAGACTTGCATAAATTTGTGTGTATGCAAGTCAAGGAACTTATATTTCTTATCAATTGAAGAAATATAAGTACCTTGATGTAAGTACACTAGCAACCCGGTCTGATTTCCACATAGTCTACTTACGGTGCTATATCCTACGAGCCGACTGAATTTGAGATTAGCAAGTCTGGTCTGGTATTTAAAGCATTGAAAGCGAGTCTAGAATAGAATCACGAGCATAACAAGTCTGGTGTAGCATCACGAGCTTAGCAAGCAAGTAGTGTGAGTAGCATCACGAGCTTAGCAAGTAATGTGATGTAACATCACGAGCATAACAAGTCTGGTGTAGCATCACGAGCTTAGCAAGCAAGTAGTGTGGGTAGCATCACGAGCATAACAAGTAATGTGATGTAACATCAGAAAGAGAGAAAGAAAAATATTTTATTATGTACAATAAAATACAAACGGCGCACGATATATATACATAGATCATAAAACATAAAAACACAGATTAAAAACAATAATAATATTTTACAGTTCTTTACAATCTTTTACAATCTGTGGTGGCTTTTCCCATTGAAACTGTCAGGCGGATTGACATATTCCTAATTGTGACGTTTACAAATCACTTGGACTTCTAAACGTCACAACCAGAAATAAGTGGCAAAATGACGTGTCGCCACGTGTAATATTTGAAGAAAAACCACCACAGATTCCGGCCAAATGATTTATTATCATTTATCATTACATCACGAGTATAGCAAGTCTGGTGTAGCATCACGAGTTTAGCAAGTAATGTGATGTAACATCACGAGCATAACAAGTCTGATGTAGCATCACGAGCATAGCACTTAGTGCGATGCTCCAAGTTTGTGTTACATCACGAGGAAAGCAAGTGGTGTGATCACAGAACAGAGATAGGTTTTTTCATTGTTCTGTGGGTGTGATTTACGTTAGAGATATTTTTTTAAATGAAGGTTATCTCACATTAACTGCTATTTACATATTAGAATTATGCCTCTTTGTAAAGAATAATATGCAATATTTTACCTTTAAATCAGAGTCTAAGAAAAATGTTCGTAATAAATATAAAAACAATATTAACCTACCTACAATTAATAATATGATGTATTATAAGAGTACGTATATTAATGCCATTCATGTATACAACAACTTACCAACATTTATTAAAGAATTTAATGGAAATAAATTTAAAACAATATTAAAGAAATTCCATTAAATTAATCAATTATTTAATTTAATTCAATGTTTTCTATAGTTTAAATGAGTATTTTGGTAAGCAATGATGTGTATGTTAGATACTAAGTGCATGTTTCAAATGTTTTCTTTTGATATTTTATCATATTTTGTTTGCATTTCTATGTTAGTGTTGCATGTCCGATATGGATAGACTGTTGGGACCGAAATTAATATTTTAAATAAAAGATCAATTTGTACACACAGTTATGCAATTAATGAATCTGAAGAGTTTAGAATATAATCACGAGCATTGCAAGTAGTAATGATGTAGCATCACGAGCATAGCAAGTTAGTGTTACTAGTTTGATTCAGCGCTCGTCAGTGTGGTACCCAATTATAATTTTTCTTTTTATTTGTAATATGCAAATGTTATATAATCATATGAATGTTAAGTATTTATTTATTTTGTGTCAATTAAAATTTGTTTTCAACTGTACAAAATCTGTTATTTTGTTTCTGATATTTTGCATATCTGTTATAGGTATGGCGAATCCCGGTGTTTTGAGAGTCTGGTAATTTGCGAATCTGGTATTATGCTTGGGAGCCTTGTAAATCGTGGTAGTATTGTTTAAGCTATAAAGCAAAGAAAAAAAAATAGTTTTTTTAAATAGTTTATTCTTAATTAAATAATAAAAGATTCACTGTGAAACCAACACTGGGTACGGCACATACAAAGAAGTAATACAACAGCGTGCTTGGCGGCACATGGCATCTTCGGTGACATCACCAGGGTCCGCCACAGCACGGCCCACCGCATGCAGTTCCACTGCAAGGACCGCAACAGGAGCCGGGGCTGGCTCCCACGCAGGGCGCACAGCAGCCTGGAGGCACGCAGGGCGAGCAGCTGTAACTTGTGTAATGTGGACTACAAGGCTTACAAAGTGGAGTACCACCCGTCTTACAACAAGGCCCGCACATAAACATTCTGTTTAGTTTGCAACCGAAACCCAAGCAGTTAAATTATTTTTACTAATTTTAATTTTGTGGTTTTTATATTTTATGAATTTTATTAAAAAACTTTTTTACAGTGAAGTTTAGTTATGAAATGATATACAGTTGACATGACATAAGGAAAATTTGTTTTATTATTTTTAAATACATGTGGACAGTATTCATTCAAAAAGGTAAGTATTATTTCTAAAATATTTATTCAAATTATTTTGGTATTATTCATATACAAGGCATGACAAAATTCCATCCTGTATATACCTACTTATTAAGTTTCCGATTGTTCTTATCATCTTCAACTGTAGGTAATATTATAAATGCGAAAGTGACTGTGTGTCTGTTGCGCTTTCACGTCTAATTCACTGAACTGATTTTGATACAGAGTTAGACTACGGCTTGGGAAAGGACATAGGCTACCTTTTATGGCTGTAAAAAAGGCTAGAAGTGGTTGAAATAGGGGATGTAAATTTTTATGGAAAATAAATATATTCCAAGTCTTTCATATAATAAGTACTTACCATGTCATTTATATAAAAGTATATAAGGCGGTGTACAAAAGAGCGGTTACGCAACTGAGTGCAATCAAAACGCGCGGCAAATTGCGACGATTACCCGCATCCGGCGCGCTTACACAGAACCGTTGCGACCACCACACACCGGCGCGCCGTGCGTGGTGCACTCACGCACCCGAATATCAGATATAACCAACGGTTTGGTAGAAGCAATGGTGGCTTAATGGATAAGTGATTCGCATGCAAATCATGTGACCCGAGTTTGATCCCGACCGGCAGTAGGTACCCATGTGGATTTCACTTTGTGGAATTTATATGTACTAGTAAGTGACTTATTTTCTGCGGACGATGAAGGAAAATATCGTGAGGAAACCCGAATATCCTAGAAGAAATTCTAAGCGTTATGTGTGGGCGCTACAATAATATCAGAAACTGGTGTCGACGACGTAGCAAAGACTCGAATCTTGGCTGATTGAAAACTGAATTTACAACTTAAACGAATACTTCAATTGCAAAACCTAATTTAAGAGTCTATATATTTTGTTCAACAATTGTGTAAATTCACATGACTTTACAAACGTGGATATATTTTGAATGTAATTATAGAAATCAATAAAACAATAAGTACTGTACCGTGTTCCTTCCTAAAAAAAGTGAAAAACCGCAACTTAAAAATGTTGTTGACCCCTGTGGTACCCAAGTCACATCCGTCGCGTCAGTGCCTTCCCACGACAGAAGTAGGAAGTGTGCCCCAAATGTACTGAGTGCAACGCGACATGTTGCTTTCTACCAACTGTTGCGATGGAACGAGGGTGTGCACTCAGCCGAATACAAGCAACTATTTGTTTACTTGGAATTGTTACAATTGACGGAAATTTCGTCACAGTTCAGGGACACAGCAATGAGGAAGAGAAGGCTAGGTACTGAGTATCTTGCCAGTTAATCTCAAGGCTCAACCTTGTTAGCGAACTGGCCTAAGGAACTTTTGGAGTATTGTCAAAATTAAATGTTTATAATAAGAAGTTACAGCTTAATGCCACTGGTATAAGAAAATCTATATATGTATACTTAAATAAAAATGTAAAAAAATATATATACTTAAATAAAAATGAATCACCTAAAAGTTTGTGATGATTGTGTGAGATTTGGCAATTTTTTTTTGTTGTATTTGGTATGGTTGAGGCTATTTAAGAAATTTTAAAATTTTGGGTTTTAAAACCTCCATATAAACATTTCAAAATGGAACATGACAATGACAACTCTGTAGATAAAATTAAAAAGAATATAAAATAGATGTCAGTCGAGTCGCATCTCCTAAAAAATATAGAAAAAAATTGTAAGGATTGATTAAAATAATAAATAGGTTTGACATGCATGTAGAAATTGAAGGTCAATAATTCGGAAAATAATAGGATAAAAAGTAACTGGAACTATGAATTAAAACATAGTGATTATAATATTATTATAATATATATATATTGATATGAATAGATTGACATTACCTATATTTGATTACCATTATAGTATTAGTTCATGAGCGTATTGTAAACGAAAGATTTTGTGTGAAATACGGGTTGTCTTTCAGGATTTTCAAAAATATTCACGAAAAAATAAAAATAAAGAAATAATAAAATAAGTCAGCAAGTATATTAAAAACTAAATCTTAAAATGACATAATTTTAACATTGATTTGTTTACAAACATTCTATATCCATTTCGGTCCCAGTATAAGTGTTTACCATTCGTCGGCCTGTATTCCTCGCACCATTCAATATTTTACGAATAGACAAAATCAAATAACACGTGAACATTGTTCAAATTCTTCACAGAATCAAACGGAACAAACATCGCCGTTTTTAACCAGAATATGCGTAATTTTCTTCACAGTGAACTTATAAAAATACTCACATTCCTCTTTTATTAATTAATTACTTATTCATGCATATTGTTCTATTCTCACCATATTATTACTTTGTAATTTTCTTAGCACTTATAAAAACAGTTCAACAATGCGTAATGAAGAACAAACAAAACGTTCTGGATGGTATCCGTGCGTGTTCGAGCAACACAGCTTATAAATAACAGCTAGCTCACTTATTACTAAATAATGTGTACTACCATATAATAGTATATAAGGCTATTTTGATTTTAGAAAAAATATACGGGTTCAGTGAAAAATAAAAAAATCTGTGAAATCGCAGGGGAACGAAATAGAGGACACAACTAGTAATCAATAAACTCAGAATATTATACTTTGCTGAACAGGCCTCACCTAATTTACGCCACTGCGAACGGTCCTGTGCCGCCCGCAACCAACGGCCGCCCGCAACCGCAGGCAGTTCAGCAGTGGACGTCGATAGGCTGATATGATGATTATACTTTTTCTTCAGACGTAAAGTAGGTATATTTGGACTCTTAAAGAAGGTGCACCAGCTGTATTTATTAAAGCTATGCCCGTACAGGGTAATAACAAGTTTCTAGTTAAGCAATTTAATATTAAGTATCGTAAGTAAATTAGTAGCAAAGAGGGTGTTTATTCAAGCGAAGGTATAATTTGAAATAGTGAAGTGAGCGGGTGTCGTGACCAATTGTTTCCGAGAAAACGCATTATAAACGGACTTAAGTAATTGTTTTCGCACTTAAGTTGAAATAGAGCCAGTTAATAGCTGTTTGTTAAGGATATATCTGTATTTATAATTAAGTTTCATACCTTTTTATAAAAATCACTCAAATATTTGTCTTGTGTGGGAATCGAACCGACTTAAAGGCTACTTCGCTTGTTTAGGAGTAATCAGTAATTTAAGATAAATAATGTTACAGAGATTAAGAACTCATTCACTAAAGTTTTATAATAACCTAAGCATTGACAACCCCTAAAAAGAAAATTAATACTGAAAACTTTTTCACAAAATTTAATTTAATAACGTAAGGATGAAATTGAAATCGAATAATACAGAAAAATAGATAAGTTACAAGAAGCATCCGAAGAGATATTAGGAACATACCATAATACCCATCTCGTCAAAGTAGCGCTCGAAAACTAAAAATCCTTATGCATATCAAGATGACAGAAATGGCGCAAACAACACGATCATTAAGACAGTATCTTAAATATTTATACAGATTTCAAGGAGGCCCTTTATACTGACAATGAATCCACAACTGATGAAGCTAAAGCTGACCCAGATTACAGTTTCCATCAAGATTTTCCCGCTATTATTGATCACAATACATTCATTATACATACGTATATATCTAACCACATACCTGGCTTAAAATGCAATAAACGTCATAAGACCCAATTCGTTGTCTCCACTCCGAACCCGCGCCACAGAATTGCGGTCTGCCTATATAAGTATTACAAAATGAATTACTTTGTAAACAATACTAATATTATTGAAAAGTATTTCTCCAAACCGCAGGAAACGCCATGACACGCGCGTCTAGACGTCATGACACGTCCGAAATTAACTACAAAATGCACGCACGCTCAGACATACCTCACCGACATACGCCAACCATTATTCCAATGATTCACTTCTCATATAAAAAACTTACGCAAAATACTTACACACAGTCTAATTGCGTCGCAGTCGGCGCCATCGCTAAATAAAACAGTTAATTAGATTTCCGAGAAATGCTATTTATATTTCCAAGCATCGCACAAACATCTCTTCTGTTTATTTGTGGAGACAGCGCCCTTGAAATTCATATTATTTGGATGCGAAGCTTAAATATAGTGGGCAATCAGTATGTCACAATAGGTAGCTAATTTTTTGATAAGTAAAGTTTGATTCGCAAACGGTACTATTAAAAATCTCTTGGGATAGCCTATGTCCAACAGTAGACGTCCTACGGCATATACCACTATAATGATGATGAACCTGTTATAAGCCAATAAACTGATTTAAAACTTGATTCATAGCGTGTATTATTTATTACTTGGTACTCTCCCATACAAAATGCGTAATTTGCGTTTATTGATATTACTTTATTAGGCGGTTTGTCAAATGTTTGAAAAATATGGTCGTTGTCGGTCCTTGATACTTATTTTGTATAGAACAATGCGGAATAATCCTTTGGGGGTTGTAATGCTTGCGATTGTTGGGTCAATATTTCGTAAAATATTATAATTTCACCTAAATCTGGACTCCACTAAAGAGAAATTAATCTTCTTATCACTGTTTACAACAGTACCTAAATATGTGTAGACAAGTATTAAAAAATCAGCCGATCGCCAATCCGTCTGGATTATGATATGGGCTGATGATGTTCGTACAAACAATGTCGAATTGCGGATATTATTTGTTTGTTAAACAGAGTATTACCCTAATGCATCAAAATGAAACAAGACCACTCTACAACCAACATTGGTATAGTAATGTATTCGTTTACACGTTTGATTATGTATTTGCATTCACGTGAGTGTAAACATTCAATTAATCAGGTACGTTGTTACTAGGTCTCTAGAGTACTAATGACGTATGTTTTTAGTAAAATTAGATACATTATGAAGTTTTAAATTCTGTTTCATCACTATCGTCATTATTTTAGAAGTAAGGCTACTACTGACTTCTATACAAGAGAGGAGATTGCAAGCTTGTACAGCAAGACACCGCATGAAAGTAATCAAAAATATCATCAACTTTTCTTTCCAGTCCGGTTTTATAGATTTATATGTTGTCAACTAATGTGTATAATACATAAAGTATGTACTCACCTGTGTAGTAGGATCATGTTCTTGAAATAAAATATACTCTATATATCCTTTGTGAAGTAGGTAATAGAAAGAAAAACTAAAAGAAAAATCCTGTCTCTGTAGCTAAATGCTCAAAGAAACGTGCTTGTTACGGTACACTTAACCACGGAAATCATATTTCCGAGCGCGTCACCCTTCCACTACCTAAGTTTAATAATTTAATATTACCTACCCAGAGTGTTTTACTCTGCGGTGATAACCAATTACGTTATGATATGAATAAGTCCTTCAATTTCTACGTAATCTAATTTTCTTTCCCAGTTGGTGGTTATTTTGGAAGGAACATGAAACGAACGTTAATGACGGTTTGTAAATTAAGTAATAATATTATTTGAAATAGGTACGGCTTGTATTGCCAATTATGATTTATTTTGAGATAATTAATTAACCTTTTCCAGAAAGGGTAGCTTTTTAGTATAAGTACCTCTATTACTTTATAAGTTTCCTTTAGGTAAGTACTCCAATACAACAGGACAATTAGAGAAATGCCTACCGTCTTTGATGAATCTACCTTATTAGTCGGCAATAGGTATAACTGTTAATATGTCAAAAATCTGTTTAAAGACACTTATTTACCATTGATGAAACAGGGCTAAGCTAATAAGGTTTTAATTCGATACAATGTTTTCGCGTAAATACAACAAGTAGAACTTACTTCCCAATTTTATTCAAAAAAAATAAAGTAAGTAATTACTTACACAATTTTCTCAACATGAGTTCGACATAATACATATTATCGGAGGGTGCATTTCAATCGTCATTCCAGCTCGTCGAATTCACTCCATACCTACATGTTCATCGAATTGTGCATCGGGATTATAGGCTTTAACGCCTGATAACTAACAAAGCCTTTGACTATCAAGCCTGAGTGCTATAGACACGCTCCAATACACAGATACAATTCTAATTGGTAAAGTGAACTGGCTAACTGAAGCGTGCTACATTTTGTTGGAAGTATAGAATATTCAAGTTAACATCTTCATCGAATTATGTTGTAAAAAGTTTTATACATAGCGCTGTGGTACCAGGAAAGCTGGGCAGTGTGCGCATTGTGCGGGTGAGCGAGCGGTTCTTCGAACACGGTGCGGTCGTGGGCACAGGCTTTCTACAGTACACAGAGAAACGACGTCGACGCCGTATTTGTATTGTTTCCTCTTCGCTTCGGAGAATGAAATCTCTTTGTAATGCCGTTTTAGATGATTGACGGCTAATTCTACGATTACTGGGTATCGCATATCTCTATTTTTCGTTTCTTTTTACTTGTTAGTTTGTTAGATGCAGACTGAGTGCTGAATTATTGCGATGAGTGTAGGTACTAAATGATGTCTTAGGCCATCTGTATCCAGCGCTACTAATTAGTGCCTTAGACCTGCCCCCTAGACAAGTGGCAATGATTCGATCTATCTGTTCTATCGAAATGTCAAATTAGTACATTGATCACGTAACATGTCGATAGCTTACGAGTATGTCAAGGATGTGTTCAGCTAATTTGCCACTTGTCTATTCACTTAGACAGAGAGCTGTCCTACAGAGCGTCTTTCGTAACGCGGTCGTCACAAAAAGAAGCAAAAGAGGAGGTTCACGTTCTATAGTCAATGTCTAAAGACTGCGATGATCGTGATGTAAATCATGCAAATCTGTCTGTACCAATAAACGCCAGCCCCCGTGAACGCAATTACCTGCTATAATTGCGTTCTCGAAGCCAAACAAATACATACTAGTCTGAACCAATTTCGACAAGGTAATTAATATTATGATGATATTTGCTGATGTGAGGTACGAGAGTCAGCTGCGTCCACCTGTGTGCTCATTATATCATATTTGTGTTAATAAATTCATCTGCCAACACACCATATGTCTACTCAATTCATAGAATCGTTTATAATGTTGCCAATTAATGTTGTAGACACCGGCATTCCATCATGATCTGCTACAGTTAAAAAAGCTTCTGACTACGGTTTCCTATGCGTGCTACGTAGATAAAAATATACATCATTATGTCCTATGTCACTCTCCAGCCCTCAAACTACACCTAAATTTGCAAAAAATCACGCAGATTCGTTGAAACATAATAGTATTACAAACAAATAAAAACAATTATAGGTATTATAATTACTAGTGCGGACGGATACCCTATCCCTATTAAAATTGGAATTGCTGTTCCGGTAGATAAGTGACAGATATATAAGAAGTTATAGTACGAGTACAAAGACAGTTACAATCAGATAGACAATACTATCTAGGCGTCAATATATTTATATGCAAGTAAATTTTTTGTAGGATAAACCACAAAGCATATACCCACAGCCGTAAAAAATCGGTTTTTTTATGTCTCTGTCTTCTATTAGGATAGAAACAAATCAATACCCAAACTCCAGTTCTATATAAAATAATAAAATTTAAAGCTATCAGCAGTGTAGCCTGGGTTTTATAAAACCTATAAACGCGATTTCCAGGAATGTCCGTTAATAATTTATCAAGCTTTATTGCATATTTAAATTTCACGGATACATTGTAATGAATACGTATTTATACAGTACCTATTTATCATTGCGTTAATCTTTAGAAAGTCGTGTGTTTACGTGTTCGAATGTTTCCAAGTTTGGCGCTGTCTCACTTGTACAAATATTCATATAAATTGTTATACTTCTAAGGAATAGAAAGTGGATTTAAGACTACTTAACTTAAAAGTCATAAAAAGTAGCCGTACTAAGTATTACCTACTACAAAATTCGTGTTTATTTTTATAAACATCCTAAATCCCATAGAAATAAATTATTATAAACGCGAAAGTCAGGATGAATCGATGGATGAATTATTACTCAATCACGCCAAAACGACTGAAAGTTTCTGTGTGAAACTAGTTACATAGATAAATATAGTTTGGAAGAGAATAGGCTTTTTTATTGAAATACCATGCTCGAGATGCTGTGGCCAGAAGCTTTTCTTACATCTTTATTTTTTTTTATTGCCTAAAGTGGCAGACGATCAGACGGCCCACCTGATAGTGGGTGGTTACCGACGCTCATGGACGTTAGCAATGCTAGGGGCACAGCCAAGCCACTGCCTACCTTGAATGAAATCTAAATAGAATAAGACGTGATGCCATGTTAAGACATTATGTTCATTTTCCAATAAAATTTTCGAATTAAAATACTACAGTAATAATTATGGTTTGTCATGAGTTTTATGAGAACTCACTGTTGAATACCTAATACATGTTCCATTCACGTAAGGTCATGTGGCACATCACCTTACGGACAATGATGACTATCTGATTTGTGTCATCTTAACCTCGTTTATATTGAATCAGCTTTCAGATAAATAGGTAGGTACACAAGTTTAGTATGACTCATGTTTATGCTGACTGACTACTGAATATCTTACTAGGAAATTAAACTACAAATTGACGGCAAAGGTGATGACTATTGTAAACCTATATATGGTCGTGGTAGAAATTTGAAATGCGGTATGTAAGCTGTATTTGCGACTATGGTCGGCCGCAGTGACCGCTGTGTTTAAGACAACGCCCTCACTAGGAAACAAGCCCTGTGTCGCGGGGAGCTTTACAAACATGAAACTAACGGACACAAAGTACACCCAGACTAGAAACAAATATCTATGAATCACACAAATATTTGTCTAGTGTGGGAATCGAACCCACGTCACCCAACACGGCGATGTAGTGGCGAGGCGACCACCTTAACCACTGCGCCACGGTGACAGTCAAAAAAGTGTGCTGTTTATATCATCTAGAAACTAGATTTTACTCAGTTTTAACAGTCACCTTTGTCTCTAAACGAGCTTTTGTAATCGTCAGACGATGCTACTGCTTGCGATTGTGGTCGACCGCAGTAAGCAGTGTCGTGTACTTGCCTCTCAGCTAATATTACTAGTCACCTTTGTCTCTAAAAAGAGCTTATGTAATCGGCAGACGACTAAGGTCTTTTGCACTTTATTACTGTGACCGCAGTGTCGTGTGTGGTTATAGCACTTTTAACTCTAATAATTTTTTTTTATTTGATGAGAGGCAAAGACATAATAGGTATCAGGAAATAGACGATGCGATGTCATTAAGCTTACATATTAATATGTCTGCAACATAAAAAAAAATCATGTGACTTGTGCTTTTGTTTGTTTTTCAAACACAAGGTGATAGATGACATATATGAAAGAAGGAACTAATAGATTCATCATCATCATTTCAATCCATAAACGTCTTACTGATGGGCACGGATCTCCTGCAAAGAATATGGAGGAATTTAGCCTACTGTACCACGCTGGCCAGGCGGGTTGTTATTGGGTTTGTCTAGAGATTTTCTCGCAGTGCTCTTGTTTGCTTAAGGTTTCGTCTTTGCCCCACGGGTTGAGATGGGGTAGTGACATTATGTATTCTTAATCCGTCACTACACTAATAGATTAATCAAATTTTTTTTTAGTATACTTATCATTGCGTCATGTCATTTTACAAATACAAAATATACACACATGTCCAGCGGCAATCAATAGTTATCTAACAGGCAATTTGATCTGACGTTATTATCCTTATGTTACAACTTCCCAGTTTTGGTGAAGCACTCAACCTATTAGAGAAACCCACACAGACAGAATGACTGTACTCTGACGTCATAAAAATCATGATGAGAATTTCTTTACTCAGAATTAACCGATCTTTTTCCCTTTTGCGGTTTCCAAGTTAATTACTGTTTTCCTCTATATTAGTTAATTATAGGAAGCTGAGTGTCGTGATGTCGGCTCTAAAAATAAACGTGATTGGTCTTATCGTCTTGTGTTAGGTTAGTTTCCTGCTTCGGGAACTTGAAATTGATTTATAAACATCCTACTAATAAGGATAGATCTTAAATACACGTCTGGGCATTTTGACTTTTACGTACGCTCAAATTTCCACAATTTATTTTAGTAATCTCATATTCTAACAGTCTCCGTCACGATTTAATTTTGAAACAAGATTGAGAGTTAGGTATAGTAAAATTGAGCACTTCACAAAATTCCCACAGGAAATGGCCAAATTGCAGACTACTGTCGGCTCCTCTTGAACTTATTGAATATAAGTAGATAACAAGCACTTAGTGAACACCGATTGGCCACATCCCGACTAGTAATTCACGTATCGGTACAGTCACTATCAAAAATAAGATCTTTGTGAACAAGTTCTATTATTAAAATTCCTTTTTTTTTTAATTTAAATTACAAAAACCACCCAATACCTACTAAGTAAAATCGCAACCCTTAAAGTTTTCGAATCTTTTTAGATTCGAAAACGTTCTTACGAGGTGCATATAAAGGTTATGAGAAATTGAGACCTCTTATAATAAATGTAAAAGAGATTATTTATGAGACTTTTTCTCAAATTTAATCTAAATGACTTGTGGTAATCGGCAAATTATATTCTTGCACTATTTTCCTCAAAATAAAAAAATGTCAATCGCGCTCGAGAATGTCCAGGCAATGCCTTTTTTTGCAAGTTTGTGATCCTCCCTCTTTCTTATGTTATGCTCAAATCGTCAAATCATTGAAATGGACACTTTTCAACTAGTAACTGCCGCGCTCGAGTAAATCCCAACATCATTCTCCTATTATTGCAGCTAGTCTGTAAATTTTATCAAATAAATAATACAGCAACTGTGATTACGCAAATACATTACCATACTCACTTTAGCCAGGACCAACAAACGACTGAAATCTAGTTAAATGTATGTGTGCATACAAATAATTTGATCAGCTTTGTATTAGTTAAATAAGTTACTGCAGAGTGCATTGGCTAACCTTGTTATCTCACGGAAAATCTGATTTACATAAAGCGATTTCAGACCAGGTATGCGGTTCGAGTATACGATTTTCTATTAGTGTACAGGTTTGCTCTGCGTTTTATAGAGCATATACACTGTTTTTGGTATAAGATATTACCAATGTGACTGCATAATACAACACGCCTAACACGTATAACTACTGAAATAAGCACTGTCAATGAAAGTAAAAGTAAAGTACTAAAATATCCAATAACGCTATAAAAATAAGACATGATAGATCTTGCAAGAGGTACACTTACAATTTATTAATAATTGGTCTCCTTTTAATCCGACAAAATGCGCTCGTAGAAGCAGATTGGATAGAAGGAAGTTTATACCCCAACTACTGCTTGAAATTCGTTAGTCTGAAGGTACCGTTAGAATGCTTTAGAGCTCCAAGTTCCTGGTAAATGAATTTCCTTGCAGTAATATCAGATTACACCAAGCTTTACTATCGTATCTGTCGTAGCCTTCTCTCTAAGGCTACGTTAGGTACGAACGAAAACCTGACGTAATTTATCGGTAACTTTATCGATAAAGTGGAGAAATTCCCTATCGAGTATTATGATAGTTTAACTATTCGCAACAGCTTATAAAATAATAATAATAGCCAACATTCCTTTTTTTTTCATTTTAATTATTAATTCTAATAAAATTATTAGTCGTAGTAGTAATATAAGTTTATTTGTATAGTGACTGTGTGTGATTTGTGAGTGAGCCGTGGGGCTGCCGGCGGAGTAGAATAGCACCTCCCTTGTACCAGGTGTCGTAAAAAGCGACTAAGGTACCGGAACCGACAGATGGCGGTATACCCATCCAAATCAGCGTAGCCTAAATACCATAGGGCGGGGATGGGCAGCAGCTTCCCCGTCACGAAACTACGCTCTGCGATTGCCAACCCGCATGCCCAGCGTGGCAATTATGGGCAAATCCTCCATGTTTGCACAACATAGACCGCGGCCTCCAGTTCCCGGCCGCCCTGCTATTCCTGATCACGGCGGCGGTCATGGTAACGGCAGGGTAGGGGGTGCTAAGAATCCCCGGGTTACGGATAGCCGCCATAAACAACTGACTTTGGCAACGTACAATGGACGCACGTTAAGGCTTGACGAGCACCTGGCACAACTCGAAGAAGAGCTCGAAAAAATAAGGTGGCACATTATTGGGTTAAGTGAAGTCCGAAGAGAGGGAGAGGACACCTTAACTCTTAAATCAGGCCACCTTATGTACTACCGAGAGGGAGACCAGCTTTCCCAGGGTGGTGTAGGGTTCCTGGTAAATAAAGTCCTTCGTGATAACGTCGTCGAAGTGTCGAGTGTGTCGAGTAGGGTTGCGTACCTTATCATTAAACTAACCAAGAGGTATACCCTAAAGGTTGTGCAGGTTTACGCACCGACCTCGACGCATTCGGACGATGAAGTAGAGGATATGTACTGCGATATATCCAAGGCCTTACACTTCACCACCAAGGCCCAGTACAACGTTATCATGGGGGACTTCAACGCTAAAGTGGGAGTACAGAATCGCAGTGAATCGGTAGTAGGATCCCATGGGTTTGGCAGCAGAAATCATAGAGGGCAAATGCTTGTTAACTTCCTCGAAAAAGAAAGGCTTTTCTTGATGAACTCCTTTTTCAAGAAACAGCCACAAAGGAAGTGGACGTGGCGCAGCCCCGATACTATAACCAAAAATGAGATAGACTTCATCATGACGGACAAAAGGCATATATTCAGTGATGTCTCAGTGATCAACAGGTTCAATACTGGCAGCGATCACCGACTTGTCCGAGGATCCCTGAATATCAACTTTAAGCTAGAACGCGTCCGTCTGGTGAAGTCCAGGCTCCGACCTAGCTTGCTCCAAACTATAATGGGATCTGAAAAGTTCCAGACAAAACTGGAAAACCGATTTGCTGCCGTGGAAACCACAAACGTCGTTGACATCCACCAGACCCTCGAGAATGTGGTCGGAATACTCAGGGAAGAAGGTACCAGATTCTGCGAAAAACAGCGTAAGGGCAGGAAATCGAAATTTTCAGAGGAAACCCTAAGGCTTATGAAGATAAGACGCGAAAGCCCACCTGTCACTTCGTCCGAACTACGGACTCTGAACAAGAAGATTGGCAAATTAGTAAGGCTCGACCTCCGACGCTCTAATACACGAGTAATCGAACGAGCCATAGAACAAAATCGGGGGTCCAAAGTATTTGTCCAGTCTCTTGGTAGAAGTCACTTGACGAAGCTGACCACATCCAATGGTGAGGCTGTCACTTCAAAGCCAGGAGTAATTTCGGAAATTGAAGATTTCTATAGCCAGCTATACGCTTCGCATGCATCTCAGCCTGATACCGGTACAGAGGATTCCAGAGCCACGCTGACACGCCACTTCACTGAAGACTTGCCAGAAATCAGCCTAGGCGAAATTGAGATGGCTCTAAAACAGCTTAAAAACGGAAAAGCCCCTGGTGAGGACGGTATCACCACTGAGCTCCTGAAAGCAGGGGGGAAACCTATGCTAAAGGAGCTCCAAAACATTTTCAATACCGTTCTCTTTGAAGGGAGAACTCCGGAGGCGTGGAGTAGGAGCATTGTCGTGTTGTTCTTCAAAAAAGGTGATAAAACTTTATTGAAGAACTACCGACCGATTTCGCTCTTGAGCCACATTTACAAACTCTATTCAAGAGTCATCACAAACCGCCTTGCACGTAGACTCGACGAATTTCAACCACCGGAACAGGCCGGGTTTCGAGGAGGATACGGTACCGTAGACCACATTTTCACAGTGCGGCAGATTATACAAAAGACAGAAGAATATAATCAGCCCCTGTGCTTAGCATTTGTGGACTACGAGAAGGCCTTTGACTCTATCGAAACCTGGGCTGTTTTGGAATCCTTGCAACGATGCCAAGTCGATTGGCGATATATCCATGTGTTGAGGTGTCTCTACAGTGCCGCCACAATGTCCGTCCAAGTACAGAATCAGCAAACTAAACATATCCCCTTACACAGAGGCGTGAGACAAGGGGATGTAATATCCCCGAAACTGTTTACAAACGCATTAGAGGATATGTTCAAGTCGCTGGACTGGAAAGGACGTGGTATCAACATCAACGGCGAGCACATCTCACACTTGCGATTTGCGGACGACATTGTCATTATGGCAGAATCGTTGCAGGATTTACAACATATGCTGCACGGCCTAGCTGATTCTTCCCAACGCATCGGTCTCAGAATGAACTTGGACAAAACCAAGATCATGTTCAATGAACACTGTATTCCGGGACCGATAGCAGTACATAACACCTTTCTCGAAGCTGTTCAGGAATATGTTTACCTTGGGCAAGTTCTGCAGATGGGTAGAAACAACTTTGAGAAAGAGATCAATAGAAGAATACAGCTGGGCTGGGCAGCGTTTGGGAAATTACGTCGGATCTTTACGTCGTCGATTCCACAAAGCCTGAAGACGAAGGTATATAACCAGTGCGTCCTACCAGTAATGACATACGGTGCCGAAACATGGACACTCACAGTTGGCCTGATCCACCGGTTTAAGGTCGCTCAGCGAGCTATGGAAAGGGCTATGCTCGGAGTTTCTCTGAGGGATCGAATCCGTAACGAAGTAATTCGGCAGAGAACCAAAGTCGTCGACATAGCCCACCGTATAAGCAAGCTGAAGTGGCAGTGGGCAGGCCACATCACTCGTAGAACCGACAACCGGTGGGGAAAACGGGTTTTAGAGTGGAGACCTCGTCTCGGCAAGCGTAGTGTAGGACGCCCCCCGTCTAGGTGGAGTGACGATCTTCGCAGGGTGGCTGGCAAACGCTGGATGAGAGTAGCTGCAAATCGTACTCAGTGGCGTGCAATTGGAGAGGCCTATGTCCAACAGTGGACTAGTACAGGCTGATGATGATGTATAGTGACTGATTAAGAATACATAATGTCACTACCCCATTTCAACACTGAGCCTCTGAGGAAGTAGTAACCTTATGCAGACAAGAGCACTGCGAGAAAAGGAAAATTCAAAACAATACCATCCCTATACCAACCCGTCTGGCTAGCGTGGTATAGTAGGCTAAATTCCCTCCATATTCTTTGGAGGAGACCCGTGTCCAGAAGCGGGACGTTTCTAAGTTCAAATGATGAATTATTAGTAACGAATTAGCATGACAAATTGATGAGTTAATCGTGAAATTACCTAAACACCACTAATCATAAAGTAAACAAATAACTTATGAACGTACTTAGTATAATAATTACATAAATAATAGACTTTTCCTCACATTTTTAACGCCGTAAAGTTAATAATTCAAGAGAATTATAATGAAAACAACAATAACAAACCATAAAACAAGTTATTATTAATGTTTCATAACAATGACATGTTACGTCTGTTCTCAGAATATAACATAATGGGATACAACATTTATGTTAGCATAAACATTGACTCACACTTATTTTTCACTGAAAATTTTCTTGTTTGAAAATTATATGCAACATAATAAAATGTGAGTAGAAATCGTTACAAAGACAAAATTGTACGGTAAGTACGAAGTGACTGATCGGCTGGGGTGACTTGATCATGCAGTTTTTATAGTTTTGTAGTTTTTAACTGATTATGTGAATGAAATAAATATAGTAAGCACAACGCTACTTTTATTACAGAAATTGTTTTATCAAAGTAACCCCGTTATCTACGGTACTTATAATATTACTAGGTGTTGCCCGGGTCTTCGCTCCGGTGGAATCATTGTTAAGCCACCACGCAGCTCCGTCGTGGTCGTGGCGTATTTGTTTATAACCCGCTGCTGGACGCACAGATACCAACCTTAATCTTATCACTTCTGTTTTTGCTTTAGTAGTTTAAAAAAGAAGAATTCTTCTTTCTTGCTACATTTATACAAACTCAAACTTGATTGTTTTTACTGCAAAATGTGTTTGCTTTCATATACATACTGAGGAATAAAACCTAATAGTAATAAGTGCATTGAAAACATTTGAAAAAAATAGCTCTGATTAAATAACAAAAATCGAAAACCACCAAATATGACACTAAAGTGCGATGTTGCCTCGCGATGAAAATTACAATCCCGCGCCGCCCCGCGTCGTCGTCTGCCTTAACCACCACACCCACTTTCTACTAAAGCTTCGCTCACACGTTTGACCCTGTCCCCTGATTCTGAGCTGTCGGAATACTTTCGGCCAGAACTGTCAGTTTATTTAAAGTTAAAAAACAGAATGTTAAAAAATGGATGGATGTAGATAAAAATCCTACATTAATCAGTTTTTAATTTTCTATACGGTAAACTAATTTCTAACACTTAATAACTTAAGCTGTAAAAATACGTCGTTCTAAGATTCGAAAAAGTTTACGATCCGGGAGCAATCCGATGAGTCAGAATCAGGGCCCAGGTCTCCGGTTTTTAGAAAGAACTCTCAGGATGTGGAATGAACTGCAGTTTTCCCAATGGACGATATTCTGTAGTTACAAAAAAAGAGTAAAAAGGTTTTTAAGGATCAGAAATGCGTTCCTGATGCCTTTGCTGGTGTTGTAGGCGTCATCAGGCTGGCAGTACGCCTTTTTACCATCGTGGTAGGTATACCTAAAAATAAATTAAACCTGTTTCAAGAAGAACTATTTAAAGAAGCTCTCGAGATTTATCCATTGACAAAACTTTATGAATGTAAAATGCGTGCCAGTTACGTAAAGATAACATCTATGTTCTTGTGTTACCAGAAATAAAATTCTTTAGAATTATTTTAATAATGTCGCTGTTTGACATATGAATATTATAACACAGCAGCGACTTCGTTCAAGTTATTTCTGTTTTATAAAAACTAAGCATTTAATCATCATCAGTATCGTTTCTAGCGTTGATGCTGTACCGATACAGTTGCATAAAGTACACAACGAAATTGCCATTCTTACCCTTGTTGGATGGTTGTTACCACTATACTGTATTCTTACTCATTTTAATAAATTATCCTTCTTCAATATAAAATTACAATGATCTAATCCTTTAGCCGACAGGCTGTCTGACGTGATACCTTTGCCAACCTATTGCGGTAATTACTTCTGATAAAACCCACGGCCAGTCCGTAAATCTAACATTAAATTTAATGGAACTAAACGTATAATTCTCGGATACTTTTATTCAATTTTCAACTTTATGTGCTATAGTTATGATCCAATTTACAACCAAGCTTCCTTTAACGATCATAATTTTTACCGCGAATTCGTTGTGGATCATATTCATAAGAATTGATGTAGGAAAGTTGAAATATTTCCGTTGGTGTTATTATGTTGTGAAATATAATATGGATTTTATCTTCATTCAGAATGTCGTTAATAACGTCGACGTCTCTTTTGTTATTTGAATTTCCAATAGAGTACCTTCTATATTTCAGGACTATAAATAGGAAGCGGCATTTTCATGAAAAATCTTACAAAAGAACGCTTTTTGCAAATCAATAGCCGAGCGCCTGTTGTGCATAGTTTCTCTTCCAATATTACATTCTCCAAGTCGTTCAGACATGAATGAATTGATGCTGGATATTTTTAATTTGTGACTGTTGCGCACTTTATTTTAACGATGTATACGTTCTTCTGAAGTTGTCCGCTCAGTCGTCAGTGAAAAGAATAAATGCTAAATGGTGAAGTATAAAAATATAAAATATTATTTCCCGAAAGTACCAAACTGGCGATTCGAAATTTTTTCTTTCGGCATACGGTATTAGGTTTTAATTTTTTAGTAATAATGCTCTTATAGGGAATGGACTATCATCTATTGTTAGTACATACCCATATAAGTAGTGTTCGGTTATAAGTTGTCTTTCGGCATCCTTCTTCTCAGCTTTTGTGCTCAAAAAACTACATTATTTGTCGAACTTGTAACTAACTTTCAAGTGACATAGTTATTTTATTGTGCAGAATTAGAAGAATAATTTATTTTTCCTTTGAAATTCTTTTTACACTATGTATATCTAATAAAAATACTTGGCGCAATCTGAACCTTGCTGCTAATAATTATACCTTGCATAATTCGTTGCGGTGTTGCAAATAATAAAATAGTCACATAATTAATTACGTATCCTACAACTTAGCCACTTGATTTCTGTAATAGCCTAATGAATAATGTTATTAGTGTACATTTCTGACGTTCTAGCAATCAGCAAGTGTTCGTTAATTGTACTTTAACCCAATTAACGTTTTTAAATGTTTCTACAATTTGTATGCATCATACCTATTTAGGTTGTTACATTTAATATCAATTTATTTCAAGAATGAACTTTAATCGTTTCTTGTAAAACGGGCCATGCGATATTCCGTGTAAAAACAATTAGTATGTTTGTAATTTTACGAAACCTTCAACGAAAACATAATTATCAATTAATAAAGTAAGTTTACAAAAAGGCGGGAATTTTATTCATTGCCTGCTTGACAACGTTACATCGTAACTTATAAAGAGGTAAGTTCCAATTAAACAGAAAAAATAAAAAGTTAACATTATAAAGTGCACTCGATGATTATTCACATTTCTTTGAAACGATAGCGACTCGAACTAAACGAATTCCTGTAACTGGTGTCGGTGGAATTTTGTACATATACGTTATTTTCATATGTGAAGTGTAGATATCCACAATTATTGTATTTAATTTACACATTCCATGACTTTTTGTAATTACATTTTGTACATATTTTATTTAATAACGTATTTTAAGACATTTTTCGCTTCGTTTATGAAAGTGGACTGAGATACTTCAGTATTATACCTACATTATAATACCTACCACGGTAGCACTATACATTTTTTTTGCAAAACTTTTATTTTAAATGTACGTAGGTACCTATTATAAATAGTGTAGCGTAAAATTGAGGACGAATTACCAATGAGTAACAATAGGTACTTGTAACTGGAAATAATCCCTGTCACTCATATTATGTAGAAATAATGTTATTTTAATATGACCTAAATTAAGTTGTTACCAACGATTCAGTTTAAAAGACATTTATTTATGTGCCCGGTATTTCCAGAATCATCATCATCTAATCAGCCCAATGACGTCCACTGTTGAACATAGGCCTCACCTAATTTCCGCCACAGCGAGCGATTTTGTGCCGCCCGCATCCAACGGCCACCCGCAATAATTGACTGAAAACTATATGGAATATTATAATTTAATGTATTTTCTACTGAGTGATGTGTGTGCCAAAAACGAATCCAATATATTTAATTTATTATTATATCCAATATATATATATATATATGTATTGGTTTTTATTTTGATTACAAAATCAACTTATATATCTTTAGCTAGTAACTTATACTTTAGCAACAATTGAATATATAAAAAAATATTTCATTTAATTTCGAGGTGGACCTTCATGTAGAATTTATTGGAATCTTTCTCGGATATACTAAAAGTAGCTTTTACCCGTGGCTTCGCTCGCGTGGGTATAGTTTTATAGTTAGACGTTTCATTTCCATATAGCACCCCTATAGGCATCCCTGTCAATAATATTTAATACTGAATGTTTCATTTTCGTTAAAGCATTAAAATATATTTTTTCTTAACTATAACTTGAAAAACAAAGAACTGTCTATTTAATATTTTACCATTAGGACAAACACCCTCCAAATTTCAAGTCGCTACGACCAACGGTTTAGGCTGTGCGTTGTCTGTCAGTCACTCAGACAGGACAAAGCCTTTTATAATATGTATGGATTGTTATAGTGCTGACTCTTGATACGATGTTACTGAAAATATATACAAAATGTAGGTTTAAAATATTGTGTCAAATTTGGCGTGATGGTGATGTAAAAAGTAGCTATGTGCTATATATTCATTCACTAGGTTAAAAGGAACAAGAAATATTTATTTCTGCACCAGATTTATTCTAATTTGGAATGGTAAAACATGCAAAATCTAGATAAACTTATGTATTACCTCACTTTTACTTACACAAGGAAATGGATAGATTCCTTAGGCAGTTGCAAGTAATTTTCTTCGAAAAATTACGCTTCTATGTAAGCAAAACCACAGGAAATGATACGTAGCACCATGACTGTCATTTGCTTGCCGGATGCTTATGTTGTGTAAGAAGCCGGTATCTTCCACGAACTTAGATTGGCCAATCATAAAGGACTCAAGTAATAAAAAGCAAAAAGGTTTCGCAGAAACAAAATTCGATTGAACCGTTGAAAATGTGTTTCTTTTAAAACCCCACGATTACAGTTCTACGTATTCAAAATGATCGGAAATTCTTCACCCATGTCAGTAGTTAGGTTGTACCAGTTCTAGCTCACTATCCAGAATCCGTCTGGCTCACTAGCTCACTATTCTCGAGTCGACAAAAACTAAAAAAAAAAAAAAAAAAAAAAAAAAAAAAAAAAAAAAAAAAAAAAAAAAAAGGTTTTGCCATGCTCTGATCACGAATCTGCGGTCCGTTTTTGTCTAGGATGTGTGGTTTCAGAGATGTGGAAATCAATTAAGAAGAGTATCTAATCGATATCTAATCCCGCACCCTCATTAACGTTTCTTTTGTTCTCCTATTTCCTATTATCTATTGTTTCTGGTAGACCCTCATTAGCATTCTTATCTATTACTCATTGTAAGCCCTTATTATCACTGCTATTGTTTAAGAACTTCCATGCTATTCTGAATCATCAATAAAACACATTCCTTCATTTCTACATTTTTATTGCTTATTAAAATATGAATGAAACATCTGATCCACTAAAATATCATTGTATACTGTGTTCTCTGTAAATATGTTCGTAAAACTACGCATTGAACACCCCTGAAACTTATATAGCAAATACATTAAGCAATATTCGCCGCAAACTGATGTCCACTCATTCTGAATTCTATCCACATTCCAGTCCCATCTTTTACAATTCCTTCTTAAAAAGTCGAGATGATATCGTGTAGGTGCACGCCCATATGAATCAAAATATTGACCAATACCATTCGTATCGACATGTAAAGCTATCCAATGTGAGCCTGGTTTATCATCCGTATCCAAATTGCATATTGTGTACATAGGTACATGAGTGTAAATGGGTAGTCTATTAGCAGCATACACATTATATTCTAGACTGGGGTGAATCTTTTTCAGATGTTGTTGTACATCTAGTGTATCCATGATATTACCAATCTATTCAATGGCTAACATAGGAATGATCAATTATAGTCACTTGTTACGACTTGTATTAAATGTCATTCGCTTGTGGAGATTTTGTATGATTTATCTGTGCAATGCACTACGCATTACGAAAGAATGCGAGATAAGTTTGTTAGTTCAAATTTACTATCGGTTGCACTGAGGAAATGCTTTAGATAAGATAGAACTATATAAGACCGAGTGGAGGCAGAGCCATCAGTCATTCTATGGTCTCGTTTGACCGCAGTGAATCGATATATCAATACTAAGTGTGTGCTACTTCAACGCAACAATAGTCATGGACGTAAGTGTTATAATATTTTATTGAAAAACTTACTTTTCTTTATGTTGTTGATTCCTTACGTGTGTGTGATTAAGTGTAATTATGTGATTGATATTAACATGATAACTGTGTTGTTGCAGAAAACATTCAGCTTCATAGACAATGAAGAAAATACCTATAAACAGTATTACTACCCGCCACTCCCCCCTAATCACGAAGAAGAGAGTGATGACATCGTTATTAATAACACAGGCGATGGGGGAAAAAGGAAATCGCAGTCGATTGACCATTTTTTTGAAGTGGAACCTAAAATAAAGAGGAAGAAGCTGTTGTCGTCAACCGTGGCACGAGCCGCTAGAGGTGGTGTATCATACATTTCTACTAATTCTGACGACGGAGACCAAGCGACGCATCTCATAAAAATAGAAGTGTACGATGTGAAAAAGCTATGCAAGGTTCCAACTACTGATCATTGGAAACATGCTACCACGAGGATTAAATATTATGTTGGGAATAATAGGGATAGCATCTACGACAACACAAACGCCCTCGTATACAATATTACAAAGACAATAGCAGAAAGTGAAAAAGTGAAAAAATACTTTTTCAACAATGACAGTCATTAGCTGATCATTACTGAATGTGATTCTGATAACATAAATTACTTTTGTGTACTCATTAGATTCAAGGATTGCATCTTGCGATACTGGGAGAAACACGAGACCAGAAGGAAGAGATGAGTGTGGTATACGTGAACAGAACTTGTCATTGAATAGCAAAACTACAACACTGAGTGGAGAAGAAAAAGAGAAGAATATGCAGTATCCAAGAGCTGAATATCCATTCTTCAGTTCAAAAGTTTGCGATGAAGGAGAGAAGCGTGAAATGTTCGATCCATCATATGATGATGAGCTGTATAATCACTGTGCGACGGTTGAAAAACAGTTTAAGTAAGTAAAATAATTATAAATTTAGATTATAATTTGCACATTGTTTTATAAATATATTTTTTTTATTTTTTTATCGTTTTAACAGTCAACCACTACAACTTGGAAGAGGAAAGAAGCGAACTAGCAGCAAAGAACCCGAAATCATCAAAAAACAACTAAGAATGGAAGAAGAAACGTCTACCTCTGCGGGGGTAGGGACCAGTGTTGATAACAATGATCAAGTGGAATGTCTAACGTGTCATGTATTTATCAAGAAAAGGTATCTAGCTAATCATTTTAAAAGTAATATCCACAAAAATAATCTTTTAAATTCACATAATTCTTTACCAAACGTTAGTGTTATTGAGTCTGCCTTTGGAAATAGAATTTTAACTTATAAAATCAAAAGTAGAGTAGATAGTTCGACACTGATAAATTTTGAAACTCCTGAGCTGTTTTTAAATTCTATTAAAGATGATATTTTATATTTAATACAAGAGAGTATTGCTCAACATATAATTTTTAAAGTAAATTTTATATTACATGCTGATTTTGTTCAACAAACTAAAGATATTCATAATACATTCGATTTTCAAACATTTAACTATATTATTTCTCAAGGAGATAACTTAAATTTATTTTTTTCATCTTTAAATGATACAATTACTAGTAAAATTAGTGCATTTGAAAAAAAAGATAGTGGATGGAGTCTAAAAAACATAAAATCTATAGACATGAATGTTAATAAATTTAACCCCCTACGTGGCACCTCATACATAGATCTACCCCGTGACATAAAATTAAAAAAGGCTGTTATAAATGTAAAAAACAAAGATTATTTTTGTTTTAAATGGGCGTTACTCTCAGCGTTATTTCCCATAAACAAAAACGCAGATCGGGTATCATCGTACGCTATACATGCAAATAAACTTAAATTTGATGGTATTTCCTTTCCGGTAAAAATTTGTGATATCGCAAAAGTAGAGAAATTAAATGATATTAGTATTAATGTATTTGGATTAGAATATAATAAAGAAAAACGATGTAATTCTATTGTAGGTCCATTATTTTTAACAAAATGTCGTAAAGCTAGACACATCAATTTATTATTTTTTTCTAAGGATACGAAAAATCATTATTGTTACATAAAAAATTTATCGCGGTTAGTTAGTAATCAAATTTCAAAAGATGGTCACGCTATGTACATTTGCCAAGCATGTCTACTTCGTTTTCCATCCCAGGAAAGGTTAAATAACCATGAACAATACGATTGTATGCACATTTGTACAGAACTACCAAACGGTGAAACTTCAAAAAAGAATTGGTTTGATCAACCAATTTCAAATGATAAAATTAAATTTGATAATTTTGAAAAAAAGTTAAAGATACCATTCGTAGTTTATGCTGATTTTGAGGCATTTTTAAAACCAATAGAATCATGTTCTAACGATCCATCTAAACCTTTCACACACAATATTCAGAAACATGAAGTGTATAGTTTTGGTTATTATATAAAATGTTCATATGATGATAAATTATCAAAATATGTGACATATTGCGGACCAAACTGTGTACAAGTGTTTATGGAAAGTTTATTTAACCATTTAAAAGAAATAAATCAAAAAACTAATCTTCAAAAATGTCCAGGTCCACTAACAAATGAAGACAAAAATCAAATTTCAGATGCAACCTGTTGTCATATCTGTGAAACAGAGTTAGCAGAACCTTTTTATGATTTTGATTGGTACACTGGTGGTTTTATAGGTGTTGCTCATGAATCATGTAGCTCGAAGTTCAGAACACCACGTCATATTCCAATATTTTTACACAACCTTAGTCACTACGATGCTCATTTTATTGTTCACGCATTAAACTTCTGTAAAGGTGAAATCGAAGTCATCCCTCAAAATAAAGAAAAATATGTATCGTTTTCCAAAAAAATAAAAATAAATAACAATGAAGTTACATTGAGATTCGTAGATTCATTTAAGTTTTTATCTTGTAAATTAGAACAATTAGCCAAAAATCTCAGTAATGATCAATTTCAAGAATTACATAGAAATTTCCCTAATGATGAAGATTTCCTTCGATTAAAACGCAAAGGGGTTTATCCATATGAATTTATGACTAGTTTTGATAGTTTAAACATAACATCGCTCCCTGAACAAAATTTTTTTTATAATTCGCTCACAGATTCCCATATTTCAAATGATGATTACAGTCATGCTAAAGATGTTTGGGAACACTTTGGTTGTTGTAATATGTTAGATTACTCAAACTTGTATTTAAAAACAGATGTTCTACTGTTGACCGATGTGTTTGAAAACTTTAGAAAGCTATGTATTAATACGTATGATTTAGATCCTGCTCATTATTACACAGCTCCCGGTTTAAGTTGGGATGCAATGCTAAAATATACAAAAATAGAATTAGAACTTTTAACAGATTATGAAAAAATCGCATTTATTAGATCAGGCATCAGGGGCGGTGTATCTCAATGTAGTAATCGCTATGCTAGAGCTAATAACAAATACATGGAGGATTATGATGCAGAGAAACCAAATTCATATATCACTTATTTTGATGCCAACAATTTATATGGTTGGGCTATGTCTCAATATCTTCCTACTGGTGGATTTGAATGGATTAATCCGAATTCAGATTTTAATGTGTCTGAGACATCGGACGTAGGTTTCATTTTAGAAGTTGATTTGAAATATCCAGATGAACTTCATGATTTGCATTCGGACTTTCCTTTATGTCCAGAAAACATTTGTGTAGGCAATACTAATGAGAATAAACTAGTTCCAAATTTAAATAATAAAGATAAATATGTTATTCATTACAGAAATTTAAAGCAGTGCATAGAAATGGGGGTTAAATTAACTAAAATTCATAGAATTTTAAAATTTATACAGTCTCCTTGGTTAAAAATGTACATAGATCTAAATACAAAATTAAGAATGTTAGCAAAATCAGACTTTGAAAAAGATTTTTATAAATTAATGAATAATTCAGTCTTCGGAAAGACTATGGAGAATATTGAAAAAAGGGTTAACGTAAAATTAGTTACACACTGGGAGAACCAGGGTAAAGCTTTAGGTGTTCAAGATCTAGTCGCTAAACCACAATTTCATAGTATTTCAATATTTTCGGAAGACCTAGTTGCGGTTCAGTTGCGAAAGACTAAGTTAATATATAACAAACCAATTTATTTAGGGTTTTGTATTTTAGATATTTCAAAAACCTTAATGTATGACTTTCATTATAATTATATGGTTAAAAAATTTAGTAAAATCAAATTATTGTATACAGATACAGACAGTTTAATATATCATATATTTACATATGATTTTTACACTGATATAAAACCTGACCTTTGCTCATACTTTGATACCTCAGATTATGATACAAATAATGTTTTTGAATATCCAAAATTAAATAAAAAGAAATTAGGTTTCTTCAAAGATGAAAATAATGGTAAAATCATGAAAGAATTTGTAGGTTTACGATCTAAAATGTACGCTTTTAACTTAGAAAATAAAACTATAGCCAAGGCAAAAGGGGTAAATAAAAATACCACTAAAAAGATGACAATGAATAGCTATAAGTCTGCTCTATTTAATAAAGAAGTGCAATATTATAGTATGCTAAGATTTAAATCAATTAAACACACAATATTTACACAAAAATTAAATAAGATTGGTTTATCGTATAATGACACAAAGAGACATATTTTAGATAATAATATTGAAACATTAGCTTGGGGGCATTATAAATTGCGCTAGTGGTGATACCAGTGCTTTCTTTTCCACAACCATGGAAGAGAATATTGAACTATTCAACAGTGAATTAAATCTTGAGCTGTCTAAAGTTTGTGATGAAGTAGAGAAGCGGCAATTTATATAAATATAATTTTTTACAACAACACTTTCATTTTTTATTTCATTCCTTTAAACTTTAGACGTGTGTAATGTTTCACTTTATTCATCCGTTTACTGCTATTGTGGCAGGACCAAGTGGATGTGGGAAGTCAAACTTTGTAACAAATTTCATAAAATCAGTTACAGAAATATGTAATTGTAATTTTAATCAGATCACATGGTGCTTTGATGAAATGCAACCTTTATATAATTTGTCAAATGTTAACTATCATCAAGGAATTCCAAATCTTAATATGTTTGATGGTGAAAGCCCACATCTCATCATAATTGATGATCTAATGAGAGAGACTGATGGAAGAATTGTGGATGTATTTACAAAAGGTAGTCATCACAGGAATCTTAGTGTATTTTATTTAACACAAAATTTATTTCATCAGGGTAAAGGTCAAAGAGACATTTCTCTAAACTCAAGTTATATAATATATTTTAAAAACCCTCGAGATAAAACTCAAATAAGATATTTAGCACGGCAAGTGTCACCAGATAATCCGAAATTCATTGAAGATGCATACAAAGATGCAACTTTAGCAGCACATGGATATTTAATGGTAGATTTAAAACAGAATACCAATGATTTTTGTCGTATCAAGACAAATGTCTTTCCATTTAATGGTTACTGTACTGTCTACGTTCCAACAAAAGAGTTTAAATACACCAAGAATCAAACAATTCAAATCATTTGTAAATGATGCATCGTCGACTCACAACGCATAAACATTTGCTAAACGCTCTGCATACGCTTAAACCAAAATATCAGAGAGCATTACTTAAAACGTGTGATGAAGAAGAAATAAATTGCATTTGTGAATGTATTCATAACGTTCTACAAGGAAAGGTAGCTCTTAAAGATCAAGATAAACAAAAATTAAATAAACACAAAAACATACTACGTAAACTGATGCAAAAGTGTAAACATAAACTAAGAAAAAATATAATTATACAAAAAGGAGGAGCTTTCTTACCAATAATATTAGGTGCAATATTGAGTGGATTAGTAAGTGGACTAGCCAGTTAACATGGAAAACGCAAAGAAAATGATACTTATCGAACCTGGATTGATTGAAAAATTAAAACAAGATAATAAAGTTGATAGTAATTTGTCTCGATTAGATATTGAAATGCAAAATATTATGAATAGTAAGACGGAAGATCGAAAGAAGTGGATGTTATATTTACAAACACTACAAAGATACCTTCACTTTACCGAGGAGGGTCGTCAACCACTCAGATTACCAATTTATTCTGATACATCTAATGAAGATTCAAATAAGTCTAAAATTGATTTTAAAAATAAAGATAGAGATCTAAACAGTTCAGTTGATGTTGAATCTTTGTTGGAGGAGAATGATGCAAATCCACTTTACTCATCAACTCAAATCCTCAGTTTAATACCGAAAACTTATAATAAAAAAGGTCAGTTATTATTAAATTTAGTTGGAACAAGTAAAAGTAAAATACATTGGGATAATGAAGGCACAGTCATAATTGATAATGAAAAGATTCCTGGAAGTAATATTGTTGATTTAGTAAATGATTCACTCAGACCCCTAAAAAGAAGTGATCCAATAGGGTGGGATAGATTTGCTAAAGCATTAAAAGATATCAAAGTACCACTTTCTTACATCGGAAATCCAAAGAGATGTGAGTTTATTAGTCAACTCCAAGCAAAAGATCTGAACAAAACCTCTGAGATTGAAGATCAAGAGTTTTCTACGCCAAGAAGTGTAGGTAAAAAATCTATAACGAAAATACATAAAAAGATCGATTGGGAAAAATGGACGCCGTACTAGAAGAAATTAACAGGATTTATTATGATCCATCTAATCCCGCTGGTTTTGGTAGTATTGATAAACTATCAAAAGCCATGAATGGTAAAATGGATAAAAAACAAGTAAAAGAGTGGTTACAATCACAAGAAACATATACACTACATAAACCCATTCGGAAAAAATTCCCACGTAATAGGTACATTCTATCAAATATTAATGAACTGTGGCAAGCTGATTTAAGTGATATGCGAACTTATTCTCAATATAATGATGGTTTCAACTACATACTTTGTGTTATTGATGTATTCAGTAAATATGCTTTTGCAAGACCAATGAAAAAGAAAAACTCAGAAACAACTAAAGAATGTTTCGAAAGTATATTTACTGAAAGTAATACAACACCTACTCACATACAATCTGATAAAGGTACAGAATTCGTTTCAAAAGATGTACAAAAATACTTTAAATCCAAAAAGATTAATTACTATACCACTAACAATCCTGACATTAAGGCCAGTATTGTTGAACGATTTCAAAGAACTCTAAAAATGAAAATGTGGCGTTATTTCACTCATAGTAATACTTATAGATATATAGATGTTTTACAAGATTTAATATACTCTTATAATCACAGCATTCACTCTAGTATTAAGATGTGTCCATGTGATGTAAATTCCAACAATATTATGACAGTTTGGACTAATCTTTATTATAGGAAGTCAAACAAACTTTCTTTAGAGAATCAAAAACCAAATTTCAATGTAGGAGACTATGTTCGAATAACCAAATATAAACACGTTTTCCAAAAAGGATATGAATCAAATTGGAGTGATGAAATATTTATTATATCTTCAATAATTGATAGATCTCCATGGGTTGTTTATACAATAACAGATTTACAAAATGACCCCATAGTAGGTACTTTTTATGAAAGAGAATTACAGAAGGTCACTTACAACCCCACCTCACAATATAAAATAGATAAAATAATTGACAATCGTTATTCGGGTAACAGAAAAGAAGTATTAGTGAAGTGGAAAGGTTATCCAGATAAATTTAACAGTTGGATTTTAGCTTCCAGCTTAAAAGAATTATGAATAAAGAAAGTTTTTATTTAACTTTGCTCAGCAATAGTTCAATGGAGTACTTTCCAGATAACAAGACCACAAATTTTTCAACAAAATTACCAAAACCTATTAAACTAGAAGGTGAATGGTCGGTTGGAGTTGCCGAATTTCAATATCCATGTACCATGTTTACTGTTCAAGATCATGAAAATGTTGTATACATTACAAAAACCATGTTAATACCTAATGAAGGTAAACCATCAACAGTTTACTACAAAAAACATATTCCAGCTACCAACTATGATAACGTTGAGCATATTTTAGGGGCGTTAAATGGTATCAGAGAGAACTTGAAATTTCGCTATGATGAAATAACAAAATTTGTGTCTGTTTCTGTTTTGGATAAAAATATTAAATCCGTAACATTATCACCGAAATTAAGTTTACAACTAGGTTATGAGCCAAATAAAAATCTCCTAGAGAGAAATTTTGGGAAGTGTCCTGCTAATTTACACTTAGGATTACCATCTCAACTACTTGTGTATTGCGACATTATCGATCCTCAGATTGTGGGTGATGTTATGACTCCTTTATTAAGAGTCATTTCATTAGATCCTTCAAAATACATTTATGGTGCAAATAAAATGCACGTTTTCTCTCCACCTCACTACTTACCTGTTATGCGAAGAGAGTTCGATACGCTGGAAATAGATATAAGATCGAACACAGGACACAAAATACCATTCCAGTTTGGAACCGTGTGTATTAAACTACATTTCCGAAAATTATAATAATGAATTCTCTTCGTGATCATCATCATAAATGTCCATATGAAAATTATTATACACACCAAGCTGGATCAGGAGTTGGAGTAATTTATAAGGGTTCATCATATCAACGTGGTCATGGTATTGGGAGCTTCTTAGGGGGGTTATTTAGATCAGTTTTACCTTTACTTTCAAGTGGCGCTCGAGTGATTGGTAAAGAGGCATTAAACGCTGGAGTAGGACTTTTATCGGATATGGTACAAGCGCGTCCTATGGAAAACTCAATAAAAGATCGTCTAAAGCAAGTTAGTACCAACTTAAAACGAAAAGCTGATGATCAAATTGATCGATTTAACATGACAGGATCTGGATATATAACTAAAAGAAAACGATTGGCCTCATTCATTCCACCATTAACTGTTAGAGTGAAAGCTACGAAAAAACCTAGTCTAAAAACAAAAAATATTAAAGATATATTTTCAAACTAGATATATTTTCAAACTAGATATGTCTTTCCTTCATAATCATTCTTGTGAGTGCGCTAAGTCAGAATTGGATTTATTTGCACTACCATCTACACAAACGAGCATTGAAAATGGATTGTGGATTCACTATAAACCAATTTCATCTCTTGCTGATGATGGACCTATTGAGTTTCAAGTTCCTGGGGCAGGCGATGACTACATAGATTTGTCTCATACATTACTCAACATAAAGGCAAAAGTATTAAATCAAGATTCAAGTAACTTGATATCGACCTCAGTAGTAGCACCTGTAAATAATTGGTTGCATTCACTTTTTAGTCAACTTGATGTTTATTTAAACCAAAAACTTGTGTCACCACCGAATAATACCTATGCCTATCGAGCATATATGGAAACCCTTTTAAACTATGCTCCTGCTGCTAAACAATCTCATCTTACTTGTAGCCTTTGGTATGAGGATACAGCAGGAAAAATGGATTCTACAGATGAGAAAAACATAGGATTTGTTAAAAGACAGGAGTTAATTAATGAAAGTAAAGAAATAGAAATGATTGGACATCTCCATGGTGACATTTTCAATCAAGATAAATTTTTAATTAATGGTGTTGAAATGAGTGTAAAGTTAGTTCGATCGAGAGAGAGTTTTAATTTAATTGCTGGATCAAACGATGTAAAGTTTAAAGTTAGCATTACGGATGCAACTCTTATTGTCCGACGAGCACGAATTAATCCAAGTGTATTACTCGCACATCAAAAAGTTTTAGTTTCTACTACTGCTAAATATCCTATTACTCGGGCTGAAGTCAAAGTTTTAACAATTCCATCGGGTGTTCAAGGCAAAACTCTTGATAATATATTCCTAGGACAGATACCAAAAAGATGTATAGTTGGATTTGTAAACAATTCTGCATTTAATGGCTCTATTACTAAAAATCCATTTAACTTTGAAAACTATGGTATTAATTCTTTCTGCTTATATATTGATGGTCAACAAATACCCTCAAAAGCTTTGCAACCCTCTTTTAATAATAGTATATTTACATCAGCATATCATACTCTATTCTCGGGGACTGGTATTCACTTTCTTAATGAAGGAAATGCAATTTCTCGTGAGCAGTATCCCAAAGGTTACTGCCTATTAGCATTTGATTTAACTCCTGATTTATCAGCTAACTCATCAGCTCATTGGAATCTCATAAAGCATGGTAGTGTAAGATTAGAAATACGATTTGAATCCTCACTTATACAAACAATTAACTGTATAGTTTATGCTGAGTTTGATAATATTATTGAAATAGATAAAAACAGAAATATTACTGTAGATTACAGTAGTTAAGGTTATAATGTGTGTTGTGTATTAGATTTATGTGTAATGCATGTTTAAATGTGTACCTATGTAACTATGGGAAAACATTATTAAATTAAATAAAACAAATTGTATCAAATATACTATTTTTTATTTCTTTATACACCTTTCATCTTACACAAAACGCTGTTGAAATTTAAACTTTACATAAGCGCACTGACTAAACCACTGAATATGTTGCTGCCAAGGATCATCATCATCTTCCCAATTTTTTAAACCACCACCACAATGGAAACACTTGGTCCTGTCTCCATGGCCGGTATAAAAGAAACCAGCTTCTGCGAGATCTTCAGGCTTCTGTCGCAAAAAGAGAGGCCAGTGTTCGAAACTGAGCAACCGTCTAGCTTTTGAACTGAAGAATGGATATTCAGCTCTTGGATACTGCATATTCTTCTCTTTTTCTTCTCCACTCAGTGTTGTAGTTTTGCTATTCAATGACAAGTTCTGTTCACGTATACCACACTCATCTCTTCCTTCTGGTCTCGTGTTTCTCCCAGTATCGCAAGATGCAATCCTTGAATCTAATGAGTACACAAAAGTAATTTATGTTATCAGAATCACATTCAGTAATGATCAGCTAATGACTGTCATTGTTGAAAAAGTATTTTTTCACTTTTTCACTTTCTGCTATTGTCTTTGTAATATTGTATACGAGGGCGTTTGTGTTGTCGTAGATGCTATCCCTATTATTCCCAACATAATATTTAATCCTCGTGGTAGCATGTTTCCAATGATCAGTAGTTGGAACCTTGCATAGCTTTTTCACATCGTACACTTCTATTTTTATGAGATGCGTCGCTTGGTCTCCGTCGTCAGAATTAGTAGAAATGTATGATACACCACCTCTAGCGGCTCGTGCCACGGTTGACGACAACAGCTTCTTCCTCTTTATTTTAGGTTCCACTTCAAAAAAATGGTCAATCGACTGCGATTTCCTTTTTCCCCCATCGCCTGTGTTATTAATAACGATGTCATCACTCTCTTCTTCGTGATTAGGGGGGAGTGGCGGGTAGTAATACTGTTTATAGGTATTTTCTTCATTGTCTATGAAGCTGAATGTTTTCTGCAACAACACAGTTATCATGTTAATATCAATCACATAATTACACTTAATCACACACACGTAAGGAATCAACAACATAAAGAAAAGTAAGTTTTTCAATAAAATATTATAACACTTACGTCCATGACTATTGTTGCGTTGAAGTAGCACACACTTAGTATTGATATATCGATTCACTGCGGTCAAACGAGACCATAGAATGACTGATGGCTCTGCCTCCACTCGGTCTTATATAGTTCTATCTTATCTAAAGCATTTCCTCAGTGCAACCGATAGTAAATTTGAACTAACAAACTTATCTCGCATTCTTTCGTAATGCGTAGTGCATTGCACAGATAAATCATACAAAATCTCCACAAGCGAATGACATTTAATACAAGTCGTAACAAGTGACTATAATTGATCATTCCTATGTTAGCCATTGAATAGATTGGTAATATCATGGATACACTAGATGTACAACAACATCTGAAAAAGATTCACCCCAGTCTAGAATATAATGTGTATGCTGCTAATAGACTACCCATTTACACTCATGTACCTATGTACACAATATGCAATTTGGATACGGATGATAAACCAGGCTCACATTGGATAGCTTTACATGTCGATACGAATGGTATTGGTCAATATTTTGATTCATATGGGCGTGCACCTACACGATATCATCTCGACTTTTTAAGAAGGAATTGTAAAAGATGGGACTGGAATGTGGATAGAATTCAGAATGAGTGGACATCAGTTTGCGGCGAATATTGCTTAATGTATTTGCTATATAAGTTTCAGGGGTGTTCAATGCGTAGTTTTACGAACATATTTACAGAGAACACAGTATACAATGATATTTTAGTGGATCAGATGTTTCATTCATATTTTAATAAGCAATAAAAATGTAGAAATGAAGGAATGTGTTTTATTGATGATTCAGAATAGCATGGAAGTTCTTAAACAATAGCAGTGATAATAAGGGCTTACAATGAGTAATAGATAAGAATGCTAATGAGGGTCTACCAGAAACAATAGATAATAGGAAATAGGAGAACAAAAGAAACGTTAATGAGGGTGCGGGATTAGATATCGATTAGATACTCTTCTTAATTGATTTCCACATCTCTGAAACCACACATCCTAGACAAAAACGGACCGCAGATTCGTGATCAGAGCATGGCAAAACCTTTTTTTTTTTTTTTTTTTTTTTTTTTTTTTTTTTTTTTTTTTTTTTTTTTTTAGTTTTTGTCGACTCGAGAATAGTGAGCTAGTGAGCCAGACGGATTCTGGATAGTGAGCTAGAACTGGTACAACCTAACTACTCATGTCGAATACGATGAAGGAGCAACTAAATTTAACATTTAATTATAACTTTTTTTTATTATTTTGTATGTGTATCCCAATAACGTTAAAATGCGTGTGCTTAAAATACCTATTTGTAAATATAATAATAATAATCTTGTACTATGAATATAATTTAAGATATTGGCTGAAAATGTTTTAACTTTTTTAATATTTTTTTATCATTTTCCACTCACCTTTTCGTCCCCATTTCATTTTACCGATCACTACGTCCACGTGAGAAACTTGGAAATGCCTATATATGAAATCAGATCTGGTTATTCTAGTCAATATTTTATTTATTTCATGAAACAAACAGTCTTAAACCAATACAAATTTCCAAGCATTTTAACATGTTAAAGACAAATAACCATTTGCATTCTTAATCAAAAACAAATATAGTTCTTTTTTCAACGACACGAACCAGTCGAAAACATAATTAAGTTGTACAAGCTACATCTTTAAATTAACTACCATATTTCGATGAATTCATAATCAAGATTACAGATACGAACATACAAGTTAATTGACCATTAGTTAACTGTTATCTTGGCAAACTGACCTCTTGTAAATTAGGGTTGGCAACCGTATTTAGAATAAGCTTTCGCCCGTGGCTTCGGCCGAGTTATGCGCAGGAACATTACAGTGATGAAAAAACTTAGATAAGTATCAAAGATAACAGCTTTCATCAAAATTCACTGAATTGCTTTTCGTGAAAGAACACTCAAAATGCTTCTTGACTCGCATTTTTAGTAGCATCTTCATTTTTGAGTAACCAAAATACTCCATTTTACGGCATTTAAAACAATTAAATAGTGTGGTGAAAGAGCTCTTTTTGGCTCAAAAATATCTTAATAAAACTTGACAACCCTACTAATAATGCTTAAAGAATGTTTTATGAAAATAAAAGGAACTTTTATTGTAATGCACTTTTTAGTTTTTATGGAGAGTACAGTTAGCTAATTGCATAGATAAGAGGTCGGTGAATTGTATTGTGTTTCCTCGTTAGTCTTGTTTACTGAGTATACCTATTACTATACTATTTTTAAAGATATTATATCGATTGTTTTTATTAATTTTTGTTGTATGCCAAAACGCAATGCTAAAATTAGCGTATGTGGTATGGCCCTAAGGTACTGTTCAGACCAAACGTATTGTCGGGCGCTGACTATGAACGCTTGTTACACAGTTTATCGCTTTCCATATTTAATTTTTTGTTCACATCGAACCGACTATACGCTGTTACGTAGTGCGTTGTCGCTGACTCTTGGTGGCCTACGAGTCTATGCAGGGCGGACGCGGATTGGCTAGGTTGCCGTACGTAACAGCTTGATGAAAACGCATACTGCATACTGAGGCCTCGTTCACTGAAGCTGATAGTGAGAAGAAGAAAAGAAACAGTGTTTATTTCTGGGATTCTGGGCTTACATATCTTATTATTACTTTTTACTAACAATAAAAACAAAAAAAAAATTATGCTTGCCAAATCCGTCCAGAAATTGGCCACTGCTCAGCATTATTGCTGACGTACCAGTAGAAGGTTGCTACTCGTAGTGGTACAGCGCTGATTTTCAGCATGAGCATACTCACAGTCGGCGGTGTGTGATCGATGCCTAATGTACATAAAATGACTTATGCCGTCGTAAAGTGTTTTAACTCTAGTCTTTTATTTTATCAAGTCTAATTAGCTTTCAGCTTCGCTTACAATCTGCTATATAGATCAACAGCTTTACATGTCTTCTGAGCACTCAATACTCAAGATTTATAAATGCTACAGACGGCGTCTTTATCTAGCTGCTTTTTATAAATATAAATCAAAAAGCCTTTCAATAACGTCTCTCACAAAAAGAAACCTTGTACGTAATAAAATTGGACATGAATATTCTTATATTCAACGAAGCATATTTTCTCGAGATTCTTTTGATGTTACGAGAGATGATTGCACACTCGAGCGACAATATTTCTTCCTAACATTTTCACAATATATTTACATTTGTAGCATTCTGCTAGTCGCTATTTAACTCATGTCGTACATACTCGTATATCACAATGTGCTTGAATGTTATCATATTTTGAACAACTTCTTTGAATTAAAAGGTGCTATAAATAAAAATATAAGGAGTATTTAATTCCTGAATATCGCAGACTAACTAGTGTCGTCTATTTTTGTTATATAGTTTGTTATATATATGATAGTTTTGTGGCAGACACAAGTAGGCCTATTTTAAATTCATCATTTCAACTCATAAACGTCCCACTGATGTGCACGGGTCTCCTTTAAATAATGTGGAAGGAATTTAGCCTACTATACCACGCCAGACGTGTTTTTATAGGGTTTGTTTCTAATTCTCCTTTTCTCGCACTGCTCTTGTCTGCATAGTCACCCTTTACGACACCCACGGGTTGAGATGGGGTAGTGATATTATGTATTTTTAATCCTACTAAAAACTAACTAACCTAAAAAAAAAAAAAACTTTTAATCAAATAGCTGTGCTTTTCGGTGAGATAAAGCCCCTTTACGACAACTGCCGTACTCAGAGACGTAACTTTAAAGTTTATTTAGTAAAAACGTGTAATACTTAAGTCGATACGCCTAAAGACGATTATTCAATGAAAGAATTGTGTTAATGACTGCTAATTGACGTTTCTGAGTGCGGCAGTTATACATTTAAAAATAATATAAAAGAACCCGATCCATCATCTTATCGAGCGCCGAGAGTATAAAAGACACCCTGTCTACCAAAACATTGTTATCAGTTATCGACTTCCCGCCACGAAATAACTATTTAAATAACGATCTCGTCTTCGCAAAATCCTATCTTTTCGCAGTACAGATAACATATATTTGTAAATTCCAGGTTGCGTTACACACATACGAAAACCAGACAAATAGGCGCCTTATCTATATAACTTTTATCTTCAGATTTCACATCACCTGGATTTAATCGGGAGTTATATTCCATTGGGGGATTGGAGATTCCCCGAAGTACATTGCCAGACTAATCTTTGATCGAAGTGTTCCAAGAAGCAGCGGTTAACAAACTGTCAATGTCGATGAGAACAGCCTTGACTGGAATTCTAAGAGTATTATCAGTTCATTTTTATCCAACCGGCCATTGGCTGTCAAAGTTTTCAATAAAAATAAAAGCGTTAACAGCAATAAAGGCCCTCGTGCGTAATTAATCGACAGAACTTTTGTAATATGCAGAGTATTTTTAATATTTTTTGTTTGTTATCAACTCAGCTGTTCAGATTTTTAGTTTTCATATTGAGTTGGGTATTTAATTATCTATAGACACTAAATTTTTTGACGAATTTATTAATCAAACAATTCACCCTTACATTTTGAAACTAATGTAAAATATTATTGATATTTAGAAGATAAAACAATTTAATAAGGTACTTAGTTTCAAATTCCCCCAGACCACAATCCCTCTTAATGTCCCATGTGCTGGGCTCGGGCCTCCTCGCTATCTTGGAAGCTGAGAGGGTTTAGGCCATAATCCATACACGCTGGCCTAATGTTGATGGATCAGACATAACGTTAGAATTTCTCTGGGTTTCCTGACGATGTTTTCATTCGCCGTCAGCAGATGGTAAGTCACTGGACTAGTACAAATAAATTCCACAAAATTAAATCCAAATTAGTACTGCCAGTTGGAATCGAACCCGTCACATGATTTGCATGCCGGTCACCTATCCACTCAGTAAAAATGAACTAGAAATAAAACTTTAGGTCTGTGTCTGTAGCCTTAATATCTCTACTGTAGGTTTTCTCCATCTGTTCTGGTGGTCGATTCTGCTAATTTACACGCGTCGACAGCAGACCGATTGACCAATCACGGGCCGGCAATATAGCGCGATTGACTTTGTAAGCCAATCACAGCTGTCGAATGAGACCATCGGCTTACGATTGTGTTAGCAGACTTGGCCCCCCGGTTTGTCGCATGGTGGAGGGCAGTGTAAAGTGGTGGAGAAAACTTTAAGAACCCTAGAAATGATAATAAAACATGTTTTTATGTGATAATACTGAGAATTCGGTGTTATGTTTGTTTCGTAGTATTGATATGGTGTTATCACTCAAGTACCAGAATCGCAGCACTCCACTATTATCACTATGCGAAGTGAGTACCTACGTCAGTGACGTATATCTATTGTTACTGATTTTAATAGACTTGATTTTCATGAAAGTGCCATATTTGAAACAAATATAAAAATAACTAGAAAGCGCTGGGCTTCGCTCCTGTCATTCTTTATTTGGCCAATGCTTAGTTCCTATTGGCCGTAGCGTTATGTTATATTATTTATTTTAAGCCTATCATCCTTAATCGATTATTGGGCTATCCATCATCATCATCACCAAATAAATCCAACGCGGTAATGTGGCTAGCCTTTTGGGTACGTTTCCTCAGGAATCTGATCTTAATCAGATATTCTATTTAAAGGAATTTCCTGTAAATAGAGTATCTGGTTCTTTTTTCTTTTAATAGGTTAGCTGTGTATGTTTTTAAGTTATGTGTAAATATTTTATTGAATAAATGTGATAACCCGTCGCCATAAAACACATATACAACATAGACTTTATTAACTTCGCCACTCCGAGCGACTTTATGCCACTTGCATCCAACACTAAAATAATTTTCAAATCGGACCTGTAGTTTCTGAGATCCTAGCGTTCAACCAAACAAACAACAAACTCTACAGCTTTATAATATTAGTATACTTCCTATGCCCGATGTGTCCTCAAAAAATCTTTATTCAGCAGTGATGTAATGGACAAAAATTTATACAATTAACTTATTTTATCAAATAGCATTCACAAGATATTTCGCATGCCACAAATATAAACTTGCGTGCCACTACACTCGTGTGCGAATGGTTCTTAATCCCAACCTATACTCAGTCACCTGGTTTAGTCATTAGATATTGTAAATAAGCTGGCCTTTGTCGAGTGCTAGCATTAGCTGACGAAAGAGTACAGATAGCAAATTACAAACTATGCACTTCAATGCAGTTTTAGTTTAAAATATGGGTGGATGACGCAGCCCGCCAGGCGCCTACTTGCGGCCCGCGAATCTTGCTATTTAAAAAAAAAAGGAAATTTATATAGTAATTATAATACCAAATATAATTATTTTAAATATCTGTCGATTTTTTTATTTGGTTCTCGAGTTTTGCATTTAGCATCGCATATCTATTTTAATTTAAATAGATTATTTTGGCTACGTCCCCGTTGGACCTCCAAGATTTGACTCTATCACAGAATTACCCGTTTGACCTCATTTTTAGGTCCCATTGGACCTTCTTCAAAATATAATAATCAATATGCTCATTCGACCTCATTATTTTTGTGATACTCGATCATTGTAATATACATTCCAATAAATTTTCATAAGAATTTTGTAGAACATTTACGAATAAGAATTCCTTTATTGGGTAAAGGAATAGAAGGAGGTACTTCCACCAACCTACAACATTTTAAAAATAGAATCTTTGAGTAAAGGTCGGTTGGTAACGACCTGCCAATTGACCTTCTATCGTCCTTGCGTAGACACCACGTAGTACGTAGCTATTTGTGTCAATCAATATGAACTTCCTTTCACTTCAAATTATTTATTCTGTTATGTAGAATTCATAATACTTGGTGGAAGGAAAATATCTGACGGTTTTATGATCCATAAAACAATTATACTAAAAATTATGTTTATTTGTGTAAATATAATGCTAGGAGTCGCGCGGGCTTCGCTCCCATCATTCTTTATTTGGCCCCTGCTCAGCTTCTATTGGCCGTAGCGTGATGTTTTATAACTTATAACACCTTCCCCGATAAACGGGCACGAATTGCGAACTATTGCGTGTTTCTAATAATTCTTTAATACCAGTAGGTATCAAGATCTAAAATTAATACTAAGTATCAATATATTAAATTATTATGAAATACTTAGAAACTAGAACACACGCACTAACAAGTGTGGTTTTCCTGAAACTGTTATCTAATTCGTTATACTCGTACGTTATCATAAAACAGAAATTCTCACGAATGCATTATGTTCACAGATAATATAGATACGTAAATAATGAACAGTAATAGGAATAAGTTTGATAACTCATTCAATATCTTGTTGATTTGATTATAATAAAAGTAACCGATAAAGTAAGGGCATGTTAAGTTAAATACAAGTTAAAAATTACCAATGGTAAGATTACCTTTTCACTTTTAATGTTTAAAAATATCTTAAAAAATAAGTAAGTAATATAAAAAACAACAGCACATAAGATGTGAGTTGTGATGAATCAGACCCATATTTTGCCAACTACATGTTAGGTCCCCCATGGAATAAGATTCTCATGTATATAATACTGAGAATTTTGTGCCAAAAATCGCAATATTTTTTGGACTCTGAAATTGAGTCCTGGACTTCTTGCAGAGTTTAAGTCGTACACATTCCTGCAAAGCCGCAGACCACATACAAAATTAAAATCAATTTTTAATTTATTTGTACATGAAATCTATAACCTCATTGGTGTAATGATGTAAATAATGCTGGATAGTTTATGTGAAAAAAATTAAAAATGCCTCTAAAAAATAAAACAATTATTCTTTTTTATTCCAATAAAGTTTTTTTAGAACTGTTGCCAGTTACATACAAAATAGGTTTACAAAATTTGAGGTCACAACAAAAATAAATTTGGTACCATCAGAGTTTTAGTTAGATACTACCTATAATTTAATAAATTATATTGTATAGGAATTAGGAGGAAATCAATTCTTATAAAAGTCGATTAACCAACTATAATTATACATAAGTAGATACTTATTGTGTATAATAATCACTTACTATTGTTTTAAATCAATTACAATTAGGATTTACTTAGGTAGGTACTACTTACAAAAGTGAAACGGCAGTAAAGAAAACAGTAATAAACTGATAATCATATCACTCGCTATGTAAAGTTTCTACCGATAATGTAACAAAATCATTCATGTCATCCGCCAATGCCATATATGATGTGTTATTCCGAGAAGTTATTATTTATGTTAATGTCTTTAATAATTATTATTACACAACACGGCTATTTTGATAGCACGCTATAATTAACGTTATTATATGCAAATTGCCTTAATACATGGAAATTTACTAGGTATGTTCAACATCGATAACATTGATATAAAATGTAAAAGTCTCGTTAACTGTTTACTTACATAAAAGGTGTGCAAATAGGTGCCAATAGTTGTTACTATTGGCACCTATATAACCACCCTAGTCTAAAATATTAAGAGGAATATAAATTTATTTGCGATACAGTTCAATATGCAGAGGTTATAAACGGTCTCTTACCTTTGATAAGTAGAGGTCAGTCACAAATAAACAAAAAATATGAATAAGTAGGTATGTACATAGTTTATTTTTTTACATTTTTCGACTAGCCATCGCGATTCAAATTAATTCGAATAAAAAAAGAATAATTAATATGATGGACGCTGTCTTGTATTTTTTCGAATTAAGAGAACTAAAATGAAGAACGTTTTTGCAAGGGCAATTTTTCAACTTTTCCGAAGGGAAAGCCCACAGAACAGAGATAGGTTAAGCCTACGAGCAACTAACCTTAAGCCCATCTACAGTCGTATGGCAAATACAATTTGCAGTATGTAAACGCTGTAACTTATCAACCTTGGATCCGAACTAAAAAAAATACCAATCGAAATGAGAACCTCCACCATGAAGTCGGTAAAAAAATAGCCTCCTTCGTATCTTCTTTAATTTGCTATTTTCGCCCAAATTAAGCATTTAAACGATACATAATTATTTCATTGTGTTCGATGGCAAAGTGAAGTTTGAGCCCCATACAAGTATGGTTGACCTTTAATATATCATACGCCAAAATAGCACAAGGTATACTTACCGCCACAGAACAGATATATGTTTTTTTATTGTTCTGTGCTTACCGCTATCCTTTTCACAACGTCCATGGGTGACAATAATTAATAAAATTATATTTGATAAAGATATATATATATATATATATTTTCTCGCATAAATACAGATTTGGCGCTTCGCAGAATTCATTATCACGACACCAATAATAATGTGAATGAGATTGAATTGTCAATTCCGAGAACTCGTGATAATACATAAATATCACATTGTCACTGTCAATAGTAGACAAGCGTAAGATGCGATAGCGTCTGTTCACGGATTTATACCTTGTATCATTTAATTAAAGTTGAAAATCGCCAATCATGTTTCACAACGTACGATGTTTTTATCAGTATTGCAAAATAAAAGTCGTACAGAAATTATGTTTCTGAGAAAAGAATTGGATCGTACCTACATAATGGTTGTCTGGGGTCGTTGAAACGTCAATATTACTCGCAAAATGGATATTCATAAACGATCTAAACTCTTGTTTATGTGTTCCGTAAAAAAATTAACACTTATAAGTAAGGTCTGCTTCCACTTTAAAACTTAATAAGTAAAGGAAAAGCTGAAATAGACTACCACAGTATACCCTGTAGGTATACATAGTTTACTTGCGTGTCCCATGTGATATAGAGTGAATCAATTGTCATTAACTGAGCACATTTCCAAACTCTGATGTAAGACATAAAAATCCAATATTGTTTTTCCGGGCCCGAGAATCGAACCCGAGACCAATTGCGCAACAGGCGAACATACTACTACTGCACCATTGAGGTAGCACGTCCGTAGAAAATTTACATATTGACTGATTTTAACATTTATTAGCAACTCAATGTAGCGTCATTACTGAAATACCTATGCACAACATTTTAATATCAACTGATTCGATGACGTAATAATTAACATTATGTAATAAAAAGCACAAAAAGTACGCCTCCGATTCACACTAGTGACGTCAGCAAACCGCGATGATGTGTCATGAAGTTATGTGAAAATTAGAGCTTTGACGTCAGGGCCCCGCCTGCATGATTGCCATCACAGTGCTGATACAAAATAAATTTAATATGATGTAACAATAGTCATTTTATGCCTCGTAAAATTCGATCTATGCTTTGGCAAATAGACGATTTATTTTTTTATCATTCAGCCGTAGAACGTCCACTGCTGAATATAGGCCTCAACCAAGAGACTTCCAATAGGACCGTCCACGACCGTGTGCAATAAATCTATTGTAACCTGAAATATGAATATCCTTAACTTGACGTATTCAAGGTATACACTTACTCGCATTTGCTTAACGATTATAGATACATAAGTAATAAATGGAAACAAACCAAAGATTTACTATCATTTCAAGCTATAGTTATCCACTCCTGGATATGGGCATCATTTAACTTTTTCCACAGCGTTCGACCTTGTGTCACCTTTAATTAACCCCTTCAACCTTGTTCATTTCACCCTAATTTAAAAATATTCGATATTATTTTCAGATTCTTATTATAATATTACTTATAAATCACTACTTAGTATAAAACAAAGTCACTTTCTCTTTCCCTATATCCTTATGTATGCTTAAATCTTTAAAACTACGCAACAGATTTTGATGCGGTTTTTTTTAATAGATAGACTGATTCAAGAGGAAGGTTTATAGGTATAAAATACATACCACGTTGGCGAAGCAGCGGGCGGAAGCTAGTCTGTAATAAGAATAACTCTCAAAGAAGAATACTATAAATAGGTAAAGTTAGTGAGCTTGTGACGTTCTAGGGGGCGATATCGGAATCTACTGAACTGATTTTCAAAATTCTTTTAGTGTATGATAGCCCATTTAGGTTATAGGCTATATAACATCACTGGAGCTGAGCAGTGGCTAAGTAAAGAACGACGACAACGAAGCCTGCGCGACCTCTTGTTTAATATATTATAATATACACACTTATACAGCTTCAACAAATAGCTATAATAATAACGTCTGACTTGTACAACCTTGAGAAGCCCTGAGGCACCAGACGAAATAAACTAACATAATATTCCACGTGAGAATAAGAGCACGTTACACAGAATAATGAGAACACGTTAAAATACAATACGAAACTAACTTTCTAGTGGTTTCTAGGTTTCCTAAAATAATGACTCATAGTCCTTTGAATCCATTTGAAGCAGTATAAATTGCCATAAGTTATAGATTTGTTTGTTGACAGATTAAATTCTGCAAATTACAAATCTATAACTCGCAGAATTTTACATAAATAATAACGTGTACCCAAATAACAACCAAATACCAATAAAAACAAAAACAAATAACAGAAGTGAATCCTTGCTAATACCAAGTTAGGAAAGTCAGAAGGCCCAAATAAAGTATCCAAGTTGAAACAACAGTTTTGAAAACTTTAACAAATTTCACCATAAAATGAAATTTGAATTTAGATTAAAATAAATACTTTTCCTTCATTTTCTTTTTTAGCCTTTATTGCGTCGTAAGGTATTGAACATAAAACCTTTCTATTGTATTTATTTGAACATAATCAATAAAAGCTATTTACCGAGTAAACGTAGTTACAAGAATAAATAACAATAAGATTCCAACGCCAAACAATACAAATACTTCTTAGAATGCCATTGTGTGATCAATATGGCATTATGGAGACATGCCAAATGTTCGATTAGGTACATTATATTTATTCTTTGACATATAAAGGCGTAGGTATATACTTGTCTATTTATATGAGCAGTACATGTAAGACATCATCAGTCATTGCAGTACGTTGTATTGATCTCACTCATCGCTAGCAGACCCTGTTCTTTCTTTTGCAGATATGACGTTGCCACATCTGCTTTTTCTTATGTTAGCTTATCATATATACTTGCCCACGTCACACTGTAATTAAATTATCTATATGTAAATATAATGTGTAATGTATATACTGTGCCCACGGGCTTGGCGGCTTTCACAAGCAAGAGTCAGGCGCTGGTCCGAAAATGTTCAAATGCCCGGGCTTCAAAAAATAATTGAAAATGAAATAAGCATTGCGTTTTTTTATTTAATTAATATGCCACGCGAACAGCTATACATATTTATTTAATGCTTAAAATGATGACTAATTCCAGGTGCTGTTCTAATATGTAGGTATGCCGAATAAAGGTGTAGACACCAACACAACATTCACAGACGTTTTGTGTCTTTATATATTTTTTGGCGCAAATAATACGTCCAAAGGTCGGGCCGGGGACCTCCTTTCAGGACCCCTAACCTCTTTTATAGTCACAATTTGTAATTAAGTACCTACATGACACGGATAATATTAGTGCCACAAAAAAATAATAGCTATTTAAAAATATGGTCTTCCTGTTTTCAATTTTATTTTGCGTGAAGGTTGGGCAAATTTTTTTTTATTATTGCATACATTTTTGACCCCTTAATGCTGTAGTGACGTAACTATTGTCTCGTATATCAAACACACAACATATATAGCACCACATCAATAAGAATAGGTGTCTGTAACACAAACGTATCAATGCATCCAGCTCCGATGTTCAACATCTCCATGATAAGATTAAGTACATACGCAACTATACCTAGTTTACAGTTGCATCATGTCGACTGACGCAATGGGGTATTCGGCTAAAGCTAACTTTGTCAAAGGACTTACTTATGCCAGTATATGCCACAGCTTAGTTATAATACTTTTTCTAAATTGGACTACTGTCATTTTGTGATAATTATTTCCGATAATTATTCCGAAACGAATTAACGAACTACCTAAATTGAAAGATTTTTGACTTTCACTGCTATCTCCTCCTTCCACCAAAGTTTGCAGCGGCTACCAATTCTATCTTGAGTCCAAGATCCGTCGAAACACTCCATACCTAGCAAACATTGGAATATAAAAACAAAAGCCCTAGATTTTAAATCCCACTAATATTATAAATGCAAAAGTCTAGAAGGTTGGTTGCATAGACGTTTGTTACGCAATCACCCCAGCCCCCTGATTCTGAGCTGTCAGAAAATTTTCAGCCGGAAATGTCAGTTTAATTAAAGTAAAAAAACATTAAGTTAAAGAAATAGATGGTTGTAGGAAAAAATCTTAAATTAATCAGTTTTTAATTTTCTATACGGTAGACTATTTTCTAACATTAAATAACTTAAGCCGTAAAAATACATCGTACTAAGATTCGAAAAAGTTTACAATCCGGGTGAAATTCGACGAGTCAGAAATCAGGGGTTGAACGGCCGAAAGGTATCTGTATAAAATTTGGCAGATACAGATAGATTATAGTCAGGAATAACATAAAGGCTATAGACTTCACTCGGGTGAAGCCGCAAGCTGAAGCTAGTCAAATATAAAACACAAATACTTAACATTTTAGAAACTTAATTTCGACAGATGTCAAAGATGTGTTAACTCATTGAAATTTGGATAAATTTTGAACGACATTGGCTCATGTTGGGCCAATGTCCGGAGGCGTAAATGACACGTAACCAAACCAGTTTTTATTATGTTATATTAAGTTATAATGTTCAAGTCTCATAATAAACCGCTAGCTATACCTACAACTGTCTATCGGTTACAAAGCCGCTTGCGGTTTTTTCCTCAAGAATATAAACTTTACAAAGATAATGGATATTCCCGCAGCTCGATTTGTGAATAACCCCGATTAATTAAATTTTGCCTGTTTAGGAAAAACCTGAAGTTAGCTAAGGCTAACGTTACTTCGAAAAAAGAAGCAATTTGTGTACTACTTTGTTTCTTTGTTTGATACGCGCGCTCAATCGATCTATAAAAAAATTCACATAAAGATACCTGGAAAAAGACAAAGCCACTTTTTATCTCCATTATTTTTGTATTACCACACGGACTTAGCTGCGAGCAGTATCTGGCTAGTTATTCATATATGTTATTGGTAATAATAATGTACACTTTATTTATATATATATATATATATTTAAAATAAAGAATTATTGCTCGTTAGTCTCGCTAACTCGAGAACGGCTAGACCGATTTGGCTAATTTTGGTTTTGAAATATTCATGAAATTAGAATGAAATTATTTGAAATATTCAATTAAACGGTGAGAAAATATGGCAAAATTGTGAAAAAAAAAAGAAAATTTTGTCTGTTGACAACAGCTTTTGACAAAACGACATTTGTCAGATCAGCTAGTAACATATAAAAAACTAAGTATTTGTTGAAATAGTACACATAAAACGTAAGCCGATCCAACACATTTCCACAAATTGTTGCAAACCAGTAGATTGTAATTGCAATTTTTAGCGAGTATTACAAATGATTCCCCGAAACGCGGCATTCGAATGGTCAGTAATTATGAGCGGTACAGAGGCACCGCGCGGTACCACGAACACTGCAATTAGACCCTTCATTAAACCGCTACTCGGAACACTAATGCTAAGAAAAAGAGAATCACTCAAACGGATAACTAGTTTCGTTACTTGGATTCGATAACCGTTTTTTCAGGTGTTTAATAAACCCCTTAATCCTCGATACGAAAAACGGTTTTTCATACAAAAGTATTCCCCCGTTTTCTTCCTGAATAATGCATCTAAGACTAGAGCAATCTTATTTTTTTAATCAAAGTCAGCTGCAGACACTTCCCTGTCATTTCCTTGTCTTAAATACTTATAAGTAAAGAAAATATTACCCTCCAAATATTGCAAAAATTTCCCATTTTTTTCTGCCGTAACTGCTATAAGTATAGTTCACAAAAAAGCTTTATAGCTTTTACATAAAACTTTTTTGTGAACTAACAAAAAGTAAGCACAGACAAATGAAATAACGGCTAGTTATTTCCAATAATTAATTAAAATCAAATGATAATGTTAGTTCCTTTCATTTAGTAGGTAATTTTACTGTTGGAAGACACGCGAACAATCGCGATGATTGAGATTATAAATAAATTATTACACTGTAAGTTGCCTGTAATTTTAAAACCTTTTAATTATTGGCTGTTGTTAATTACATAAAGAGTCATAGAGAGTCATAATATATATAATCATATGACAGACCCTCATAGAACGCCTTTTATCCCGGAAAGCGAAGGCAGAGTATTACTACACCCACATTTCTCAACAGCTAGGTAAGATTCCATGTGATAGAAAATTAGTCTATTTCCGTCAACCAGACACATTTCCAGGCTTTGGAATGATATTAAGAATTACATTCTAACTTTTCTTACATTTAGTAAAGGGTTTATTATGAGGGTTTATAGGCAACGTCGCTATTTAATCGGACCATTTTTTTTTCTGTAAGTACACTTTTCGAATGACACTAAATTGTCTATATGAAAATTGCAGCTTATTATTTAAACAAACCAATTAATCACTTCAAAAGCTATTTAACTAAAACCAACAACAACTAGAAATAAACATTCATTAACATTTAACATCTTACAAATTAATACTCGTTCGTAAACTGCGCGTCCATTTTGCAAAACAAACAGACCATTGACAATCGTTAGAATAAATTAATCTTAAGATGGAATAAACAAAGCGGGTGTATTGTTACGTAATGTGTGGTAACATAATATATTAATATTTGAATAATAAAATCGTGTATTGGTAATTTCCGAGAATTCGACAAACTCTTTCAAAACAGACAAATTATCTTGATTATGTAAATATTTGCTTCTTAACGGAAACTTTTTGTTCGGTATTTTTTTAGGGTTTCGTAGTTCTGACTAGGAACCCTTATAGTTTCGTTATGTCCGTCTGTCTGTCCGAGGTTTTGCTAAGAGACCGTTAGTACTAGGAAGCTGTACTTTTGTAGGAGTGTGTATATCAATTACGTCGACAAAGTAGTAAAATAAAATTTTGGATTTTTTTTTTTAGGGTAGCTTACGTACATGTGAAATGGGGATGAATATTTTTTTTTGTCGTCTACCCCATCTTGTGGGGTATCGTTGAATAGGTCTTCTAAAATGACTTGGGGGTTACTAACATTATTTTTCGATTTAATGGTCCATTTACGAAATATTTAACTTTAAAGAGCAAATTTTTGTTTCAGTAGGGCATCCCCCCACTAAAAGCTAAACTGCTGGCTTGAAAAATCTGGAAAAATTCATGATGATAATGCATTTCGTGAACTTTAAATGGAAATTATAGCGGTTAAGATAACTTTATTAGTTTAGCAGTAATAGTCGTTGAACTTGTGTTTGGGATAATTTTGTACCAAATACAAAATCCTTAGCATTAATCCTTTATAGTGACTAAGATAAAGTAGTTGCTTGTTTATAACGGATAAAGACTTGCATTTAGAAACAAAATATCAAGTAAATAATAATATATAAATTTGCTTACTCAGCAATTGAAAAACTTACTTATCTAATTTTTTTTAAATAACATCCTGTGCTTTTATGGAATAGATCTATAGGTTTAATCATAAGGATTGAATTATGTAACAAATGTGTTGAAATAAATAAGAACAAAACCAAAATTCCACTCTGTATATGGTCGTTATCCTACCAACAGCGCCACCTATCTCTCTCGAAATGATCCAATCTTTCAAGCTGAAACAATTTAACAGACTCATGAAATTTCATTAAAATCGGTTGGATTATTTTTAAATACTAGTTTATGACATGCTCTTAACCGGTTTCTTCAATTATATCACAGTCATAGTATGTTACCTACCTACATAAATCATAATATACATATAAATATGTAAGTAATTAGAAAAAAAAAATTAAATATATCTAATTGTATTTTATCAGGCCTTTCTTTCATCTACATTGTGAATTGTGTTGTGAACAAATAACAAAGGAAGGCAAGCCTTTTATTCTATTGTTTCTAATTCATTCACTCTCCAGGAGAGGAAACTCCTCTAGTTTCCTCGAGAAGAGCGTTTAAGTAATATTTCATTCTAATCACGTTTCGCATAAGGCCTGTATTTACTGTATTTTGAATTTTCGTTTTCTCGCAGTGCTCTTGTCTGCATAAGGTTACTCCCTTAGTCGCCTTTTACGACACCCACGGGTTGTGATGGGGTAGTGACATTATGTTATCATAATCCGACACTACACGGGTCTCTGCTATTGCCATTAATCGAACAAATTTCCAGACTGCTGACTGAGAATTTCAATTCAAAAAACGAGATACCGTTTTACCCGAGCTCTGTCAGAGGCAATCGTCGCTCACACTTAGGATAATGATAAAAATTATAGTTCTTGAATTTCACAAGGACAGAACCACAAGGCGAGGTTAGCTAAACACGTAATACCAAGAAAAGACACGAGACCTACAATTAGTTCGCTTCCAGTTGCTACTCGGTAGATAGTTTACTAGTAATTCTTAGTTACAGAGTATTGTATTGTATTGCAATATGTTGTAATAACTAGCTTCTCGTTACTTTTTAATGGTTGTAGGAAAACGGTTTCTTTACGTTGTGAAAATCGATTTAATAAAGAGGTTCACGTGTTCTTGAAAGTATTACAAGTATTTTGTTAAAGGAATTTCTATTGCATCTAGCAAGAAAAAAAGCCCTATATATCTAGCTCTTGTCAGGGAATCATATTCGTTTGTTACCTAAGAGATAACGCTGTTTCATATGCAATGGGATAACGTTGTCAATATTGCGTCTCTCGTGGAATTCAAAATTTGTCATTTGTATTTTGGGATCTTTGTACATTCAATTTTAAGTAGCCTATGAAAATATAAAGTTATAATAACAATACAAATGATTTATTGGCTAAAATGTCAAGGTTTTCCAAATGCAACAATTTGCTTCGAGAAATTAAAAAGTTTTCTAAATGAACCATTTATAAACTAATATGATTCCGAAGTTACGAAGTTTAACCTCTTTCTCATAAAACATTTTACCACTATACATAATGTGATATACCATAATGTTATGACTGTAGAAATATGCTTAGTTTCAGAGTTATGAATAGTGAAAATTCAACGAAAAACTTTTTCAGGTGATCAAGTAATTCTTTTCAATGGATTCGAAGAGCAACGACCTAATTTTTATCAATTTATAATATTATTATCACGTTCCGATTTCGCCAATATCCTGTGACATGCGCAATATGAAACTTGTTACAGAGTGACCTAATTGGAACATGACCAGATCAAACATTGGCTGGTTAAGTGATTCCCGAGAAACTCACGAATAAACATACCTACATTACGAAATTCACTGTCTCGAATTTATATTTCCAATAAAATACGCGAACGTAGATTTATTGTGTAAACATGACACTTAGCAACTATGTTGATGGATTTTCAAGAAAACTACTATTTTTTTATTTAAATCTAAGAACTACTTAACTTGTGGTGTTCCTAGAATGTTGCGAAACAAACACAGTTGCAGTTTTCTCTTTAACAATATTAATGGAATTAATTATGGAGTCAGCCCTATGGCGTGACGAACAGATTTCTCGGTAGAGATATGAGTCTATCTCTGAATTCCAAAGGGAAAAGTACAAAGGTACATATTACTGACAGCTACTTCCGTTGTAAACAAGTAATATTAATGTTTTTACGTAATAAGTTGAGTGTAGTCCCACAAATTGTTCGTCCATTACAATGTAAGGGACTCTCACTTTAATAGGGTTGTGCGAAAAAGGGCGGTAGTCAGTAATAAGCCTTTTATGGTTCGGTAGTAATATTTCATTATTTATGCTACGGACAATTTGTAATGTACCTAGCATTATTTTGTTGAGGTGTAAGTGGGTATGAAATCGCAGACGCATTATGTGCCTTGATGACATATTATACCCTGTGTGACTAAATACCATAATATCATAAGTTGCAATCATATTTATTATACCACGACACAATCCCAAGAACATTACACGACACATTATACCAGGGTGAATTTCCCAAGCACGATTTTGGAGCGGCGTCGCTGAAAATCGATGTGTAAAATTTAACTAGCGTATAATTAATAATTCTATAATATAGTTCACATTGTTATCTACACGGTGCCAAAGCTTTTTAGCAATTAACTATTTATTTTCATATTTAAAAAAAATCTTAAAGGGCCAATTTCTAATTACGGTGGAGTGTCCCGATTCCATTTTTACGCACGAATTGCTTTATTTCGAGTTTTTGATAAACTTAATCAAAGAAATAGTGAATTATTCTTAAAATACATTAGATAACGACATTCAAAATATTTAGTTCGTTTAATTTATATGTAAAATTATATGTACACCACATATAAATGTATATACACCTGACTTGACTTTGCAGTTGCTGCGCGGGGACTAGACAGTCTAGGCATGCTAATGCATGAGACACACGAAGCTATGATAGCAAGTCAGTGCCAGTAAGCTAATAATTCTGGCTTCGTGTACAAGGAACTATTACTAGCCTAGAAAGGACGATAATTCTGTATACACAAAGCCAAAGTTACTAGCTTCTTATTCTAGCTTGAAAAACTAGCCTCGTGTACACTAGGCAATGAGCTAGTTTCTCAACCTAGAATAGTAAGCTAGTGTCTTTCTTTGCTAATAAGTATGATTGCTAATAGATATGTAGAAAAAACACGTGATAACAATATTATCTATATAAGAATTTGTTTGTTACCGAGTTTATTTTGATATAATAAAAAGATTTTTTAAATAAAGTTGATTTGAAATACATTGTTTTTTAAATATTTTTAATTCAACTGGCATTATGCAATTTCGGTGGAACGGTTTTCAATTTCGGTGGGCCAAATCTAATTACGGTGGCGTTTGAAGATTTCAAATTCAAATATCTAAAAAACTAAACATATTTTTTTGATCTCTACCATAGTACTCAAAATGTTATTTATTCAGCTACCTGTTAACATAAAAAAATCTTTTGAAAACAAGCAAATAAAATTCGCCACCGGAATTAGGCAAAAATCGAAGTTGTTGAAATTCACCCACCAACGCAACGCCTTCTTTCATATTCAACTTTTTTCAGTAGGTATTAGGATTACGTTCTTTTATTCTATACGTAGCACTGTGACGTAGCATCATTATTGTCGTGCCTCTTAATTCGAGCGAGCAATCTTAACGCGCATCGTAGGTATAACTGGTTCAAGTCTAATGAAATTTTATAAACGTTTTATTAACATGGTTCAAAAACAATATTCGACGAAAACCGTTTAAAATTCACGTTTTAATAAAACTTACGATAAGTTTTTATTTCAAATTTATTTTTTACGGAACCCTAAAAAGGGGCACTATTGTGTTTACAATTTTACTGCTCGTTTCATCTCAACAACATTTACTTTTTATTGAGCTCTTTGTGAGAATTTTTCCATTCAACTTTTGTTCGTCTATATTATTTCACCCGCGTGCGTGCGGTGCATATGACAGATTCAAATAAAAACACAAAACAATGTTGATTACAGTCGTTCTGTTTTCGGTTAAATAAAATTATTTAACACACATGAATAAATAAATTCTCTTGAGATAAAAATAGTTAAACTATTTTTTATTAAAATCGCCATTTTTAGGCGGGACAATATTGAAACTGTCCTGAAAAATAGTGACTTCGCAAATTAATATACCTTTGTTCGACAGATAACTAGCTCTATATATAAACGAGTAGCAAGAGATAAAAGCATTTTCCCATGATCCGCGTAAAGCGGATTGTACAGACAGCACAAATGAACGCTTTTAACATTGATTAGGTATTAACTTGTTTATCGAGTAGTACAGACAAGTCAATAATTAGGTGCACTCATTACTTTGATAGAGCTTTCATTCTAGTATTTTACAGTTTCATTTAATTTCAATTTATTTATTGCATAAATACTTTTAGAAACAGATAATGAAATAGACCTTGGCATAAGTATTTTTAAACATTAATCAATAAATAATTAGGTACTTACGCAAACTATAATGACGGAATAAAGATATAATAAGCTGAGTATAATAGAAGGATATATAAATATATATATATAAACAATTTATCAATAGAATATATATAATTTAACAATCAAGCTGTTGTGAATAATACCTAAAAGTTTATTAAAACTGTAACAAGGCATATGTTTAGTTCGTTCAAGCTAATGTCCAGTATTGAGATGAATACTTCAAATATTATAATTTTGAGTGTATCTTCCCTTCATCTTATGCTCTAAATTGTAAATAAAACTTGGATTGTTTGAACCCATGAAATAAATTCTCAACTTCATATGGTTCTGGATACCTGACTTATATAGATAAGGTACCTCTGCAATCCATGGACACACAGTAAGTACTGTAAGTAATCATAATTAAAAAAAAACTAAATGCAAATATCAAGACAACTTTACTAAATTTTCACTCTAACATTCCGTTAGTCATTTTGATTTTGAAATTTCTTTATTTATTAATAAAAGTATACAAAACATTTCAATCGTTCGATCTGGAAACGTAACTTTACGTTAGAAATAAGGAAAAGGTAGAGCTAATAGTACCTTTGACCCCAAACCACACCCATTACTCCACGTGGACGTTCCCGTAACATAATAATAAAATAACAAGAAAATTGCGTGAGAGGAAAGTTTGATCGGAAATACCGCAGACGTAAGTTTATTGTAAGAACACAAGTCACACTTACCCACTTTTAGCCTACAATGAAGTCCGTTTTTTAAGTCAAACGCTTCATTATAAACATCGCCATATTTATCAGCCAAATTACGTCCAATGCTGCATATGCTTGCCAGGCCTCACCTAATTTCCGCCACAGTGTGTTGTGTCTCCTGCACCCAATGACCACCCGCAACCCTTACCAGGTCGTCGTTCCATCTCTCAAATACTTTTACAACAAAAAAAGGGGCAAGGGTCTCTGCCTCACTGTCAAGGGAGTCGAGAAGGTTTAAAGGTATAATCCACACCGACTGGCCCAATTCAAGTTGGTGTCTCAGATATATATTTAATTATTATAGCTTTTAGGGTATCTGGGGTACTTCATGATGTTTTGGTAAGGCATTTGACTACTACAAAGAAATAACAAAGTGAAATTCAATGATTACTACCGCTCCGGCTGTAATAGAACTCGGACCCAATGTTTATCACTTTCCATTTCGGCCACACCGCCTTAATAAATTCGTGTAAATTTTTTTTTACTAACTCGTTAAATTGTATATTATTAACAACCTTCTTAGGAAGGCAGAGGCAATAATATAGTAGAATGTCTAAGAGATCGCTCTTAGCGATAAGGCCGCCCATTGTATCTATATTTACTTAATTTTGTAATTTCTGCTATTAATATCTAAGCGGTCGAGTGTATGTACAATAAAGAATGAATAAATAAATGTCCGTGAGTGAGGTCACATTTCGGTCACAGAATAGGTACTTCGGTCCTGTCTGAAAATCAGCGCTATAACGTTCTCATGTTGTAGCATTATGCTAAGGCAGGAGCCGTTTTTGGTTTCATATAAGACTTGTTATACCTGATGATGAAGCGAATGTATCTAAATCTGTCTGAGTCCGATAGATTTTCTTTCTTTCTTCTTTCTTTCTAATAAAAAAAAATGTGATTGCTGTGATCCGAACTCCTCGCTTTATTTACATAGACAATATAGACAGACACAGTTTTTTACACCAGGCAATATGTTTCTAAATTTATTTCTTACCTAGCTACTGAGTCAAAACATTCTCCAACAAAAACAAATTCTTGACTTTTAATTTTATTAAGCTTGTAAGTTTTCCTTTGATTCGTCCTCGTTTCTAACTCCGACTAGTTTCTAAGTTAATAATTTAACTTTCTAACTTCTGTGGAATTAATTTGAAACTTAATAAGCCTCTGATATCTTATTAAACTTTCGTCAATTTGATTATTTATTGTTCCTAATTTGTTGGACATTGAAAATTGAAATTATTAGTGACAAATATTGTATGCCCTAATGGCGGGTCATGACTGAACCTATTATACACCATTGTAACATCATTCCTTCTTGTTTAGGTACAAAATTTCCTTTGAAGAACAAATTTTTGTACTTTGTGAACGTAGGGTAAAAGCTTTCATTATATGCTTTGGAACCACTCACGAGCGTAACCAAGTTAAAATATGTAATTTTAAATGGGTTTAAGAAAATAGAACAACAAAATGTACATCTATAATGAAAATGTGAAAAAATAAAAACTTTAATTTCCGAAGAGATAAACAGAGGTGCAATATTACACCCACGTTTTGTCAGCTGGACTATTATACCTACTCGTTGATATATGATATATAATGTATACTCGTTGATAGATAATTTAGTTAGTTTGAGAAAAGAGGTGTCGCATAATACCAATAAACCTCAATGTACGAAACGTCTAGATTGTACAATAATATTTTGACTAAATTGATAGCGCAACTGGAATAAGCATGATTTTTTTTTTTTACCACATTCGCACAGCGCCATCTAGTCCCAAATTAAGCAATTATATTTGCTTGTGTTATGGGTTTAGTACCACAACTGATACACTACTTAAATACATTTTTTTTTGTAAATAGGTAAATACATACATATTATAGATAAATTACACCCAGACACAGAACAAATCTTTCTGCTCATCACACAAAGATTTGTCCTGGGTGGGGATCAAACCCACGACCTCCGGTTTAGCAGTCAGGGTCACTATCCACTAGACCAACAGGCCAGTCAAAACAAAAATAAATAAATGACCCTAGAGTCACCCCTTATCTATACTAATATTATAAAGCTAAAGAGTTTGTTTGTTTTGTGAGCTAGAATCTCAGGAACTACTCGTCCGATTTAAAAAATCTTTTAGTATTGGATAGTTCATTTATCGAGGAAGGTTATAGGCTATATATCATCACGCTACGGCCAATAGGAGCTGAGCGGTGTCTAAATAAAGAACGACGGGAGCGAATCCCGCGGTACCTACTTGTATTTTCTAATAAATCAATATAGGCGGGATCCACCTCTGCCTATCTTATCACGCATAAGAGGCGTGACACAATGTTCCGTCCGTCATCAGCCAAATGTATATTACGTAAATTTGAATTGATTAATACAAAGGTAAGGGTTGTTTAAATTACAAACATATATAAATAATCATTATACGGAAGCTGACAACAAAGTACGCAATTAAATAATTATTTACCATAACATCATTGTTGTGTCGAAGTTAAGTACTTGATATTACGCATTAGCATTATTTACGCGTAATGCACTTAAGTACTAAGAACGCATATAAACAATAAACAAATATTTCTAAGTACAAATTGATTCATGAGAAAATTAATAAGCCCCATTATGTGGTTTCTCATTCGTAAACACACGCGGAACGTGTATTGAGAAGTGCGCGGGCTTCGGTCCCGTCATTGTTTATTTGGTCACTGCCCAGCTCCCGTTAGCTATAGCGTGACGTCATATAGCCTTTAGCTTTCTTCGATAAATGGGCTATGCAACCCCAAAAGAAGTTTTCAAATCGCACCAGAAGTTCCTGAGATCCTAGCGTTCAACCAAACAAACTCCCCACCTTTATATTAATAGTTTTAAATTGAAATATTAATCTTTTATTGTTAAAAAAAAATACATAATAATTGTTCGAAGCTACGCAATCGAACAGCGCAGCGATTCATAATGTGCATTGCATGCACATTATCAATTCATTAATTTATAATTTTATATGTAAAATTAAGTCAGTTCGCAATCGTACAGCGACGAAGCTCGACCATTCTTACCATTTACCATTCTACCATTAAATTTATCATATTTTTACCATTTATATTATCTCTATTATTGAAGTGTTAACTGTTAACTTCTAAATATAGTGATTTTATATAAAACCAAAACAACCTTATTTATTACGTCCATGCCACGTATACCATTATTACCATTAAACGAGCGCGTCCCGCTACATGATTGCGAACTGACTTAATTTTACATATAAAATTTAATGTGCATGCAATGCACATTATGAATCGCTGCGCTGTTCGATTGCGTAGCTTCGAACAATAATAATAAGAGAAATCACTGGTCTCCAGACTATTTTTCCCTGTGTCCTGAAGGCCAGTCTCTTTCATCGTGGTACGGTGGTACCGAAATACAATAAAACAAATAAATATAACAAAAGAAGATAATAAAAAGTAATTTTAATGACAACTATTTTTTAACAATGCCAGTACCTACGTGTATTTAATTAATATCTACGTTACTACACGTGTTCAATAAAGTTGCGTACACGCAGCTGTCAGCTATGCACGCGGCAATTTCGTTAATGCTATTTTAATCACCATGTAATTGGCCGCTATTGGGGACAGGAACATGGCAACACATAAATGATACCTATTTCTCGGAAATTCGGTAATAACACTTCAGTATAAACAATTAATGTGTTTGTGATACGAGGTCGTCGCGGCACGTTGTTCGGAGCAATCGGAGTATATCGGCAAATTAACTGTCATAAAAAGTGCATTCATAGAAACCATGGATTTCCTAGTTCAAACATCATTACAAAATAGCTGTAATCATGTTTACTGCATACGTTACGCGGAAAATTGTTTGCGTGCAATGAATAACTGATTGCTTTCCACAATGTAATTTCATTTAGGTATATGTAATATGTATACGCAGTTTACGGTGTAAAGTGAAGATAGAATTGGTGAAATGGCTCAATTTGGTATCTGTATCTGATTTGACTTCACGTCCATAACTAGTCACAAGGCCATAACGTGTTTAATCAAAGATCCCGATCGGATTGGTAAAACTTGCTCTAGTTTATGCATAAGTTGGGTTCAAAAGTTCAAAGTAGCAAGCGGCAGCATAGCGTTGTCGAATTTGTTTAATTAAAGCTCTGGTAGTAAGGAATTTAAAAAAGTTAATTGGAGAGAAGTACCTTGTAAGCTGACAAATTATGTAACTATTAAAATTGTTAATAATTAAGGGGTTCCCTTGTAGGCACATAACTTACATAATAATATTTATATATATTTATTTACATTTATTTATATCGTATACTGACACAGCACAACATATATTTATGTTAATGTATTTATTTATAATAAGTAATATTTATGATATAAAATATCGGGTGGCGATGTAGTGGAAACGCACCGTTTGATCCAGTGTGTACCGGATTCTTTTGTTTTAGCGCGGCGCGTGTAACTTCCCGTTTTAACCTTCAAGGTGTTGAAGGACACGCGCCGACGCATAGAAACAGCCAGTCTGGCTTAGATACTCACGCGCGCGGTCAATGCCCGATAGCAATTAGTTATTTCCGTATTTCCGTATTAGATTTAAATATTGCTTCTATTGTCTATAACTGTTACCTTCTTTAATTCTTACTCAGGACTATTGTGCTGGTGTTGTATTCTTCCTACTTCGATACTATAAACATTCTGTCTTTATAAACTATTCCTTCCATAAGTGTAATGTGTGTTTTCGTGTATGTTTATCGTGTGTGTCAAGAAATATATGTAAAACTGTAAGTACTCTTTTATTCTTGGGCACCACTACACCTTCCAACATTACCACACTGGTGACCCCGTTGAAAAGTGAACAAACAGTGACAATGAGTGATAACGAATCGAGTTATACCGCTTCGGATAAGGAGTGCTTTCGCGAAGTTCTCCGCGTGTCCGTGAAGTTACCTCCGTTTTGGCCTGATGAACCAGAACTATGGTTCGCTCAAATTGAGGCCCAATTCGCAAACGCCGGTGTTAGTAGCGACGTCACGAGATTTAATTACGTGGTTGGACATCTAGACCCATGTGTGTCTAAAGAGGTGAAAGACGTCATTATGTCTCCTCCCACGGAAAATCGGTACGAGAAATTAAAGACGGAACTGGTGAAGCGTTTATCAGCATCGCAGGAGCGTAAAGTAAAACAGCTATTGATGCACGAGGAGCTGGGGGACAGAAAACCTTCTCAGTTTTTGCGACATCTGCAGAGCCTAGCTGGTCCTAACATCCCTGACGAGTTTCTACGTACCATCTGGTGTAGCAGACTTCCAGCCAACATCCAGCCACTTTTAGCATCGCAGCTGACGGCAACACTCGAGGCGCAAGCTGAATTGGCAGACCGCGTTCAGGATATTGCTACGCCACACGCCCACGTAGCTGCTGCTTCAACCACCGGTCCAACAGTCAACGAGCTGGCATGTGAGATTGCTGAGCTGAAGCGTGCTATGCAAGACCTCACCACGCAGCTTAAGGCAGGCCGGTCAACGCGTCGCGACAGTCGGCCCAGGCACCGCCAGCATAGCGGGAGTCGAGGCCGCAGTCGTTCTCGTTCGAACGCCAGTTACAAGAAGTTTCCCATATGCTGGTACCATAGCAAGTTCGGATCCCAAGCTAATTCATGTGTGAAGCCATGTGATTATAAGCCGGAAAACTCCAAGGGCGGTCGGTAATGGCGGCTGACGATTGCCCTTCAACATCTGGTCGCCTGTACGTCATAGATCGATCTTCGAAGACGCAATTCCTGATCGACACTGGTAGCGATCTCTGTGTCTTCCCAAGGTCGGCCCTGCGCGAGCGTCGTCACAAGACGGAATATATTTTGTCTGCTGCTAACGGTTCTTCTATAGCTACATATGGTTATTTAAACTTACAATTAGATTTTGGCCTACGTAGGAATTTTGTATGGCGTTTTGTTGTTGCCGATGTTACAAAGCCAATTATAGGTGTTGATTTTTTAAATTATTATAACATAGTTGTAGACTGTCGTAATAAGCGGCTGATTGACAATCTGACATCTGTCTGTACCATTGCTAAATTAGCTAATTTTAACGGTGTTTCTTCTGTCAAAGTGGTAGCAGGTGAGTCACGGTACCATAAGATTCTCGATGAGTTTCCTGAGATCACACGACCATCCGGTATACACCATATCACACCACATAACACAGTACACCACATTCACACGACGCCAGGCCCTCCAGTTGCTTCACCTCCTCGCCGGTTGGCTCCCGATAAGTTAAAAATAGCCCAGAAGGAATTCCAGGCTATGTTGTCTAATGGCACAGCTAGACCTTCGCAGAGTCCGTGGTCGTCGCCACTCCATCTAGCTGCGAAGAAGAATAATGGTTGGCGTCCATGCGGCGATTATCGAAAATTAAACGCCCGTACCGTGCCTGATAGGTATCCGATTAAGCACATTCATGATTTCACGCATAGTCTTTCAGGCTGTAAAGTTTTTTCTACATTAGACCTTGAAAAAGCGTATAATCAGATACCTGTCAGCCCCGAGGATATTCCGAAGACCGCCATCACAACACCCTTCGGGTTATACGAGTTTCCATACATGACGTTTGGTTTGCGTAATGCAGGCCAAACTTTTCAACGTTTTGTAGATGAAATGACCCGGGGGCTTGACAACGTCTACTGTTTCTTGGACGATTTTGTTATCTATTCGGCCAGCCCTATAGATCACGAGCGCCATCTACGCGAAGTTTTCACCAGGCTGAAGAAGTACGGCATGTTGGTCAACACGTCAAAGTGTGTCTTTGGTAAGGAAGAAGTTACTTTTCTAGGGTACAACATTTCAGAGCGTGGATGCAAGCCCCTTGATTCAAAGGTGCAAGCGGTGAAAGATTTTCCCACTCCAACAAATGTGCGGCAGCTGAGAGCATTCTTGGGCATGCTCAATTTTTATAGGAGATTTCTTCCATCAGCAGCCCAAATTCAAGCTCCATTGCATGCCTTGTTAACAGGTTCGGTGAAAGGATCACACCCGATCAAGTTGTCGGGGGATACTTTAGCAGCATTTCAAGCTTGTAAAGACAGTTTGTCTAACGCAGCTCTTTTGGCTCATCCAGATTGTTCTGCTGAGCTGGCAGTTGTTACAGATGCCTCTGATAAGGCACTTGGTGCTGTTCTGCAGCAGTTTAAGCACGGGGCTTGGGAACCATTAAGTTTCTTTTCACGAAAGCTGAGCTCATCCCAGTCTAAATACTCTCCTTATGATAGGGAGCTTCTTGCCATTTATGAGGCAATCAAATATTTTAGGCATATGCTCGAAGCCAGACATTTCATTGTCTATACTGATCATAAACCGATCAGTTTTGCTTTCCACGAACGGAAAAATAATTGTTCGCCGAGGCAGTATAGGCATTTAGATTTTATTTCCCAGTTCACAACTGATATTCGGCATATTTCTGGTAAGAATAATGTTGTGGCTGACGCACTTTCGCGTATAGAAGAACTAGGTGCTCCCGTAAGTCTCGAGACAATAGCTGAGGGTCAAGTTGCGGATTCCGAGTTGAACAACTTATTGGAAGAGGGTTCATCACTGCGTCTACAAAAACTCAATGTTCCAGGAAGTTCAGCGTCTTTGTACTGTGACGTCAGCAACTCGACTTCCAGGCCATATGTTCCTAAGACCCTTCGGAAGCAAGTTTTTGAGAGTTTGCATTCACTTAGCCACCCTGGCGCTAATGCTTCAGCCAAGTTAGTAGCCGAGCGATACGTCTGGCCAGGTGTACGGAAGGATTGTAGGGAGTGGGCACGCGCTTGTTTACCATGTCAAAGGGCAAAGGTTCACCGCCATGTGAATGCTCCCCTTGGCACTTTTGCTTTACCTCGTGCTCGTTTTAAACAGGTCCATATTGATTTGGTAGGACCTCTTCCCTTGTCAAACGGATTTCGGTACTGTCTGACTGCAGTAGATCGCTTCACTAGGTGGCCAGAAGCAGTACCGATCGAAGACATAACTGCCGAAACTGTCGCGAAGGCTTTGCTGTCCACTTGGTTTGCCCGGTTCGGTTGTCCAACAGATATAACGACAGACCGTGGGCGTCAATTTGAATCAGCCTTATTTCAGTGTCTGTCTAAACTGACTGGTTTTGAACACAAAAGGACGACAGCCTATCATCCTGCCTGCAACGGTCTTGTCGAGCGATTTCACCGACAACTTAAGGCTGCCATAGTCTGCCATGCGAATGATAGGTGGTCAGAGTCGTTGCCGTGGATTTTACTAGGCATCAGAACCTCTTTCAAAGAGGACTTACAAGCCTCATCTGCGGAGTTAGTGTATGGCGAGCCTCTCAGACTTCCTGGCGAGTTCTTTGAACCTTCGGTTACAGGTAGCACTGACTTATCTGATTTTTCTGTTAGAATCAGAAATTTTGCTGATAAGTTGCGGCCTGTACCAGCTTCCCGACATGGTAAGCCCAGAGTATTTATTTACAAGGAATTAGAAACCTGTGACTACGTCTTCCTTCGTGAAGACGCATCTCGAGGTTCTCTGCAACCTGCATACTCTGGGCCCCATAAGGTTCTCGTCAGAGGTGATAAAGTTTTTAAAATTCTCTTAAAAAACAAAGAGATGACTGTTTCGATAAACCGCCTTAAGCCGGCTTTCATACTGTCAGTCCAAGATGCCCCTGAATCAGTAAATCAGGGTCAATATGAGACCCGTTCTGGTCGTCGGGTCAGGTTTCCTGAATATTATCGCCCTTGACGGTCTGTGGAGGGGAGTGATGTAGGCACATAACTTACATAATAATATTTATATATATTTATTTACATTTATTTATATCGTATACTGACACAGCACAACATATATTTATGTTAATGTATTTATTTATAATAAGTAATATTTATGATATAAAATATCGGGTGGCGATGTAGTGGAAACGCACCGTTTGATCCAGTGTGTACCGGATTCTTTTGTTTTAGCGCGGCGCGTGTAACTTCCCGTTTTAACCTTCAAGGTGTTGAAGGACACGCGCCGACGCATAGAAACAGCCAGTCTGGCTTAGATACTCACGCGCGCGGTCAATGCCCGATAGCAATTAGTTATTTCCGTATTTCCGTATTAGATTTAAATATTGCTTCTATTGTCTATAACTGTTACCTTCTTTAATTCTTACTCAGGACTATTGTGCTGGTGTTGTATTCTTCCTACTTCGATACTATAAACATTCTGTCTTTATAAACTATTCCTTCCATAAGTGTAATGTGTGTTTTCGTGTATGTTTATCGTGTGTGTCAAGAAATATATGTAAAACTGTAAGTACTCTTTTATTCTTGGGCACCACTACACCTTCCAACATTACCACACCCTATTTGATTTCGAAAGTCGATGATTCGATTTTTATTATATCGAACACGGTAAGTCGATAATTCAATAGTGCGGTGTTTTATTCCACCGATGTTTTGTTAGTGCGATGTAACGTTTGTGCGAAAAATCTTGGTTCGAGAAACGTTACAGCGATTGCTCATTAGTTCGGTAATTTATTACTTCGATGGTATGTTGTTTCGAAATAATAATAACCAAATACTTTTTTAGTCGTTTTATTTTCAAGAAAAAATATACAATAAATTAAAAATCAAACATTATGCTTGTTATATTATCTGAAATGGTACTTCCAGTCCTATAATTTTGAGCAAAAACAAAATATTACCGAACGACATATGCAAAAAAAACATGACACTTTTATTTAAATATGATTACACAGCTAAACAATATCAAACAATAGCCGCCATGGCCTATACGCGACTATACAGAGCCTTATAAAAGAGCAAATAAGCACAAATCACGCTGTTGAAAAAGCTTGAGCTAGCGTTTTGATAAGACTCCACCCAAGAAAAAAAGGAAAATATAGCATTCCATAGCAAAGATTTGGATCAAACCGTAATAATATGGAACTTTTTCCTTTTTAAGAGCCAATGTGTTCTTTGTGCTCAAAAATTATAGGACTGGAAGTACCATTAAATTTCAGATAATATAACAAGCATAATGTTTGATTTTTAATTTATTGTGTTCGATATAATAAAAATCGAATCTTCGACTTTCGAAATCAAATAGGGAACCCACTTTTATAAAGAAGAAATGTCATTTTTATATGCAAAAACCGGCCAAGAGCGTGTCGGGCCACGCTCAGTGTAGGGTTCCGTAGTTTCCCGTCCGTTAGACGTGCCAGAAGTTTTCGATGGTAATTTTGAATTGCGAGAACCTATTTTAATAATTATTTTTTTGTTTGAAAAAAGATACGTTCAGGATAATAAAATATTATGTAAACGAAGTTAAAAAAAAAATACGGGCAAATGAAACTTGACCTCTGGATTGTATAGGCGCTCATACGATTCAGGGACCAAATTATATTGGTTAACTGCAGTTTCCATCTGTTGTTTCCATCCAAGTTCAAAATAATTTTCCTAGAAAGTCCTTATAAAGTTCTACTTTTCAGATTTTTTTCGTATTTTCTAAACTTATGGTTCAAAAGTTAGAGGGGGGGGGACGCTTTGTTTTTTACTTTTGGAGCGATTATTTCCGAAATTATTGACATTATCAAAAAATGATTTTAGTAAACCCCTATTCATTTTTAAATACCTTTCCAACAATATATCACACATTAGGGTTAAAATTAAAAAAAAAAACACTTCCCACTTTACATATAGGGGGCTACCCTAATAAAACATTTTTTTCCAATTTTTATTTTAGCACTTTGTCGGCGTGATTGATACACATATTGGTCCCAAATTTCAGCTTTCTAGTGCTAACGGTCACAGAGATTAAGCGAGGACGGACAGACGGACAGACAGACAGACAGACAGACAGACAGACAGACAGACATGGCGAAACTATAAGGGTTCCTAGTTGACTACGGAACCCTAAAAATGCGTAACGAAATGTAGACCAATCCTATTCAACAATCCTAGTAGATTATAACAGACTGTAAAGCCATAAAAAAGAACAATGAATGCAAAATAATGGCATTATAAAACAGGCTTCGCTGTTGCGGAAACTGTTGATAATGTTGTTCATACATACTTGGTATATTTAAAGAAGACTTTTTATAATTTACGTTTGAATTAAAAGAAAAATTGTATACATAGCTAGTGCGTCCTCTCTACAATGAACTAATCAAAGGGATTAGCTAAGTATACAGTCGTTCATGCATGATGTTCAAGAATTCCATGGATCATCATCATCATTACAACCCATAATGTCCCACTGCTGGGCATGGATCTCCTCCAAACATTTTGGGGGGATATACAACGCTGGCTAGACGGATTGTGTTTCGAATTTTCCTTTTCTCGCAGTGCTGTTGTCTGCTTAAGGTTAACTCCCTTACGACATCCACGGGTTGAGGTGGAGTAATGACATTACCTATATATTCTTAATCCATCACTATACGCACTCCGTCACTACACGGAATACTGTGCATAGGTAACGGAGATCAATTACCATCAGATGACCCGCTTACTCCTTCACCCTTCATTCATAAAAAAATGCTTGTATGGAGGGAAAGGGAGCGCCATAATTAATTGATATATGATGGTAGCAATCATTTTGCCTTCTATAAATCGAAAATCATGCCTCATTGTTGGAAGAGACTTTTTTTTGTTCTGAAATGTCCTGCCTAACAAAATCAAGGTAGTTACTTAGAATATGGGTATATAAAAAAAACTTAAAAATCTAATATTGCGGACTGCGGACTAAAATTGCGTATTCGGTGAAAAATTGTGATACCTAAACAATTTTAATACCATTTCCAACCACCAAATAAAAATGAGTTAACAGTATTGTAGTATAAATCAAATGTAGGTACCTATTAAATATTTTTCCCTACAATAATATTCTGCTCCGCTAAACAAAAACAGCCTATCGGTATATTTCTTTCATGGAAAAATAAGTCTAAAAAAACCGGCCAAGAGCGTGTCGGGCCACGCTCAGTGTAGGGTTCCGTAGTTTCCCGTCCGTCACAAAAATATTATGTAAACGAAGTTAAAAAAAAAATACGGGCAAATGAAACTTGACCTCTGGATTGTATAGGCGCTCATACGATTCAGGGACCAAATTATATTGGTTAACTGCAGTTTCCATCTGTTGTTTCCATCCAAGTTCAAAATAATTTTCCTAGAAAGTCCTTATAAAGTTCTACTTTTCAGATTTTTTTCGTATTTTCTAAACTTATGGTTCAAAAGTTAGAGGGGGGGGGACGCTTTGTTTTTTACTTTTGGAGCGATTATTTCCGAAATTATTGACATTATCAAAAAATGATTTTAGTAAACCCCTATTCATTTTTAAATACCTTTCCAACAATATATCACACATTAGGGTTAAAATTAAAAAAAAAAACACTTCCCACTTTACATATAGGGGGGCTACCCTAATAAAACATTTTTTTCCAATTTTTATTTTAGCACTTTGTCGGCGTGATTGATACACATATTGGTCCCAAATTTCAGCTTTCTAGTGCTAACGGTCACAGAGATTAAGCGAGGACGGACAGACGGACAGACAGACATGGCGAAACTATAAGGGTTCCTAGTTGACTACGGAACCCTAAAAATAAAACCTTTAGGTACGTTTTACGATAATATAATTGCATCTTTTGTTTGTTAAAGCACTTATTGCTAATAAATTAAGGTCAAGATTCAAACAAAAACTGCTTTACTTTGTGTTTCTTCGACCTTGGACTTGAGCCTTCAACGAGATTAGTATTGATCTTAGTGTAAACGATCTGTTAATTAAATGTTAATTTTAATCAGTTAATCTCCGTTTAATTATCTTTTTCATTGTATTGTTCTCATTCCACTTTATTACGCAGCAACTGGCTAGTACCGGGTTATCATCAACAATCCATTAATGCCCTCTGCTGGGCTCGGGTCTCCTCTATCTAAAGATCTGGAAGGTTTCTCTCTACATTTGTTGATGGAGTGAGAATACAACTTCTTATTTATAATTTGAATTCAAAAGTGTTTTTATTGCCTAATGCGATGTGGCAGATGAAGAATACGGCCCGCCTGGGCCCCATGACTGCTAATTTAGGTATGGATAAATTGAATCGTAATTGGATCTTATAGCAATTTTAAACATTTTTGGTTTTCTACTACTCATTGAAGACCAATATATGAATGAATAAAAACAGCTATTAAGATCCAATCACGATAAAATTGATCCATTCCTAAATTAGTAGACTTGGGGCCCTGACGGCAAGTGCTAACCGCTGCACGCTGCTGAGAAACAAGACCAACAGGATGAGAAGCAATTGGTGCATTACTTTCTGCTTTTCATAAGCGGCAAATAAGCATAATGATACATGTAGCTAAAATGTATAGGGACTTGAATAAAAGCAAAATACAATAACAATATTTTATTATAACGATGCGATGTTGCGGTTACCCATTGCAGTAACCAGAAAGATAGAGATATAATATTATACAACAATTATAATATTATTTAGGTTCTTGATTTATCCATAATGTACAATGGTATTTAGTAAAATTATACAGAAATAATAATTTAATTAAATAACCTCAATAATATATATTAATTGTTGTAAGTAATTTTATTTATTAAAATAGCCAAAATAGCATGTCTTTATATGAAAATAGAATGAAATGCTTACTTACAAGTACCTATTATAATTTATTGAATTAATTTTCGACGTTTCCACTGGAATTGCTAAAAAAATCCTGACAATTTACTTACGATACTATATATATACATAACAAAATAATATAGCAATTTAATAGGAGCTATTTTCAAGTACGTGTTTTTTTTTTCTAATATTATATAGGTAATTATTAGTCAAAATTGCGTCAATAGAAGAATGTCAAATTAAAAGTCAAGGTACATAGATAGGTCAAAACAATGATATTGTATGTTAACATACAATATCATTGGGTCAAACAACGTAAGTAATCATTAATAGAATAAATCATTTTATCAATCAACCAAATCTTTAAATTCTTTTTAAATTGTGGCAATGGTAATTCTTTTATATCTTGTGGTATTTTATTAAATAATTGTTGTTGTTATTGTAGATCTGCATTCCCGCCTTTATAATCCAATTATAACCAATTGATATCTATAGTCGATCTTTAACTAGTGTATACCGGTTGGTATGGTGGTTATTTGCAATGTATTCATAAAAAAATGTCGGAACCTTTGATGCACAATGACTCTTCGTTAACGATAGCTGTTAATTAAAGTTCGTTTCACATTTAATTTTCGATATCGTAATTCGACAGGACAGTCGGATGGACTCCATTATAAATATAACCTGCGAACTGAAGATATGCCTCAGTAGCGCTGAGGGAATGTGAACGACACGCACGAGGTCCCGGATTCGGTTCTCGGGACGGTATGGAGTTTTTCTGTCTGAAAATCTTTCACACATTTAAGACACACAGCTTGGAGTTTGTTTATGTAATAGCTATTAACTGGTTTATAGCTATAACATGAGACATAAGATAGGTGGCGTAATTTGAGTGTGATGCACTGATGCACCTCTGCCTAACCATTCGAGGATAAAAAGTGTGACAATACTTATGTTGTTTTAGGTTAGTCTGTAATTCACAAGCATTCAAGCATTCACATTCTGGACCTGAATATTTGATATATTTGATGAAAGAGAACTACTTAGAACATTAATAGCCAATTATAAACAAAAACAAAAAAATTCATTCAATCAATACATTTTTATCATTATCCGATAATTCTTTGAATTTTAGTACATAATTATTTAATAATATTACAAATACAATAGAGTAATGAAAAGGGCTACCACACATTATTGAGATTTTTTAAATTCAAATGACGATTCTCGGTCTGAGGAATAATGAAAAGTTTAATATTTTAACGTCCATGGGACTCATACGAATTATTATTTTACTAGTGTACTCACATATAAATAAAGAAATTTAACGATTATCTGGAATCACACAAATATGTATGTATGCATTTTGTATGTCAACATTATAGTACTCCCAGAGTTTGATACTTCGAGAAAAACATCTTATTTCCCTAAAAAATAGGCAGAGGTGCATCACACCCACATTTCGCTATGCATGCCAAAGTGCAATAAAAATACAAAATTTCAACAAATTAGATTACTACAAAGATAGACTACCGTTTCCGTAGTAAAATAAAATTTAACTTTATCTATTCCCGCTAGTAGCAAACGTATATTGATTTAAAATTTCATAGAAGCGATAATATCAGCTAGTTAATGTACATGATACGATGTAATTAGTTACAGAATAATATTATCTAATCGACGGCCCATTTACATAGTTTGAATAACGAGAAATAATAACACTGCGAAATTGAGTTTCGCGAATCGTATTAGAATCAAGGCCAGTATAAAATATGTTATTTTTTTATTAGCATTTATTTCATAAAACAACTTATATTTTTTGCTTGAAATACAATGATTTCTATTATTGGAGTCGTCATCAGCAATCCATTAATGTCCCACTGCTGGGCTCGGGTCTCCTCTCCTCTATCTAGAGAGCTGAGAGGGTTTAGGCCATAATCCACACACGTTGGCCTAGTACGGGTTGATGGATCAGACATACCCTTACAATTTCTTCTAGGGTATGGGGGTTTCCTCACGATGTTTTCCTTCACCGTTAGCTGATAGTAAGTCACATGACTAGTACATATAAATTCCACAAAGTGAAATCCACATTGGTACTTCTGGTCGGAATCGAACTTGGACCGCGTGTTTAGCACGCCGGTCACTTATCCATTAAGCAACCATCACTTTTCGTTTTTCATTAGAGTCGTCATATTAAATTAATTGTAGTCAGAAAATTCATTTTTTATTATTTCATAAATTTCACTGAGAGAGGCGGATCTACTAAGTTTCAGATTTGGTAACGCGTGATGCGCCTGCGCCCTGATATCGCAGGCGTCTATAGGCTACGGTAATTGCCTACAATCAGGCAGTCCGTGTGCATGTTTTCACAAAAAAAAATGTTTCTGTAAACCTTTATCTCTCAGTGATGACACACTGTATTAGACTTTTAATTTCATTAACAACAATGAATACCACTTATCAATCGCGCCGACAGCGACAGCACCATGGCGCCAAATACTATATATATCTATAAAATCTATAGTATTATTGAATTCGTCGTATTACACGATTACCCTTTTCCACGAGTACACCAATCAAACAGATAATAAGCCATAGATTTCTGCATAAAGATTATTCTGTTATATTTGTTTCAGTTAATCGCATTAATGACGTACCAAAACAAAGCAATAAGCTATTATCAATAATGTTATATTTTGTCAAGTAACTTACACGTTATGAGATAAGATAAGTAACACGGAAAATATAATAGCTAAAATAGGAGGAAATTATGAACTGTGTTCCCAAAATATACACCAGAATATTGATATACGCAAAAACATAAATATTGTTTGTTTTAGACGATATATTTATCCTTGTGTTATGATAAGATTAACATACAATATTTAATTAGTTATGCCTTTTTCCTCTATTAAGTCGAACCAAAACAAAAGCACGTTTCACAACGCTAGGTGACTATCGAATTGATATTAATAAATCGATTTGATATCGATTTAAGATTGAAGATATTGAGATCGATTTGATATCTAAAAGCTCGTTTGAAAATTAAATATAAAACTTGACTGTTATAAGTAAGTTTGTACGTACATAATAAAGAAAATGGTACAAAGGAATAAAAGGAAATATAAAGCGCTTTACATTGAAAGCTGAATAGAACCAACCTTTGAATAAAAGAAAACGTGGAGTAGAATGTTATGGAGAGTAGAATGTTGACGTTAAAAAAAAAAATTTAAACTTATTTATTTTTAAACTTCATTATGACAAAAAAAAAAGTAATTTTAGTGTACCCCCTTTGGTACACCTGGAGCTATCCCGTTACCAACTCATTTCTTACATTTTAATCACAAAAAAAATATATAAAAAAATTGTGTAATCGTCCGGAACCCTCAGTACGCGAGTCCGACTCGCACTTGACCGGTTTTTTTTTATACCACGACAGTGGCAAAAATAAAAATATCAAAAATACCACTGTTATTCTTAAAATTAATTTTAAAGAAAAAAGCCACAAATAAAATTTACTTTTCACAGTATTTGTTACTGTTGTGATTTTCTTTCACTGAATAACTAGTTAAAAACACACAAACACAACTTCCTCGAATTTAGCCGAAGGTTATACGATTTATGATCTTTTGGACCGAACTTAAAAGTAAATATTTTTATTTTTAGACCTATAGTGGGTAATAAGTACAAGGCATATATATAATCATCTATGTTTATAAATGTTACATAATATTATATTGAATTTAATTTGGGAAAAAAAATCCGCATTTCAGTTTAAAATGAGAAAATAGGCCGATCAATACGCCATTTCATTGCAATAAGACAAGACACGCTAGCATTCACTAAGTCGTATAACACGTAGTATTACATTAGAACACCACTTTTATTTGACTAAGATTTTTAAGTCAAAACAACAACGCGTTTTACAATAATAAAGGGTTTTATTCCAAGATATGGGTTTTTCTGATTAGACAACAACGTAATGGGCGAACGAGCCCCCTGATTCTGAGCTGTCGGAATATTTTCGGCCGGAAATGTCAGTTTAGTTAAAGTTAAAAAACATAATGTTAAAGAAATAGATGGTTATAGACAAAAATCTTATATTAGTCAGTTTTTAATTTTCTATACGGTAAAAAATTTTATAACAGCAGTGGACTGCAATAGGCTGAGATGATGAAACAATTTTATGACATTAAATAACTTAAGCCGTAAAAATACGTCGCACTAAGATTCGAAAAAGTTTACGATCCGGGAGCAATCCGACGAGTCAGAATCAGAGGTCTGATCTCCGCTTAGTACAGCTTGCAATCGAAAAGTGTTCAAAACCGATCATGCGTAATCTTTGCCGATAGTACATGTCCAGTTGGCACAGAACCGCCAACGTAAGTTTTTCCTAAAATATTGTATAACGTATTTTGGCCTTACGCCAAAACACGTGCATTCGCTATAAAACTGAATTCCCCGAGTTTAGTATTAGAACTAGACAATCTGAATATAGGTTTAATATTGAGTTCTGTGATGATTCTAGAGTGGGGACCACAAAGAGTAGGATTGCCTTGTATAGTCCATTGAAAGCCTCGGCGATGCGGTGATTCGAATTCGGTCGTTCGGCGAGGCCTATTAAATTTGACTATTTAAGGTGTTCGTTTCGTGACTAACATCGCTGTATGTAGGTGCCGTGGGAACGATTCCCACACAGATGACATTCCCAGTCGTTCGTTACATTGCTTGACATAATTATTTTCACAGTGTACTCTTTATTTATTTACTCTCATAGTGATTGAGCTCGTTGGCATTTTTTTGACTGTCACGGCAATCGAACCTAAGAACTTAAAAATAAAAATCTCTAGCTTAAACTAAAGAGACAATTTTATAGTTAGTATTAAGTAATTTTAATTTTATTTTTATACACGTCTACTTAGAAAAGACCTAATTTATTAAAGTATGGTGCCTCAAGATATTTTTCCCTTTGTCAATTTTCCTCTAAGCAAGTCTTTCATTCTAGACAAATCACTTTTATCTGTAGATCTGGGATTAACCCTGTATAATGCGTAACTCGGGTTTTCCGTAAATTCTTAAGAAGCTATTAATTTAACATGATTCGGAAAATACTGATGTATAATATAATTTTGTTCTTGGGTTATGCTCATGGGAGTAATGTTCTCTCTTAATAAATCTCTTAATAAAATAAGTATTACATCAAACACCCGTATTTAAATTAATATTTATAATAATATTATATACTAACTCCAGCTTGTGGCTTCGCCGGCATGTTATATAGGTAATAAAATTATACTTGAGAAATTTGTCAGAATTCACTATATCCATTGTTGAAAACCAAAACGCTCACAAAAACATAAACTTTGCTCAGTAAAATACTTGAATACCGCCACTCACTGAGTGCTGAGTGACGCGAAGGATGCGACGCTCAAACTCTCAGATATTGAATATTTATGAACTCTCTTCAATAATTTTCTTATTGCCCTAATGTAATGAGACATGTTTTTATTCGCTGATTTGAAATTATTATTCATTATTTTAGTTTTATTTATAACCTATCTATGTTTAGAAGTTTAAAGATAAATAGTTAGGTGCGCAACTTTGACAGATGGCAAAGATAACTGAAAGTCAAACAGGGTCAGGTTGTTGCCAACGGAATTCCACGAAAAACCGTCCGTTCAAAAATGTATACTTTCATCTTTCTTTCTAGCGATCGTGAAGATAATATTAGCAAAGCGGTTGCTGTAAACAAAAACATGGTTTTCTCGTGATCATGCGGCTATAAACATCTGAAAACGTAAATGCGTATTTAGGCGGCTTGTTTCATTTGGAAAACCCAAAAACATTAAGATTTTCTCTGAAATGTTTTGAAAGGCGAAGAGATTTTGTTTGTTGTTAAGATTTCGTTTGGATTGAGCACTAACCCACGATCGAATCTTGAATTGTCCCAAAAATAATTTCTAATGCTCTCAACCAACTCTTTGCCATTTCACAAAACTTAACTTATTATATTTTGTTTTAAATGTTGCATATACAATGCAACCCATTTTTGACAAAACGGGTTGATCCCGTTATTCGATGACTAGCTGCCTATGTTATTATGAGGATACCTCGATGGAAGATAAGTTCCTTCAAAATAACTATGGGTAGACAATTGACAATGTCAATTGAATTGGCTTTCCGCATCAGAATCTATCCGCTAATTCCTCCAAAAACACACGAAGAATTTATACATTATATATATTATACATATAGATCACGCCTCATTCCCAACAGAGGGGTACGCAGTGACCATTTCCTTCCACTTGCTACGATTCAGTTGGATAATTTATCAATAAATGTTTATAATTATGTACAATGATTATCTTTTAGCGGTACCAAGTGGGCTAAGCCGAGGACCGAAGCTAGCATTTAATTTAAATGTTTAATTGAATAAAATGCATATAAACTTGTAACTTATGAACATAACAAATCAAAGCAAAAGGATATTTATGGAATTAAGATAGAAATGTTTACACCATACATGGTACTTATTACATTATGCTAATTAGAGTTCGCTCCATTACACTTAATTATTGTATGGCTGAATAATGATTTCCATTTAAATATTTCATGCGGAATGAAAGCATTTTAACTATATGCTCTGAATAGGTACGTTGTTGGGCAATATATTTCAATTGAAATATTAATACGAATGTCAACCACATTGTACGTTAATTAATTTTGTTATTAACAGGAATTTGTACCGCCATTTTATTGGGCAATTAAGTGGAAATGAGGCCCTAAGTATTTATAGCTGTGCAAGAGGGGGTTCAATTCCGGGTCGGGTGAAAATGGTATTGGACTTTTCTGTCATGAAATCCCAGCATTGAGATTTTCCCGGAGTTTGGTAAACAAATGTTCCCGGTTGATGACAATAGGCTCGCCCCCTATTTCATGGGACCAAACATAGCTGGCGACAGTGGGTGTGAAACACCTCTGCCTATCCCTTCGGGGAAAAAGGCGTGATGCTATGTTATTTTAACATTCTGTTATGCCTATATTTAAAAGTAGTTTGGCCACTATAATTATCTAGCTTCTAAACGACACAGGATATAATTTCACAAAAATAATGTGTGCAGTCTAGACTGGTAGAATTGCCTGTGCCGCAATTGCACAATGACTGTCTGAATCCAAATCCAAGTCATTTGCATGAATTTTAATAAATAAATAAAATTTAAAAGGGAAAACAGCAATCATGATCGCTACTCCAATTGAAAAGAGCAATAATCGTATTTAAAACTAGCTGTTGCCCGGGCCTTCGCTCCTGTCGTTCTTTGTTTGGCCACTGCTCGGCTCCTATTGGCTGTAACGTGATGTTATATAGCCTAGATAAATAGGCTATCGAAAACTAATATAAATTTCCAAATCGGACCAGTCGTTCCTGAGATTTTCGCGATCAACCAAACAAACTTAATAATATTAGCTTTATAATATTAGTATTGATATATCTTTGTTAGAAATGACACTATATGACAGATGTAAACAATGTAGCTACGGGAAAAATATTATTGATGGCGCCAAATTTTTGAAGGGTCATTAAATAAAACACCAAAGTTCTCAACTTTTATGATCCAAGCCATTACTGACGAAATATAGCATCGTGCATTCACACGTGTACAACAGCTGTCACAGTACAGTCAGACACAAAAGTGTAATTATAAAAGTAGGTCAGTCACGCAATGCAACGTACGTGAATGAATTACGTAATCAGTTAATAGCAAGCCAATTTATGTTCCCTTCTCGAAATTAATATTATGGTTTTTGCAATACGTGCTGAACAACAAAGCCTCGTGCTGTCTCTGTTGTTTTAGTGAGTAGAAAAGAGATAGCACTAAATTCAATTGCCTTATAAAATTATAGGGAAAATGAGCTTTTAGAGGCTGGTAATTTTAAGTCTAGTGATTTATGTCATAATAATTCTTTGGGAGAGAAGATAATATTATGTGCAGTTAAAACGGTTTGAGACATGTTTAGCTAAATCTTTAGAAAGCTGGCGTGTTGAGTTCTTGCTAACATAATTTTACAAACAAAATAATTAGAATATAAACGGCTGTGCTACAAAGAACAAAGATATAAATTATACCTATAGATATAATGTAGTCAACGGCAGATATGACGATAATGATGAAGACGTTATTAAACATAATTGTAACAACAACATTAAAGTGGAGTAAATTTCTCAATCAAGAACTAAACAGTAACAAAGCATATGTAGGAACATTAATAAAACTTTTAAAACACCAAACTATGAAATTCAAATGGAAATAACTAGGTATAAACAAAACAGCATATTCGTAATATTCATAATGCATATTATAAAGCTGAAGAGTTTGTTTGCTTACACGCGATAATCTCAAGACCTACTGGTCCGATTTAAAAAAATCTTTTAGTTTTAATAATAATAATAATATTCTACCACATTCACACAGCGCCATCTAGTCCCAAAGTAAGCAATTATATTTGCTTGTGTTATGGGTACTATAAACAACTGATATACTACTTAAATACATTTTTTTTTGTAAATACATACATATTATAGATAAATTACACCCAGACACAGAACAAATCTTTATGCTCATCACACAAAGATTTGGAAGAAAAGAAGTTTTGGATAGCACATTTATCGAGGAATAAGGCTATATTATAACATCACGCTACGGCCACTAGGAGCTGATTAGTTGCCAAACAAAGACCGACGGAAGTGAAGCCCCGCGCAATTTTAGGATTAAAATAATTTCCTAGAAACCGCTTTAGCTTTAGCGAATAATCCGACACAAGCTTCCAAAATACATATTGACTTTCAGAACACTCAGTGAAAATTGTCCAGCGACAACAAACAGCCACAACTTGTTTAAGTTCGTTTATTTATTTTGTAGTTGTATTAGGGGGCCTACTCTGAATTTCGACATTCGATTAGTCGATTTTGATGACGAAAGTGACAGCGACCTTATCTCAATTTGTTTCCATTGGCAGCGACTTCAAAATTGTATGTAATGTCGTAATTCAGAGTAAGCTCCAAGGCCCGGTTATAGTAATTTAAGGTTTTTGAAGCTATTTATTTCTTATGATAATTAATAAAATTAAATTTTATTTAATAATAATAAATTCAAGACACCACTTGGATGTAGAGGGCCTGGAGATTTGTAACACGGTTTTGAACCCAGTTTCAAGTCATTATGCAACAATAACCCTTTCGAATTGTTTTCATATGCTATTAATTTATAATGTGTATCGACTTTTGAGGGTAATACAATTTAATTGAATTAACGGACTTACCGTTAACATTTTGTAGTCGACTGTACATACAACGAAGAGCACTCTTTCGTAGAAACATGGCGCATGTCACACGCGTTGTTTTTCGAAGAAACCTCGATTATCTCCGTCATTATTGATTATTGCGCCACTCTGGAAACGAAATCATCCATTGTTATGAACAATCTTTACAATATACTGTTCCACAAAAGATCCTTATCGAAGAGATGAACAAACAGAAGTCAGAACAGATGTTACGTTAAACATAAATCACTTTACACAAGGATTATCCGAAAAATAAATAATGCTGAGCTTTGCTTTGAAATATCTTTTGTTTACATAGTTCTGCGAGGATATGAGACTATCAGTGATGGCTATATGGCTATGATGGCTTTGACGACATAAAAATGCAGAATCAGAAATTGAATTTATACTTATTTTCTACCTCTATAGAATGTATACATGTCTGATTTTGTAACTAAAATTCGTATTTTTTTAAGAAGGTTATTTCATACTTTTCTCCATACTGATTTTAATTTTTACAAACACATTGTAAAAGAAATCTTTTAAAACAGTAGTCAGTACAGTCAGCAAAAAATATTTAAAATAATTGATTTTGTAAGTGCCAGCGACCAGTAATATTTGAATCCTCCTTTCTCTGTCTGAGGTTTTATTATTCATCTGCTGAATTAATAATGCCAAAACGGTTTCTGATGTCATACCTACTTATAAAATTGGCATGTAAATCTGGTATTGTATTTATTTATATCCGTATTATTATGTATGCTGTCTTAACTTAGAGGTCGCCCAAAGATTTGTGAGAAGAGAAGTGTCCTAAATTTGATACTCGTAAGAATGTCTTCTATGGCTTTTTACTACAACTACAATCACGTGCGTATCTAAGTGGATTACATAATGAATGATGAGAAAATGTACTTATAATCTTTGATTGTGGAAAAATAAATGCCCTACTGTGACAGTTTTTGTTTCTATCGAGTTTGATGACACAACATTTCATTCAAATTCACCTGCGTACTGAATTAGGCGCATGGGTGTGTTGGTCGACAAAAAATAGACCAAGAAGTGAATGAACTTTCCAACGTTTATTACCTCCATGTCTGGTGGAGGCAGGGCAGGGGGCCGCGCTCGTGGTTGATTGATGGATAGATAGGTACTACAAGTTACCTAATTTAACGTCGTGGGTCGGTCATCGGGGTCAACTCTACCTGGTGCACGTTTTAACGCAATAGTCACGAGCTTAGGAGCGTTAGAGCGGGGCTTTGCGTGGCGTGCTCGTGAGCCTTGGACGGAAGACCATAAGTTTTATAAATTAGTGACAATGCCTTGAGTTATTTCGTGGAAGTGCCAAGGTTGGTAGTTCTGAGAAGTGGCGGCTCGTCGGCAAGTACGGTCGGAGCGCGTCGCGTCGCCCGTTCGGTCTCGGTCGCACATTCACATGCCGGTCCCCCCTGGCAGCGCGCCGCCCGCGCCCTCACCGTGCCACGCGTGTTTACCTCACTCGCATCGTCGCGCGCCGCGCGCCGGCTCCCTCCGCTCCGCGCTAGTTCAGTTCAGCAGTTCAGTACGACTTTGTACATGACAGAGGATTGTCACGCCAAAGCGACCCACCTCGCCGAACTTTCACCTCCCGTCGCGATATCGTTATCTGTGATAAACACCGACTGTTGAGTGAAATTGAATGTGCGCGTACTTAGAAAGCGTTTCTGGCGAAGCACGCGGACGGACCGCCGTCGGCGACGTCAATTTCTGCAAATTAATTTCTCCAGTGCAGTCGGCTTCTTCGAAACTGCTTATAAAGAGTTTTACCGAGAAACGAAACGGCCGTAAAGTGGATTTGAGGAAATATAAGTAATTATAAGTGGGCCTTTGTGTTTCCGTGTTTGTTGTTATCTAAGGCGTTTACATTGGATCCCAACCGACCACTCACACCTCCAATGGTGGTCAAACTACCAGGTGAGACCCTACGACTTGTTTATGCTGTTTATTTATGCACTTGCACCAATACTTCCTTATTGTTGGTACTGTATTTAGCGACTTACATTATGTTTATCGTTCGTATCGTAACTTCCAAGTGTCTTCCGCGTGTTCTTGGCTGATGTCTACGTCAGTGCAGAGGCAAATTTGTTTACGTCTACAACACGTGTGCAGAAATGAGCCACGCGAAAATATCGAGTGGCGCCAGCAGCTGTTATCATTATCACTTGGACTTCGGGGTCAATGCGTTCTCGATGATAACGACATTGCTGTACATTTATATTTATGTATGAAGTAATTACTGGCCATTAACTGAACAACGAGGGTTATATTTATAGAAGTTTCACACAATCGTTGCTTATTTTAGTTATCAAGTAGGTACCTACATTAATTTAACATATAGTAGACTTTTGTATTAGACCTACTTTTGTACATATTCTTGTTAAACAAAATTCAGGCCGCGGTCGGTTCTCATTAAACAATGCTCATTTCTGGGTTAACGCTACCGCTTAAAGTAACCAAATCGGAACGTTCAAAATGGACAAATTTTTGATAAAATAAAATTTGCATTTTTATAATATTATTATTCGATCGATCCATTTTATATTATTCGAAATGAAGTGATCACATTATGATTTCGTTCGCTTTTGTTTGAAAAAGTGAACCTATGATGTTGATAAAAAATTGTTATTTGTTTTGTCTGACCGTACCGTAGTACACGGTAACGTTGTACAACACACCTCCAAGTAACGGTCAGACGTAAGACTAAATTGTTATCCGTACACATATATCTACTCTAGAATACCTACCTATTTATAAGCGGTTGACATAATCATTATAGTCTCTAGTCATGGTCATAGACTCTACAAGGCTAGAGTCGATATCTTAATAGAATCTAATGAGTCTGATGATCATGTCGACGTCTTCAGACAGACTCTAGAACTCTAGACTCTCACATGGCACGTCATCTAGACTTCTAGACTCTATAAAACTGAAAATAATTGGTTACGTAAGCAGGGACTTATGATTAATTAATCTGTAACCTTCACTAATTTACAATTATTACTGTTTAATTCAATTAAACTTAAAATACTTAGGATAAGCACAAAGTAAGTACCTATGTAGGTACCTATTAGGTACATACCTACGCACCCAATAGGTATTTCGGCTATATTTCACAATACAAGTCGATGATTGATGAAACAAATAATCGCTGGAATTGGATTAAAGGGATTAAAGTTACCACGTAGCTCCCCAAACGTTTTGAAACTAATCAACGGTGAAATGAACTTTATCAATAGCTGTAACTACGAAACTAGGTTAGGATTCGTTTGTATCGTAATGCGTGGTATTAAGCTTTCTTACCTACCTATAACTATTATTGTTTGTGGTCGAATATCGATAATTGCCGAAACACGATTATTAGTTAATAAGGACCCTTCTCGTAATCCCGACATTCGATTTTGCGAGGAAACTTTTGAAAACTCTAATTTCGTCGTCGACGGTGGATGTTATTTTCATACAGAATATCATCGACCAATCAAGTGTCGAGATTGCGAATATTTCGAATATTCGGTTCTTACAAACATTTTTGAGACTGAATTCTCAAGAGATTTGGAAGTACCCATAGGACCTTTTGTTTTTGCAATTTTTATCAGTGTTGGATCTTGAGCGTCGCATGGGCTCGTAGCCGGATTTACAGCGAAGACCTTTGCGAACTCTGAGTTTTGGCACTCGGGAGTCCAAGGGAATACCTAAGCTACTGTTTTGGAACCAGCAACTAAATCGTAAATGAAGCAAGCAAATAGTAAATGAAGGAGTTGGAAATAAATTTATTAACGATGGTAGTAGATAGTAATAAACAAACCTTCACATTGAACTGAAGAAACAAAGTAAGCTGCACTTATGTAGAGTACCACAATGGCAAGAAAACTTACGGTAGATCATAATCCAGGAGAGTCAGGACCTAGTTTCATTTCTGCATCTTGTTACTGCTTAAGCAGCTGCTGATTGTGTCGAGAAAAAGAAACGTCTATGCTTAACCACTCTTAAATCAATTGAAAAATGTTTTGACTGTTGTCCATAAAATACCAATAAATCTGATTATACCTACTCGGTGGAATTTTGGTAAACATGAAAACATTTTCTGGGTCAGAATAATAAGATACAACAGGTCAAAATTCGCGATAGTATAGACACAGTTATTTATTTTTAGGGTTCCGTATCTCAAAAAAAAAAGGAAACCTTACAGAATCACTCCGTTGTCCGTCTGTCTGTTTGTCTGTCAGTCAGTCTGACAAGACCCATTTTCTCAAGAACACGTATATATTCTAACTTATATCCAAGTTCCCGTTTTCTACTAATATCTTACATTGCAATTACAAAAAATTGCAGGTTCGTGTGGTACCCTCAGTGTGCGTGTCCGACTCGGACTTGATCGGTTTTTTTTTTATCTTGGATGTATGCAAAGTTCATCTAATTACTATGACCCAGAAAAAGTTTAAAAAAATAAGCTATATAATAATATACTAAATGATATCAGCTACAATTTTACAACAACAACGATAACTTTGTATTTCATAATGGCACTGAAAATCGCAATGTTATATTAGAGGACAATTGAGTTGCTATCCAAGGATTTTTCCGTAATCAGTTCTACTGTTATTTGGTTAAAAAATCCTAGCTGATTAAAATATGTTACTCGTACTTAACACACCTATTTATATCATCACCAAGCTCTTCTTTTATGGACATTCCAACTTAGAGTAGCGTAGTATTTAATTTATTCAAATTAGCCACAAATATGCGAATTGGTGACTGATCGTATCCGTCTAGCTATCGGTTTTTTAGTCACGCGTCATACCTCAAGTGTCTAGCGTATTAGGTAGTACATTGGTGTCACCAAATAATATCACATTGAACGTAACGTGCTGTTCGTACATACAACCAAATATAGCAAAGGTGCCTCACAAATTACAAAATCGCTTGTCTAAAATATATGCTGTAATTTAAAATAAAATTGCTGTACTTAAATTAAGTTTATGAGAACTTGATTCACAGAAATTTTTAAAAGTACTATTTTCTAAAAAATCTATCTCTGTTCTGTGACAGATACTATACCAATATCCAATATTTATCCGATTCGAATCACTATACTTAATTATACTTATATCATGCAGATTGAAGATGTTACAAAAACACGGATTTATGTTTTTACAGAATTCAAGATTACATCGATTAATATTTGCTTGCAACTGCCAGGAGCTATTTAATTTGAAGACAGATCAAATTACTTCTAGGAATTCGTTTTTGTAGCTTTAAATTCTGAATACTGTAATTGACTTCTAGGAAACACATTATAAACTAAATATATTCGTACCACTTCATGGATATTTCCATACATCATTACGGTTAATGGTGGTTACTATTCGGAACTTTGTAACGATTCTCAAGAAATAGTTGTGGGAGCAAAGTCTATTACAAATTTGTTTTGTTGCTGTACCGGTAGATGATCAGTGTGAACAATCAAGCAATGATTTAAATAGGTATCCTTCTGAACAGACAGATGTATAGAGTAATATGCCAGGACAGATCGCTGGAAATTATGCAGCCACTAAAAAGGACCGAGGAACTGATGAGTGTATATGTACGTTTTAGATTAAGGTGAATGAATGAAAAATGAATTTCTCTAGACATAGACACTTTTTTTACAAATAAGTATGTACTTAACAATACATTTTATCACTTTTTCTATAATAAATAGACAATAACAGGTAAGTATTAATTATAATTTATTGAGAAAACTACTACAATACAGTAGTTAAGAAATACACTTATCGACCTAAATCTTCCAAAATATTAGAAGTTTTCCTATTAACTTACCTATACATAGAATCTTGAGTATCTATCTATTCTAGAGTGTCAAACCTCTACATTAAGCTAAATCCAGGGTTCAAAATGCCTTATTACAAAACAAATAAACGTTGCTTTCCTTCTTCGACTTACTTAGTAACTCGCAAGTCTGTTGACGACACTTTAGTTAGAATCAGCGTTATTGTTACCAATGGCATTGTCTACATATTACCGGGAAGATCACAGTGTTAATTCGTTTACAGGAATCGCGGTGGCCTTTGTTTGTCCTCAAAGGAGAACATTTTTATATTTATCGTGAAATGAAAAGAGAAACTATTAATTGTTAAAGGTACGCGTTCTATGACGTTACTTTATTCGTAGAAGCATTTCAAGTGTCATTGATTGAGGACCGTAAAAACATTAAATTGATTATGATGCCTTTTACGTTGAAGGACTTGACACCTTATAGTGTGAAGATTTTCGTCACGGATATTAAAACGGATTAAGTTTAAAAGTTACAATGTAGCGAGATTTCTCGGAGTGAAAATACCTAATAATAATTTTTATTATCAGGTTAACAATTTCCCTTAGATAAATACCTTACAAACTAACTTACATAAAATTATAAAACTACTTCACAATGCACTTCGTTGTGCATTGTGAAGTAGTTTTTAAATAAGTAGGTCGACAGAAAATATTCCTCTTCTAGAGTAAACTTTTGAAAACTTGTTTTATTCTGAAAAACCAGTCGATCATCTTGCGAATAAACGATCTCAAAGTTGTCAATAAATTCTATTTTAAATTCAAATGAATTGTCGTGAATATTTTCAGAATTCACAAGAATTACTAATGAGTAGGCAATGATATTGTATGTTAAAATATCATTGTGAGTAGGTATTAAATCAGACGAAACTTTTCATTTCACATTCAACATACAATAAACATTCCGTCTTATTTATTCTTTTATTAAAATTACAGATAAATTATATTATTAAACTTAGATAGGTACCCACCTACCTACCTGTTCTTTCGATATTATGATAGCACGCCCACTTCTAACTAAGAATACATTTTCTTGAACAGCGGCCATATTTAAATAATACATTGTTAGTTTCCCAGAACTTATCAATATGAAATACCTACCTACTAAGTCTGATTTCTGAAATACGATAACAATATGATCGTCTCTACAAATGGGCTTACGAAATGCTTGGTAATCTGAAATATAATCTACCAACAGTTTTTATAGTCGAAATCAATAGTACTACCTACTTAATAGAACTGATAAGATTACATCTTAATAAGAAATGACGCAATAATCTAAATTCTTAAACCTAAGACTTGAGAAATTTTTGCTACCAAAGCTTTTAATCAGCCTGGAATGCTGAGTGCCGATTTTGCACATACCATCCTCAAACACCACTCATGTTTTACCATTGACTGTGTTGGAAACATAAAAGACGAAGCCTGCTATTATCACAGCAGTAACTATACCCGAAGGAGCTCTGGATGCCACAATTCAAATGTATACACACAGAGAGTGTTATAATGTTTACAGTATTCTGAAAAATCTAGGTCTACTAACCTCTGTAAAGCAATGAACCTCTTTAAATAATCTCGTGTTACGAGATAGATGGAGACATACATGGTACGTTATACATGATAATTATGAAAAAGAGAAAATATTGTTTTACTTGTGAGAGTAAGTACTTGGAAAATGTGAGTTCTCTCGAATTGGCGGGCGGACGGAACAAGGTGGGATGGCAGCGCGAGCGCAGGTATGCGTGTTCTCAGAACGAGCCGCGTCCGTTTTTGCTCCTTTTTCGATTCGAGTTTACCGAGAATCGAATGGCCCGGTGGCGGCCCTACTCGGAACTCGTAATTAATCCTTGGAAGCCTCCGACCCAAGGGTTGTTATGAGAAATCGCCAACATTATGACTTCATTTTTTTTGCATTGTCTCATTTTGAAAATTGTATACGGGTTATTGTTCGCAGAAGGACCGACAATACCATACAGAGCATTATGCACGGCTATTAAATTTTATGCAGCGTTCGCCTCTGACCTCAAGCTCTTAGGAAACTGACTTACTGATGCGCTTCTAAAAATTCTAAGAAACATTTAATTTGATTAATAATTATGATAATTTTGTACTCAAAAAAACTCTACCGTCGATTAAGTACATAAATTAACTATTTAGGTCAAACTATAGTGAACGTTAATAAAACGTTAATACGAAACGCTACGTCAACTGACTGAGGAAGAAATACGGTTATTTAAACAATTATAAAATCTCCCTTTATTGAAAGAAGTCGTTGTATTGACTATAAGCGAAAAAAATCCAAAAAAAGCTAACATTGTGAATTGAAATTTAAACGTAATAATAATTTATTTTATTTATATTTATATAATGATTAGTTGTTTAGCAATCAATTTGAAGCAAAAGACCACTTAATTCACTAAAAAGAATAAAAGTGATATTCAAAACCATACACCTAACTTATACGAATATTAGTAATTATTACCTACAAAATACGATTTATATAATATATATATAGGTACGAGTACGAACGTATTCGTTTAAAGACCATCAAAGAGAATGAAGTAAAAGGCGATCTTTTTTCTTTATACTGAATTAGCTTTGCCCTCCGGGTATTATTTGAACTGTTGGGCTAGGACTGAACAGAGCAACACAAACTAAAAAGATAAAGTCACACCGTTTTCCCCGAAGAGCGGCTAGTTTAAATTTCAATAGCGGACTACTGCGAATGCGCTCGACAGTTTCATCTAACGAACTGAATACGGCTTTGATCTCAGCCTGTGCCACACTAAATCAGCCTTTATATCCAACAGATTAAAGTACCATTCCCCATCAATGCCACCATGCAATTTTAATTTACTATTTTTTTTTCCTTTGCAATGGGTTCTGGTTGGTTCGTCCTTGCATTAGTATTTTAAATTAAGTATCAGTCAAAGAGAAACGTTTATTTAAAACACAATATACTATTTATTTCACTAATTGGGAACTCGTTATTTTTACTTTTACGTTCTCGTATCTCAATACAACTGACAGTGATTGCCAGCAACTGGTAGGTACTAAAAAGTCGATAAACTTCTGTTAATAAGGTGAAGGCAAACAAACAGGTCACCTCTAAGGTTTCTTGTACTATTCTGTTTGTATAATAATGTGGACGTACAGCAGCATTAAATGACGTCATAATACGGCATGTCTCTGTAGAATCTACAATAAGGTATAATTATATCACTCAGTGAGGATAAATTGTAACATACTTAAGAACTAACATTGTGTAGAGATCTGATTAACTAGGCAGTTATGCTAATAAAGCATATTTTTTGAACATGCAGTCTTTAAATTCCTTTTAAAATTAAATTAAACGTCGATGGAGGAAAGTTAATAACGCTAACCCGTTTTACAAGTTCACTGTAGGAAACCCCTTTCACTCGGAAACGAGTCTGGGCATGGGACAAAAATAGACATTCTTATTTACACATTACGCAACGATTAATTGACTGGCCATAAATCGGAGTTTTTCTATATTGGATCACGTATAACGGAACGCGTCTATTTTAAAAATCGAAACTGCCGCGGGTCGACGTTCCGGGAAACGCGGCACAGCGTCGAACGACCGGTCAACCATCGACAAAGTTCTGAGAACACGCGAAGGTTGTTCAGTTAAACTCTTACATTGAATACGAACGGTTATTGCCAAAGACTTTTATGTTGCGTCGTCGAAAGCGTCAGTGATGTATTACAGCTTTTATAGCATGCCATCAATTGTGAGATTGAGGCCAATCTGAACATTCAGAGGCGCAATCACTCGCGTACATCAAAAAATATAATGCATGTTTTGGTTTATCTTAAATCGTGGACAGACTTTCTACGTAGGGTCATTAAGGAATTCCTCGAGTGTTGGCCGACAAGAGCCGTGAGGTTTGATGGAGATCAGCTGGCGGTGAGCGGAATGGCGCCGTCGCGTTCTTGTCTTGATGTCAAAGACCACGAGTACGGAAAGGATCGCCTTATCGCTCTATGCTCATTTATAACTGTCTCATTAGAGTCATTCGATTTTAGGGCGCTTAAATATGAACGGAATTTTACGAATGAATGATCAATTGATCCTCAAAGAGAAAACTACAAAAATTATAATCTATTGTCAGATTTGCTAAATATAGGAAAACTATCGTTCTTCATTTGATACTATTTTGTATAACGAATTCATGCTGACAGCAAAGTTAAAGTTTTCAAACACATCTATTTTCCATAACACGCTCTACATTTTCTCCTTTTCTTTATAATTAGATTCTCTTTTTATTTAAATTGAACACAACGTGAAAGAGGAGCACCCATATGTCTCTCGTCAGACACACTTCAAACCGAACGCTTTCAATATCAGCTGTACCCAAAATATGTGGTATAAATGTTTATGAGTTATTTATAGTACTCAGAAGTTACGTTTCTGAGAACATCGAGTGTGAACCGAGTTGATTATAACAAGAAATGTTTCTCTTATATTATAAATCAGTCGGTGTTAGTCTACAGTGGCGTGACGTCGAAACATCTGTTCCGACTTCCGATTTATAAGAACTTGGGTGCAGATTTATTGTTGTCTTAAAATTCCGAAGTTCTTTTTTGCCAAATCAGATGATTTTCAGCTTTATCTTATAGATATCACGTTAACAAAAACTCTATTCTCGATAATTCATCTGCAATAAACATGGTTTAAGAATAAAAGCTACCGATATTATGGCCTAAACCTAAACTCTGTTCTCTGATGAAAGGGAAATGGTTTTAGAAGTTATTTGCAATAACCCTCAAATAATCCTAGTAGGTACCTACGTTTATTTTAATTTCCAATGCAAACCACAAGCAATACTCCAAGTTTAAAACTATTTTGCGTGCCGAAATGTTGAAAACCAGTTACGCGGTCTTTTGCTTTTATAATTTAATGGTGAGTTATGCAAGAAATGTATGAAATCTACTTTATGTTGGCACTCCCAGCGTTCATGCAACAACACCCTGCCCTGAATAATGCAAGTGTAACTTGTTCTTAAACTGTAGAACAATGAAACGGCGGACGGCGACACATTGTCCGTGAGCCGAGCGTTTCCGACCGCCTTGAGCAAGTCGTAAGTGCTTCAGCTTCAGATAAATTAATTTACCACAAAAATTAAGTAATGATATTATACGAAGAAATACCTATGGATAGAAGTCTACTTTAGCTTAAGTAGGTATGTGGCGTAAACATGTTCGACACACCTAAAAACCGTATTTTGCAGCAGGAACTTTATTCAAATTTTTAGAAGCCATGGCTCTTCCCCCAACATCTAACTCTAATGTCGACTGCAATAGACAAACGTTGGTAATATCGAACTTTTCTAAAATGGACAAAGGTATATGAACATGCAAAGTAAACGTAATATAAATTCTATATACTTAATATAATCGGCATTATTTGCTGCGACAATTATTATTTTTGCACTCACTAATATTTTGCCTCTAATCATCATGAAAAACAATCATCATACCACCCTTATGATTCGCCTGGAAAAACAGAGACAACATTATAAATTTTACGTTAAATATAGGTTTAAATGGCGCTTCAAATTTGAATTATAGGTATGGCTCAGTTCATTATCTCTTGAAAATTAAACCAGCCAAATAAATATCCTTAAATTATCAGATAACTTTTATTACTGTTGAGTACTATATCTTTTATACAAGTGATTAATAGATGTTGGCATTAAGATTAAGTACTTAGAATAAACCACTAGCTCTAGCCCTCGGTGTCGCCTGTATATTGATCAATAAATTTAGGTAAAAATGCCTGTTTTATATAAGTTTACAGCGAATATAACATAATCTATCCTCAATATTCCTATACTTACTCTAAATTCATATTCTTTCTGCTCATATTTCGCAGAAAGGCGTTGTTTTTTAGTCTGAAGCCCTGCTCTAAAAAACTAACTAAGCATCGACAAGAATTTTCTAGATCGAACTAGTGGTTCGTGAGATTATGAGGTATAAACAAACTAGAAAATATTAGTTTTGTTAAGCATAGAACATTAAAGTTATACACCTGATAGTTACTAAGCAAAAGTAAAATAGTGGTCAATCCACATAGCGCAATACAAGACTACTGAACTGCCAATCAAAAACGACGTAACTACATGTCAAGATTAGGGAAAAATGCGTCTAAAGCTATATAAGTTAGTGCTGTTATTTCCATGGGCTAGTTTAAATAAATGTTTGGTTGCCTATGAAGATACTGTAGTCCTTGACATTTAGCACTGCGTATCGCCTTGTTGTCGTAGCAACTGTACAATTTCTAACTAGGTCTTGATGGTATCATGGCCTTTTTTGGTCTTGTAGCATTCTTGTGTTTGCAATGAATTTTAAATAACTCATGGGATAAGTTGGCGTTATGGTACAGACTGCTATACCTATATATACTTAGTAAATCGTTTCACTATGGACGTAATTCTTTGCATTCTACGAGTCTAGCAAGCGGAAAATAATATATTATAGGAGGAAGAACCGATTTTAATATCTATTGTTGACTCTATTCTAACAATTTCTGATAAGAATAGGAATGTTTAAGTAGATAATTGCAAATGCAAATAAAGGGAACCTTTGGTACAGGTCACAGCTTTTACAACAAAAAATGCGCAATAAATTAATGGCATCGTTTATGATCGACATATTATTATATACATATAAATAAAAAATAAACGAATATATCTGACTGATAAAACAATTTATAAGTGGTATTACTGAAAATGAATTCTAACCTTACTCCAATTAACACAAGGATTAAATTACTATACAGACAATAAAGATATATGACGTTCTACCACAGAGGGCGTACTATGTAAAGCCAGATCATAAACTAGACAGGCACAATTTCATTAATAATAGGTGAGTAGAAATACGAGGGGTATAAATAACAGCAATAACTGTTCATGTAACCGTTAAGGCTATTGAAATACAAACTAAAAGTAGCGGTCATTTTACAGACTCAATTAGCAGTAAATATTAATGTTTGTTAACGCCGTGCGACCGTACACTACCTAGCAAGCTAGCTAGTAGAGTTAGCAATTAGATCTCCAAGTCATTAGGTTTCTAATGATAAGAATGGTTATGAATGCACTCTGTAATTTGAAATGTTACCTGCCTGCATCAATGAAGATGAACTATAGATACAGATCTATAGACACTTGGAATTCAGTATTACGTAGGTTGAGGTAGGGTGGAAATGAAAGTCGCTGTGGTCGCGGACGAATGTTCCTGCGCTCCCGTGACCACAGCAGAGCGCGACGAGAGGAACACCTTGGGGTTTTAGTGGGTGCGAGCCCCACATAATCCCTCGGTTCTTCCCCAAGACCGAGGGGTATGCGTCAGGCATTTCTCCAAGTAAAAAAAAAATGTGGAGTGGAAATGAAAACTGCTAAGTGGCAAATTAAAAATAGTTACCTATCATATAGAAATAGTTGAAAGCAATAAAAGTATTCAAATTCAAAATTCTTTAGTTCATTTAAAAGTTACATAAATTACCTAATAGTTAGTGGAGCTTCCCTATAAGCAAGATAATGCCTGAGTTGGGAGGCCCCGCTCTTCCATAAACTAAAGATTTAAAATAAATTTTAAATTTAGCACAAAATGAATTAGAATTTCAAATTCAAATAGATACAATTTATTAAATATAATATATGTTAAATTAAATATTATGATCGTCGCGGTGACGTAAATTAGGTGAGGTCTATGTCCAGCAGTGGACGTCCGCGTCGTTGGGCTGATATGATGATATAATAAATTAATTCTATTGATTCAAGTTCTAATTAAATTGTTACAGCTACATCTTATTTTCATTTTTAATTTCACATTCTTGCTTGAGTTGCTATCTAAACATGATTGGGGTGTGTGTAATACATAATAACATTTAGATTGACAATTGCGAAATCAATTTGTTCTCCTTACAATGCTTTTCCAATGAGATGCGATTGTGAACTTAAATAAATATTGACATAGAACAGTATCATTATTTACGAACAGATTGTGTCGCTATTTATAGTTATCAAGAACGTTAAGAAGGAATCGAACAATGCTGTTTAAAAACTAGACAATCAAATTAGTCGTGTTGTTATGACAGACCTTATCAACAAACTTAAACAATTGTTGTTTTGAAGAACTCTCTTACTTACGTGTTAAGGATCTTTCAAACTCCTAGCTTCAAGTACTTAGGTATTTGAATAGTTGTAACCATAGACCGAGGATCCGCGCGCTGTTGTAACAGATATCTACGTGGAAATCAGGCAAAAGCAGGACACAGGTTTTGGAAAAATGGGTTTGCGTCCATTTTGGTAATCCCATAGAACAAGGAGTAACAATAACAATTCATTTATAGATTAAGATGCTAATTTGATAAGTAAAATACGTAAGAGTACTTTGTCATCACATATGTTAATAAGATTGATACCAACCCGCACTAGGCCAGTGTGTGTGGATTATGGCCTAAACTCTCTCGGCTCTCTAGATAGAGAATAGCTGAGCCCAGCAGTGGGTCATTAATAGGTTGCTGATGATGATGAAATGATTGATTTGAAATTGAGAGGAATCTTTATCTTAACTTAGATCTAATGTTCCTATAACTAGGTACATAAAGTGATTCAGTCCACCCGTTATCAATCGATGCAAATACAAAATTAAACACGCACATAGCTCTGCATGAGTCCAATGTATTCTGAGAAAGTATTTATACTTTATATTACAAGGTCGTAGTATAAATAAATTGAAGAACACTAGCGCGCCAACCTTACTTACCCCTGCGGGCTGCGATGGTAGATGACTCAGTTTTACCTGTGTATGAACGAGGGCTAGGTTATTTCTAGCGAACTGACGATAATTTTAACATTATGACACACCCATTCCTAGTATTGTTACCAAATTGTGACCCATGCTCTCTAATTCTGAATAAATCGTATTATTTGAAAGACTGACGCACGAACCTAGCTATAAAAATATCTAGATTTAGAACAAGCTATGCATTTCGATCACGTTGCAAAAATACTTTTTAAAATACCTAGGGTTTAGTAAGTATCACTGCTACGTATATAAATCCTACCCTTCCCAGAAATACATCTAGATAGATTAAATTAGATTATCAATTCCCATATTCCGTATCTTTCCCTATCGTAGTAAGATTATCTAGGTAATATAATCTCTCACTATTACGAAGAAACTATCCATTACTTAGTACAGCAGCAAATCAAATTAGCAAATCAATTCCTCGCTTAGCCGGCTGCTTAAAAATACGCGATAATTATATCTGGTGTGAGCCAAAGCCACCCGCGTGAACAATACTGTGAGATCAGAAATCACATAAGTACGTTGTTGATAGAATGAAGGAATTTAAAAAAGGAATCCCGACGCGCCGGCGATACAAACAATAAAATTAGCGCTTCCAATGTGTAACAAGTGGACGGAAGTCACACTTTTGCACCAGTATTCGTCACTATAGCACCGTGTTGACAGCCAAGTATATTTTTACACATTCTGTGTCCGTCCGGTGAAATTAAATTACAAAAAACAATATCACACATCTCCACTATACCTGTTTTGAATTATTCATGAATTCACACGACGAAAATGACAGCGTCATTTTCAGTGTAATATTTATACTTATTTGGTTCCTGAATTCCTTTGTCTGGCTTCTCTCTACAATGAGCCATTATAGGCATACTACATACATACGATCAAGCATTTGAGAAGGCTACAATTATAGCACAGATTAGATAATAGTTACTACGTAAATTATAGCCTTGATTATAATTATTGTTTTTATATTATTCATAATATAAAAACAATAATTATAATCAAAGTTTGAGTATTTAGACTTTCGATGTATAGTGTTCGATTAATTGATATTCTATTATTTAACATTCGGCGTAGTACAGTCAGCGTCTAATAGTTAGTGACACTCAAGGTATTCAAATTTATAGACGCAACCAAAAAGTCAATAATATCGGTACAAGCAAAGTTCGGTACAAGTTTCTAATGTGATACACAATTTTGAACACTTGGATGCTTGGATACCATTGGCGGTATGACTGTAACCATTTTATGGTGGTTTGATTGAACCTATCTATATGACATTTTGAGCGTCTCGACTTATGAAAGCGTAAATTGTTGACAACAATATGGAAACTTTGCTTGTCTTATATATTATTGACTTTTTGTTTGCATCTATAAATTTGAATACCTTAGGTGTCACGTGTCACTAATTATTTGACGCTGACTGTACCACCTACGAAGACGTCTTAGGAAACGAAGAGTAATCTTTTTGAAAACATTTTTTATATAACAACAGCCTTCCTACTTTAAATGCTAAATAATCTGCACCACTACAATAATCTTCGTAGAAGAAATAAGGTAAGTGCTAATTTATTATACTCAGATACATTAACACTAAGCAGAGTCTCACCTATGCTAGTAACTATTATCTAATCTGTGCCTATGCATCAATATACTCAAGTGTTGAAAGTTCTAAGCTAAGGTTTCCAAGAACGAAGATAACATTACGGCAGCATCTGCAGGCTGGGATGAATTCCCGAGTCTGAGAAACCCACTTCATTTTAACTTTGAACTTTACTAGTGAACTAAAATTGGATGGAGTTGTTAGTATCGTCACTATAGGTACCTACCTACCTATTTTAAGTAGGTATTTCTAAGTACCTAGTTGAAACTTTAGTACGAACGTTTCTACGAAACATACCGACTTTAATAACCTTTACGATGTTCTACGAAGATGTACTTAGTTATTGGCTAGATTTCCAAGATTCGTTATTTAATGGAGGACAATACAATGGTAATTTTAAAAGGAAATTTTAAATAACTACCTACCTAGTTTTCCTAAAGCAAACACGTCACCTCAGTCGTCAATATAAGTATAAAGGCCTTATTTGTCTAGTGCAATTGTTACTAGTAGTAACGCAGTAATTTAAGCGTTTTTGTAAAATTTGAAACTAAATATCTACTTTGAAACCTATTTAGGTAGATACCTACTTTTATATACATTAGATAGGTACATATATCTAGCAATTACCAATTTCGTATTAGATTATTAAATGAATAAATTGAACTCACTGAAGCAATTGCAAATATCAAGATATATCTAAGTACCTACCTACTTAAAATAAATATTACTAATTTTAATAAGATACGATCTTTTCTCGATTTCTTGTTAAGTGTGAAGTTATCTTTTACCTCTGCTGCCGACTAGGTAAGTATTTGGTTAGGTAGGTAGATACCTACACCGACTTGTTCACGTGCCCATAAGTTTGCTAATCGTAGTTTAATTGAGCTTAAAAAGATTATCTTCACCATCCGAGGAATACGCTTAATTCTGGAACGATCGTTCTCAATTAAAAGCAATTAAAGTTGACTAATATTGCTTTTATTTAGGTAATTTTTATATTGTTTTAATAGTCTAAGTACCTAGTTGACTAACTACTTAAGCTATTTAAAAAATAAAAAAATGCAGTACTAGGTAAGTAAATTAGGTAATCCAAAAGTTAGATTAACTTTGAAGTTGATTTCTTCGTGAGATAATCAAGTCCAAAGGTAGCTCTGCATCAAAATCAACAACGAACTAGCTAGGTAGGTACTTATATTTTTCTAAGGAACAATCAATTATGGTAAAGTTACTTGTAAATGAAGACATTCTTAATCAACGCGGGGGCATCGTACAAATGAATCATTGACTTAGGTAGGTATAACATTAATCATAGTCGGTTCACTAGAATGACTGATAAAGACAGTAAAAATATGAGTTTACACAATACACACACCTTCCAAACACACCTACGTCCACCTACATATTTATGTGGAGAACTATTCTAAGAAAAAGAGCGTACCTAACACAATTGGGAATTTTAAGAAAACCTCTTAACAAAAATACAATACCATGTTATGATTTAAAGACTTTGAAGCATGTAGAGGGCTCCAAGTAGGGTTGGCAGACAAAACTGAAAAGTACCTATGTACCTAGATACCTACTGGAAATATATACCTACATTAATTGATACATAATGTCTTTGATGGTTTCATCTAATGGTATGTAAGTAATGTAGTAATAAATGACAATAATGTAAATATGTACTTCATTGTTTATCCTGCCTACTATTGTAGGTAAGTACTTATACTTTTAATAGAAGTTTTCTAAATCCAATGTTTTTTTTGGCCGGCACGGGTCAGGCGGCTTACCTACTTGTATCAAGAAAAATCAATACTCTCCGCGGCTTAAGACGATATAGAACATATTTTCTGCCTTTTATGTGGATAGGTACTTCTATATACTTAATGCTACCTACTGATAATAAGTACAACATTTTAGGAAGTGGTTATTATAACAGAAAAAACAAGGGATCTCTAATTCTATATAAATACAATTAATAAAAAATATTGATGATCATAATCATGAGATCACAGTCACTGTCTTGTCAAAAAGCAGAAAAGAATACGTTAACAAAAAAAAATTAACAGGTAACACTTAAACCACAGATTATTATTATACTTTCTTTTAATATGTAAATAGAGCAGTGCCTAACGTAAACATGATACATTGTTATTTGTAGTTACTCACTTAAGTTATTAACAATAGCACAGTTACTGTACTATTTACTTTCTAAATAAAAATTTAATAAGCATTATTTTAAGAAGTGTCTTTGCTATATTGACTCATTTTCTTATCGGTATTATAATCGATAGTATCATTTGTTAAATAAAACCAACACGAGCATCAAGCATTCAATTAGATTGAATTCATTGAAGTCGAATACGCTTAGTCAATGTAAAATGAGATATCTTAGAGAGTCTTTAGTTGAACGTGCTAATTTTGCAAATATTGAATAATTTTGTAATATTAAAATAACACTGTTATCTTCGATAGCAAACTGTTTCTTATTTGATATTCAATAACATTTCATAGTTACGTAAAGGTTATTCTTAAAGATAAGGTTGATTTTTAAACTAGGTTTTCTCTTTTATAAAATAAATTATATCTCAGCTTTCTATTTTCCATTACTATAATAATAATTATTATGATTTTACATTTTTAATAGTCTTACTCTTGACTTTTATAATAATTCCTAAGAATATAATACCATTTGGCAAAAGATGCGACACCAACGTTGAGTACACATCAAGATCCAATATATTATTACCACACACATAGACTGTCTTCAATTCTTAGAATAATATAACAATTACATGACTAAACAACCATAAAATTAAGCGTATTATTGTGTTGCCACAGCCGTCTCGATCTTGAGTATTATTCTAAAACTTCTCCACCGAACACTTTCTTTTGTAATGCCGCGTTACAAAAGCAAACTATTGTTGTGATTGCGTTACTAGTTTACCAATAAATTTTATTTTTAGAAAATAAAAAGCTTCTAAAACCTTAATGAGGGAAATAGTGGTGAAAGTACTCGTAAGAAAGTAGCTTGTATGTTAATGATAAAAAAACATTATTATTACCTATCTTCTTCAACGTGAGATGGCATTAGGTATCTAATAACTTTTACTACCATGTTATTAGATTATGATCGAATCGGTAAGTGTGGAATCAATATGATTAGCGTGTACTAACGACAAGCAGTCTATACATAGAATTACGAGAATTCCAAAGTTCATACGTTCGAAAATACCTATATCAGTATTTCTAATTTTTGTTAGTTATTTTCTTATTTCTTGTTAACTGTCTGTAGTTATATTTTCTGAGCACGTATTATATATTTATAATGTATGTCATCCGACAAGTTACCCAGTACCGTACACAATTGATAAAGCAATATCAGTATGAATTCTGCGAATATGTTTATTCAGCCTCAACTCTTCGCGTCTAATAAAGAAGTACCGAGAACAACGGTATTCACTGTGAAATTGAAATCGGAGTGTGCCAGCCAAGTTCTGCGAAATTTTGTGACCTCCCTAAATAAATATTTGGTCCGGTGGTGTCGATTTTCCATTCTACATAAGCAGTTAATGATCATCGAATTGGTATGTCACCTATCACTACATGGTTTTTTTCAGAAATATATTATATAATAATATTACTACCAAATACTTAGCTATGGTTAATTTGAATGATGCTAAGTCTACCAAATAATTACAGAGCATTTGTGATTCCAAGTTGTTACAGCTGCGCTGAATTACCCTCAAATTAAATTTGACAATGCACACTCTCCGTATATGATAAGTAGCCTACACGAGCATTGTACTTACGTTGCCATCTGTATCCACTTCACAGTTTCATTAATCCTGCGGGTACATTGTGTAAAGCCATCAAATTACGATGAACCTATAATAAATCGTAAAAGTATTGGGGGACATAAGTTTATTCAATGGATGGCAGCTGCGCGGCTGCGTTGCGAGTGCGCGTCGCGCCAATGACAGCCGGCAGATGGTTGTGAAAGCTGCTCTGGCGCAGGTAAGGGATTCCGAGAACGCCGAATATAATCGCACTACGAGGAACTCGCTCTCTATGGCACACTCGAATGCGAATCGAACACCTGCGCGCAACGCCTTTATAATCTAACGTTGAAGAAGTCGCTAATTGTAACGAACCATATCCTATTGTGTCGTTCATGAAGGCATTAGACAACGAATAGGTACGAATATAATTTACGGACATTGTTTAAACAAACAAGTTTTATTATGAGAGTCACTGGTTGCAAATAAATTTATTACTTAAAATGTACTTGTACAAAGTTCGATTGATTTATCTAATATCTTACTTACATTAATAGATTAGTAATCAGGATTATATCAGCCATGATTCACCTTACTTTGAATGAAACAAGAACTAAGCTAGACATGTGCGTGATGATGACACGATTTTTATCTTATCGTTTAATCAAAACGGAAGCTGTTTTCAACATTCTTCGTTACTCATTTAACTGTCTACACTGGTTGGTGTAAACCTAATAATTCAGGTTAACTGTATTATCAAATTTTATTGTTAGTTGAAATTCTAAGAAAAGGTATTTCAAAAGACGTAAAAGGAAGTCCCGATATATTGGTAGTGCAGTATCCCAAAAAGTATCTACTCAAGGATTCTCTAAATCCTTGTGCAGTTACAAAGTACCTACACAACCATGTTATATGAGATGATTTTTTTATAATATATAATTATAAACTATGTAAGTATCCGTAGTATGCAGATTTGACATTTACCAGTTACGCAGTTAGTTTAATTCAGTAGGTACGTTATAAACTTAAACTAAAATACATTTCCATTTGTATTACATAAACAAACCAGTATATTGTCAAGATTTCGCAGAAATACAGATCGTGACATGCTGTTAAAGGTAAAGCCATTCAACACAGTGTATAAAGACTTTCCACACGGGCACGACCTTAAATAACAAAATTCACGAATGGAAATAGTCAAATAGAACAAAACTTGAATTTAATTCAGAAACATCAGTTAAGTAAATTATCATTTCTCATCATCAGCAACCCATTAAGTCCCACTGCAGGACTCGGGTCTCATTTACTGTTGTATAATTCGAACTTAACAACAAACTGATACCTATTAGGCATTTGATTTGATGCAAAAGTTTCAGGTGTTAATGAAACTTATGCATTGAGTTTTCTCTTGCCCAGTTTCTAATAAGTAATAATAATAAAAATGATTCCGTATCTGAATGTGCCAATTCTTTTACGTGTTCAGGTTTGAAGAAAGCAGTCCCCATTTGGTATTTCAGATCGCCAACTACAACTCCTACGCGCTTATGTCAAAAAAAGTTAACATAACGATTGAAATGGTCAGCCATTCGTAAGCTATAGCGTGGGTGGATGGGATGCTTTAGGTGCGAATATTTCCAGTAAAAGCAATCGATGTTAGATTTTATACATTATGTGCCCCGGTACTTGGTGCCGTTTTACATTGCTTTTAGGCGTTAAGTCAAGTATACACCACTATTTAATGAAGAATTTTAATTTGGTAGTGATTTATTTAAAAAGCTGTTGCCCTGGGCTTCGCTCTCGTGGTCTTTATTTCGTCACTATTCTTCTCCTATTGGTCGTAGCGTAATGTTATTGCCTTTCTTGATTATGGGCTATCGAACACTAAAAGAATACTACAATTCGGATTAGTTAACTTTAGTAGTTTCCGAGATTAGCGTAATCAACCAAACAAACAAACTCTTCAGCTTTATAATAATAATTATTAAGTATAGATATCTACCGCTTCGGTGAATGGCATTAGGTAAGTGGCTATAATCTTTTTCTGTGTAATGTAATTTTCTACTTTCACTCGATTTCTCAATATTCAAATATTAATAAAATTTGTATAAATGGCATAACTTAGGCAAATACAACAATGTGATTCCAAAAATAAGCTTCATATAATAAAAATACTATATAATAAAATATATAGGTATAAAATACTACTAAATATATTTTTTTAACATTCATGTGATTAAGTAGGTGCTAAATTATTAGCTACGTAGGCACTACCTACTTATTGTAAACGGCTCCAAGTAATTAAAATCTTGTTGCCACAAATATCTACTTAGACTTAGAAATGTTTTCCTAAGAAAATGCATTAAGTGTTTAAAAATAATTTAAAACTTTGACCAAGCTTTGGTAGGTATGTTGTTTTTGTCATTATTAACAAGAAATAGTTTTACGCGGAATCGCCTAGCCACACATTACTGAATACAATGTAGATAGTAAATGACTAGCTAGATAACTAGTAATAATAATTATTGTTGGTGAATGAATTCTCGGAAGGCAGTGAACGTTCGAGTTTCGTATCAGTGTCTGTTGCTCAGCCTCGTTCACCAATCCCCACCATCTGTCCTATCGTCACAGAATAGTGCTAGCGTCGCTTCGATTCGGTTGCGAGTCAAGCGCTCCGCGACTCACTCATTCATTTGTGAATAACATTTATTGAAGTTGTGTAGGCCAGTTACGTTATTTTAATAAGTGATTTTTTAAATACAATAACGGGTGCAACACTATTTGAAACTTCTGTGTTTGTGACAGTGACAGTTAATAAAAGTTATTTCGTGCAAGAAATTATTAAAATTCAGTTTATTAGTAAGTTACGAGGAAGCGAATAAAGAAATCGTAATTTTATACATGATCACATTTTGGATGCGGCCGTTGTAGTTTTGCGTTGGATTAAGTGAATCGTTGGCTCCGGACATCGGGTGGGTGGTTCACGTCAGACCATCCTTGAGTGAACAAATGTGCTTAATTGAAAGGCGAGAATCAACAATTTGTCCTTTAAACATGACATTAACTGCGAGGTTATCTCCACAAAGTAAGTTTTAGCTGTAAATAAACAGGTCCTATTATGTGAAAGTACTTTCCAACTTTTCTTTAGGTGTGAATTTTAGAATTTTGCCACATACTATTTATTGCGAATTGAATATTTGGAGTTATTAGCAATAAATATGTTGAACTATACGTTTAATTAATTAATAAAAAAGTAGTAATTTCAATAGTTTATGAACCTACACTTGAAAAAGTTATTAAGTAAGTAGGCTTATACTGATATAAAAAATTGCACAATACTAAGTAAATAGAAATAATCATGTATCAATACACGCTTTATAAGTTCTTTCTATAAAGAAAAGTAAACAGTGTTTCATTCTTACATGCAATTTACACTCCATATCAGCATTGAGATCTAAAAATAATGTGATAAGGCAAGCAAATATGTGTGTATTGTGTGATAAGAGTAAACTAAGAGTTTCTTAGGAAAAATCTACCACATGTTGTTTTTATAGTTTTATTTTTATTGTAGTTTACATTCACTTTTGTTTAGACATTTATAGTACAGAACACAAGTTGTTTTTTAAACTTATTTAAATATACTCAGTACAAGTAACATTATAATGATTTTGTACATTCTATTGTAAAAAAATATATATTATCTTCATCATCATATCAGCCCAATGACGTCCACTGCTGGACAAAAGAAATTATCTTAATATCATTAAATTAAAAGTGATAATGGTTGCTGTATTTTCTGTAGAGATGTTCACATTAAATTAATATAACTAATATTGAGAAATACTCATCAGTATTCTAGCTTAACATTTTTGCAACTGAGGTAGAAAACCTATTCATCATCATCATTTCAGCCTATTGCAGTCAACTGCTGGTTAACCTAAAAAATTACCTACATAATTAATTTAAGTTAATGATAACCTACTTTCAATGTTTAACTTTAGGTTGAACTTATATAAATTTGAATATCGTTTTTATAAACTAACTATTATTAATCCATAGAGTAACCAATATCTACACTGTGTTTGATTAAAATATATACTTGAACTTGAAAGTTAAATGAAAAATGACATATTACTTTATAATAATATTAAATAATTCATTTATTTATTGAAGCGACATAGACTTCTTTCTTTTAATTCGCTATACCCAGTGGCGGATTTGTAGTCTTGGCCACCCTAGGCCCCAGGCCATGTAGTATGTACTACCAGCCGCCCCTTTCTCTAATATCTGGCCGCCTGAGGCCCGGGCCTACTGGGCCTTAGGGCAAATCTGCCACTGTCCATACCCCCTCTAAATTGTTTAATCTGCTTTATTACTATCAAAATTATTTTTAAGTAGGTACCTAGTCATTTACAATATATTACACTTTCATTCATATGTCTGGTGGTTAAAATGTATCCACCAAATAAGTACAAATTTAAAACCAAAAATATATTCTAACAAAATTTCTCCATCTTTCCAGATGCCTGTGTGGAAGTAGGAGTGCCGCTAAGCAGCTGGTCGGCAGGAGTAGCATGCTGTCCCAACTGCAGGCACGAACTCCGGGTGTCCCTGACGCCCAGTGCTGGCAAATGCACCGGACCACACACCCCATCACCTTTCACCTTCCAACCCACCTACTTACCACACACTCCGTTATATGCTGCACCCTCACCACCCTTAATACAGGCACCTTACAATGAAGAACTGAAAAGGCTAGCAGATACCTTGAGAGCTTTGAGGCTCTCAGGGTGGTACTATGGCAGCTTAGATTGGCAGGTATGTTCTCATAGATATATTTTTTAAATTTTATAAATTTGATATCTTAAATTCATAGCAATCTATGGTATTGTACTACTAAAAAAATACGAAAAAAAGGGCATAGAAATCGAATTCCACGAGGGCGAGAACGCGGGCAACAGCTAGTTTATAATTTTCAAGAAACTATGTATTTCAACTTGTAAATAAAGTCGCGTAAACATACATCTAGCGCCATCTCTTGATGGCAATCGGAATTAACACAAACTTCCAGTTCTACATAACAAGGCTGATCAAAACTTTTGATTGCCTATAATTTTTTTAAGTATGTACGTACGCTTAAAATACTGTAAGCTTTTTCTGCAGTTAAAATGTACTGGGTTCGATTCCTGGGCTGGAAAAAAGACAATGCTATTGTATGTACTTAGCTAAAATAAACATACAGTCATCATTTGCCATAATTTTTTTATGATTACTAAGAGTTATTTTTGTTTGTTTACAGGGTGCTAGAACACTCTTAAAAGACGCGAGTGTCGGAGCATTCGTGATTCGAGACTCAGGCGATAGGAACTTCATTTTCTCATTATCAGTACAGACTGAACGAGGGCCCACTTCTGTGAGGCTACACTACGAACAAGGTTTCTTTAGGTAAATATTAAATTTTTATTTACATATTATATTATTTATTAACCCTCTCAGCTCTCTAGATAGAGGAGAGGAGACCTAAGCCCAGCAGTGGGACATTAATGGGTTGATGAAGATGATAAATCTAAAAAAAATATTCTTAGAATTAGATAAATAGCATCAATTATTTAACGCTATACTATTTCTGAATAACATAACTGTTATGCTAAGAAAGTACATTAATATATACATGATCAATAAGAATAATCAGACGAATTTAAATATTTATTCCTAACTAATATAGACTCATTATTGAGCAAGGGCTTCTCTCGTAGTCTTGCACGCGTCTTAAATTTAGAGACGCGTGCAAGTCTAACCACATTAGATCCACCCTAAAATTTCAATGAAATAATTAAATGATCACCCAAGGGTAGACTGGTAGAAAATTCCTACGGCATTAAGTCCGCCCGTGTACCAATGTGCATAAAGTTTATATAAATAAAATAAAATATAAATGAATAAGAATCATGACCATAGGATTCACACAATTTCCGCCACAGCGAGCGAATAAGAATACATCAATGATAATAACAAGTTTACAAAACTACCAATACGTAGGTACACATATTAGTAATGTTATTTTCAAAACAGAGTTGTTTACCTCACACCAATACACGGAAACACTAACCCGCGTTATAAGAATATGCATTGAGTGTACTCCAGTATTCTTCCTACTATATAGTTACGTCATATCGTCGCGTAGGTCTTACGTCATAAGGTTCATAGTAATTCGGTTGCATTGCCACTGTTGACTCAATAATCTCGCGGTTTTCCTTAACTTGTAACTGTAATTTTGGTCACACTTTTTTAACAGAATCTATTCTGATAAACGTGATTCGCATTGATGTTTACTTTAGTTGAATTACTAAGTAATCTCAATTGGACGACGTTTTTGCGATTATTTCAATGAATGTAATTGATTTATGTTGGTCTATTGATGTTCTCAATTGAAGAATACCGATTAGGTATTGTTGAACACTCTCGTTGGTAGGTATGTCTGAATTTAATCAAATAATGTAAATGACTTTTTTTTAATCTTGCCTTTACAAACAACAACGTAATTACATGAAAGTTAAACATTATAAAGGTACTTTGTTTGTCAAAGTCAGACATGAGATGACAAACATTTTTGGTGGTTACATACCTAAGCACATTTTTTTCATTTCGTTGTTTTTCATGTAGTAAAATCGTTCATAATAAATTATTTGTGTTGTTATAATAAAAATATTTTTCGTGTCGTATTATTTTTGATTTATTAATATGTGTTTTATTTTGTTATAGGTTAGACTGTGACCGGCCGCTCGCTCGGTACATGCCTCGCTTCAGATGCGTGGTTGAGTTGGTGCAGCACTACACTCGTGTGGGAGAACGCGGCGCGGCTGGCACGGTGTGGGTGGACCGCGAAGGTTGCCCACACTCCCCTGTACTCCTCAAAACCCCTCTCAGGAAAGGACCGCCATCTCTCCTCCACTGCGCTCGTCTCGCCGTCCATCGGTCTTTAGATTCCAACCCTCTCACTCCCAAACTGTGGTGTGCCCCCAAACATAGGCTCTTACCACTCCCCTCCACGTTAATAGACTATCTCGGCGAGTACCCGTACTCAATCTAACGCTCTTTTAACCTTATATTAGTTATTTATTAAGTATCTGAGCGTTGCCTAGTGAAGATATTAGTTAGTAGACGATTGCGAATGATCATTGAGCTCCAATCGATTGTAATCGGGCCCGTACGAGAGTGCGGCCCGACGCACTGAGCCGTTAGTTTCCTAAGATGGAGTTCGTGTTTGAATTATCATAATATTATAACCTTACTTGTACAAATTAATATGCATCGTAATATATCTAGTACAGGTTGCTAGAAAGGGCCGGATCCTTAAAATACCGAACTAACAAAATAATTTATAAATAGTTAAATTAATAATGTTAAACGTATTATTTGTAAGTATTTGAATATGGGACTCAACTATGGTATTTAGTGAAATGTTTATGCAGATTGTTTTTATTAAGCCAATCCTATGTCTGTATATAAAGGATGTTTGAAAATAACCCAAGACTGATTCCTTGAACTTCATTATGTTTGTGTAACAAATGCCTGTATACTTTTCTGTTAAATGTACGTAACTTCACCATAATGATAGATACCTACGCGACGCATTAAGTTCTATTCAGATTGTGATAATTGCCACCGCAAGTATGGAGCTTCGCCTGTGCATGTGTGCGAATTTCAAACTATGGGCACAGATCTGAATAGGCCTTTCGTCCGTAATGTGGCGAAGCTACTCTTTCAGCTCCATCAATCTGGACAATTGGCAAAGTCAAAGACAGATTTGTATTTATGGTTTTCTACCCAATTCATGTGCCAATTTGTCGACACCCTGGCGATGGTATCGATTGATGGGCGAAGTTGAAGAGTAGCTTCATCACGCCCCGGCTTGACACCAACTGCTGATATTATTAATATAGCAATTGTTCACTAATGCCTTATCTTGTCCATCGTCTTAGAAGTCATCACATTATAAATAGAGATATATTTTATTTATTTATTTCTCGGTTAAGATTTAGGGTTATTGAAACTTGCATTATATTTAGTTCTTTATTTGTTCCTATCCACGGCTGAATGCCCTCATGCCATGATTCTCGACAGCTCATCCCCACATAATATAACATAGCATACAAAGTGCCATCAAAACAATTGTCAATTCATTTTCTCCTTAGGCTCAGGCCCCATTAGTGCGTTGCGTCGTCGCAGCGCAATTATTTCTAAGTAATAGGCCTATGTTCAACAGTGGACGTCATTGGGCTGATATGATGATGATGAATAAGTACCACGTGGTAACACTAAGTGCGTCAAAATTCCATATAAATAATGGTGCTGCGGCGACGCAACGCTCTAATGGAGCCTCAGCCTTTATAACTGTTTCGAAATATTTTGAGGCTGAACTTGTACATAATTCTTGTTTTGTTTTCTATTTATTTCTTTATTTTTTAAGTAATAAAAACATGCATATTAGCCCCATGTAATGGTTTTACATATGTATTGTGTAAATGTTGCTTCAAACACATGAGAATAGTCTGTAGGTACCTTAATATAAAGGTCAAAATTGCTTAAACAATTTCAACAGCAAGCAATACCAATATCTAAAGGTCTTTTTGTTCTGCTAATTAAAAACAACGAAAGTACTATTATTATAGGTATGCTGTTTTTATTTAGTAGAGCAATAGCAATCTTTATTGACTTTTGTTTGATAAGAATCTAATAATTATAAAACTGTTCTCATGTGTTATTTCGTGACATCAAAATATGTTTTGGATACGCGCAATTCAATAATAAACCTATCGCATTTTTGTTTTCGCATGTCCAAAGCATTGTAGTGTACGGTGGAAAGTTCGGCTAGTGACATTCACTGAAGTAGGATATGTACAGCAACATTTCCGATGGACAATACATTATTACGGCATACATTTTATGAACCGAACATTTGAACCCAAATGTTAGGGTTGCAGCTAAACTCTGTCGATAACCTGTTGTTCATCGGAAAAGTTACTGATAGTACCTTGAATAATCTCATTTAGAGTAATTTAGGCTTCTTATTTATATATAAAATATGTTACTATAGAGAAATACATGCATTATTATTTAATTTACCGAATGTAATGAGCCTCAAAATTGGTTTTAATATAATAACTTCTCTGTAGTGTTTGTGTTGATCGTAACCAATTGTATAATTTTAAATGGAGTTATTTTTGTACCATTTTGTAAGGGGAAGCACCAATTAAATAAGTGTGACATAATAGAGAATACTTGTGTTTAAACGTTTGTAGACTAATGTATGAAAAGAACTGCAAATAATTTATATAAAAAAAAAAACGAAATATACATTCTGCCTATAATTTTGTATTTTATTTTATATTGATACCTACTTTACTATCCTCGCTTCTTGCTTCTACTTAAAATTGCGAAAACAAAACCTCATAAGCACTCTATGCTATAGTTTATCATGAAATCACAGAATTAGGACGATAAGCGGCTATGTAAGCGTTCAATGTCAAGTGGCTGGTGGAACCAAGGAACTTATAACCCCTAACTAGCTTATGTTCCTTGGGTGGAAGTGATGGACGCAATTTTATAATTTTCCTTTTCAAAATATTAAATTACTTAATCAGTGTTTTAATGACCATATTAATAATTAATTTTCTTTAATATTTGCGCTTTTTTTAAACCTCAAACTAGTAGGTATTGGAGTGTGGCTGACGCTTGCTCATTATCGTGGATTTTGATTTTGATGATGCAAAAAATTTGTCGCTAAGTGGTCGAAATTAGTCGTTAAATATTAGAATTAGTCGTCAATGGTTCAAAAGTTATAAGCGATTTTATTTGGAGAGTGTCTCCCCAGCTTGGCCACATTTGTATCTCAAAAACTACGAACTATATAGGTAAGGAGTTTAATTTTTAGGCTATAGTCTAGGAGCTAGATCCAAACGTTTTTACCTAATTAATTCAATTAAATATGCACTAACCATTGCCCGCTGCTCCACTTGTCTCTTGTAAACTAAATAGCTTGACCGATTTTGAAGTGCAAGGTGTTGTTGGTGCCTATAGACCTTTTACCAGTGTATTCTTCATGACGAAGGCTACATTTAGGTAGTCGGGTTTTTGATTTTTAAATTAATTGTTATTATTTGGTATTGGATTCTTCTGGCATTGTTTTTTTTTTTTGCCTGGGGAATACTGGAGCAGTGTTTGTCGTTTTAGTGCTTTCGGCACTAGATATTTATATGATATACGGCATTTTTATTCACAACAAAGCACTAAAAAACATCTACTGTAATCTAGTGTAATTTCAGGGGAAGGTTGACAGGTAGAAATAAATAAAATTGCAGTGTCTGTAATATCAAAATAACAACTTTTTAGACTAGTTATTTATGATGTACGGTACATAAAACAAAACAACACTTTAAAATCTTTTGTCTATTTGTTTGAGATAATCTCTAAAAGTATTGGAATATTTCGAAATTAGTTTCAGTGGTGGATTTATTGCTTGTTTCTGTTTCTAATATCAACACATCAACAGGATTTTGGAATAGTCATATACAGGGTGTATACGACGATACGACATTAAATGACAAGGCAGCCAGTGTTAACCCTTATAAACATATTCTAATATAAATTATTAAAAAAAAAAAAGAAAAAAAAAAAAAAAAAAAAAAAAAAAACAAAGCTACACATTATTTAAAGTCGAAAAATTTAAGAATATAAAACTACACATTATTTTTCTATCATGACGTTTTCGACATGACGACGACAACAGTGCGGAACAGAGTAAGAGATAAGAAAATATGAAAGAGTCAGAGATATTTAAATGAATTGAATGACGTAATGACAACATACGATCAACGTAAATACCTACAGGTTGTTTAAAACTGTGAACAACTGTGACATAAAGAAAGTACATTTGCGTCTAAACTATTGCAAATTTCTGTTTAATTTTTTTGGTATAGCCTTCTAACATCACATACTACACGTGGTTTCATTTAATGTCGTATCGTCGTATACACCCTGTATACGGCATTTGTAAGAGAAACAAATAGGTACTTTTGTAAACTGTCTTTCTCGTTTCTGTCATCATTTCACTTCAGCCACAGTGCAGTGCCGTGCTATTTTAGAGGTCTAGTGCTTTTTTCTTGAAACGGCAACACTGTACTGGGGATAAAAATAAAGAAAAAATACAGGAGTCGTCCGTCAAGTGAATTTTTGTGTTATTTAATGAAGGTATATTGATTGAGCTTCTTATTGCTCAAACACTGTACTTCAAAACAATAGATACAGACAATGTGAGAGAAGTTACTGTGGATTTACGCCATGTCAGCTAATGGGAACGGCGGTAATTATGCCCCGCTGAAACAAATCCTGTCTGATTCGGAGTCGGAAGATGACCATAAGCTCGATCATGCTCACATTAATGCGACGGACAGTTGTAATAACTTGGATTTCAATAGCGGTCTTCATTCATCAAAGAATTACAGTATAAGCGACATGGACGAGTTCAATACAAATGCTAATACTGTCGAAAGCACAATGGATAACGTGAGCTTTTTACAATCGGATATATCGAATAAGATGACATTTCCGCGCCGGTGCGCTTTTATAGCCTCAATTCTCATGTGTATTTTCACTTTAGTGATATTTTTGTGGGGTATACCTTGTTCAGAAGTCGGAAGCTGTCCTAATGATTGGCAAGACAAAACAACGAGCTGGGAATATCCCTACAATGAGATGGAACTATCGGGCGCAGTACAAGTGGTCGATGGTGCCATTCACAACACAAAAAACTTGATATTCATATACAGAGGTAATCATATGAAATACGATAAGTCGAATCGTGATTTTAGTAATGGGGTGGTTCTTATAGTTGGTAATTCAGGAAAGGTTGGATGGTACACAAGAGAGACTAAGATTCCAACTGAAATTAACTGCCATCTTCTTGATGTTAATAGAGATAAGCAAAAGGACTGCATAGTATCTGGGACTGATGGGCTATTAGCAGCTCTAGATTCTTTAACTGGAACATATTATTGGCACATACACAAACAAGGCAAGTCCTATAATATTGTGTTGTTAGACTTCCCTGTGCTTGTAAAGGATATTAATGATGACAAAGTGGCTGAGCTTTTGACTGTAGCAACTGTGTACCCTAGCACTAATCATAATTCACTGATTATGGTCTCCGGAGCAACGGGAAACATTATGGCTGATCCAATCCCAATAGAAGACTGCTTGTCAGTGAAGCTACTCTCAGAGTCTGATACCATCACTTATATATGTAAAAATGGTACAACGGAGGCTGTTAGACTCATATCATACTCTGTACTAAAGAAAATGATGAAAAAGGAACAGTTGTCCCGTACTCAACCTCCTATGAGTCAGAAAAGGATCAATATCAGTATGAAGAAAAATATTGGCAATACAAGAGAGACTTTTATAAATGGTCCTGGTAAATTGAAGGTAGAAAATTCAGGTGAATGTCCTAACTCTTGTCGAGTTTATCTAAAACTAATGTTAGAGAGAAACGGCACAACAAATGTCAGTTGGGAATACACAGCCAACAATGTTTATGCCATGAGGCCCAGCTCATTTGCCTTTGCAAACTCTATACGAGGCTTTGTGATAAAATTATGACAGTGGAACAGTGCACACCTGGCAAAGGGTGCACTAAAAATTGATGAAGTCAAATACAATGTTCAGAACCAGAGTCCCAAGAACTTAAATGATATGTTTTATCGTTCCACTATAGATGTGGCCTCAATATCAGCTTTCATAAAGTATCCTAACTTTACTGTGCATGATATCTCTGAGAGGATAGTCCTAGTGTTGTTTGACAAGCTGCAGACTCACAATGTGAACATCAGCCAAACGGACATTGTGCAAATCTGTGCGAGAGGTCCTATTGACAGCTCAACTCCATTGCCTCAGTGTCAGCCTGACTTGGAATATCAAGAAAAATCTTTAATGATAGCTGACTTAGATGGAGATTCCTCTCATGAACTAATATCGTACTACAGTACATTTGTTGCACCAGAGCCTTACTCACCCAAGAACTCGAATCCTTACAACAATTGGAGTTTGACATCTCTGGTGCGGGTGATTCGTTTAGAATCTGAATTACCAAAACTGTTTTTAAATGATGTTTAAATCAATATATAGCCAAGTAAGGCTTACAATGCATTCTGCTGATGTCTGGTTTATATTTGCCAAATTTGAAGCTGGTTTGCTGTACAGTGTACTTAGCTTGAAAATAGCCAATAAGATGTCTAGTCATTCAAATTATTATCACTTATTACTTTGTCAAAGAAAAACATAATAGATCTGATATTTCTTTGACAGTGAAATAGAAATTCATAATCATAAATGTACCTAAATCATGTATGCATGTAGTCATAAAATAGTTTTCGCCTGGAGTGTTCAATGTTTAATATACTATTTGGTCTAAAATTAGTTATAAGAGAAAGTATGAGTGTATAAGGTTTGAGAATTTTTCTAGTATTAAAAGTAGTAATTATATAAATGTATACCAAATAGATTGTATAATGATTGTTGCCTATTTATTCTGTATTGGAGCCCCCAAATGGGCAGTATTTATAAGATTTGTAAGGTCTTGCAAAAATATCTGAGGAAATGTGGTTTGAGATAAAAAAATCGGCCAAACTGTCTATGTATTTTACACAGGTATTTTTGTGGAGACTAAAAATAAAATATTGTAATCGAGGAATGTTTTGGTCCGGTTATGGCACAATTTGTTTCAACTGCAACAACTTGTAGTGCTCAAGAGTTGCTGTACGAATTTCTTTAAAATATGCGGAGTGAAGTGCCTTAACGCGGGGGCTAAGGAATGGTTCTTTTGCGTCGATTCGTTGAAATAAACTCCTTAATTATTAATACTGCGTTTTGATATTTTCATCCAATGACATATTATGTAGATAGATGCGTATTGCATTTCCAGTCGGTCAATGGTTTAAAAGTTATTAGGATTTTTAGTTGGCCGATCTGGCCACACCACAAAAACTAGGACACGTTTACGTACGTACTTACGTAGGACAGGTTTTCTCCCAGAATTAGTCGCTAATTGGTCGTTTTTGAGATACAAATGTGGCCAAGCTGGGGAGACTTCCCAGATCGGCCAACTAAAAACGCTTGTAACTTTTGAACCATTGACCGACCAATTCTGTTATTTAGAGACCAATTTCAATCAATTTATCGACAATTTTTTTGCATCAAAATCAAAATCCACGATGGTGGCGAAGCCAGTGTCAGTACACGCAACAAGGCTTGCTGGAAGTTCATATATTTTAATCAATAAACAACATTCCAATGTTTTGTGTATCTTAATAAAACCATTATTTCTTCTAGCTTCATTAAAAATCCGCGAGTACATCCCGGTCGGGTCTGGGAGGTGGCTGTTGGGTTGCTTGTTCTTCCTTGGCTCTAGGTCTCAGCCTATTTTGTTGCGGGTAGCGGTAAAAATCAATAAAATGTTTGTATAAAATGTCAGTTGTTTCATCTCTCTTACATTTTAAATACAGAGGATTTGGAAAGTAGGAAGTAGGTATTAGGATTTTCTGCCTGTATGTCGTCAGAATTATCCCAGAGGAAATAGTAGGTATTCATATGAGTCATATGATGAAAAAAAATGTTCTCTTTTGCTTTTAAATTATAATCAAAACTGTTTTTATATTTAAGCTTTTATTTATCAAAACTTATACAACAGTAATTGAAGCCTCAGTAGTTTTTTACGAAATAAACAAAAACACAAATTATTTTTTTACAAACTCAAAACAGTCAACTTAAAAATAATATCACTAATAAAGGAATATTTATGTTCAACCGAACATTGCATTTTATCATTGTTTGTAACATGTTGAAAGCATTTAACTTGTAACGTTATTGCCATTATAACTTGTAAGTAACAACGGCAGGAAAGCATTGGAGCGCTGGAGCGCGTCCCAGCGATACGTTGCGTTGACGTATTACACCTTGGGCACCCGATTAGAGGCGCCGCAAACGACAGCGCGGCGCCGTCATCTGCGTTGGTACATAAAAAGTGGTGTGTTAGATTCACGGCGGTCAGCCGCGGTGTGCACTGGCGGCGCGGTCATTTTGCCGCTGCGTGCGTTAGCAGATAGGATTCCCTTTGTTCTATATACATAGTTATGCATTTCGCGGTGATAATTAACAAACAGCCCGCGGCGCCCCATCTTATGTTCTGGGCCTTAAACGGGACCTGAGGTATCCAACCAATTTTTCTGCGTAAAGTATCGAATATGGAATACCTCAAGTGCCATTTGCATGTGCCCAATATGTAATACGTCGTTGCGTTCGCACAGTTAGAATTCGAAAACGTATACGTATTTGTCATTACATAGTTCAGTTGGAGATGACCTAATTAACACAGTTTATATACCAAAAATTTTACTGGACTCTGATTTGGGTTCTAGGTTCATTTACAGTCAAAGTTATGGCAGAAAATAATATGTATGTTAATTATTTTCACATTTTCTATATGAAGACCTAGTTTACAACAGTAAGCCATGCATCTCATTTCGACTGTAGAAACTCTGAAGCGGGAAATTTCAGACGATTCAGAAAATCAGGGCCAAAGTATGCAATTCAAATCCAAGTGAGAATAGGTACTATCTAATTCATGACAACGAAACCTTTGGGAATGTTCACGATAAATGCACTGACAAATTTTAATTAAAAATCAAAATTACACTAAAAAAAATTCTTTGGTCGACAACTGGATGCTTAAAATGCAGACAGTTCAAGTCATTGCGTGATACGCATTAAATATATTAATTATCAAGTGTTACAGTAGAGTAGAGAGTTTAAGGTATTCAGATAGTTTGTACATGATATTAACAATAAATATTAAATATCTTTAGGTATTATATACCTACATATTCCTACCAACAACTTAAACAATTTATAGTACCATTCGGAATGTATAGTGATTCTTTATCGCTGTACATATTGATGTTTTTTCATTTTATTGCATGTGAATGAAATAATATCCTCATTGGCCAGTACAAATGATGCTTACCTTCGTAAACTTTCATCTTAATTAAAAGACATAAAAATATTAAAATAGGGTGAGTAGACAATTGGTGATTGGATATTTATTAATTGTTCTAACCTTTAGTTTTAACCTTTTGGAAGCCAACGTCGCCTATACTTGACAAGCTCAAGCGCGCTCTTGCCGCCAATGTCAGCTATAGTTGACAAAACTCAGTAGGTACCATAAAAATATATATTTCATGGCTTGGCGCACATGGCACGGAAATGTCGATTTGATGTGGAGGTCAAAAGGTTAACGAAAAGTGCTTTTGGAAAGCTGCATGAACTTAACACTATTTTTACCCTACGTATTGATACCTACTACTAGGTACCTACTAGGTACAGTCAGCGTCAAATAGTTAGTGACACTCAAGGTATTCAAATTTATAGACGCAACCAAAAAGTCAATAATATCGGTACAAGCAAAGTTCGGTACAAGTTTCTAATGTGATCCACATTTTTGAACATTTGGATGCTTGGACACCATTGGCGGTATGACTGTAACAATATTTATGGCGGTTTGATTGAACCTATCTATATGACTTTTGGAGCGTCTCGACTTATGAGCGCGTAAATTGTTGACAACAATATGGAAACTGCTTGTACCGATATTATTGACTTTTTGGTTGCATCTATAAATTTGCATACCTTGAGTGTCAACTATTTGACGCTGACTGTACTAATGTGTAGTTAATCAGCATACATTAATAATAATGTAAGACTACTTTAGTCAGTAACAAGAAGTCTCTTCGTCTACGCAGCAATATATTAAGAATTTCAATCACCATTACAATATCTATTCATCCTTAATATCACAACTAAAATGAAATATAGCTTTTCACGAACATTTATTTCAACACTATAAATTACTCCTGTGCCGCCCGCAACCAACGGCCGCCCGCAACCCTGACCAGGTCGTCGGTCCATCTGGTGGGGGGCCGTCCAACGCTGCGCCTTCCAATACAAATGAAAGGACCGTTCGCAGTGGCGTAAATTAGGTGAGGTCTATGTTCAGCAGTGGACGTTGATAGGCTGATATGATGATGATGATGATGATGATGATAAATTACTCGCAGATTGCGATAAGTTACATACAAAACATTCACTACATCCGAAGTGTTTCACACAAGATCACATGTCCCACATATAACGTTACAGAACTATCACATTACATCTCAGCACCATTCTGCTATCTACCTGTATATTATCTTATAATAATGCCAGTTCCGCGTTGGGTATTATTAAGAGCGTTTATACTTATGAACGACAACGTCGCTTTTTAGTGTTATATTTCGTGGTTTTCAATTTTATATATTAAAAATCTGTTATTATTATTGTGTCAGACATGAGCACTGCGAGAAAAGGAAATTTTGAAACAAAACCTATATCAATCTGTCTGGCCAGCGTGATATAGTAGCTTAATTCCTTCTACATTCTTTGGAGGAGACTGTGGGACGTTTATGGGTTGAAATGATATTTTAAAATATGTTTGATATACATTTAAAGTTAAAAAATGAGTACGTTTACAGTTCTATTTATATGCAAATAACAGAGCGTTATTTTCATAGTAAAATAACTGTAATCATAACGGATATTTACATTTAAATACACGTTCACGTAATTTTAAAAACATATCTTTAAAGTATAGCTCCAGTTTAAATAATAAAAATTGAAAACCACGAAATACGACACTAAATTGCAACGTTGTCCGTTCATACGTATAAACTCTCTTAAGACAATGTAAGCCATATAATTATTATATTATATACCTGAATTATTAATCAAAAGATTGTACTACTATCAATTTGAGTTTTTGAATTTTGCATTTCGGTTATTCTGCGGCCGATATTAGCGATATATTGGGTCAACGAGAAGCCGGCATTAAATGCCATCCAAAATATTTCTGTCCCACTAACACACATATTTAGCTTTTATACGTACATTACATATAAACGACAATATAATTAAACGGGTTTGCAAAATAAAGGCAACAAGGGTGGTTAGTAACAACATTATCAACCAAGCTTTTAGCTGTTGACTTTGTCATTATAAACTTTAATATGTAACTATTTGTATGTAATATGTAACGCAAAACAAACTTTAATAAACAATGGCGTGGGCCGCACAGCCGCGGCGTTAAGCGTAATTTATGTGATTATATATTGAGTCATTTTGAATATGTACAGCAAAGAGACCCCCCATACTAGCGTCTTTTGAGCGTCGTCGTCGTGTCAGCGTCTGCACAGCGTCGTTTAGTAGCCGGCCTGCGATGACGTCACGTCGTCACGTCGCCGCGTCGCGGCGTCGACGTCGCGTCAACGCTGTGCGGACGCTGACACGACGACGACGCTCGAAAGACGCTAGTGTGGGGAGGTCTCTAACCTGAATGTTCGCACTGAATATTCTTTTTAGGTGATAAGCGATACACAATGTCTACACGACTCGCTAGCTTATCGCCTCTGCAGTACGGCTACGGCCTAACAAACAAGCATACAAAAATTAGTTGTAGGCAGTGACGGGTGCTACAGTGAGTGATAATTTTAAAACTTGATAAACCTTGTTTTCCAAACATACAAACATTTTCTCATTTCTGAATATCATAAAGTGTACAAATACACGACTACAGAATCTCTGTGCCTAATTACAAAAAAAAATATATATAAAACAAATTTATACTAAAAAGAAACGAAAAAATTACCAGTCTTGTTATAATATGCAAATTTGTGCTCATAAGGTTTATATCATTATAAACTTCGTATAGCTTGAAGACAATGTCAATCCACATGTCATTGTGTATGTGGTGGTCCGTTGAACAGTATTTGTCATTAAAAATATGAACAATATCTGATTTAATAGTATGGAAACCATAGCGTTACCGTGAACAGTTAAAAAAAAAATGTAGTCATAAGTTAGGACACAAGTGACCTAAGACTATTTTAAAGAGGATGCAAAAAGTTTAGTAAAATATCTGTTGAAATGTGAAAGAACGTTGTCACAACCAACTACAATTTGACGTTCTAAATTGCTCTCTTTTACCTATAGGCTATATATAGGATTTTCAGTGGCAATTACCATGGACCACCAACTAATCTCAAAGCACACATTCTCTAATACAAAAAAAAAAACCGTTAGTACCACTCGCCACCACAAGAGATTTAAAAACAGGTTTCAACACCCGCCGGTAGCGGCTGAAAAATGTATGATACAAATGCGCAAAATGCAAAAAAGTTTGATTGTTCTTGTTTCAAAATCTCAGTTTCCACCGGAGCGCGGAGGGGGCAACGGTTGGGGTGGCGGGTGGGACTTAGGGTAGGACCACATCTACCCGCACGAAATCGCACCTTCTATGTTTCTTTCTGTCACTTAGAACCGGCATTTAGTAAAAACGAGAGCGGGAGTGATACCCACGGGTTTGAATCAACCATGCGCTCGGCTCTCGCTAAATGACTGTTTGTGACAGAAAAGGATATGAAAGTGCGGCATACAACGAGACTCTTTCAATGTCAAATCAGCTTAACATATAAATCGTACTTAACAAATTGTGTTTTTATTACTGTACCATTAGATCGCATTATGTAACTAAAAGCGGTATGATTTATTACATTGTTCAAGGGAACATGGTGTTTAAGGCACGACCATTCTGTTGGTGAGTTTAGAATCGTCGGCAACGTTGTAAGCGACGAGGTCTACCATGTTGATAGCGGCGAGTTGATCGGCTATGCTGTAACCGTCGTGGTCATACAACTCTACGGTTACTTCGTCGTAGTCGCGTCCGCTGGAAATATGTACAATGATTTATCTATAATATGTACTTATGTATTTACAAAAAAATGTATTTAATAATCAGTTGTTTAGCACCCATAACACAAGCAAATATAATTGCTTACTTTGGGACTAGATGGTGCTGTGTGAATGTGGTAGAATATTATATTATTTAGTTTTTTAGCTTAGTTACCGTGCCGGTAAGAGTGTGTTTATATTGAGTTCTCATTTTATTTATCTTATGTGTACTGTGATTTTGTTTCTCTCCAGAACATGGGGATGGCAAAGCAGTGGCAATTTATTATATTTTGGGGATAAGCGATAAGCCAAACGAGCGTAAATTTCTAAGTCATGAGCTGCACAAATTACGTTGTATTCGGTTTCATATAAAACTTCATTTTGTTGAACTTATGGTCGCAAAATAACGCGACTTACAACTTACAATTTCTCTTAAGATTTCAGCTTTATTCTACATACACAATATACACATAGATAGACGTTTATAGACGTAAAATATATATTTTTTTTAAAATTTATATTAGAATGGGGAAACGAGTAAACGGGTCATCTGATGGTAAGTGATCCTCGCTATCCATGGACATCGACAATACTGAGGGGAAAGTCAGCATTATGTAATAAATATTAAATTTGGAACTTTTTTTTACACAGCACCATAATGTAAGAGTTAGTAGTACGTACATGACGTGCGCGTCGAGGCGCTTGTCCTGCACCATGTCTGCGAGCGCGCGCTTGGCCTGCGCCCACTGGCGCGAGTCCCGCGAGCGCGCGCGCACGCCGGCGAGCACGCAGCGCACGGCCTGCGCCGGCAGCGCCGCCAGCCGCGCGTCCAGCTCGCGCAGCTGGTCCTCCTTCACCCACACCACCGTGCCGTAGTCGATATACATCACCTGCGCAATAAACACTCATGTCTTTCCTCCTTCCTACAATATGGAACCCTTAAAGCGTGAAGAACCACCTTACGGGCCAGTATGGCACTGACAGCTGACATAGCGCTGTGGTATCGTGTCAGATGCAAGCGCAATGTGCGCCCCTATTTTTTTGGCTTTCTATCAGACGATATTTTTTTAATCTCACTCTCTCTAGATAAAAAAAAATGTCTTAGTTTTTGTGTTTTTTTTTAATCGATTTCGTCAGTGAAGCTTTCGATAAATTCAATATGGCTATCGTGTTTCTGACGAATTTATTAAACGATTGTTTGACATGACATGTAGAAAAAAAAATACCCACCATCTTGGATTTTGCACTTATTGACGACTGGCTACAAAATTGGTACTTGACGTTCTCTTTTACTTTCTGACATAGTTCTAAGTCAAAATTGTAAAAATTCCTGCCGTCGTCGTCAGGAGTCAATCGGCCCAAAATGCACAAAATTAATTTAAAGATAGCAGGCATTTTTGCAACGTAAATTTAGGTACCTAAATAAATATAATAATCGCAGATTTCATTAATTTTATAAAAATTACTTTTTTACAGTTAATGTGGAAAAAATTATAAAATAAAGGTAAATTTAATTATTTCAATTTGACAATAAATTTGATGATCGGTCTGTTATATGAGCAAACCGTTGACCAATTATATTTGGTAGTTTTTCATCTCATGATCGTTTAAAAAATACATAAAATGTATAATTTTACAAATAAAGTTAACGCCCCGTCATTTGGGCATTTATTGGTCGGAAACGGGCGGATATCCGACGTAAACACAATACTAGTCGTAACATGGTAGTAGTATACAGCCTTTCTCGATAAATGATCTATCCAACACTAAAATATTTTCAATTCGGATCAGAAGTGCCTGAGATTAGCGCATTCAAACCAAAAAATTTCGCCTTATCATATTAGTATAGATTGACTAAGAACAGACTTACCTCGACGCTCTGATCAGCTCTCATGACGGACATGACTCTGGCGCGATACCAGTTACCATCTGGAGGATATAAGGCTGCCACCAGCTCGCCCAAAGCCGGTGTTAACTAAACAAAAAAAGTAAAACATTATCATAACACAACAACACATCATAACAGCTTTTTTCCCGAAAGACAAAATTGTCAGCTATGTTTGATCTCATGTAATATGGGGCGATGCCGTGTATTGACGTACCCCATTTCAACCCGTGGATTTCACCCTTAGCCGCCTTTTACGACACCCACGGGTTGAAATGGGGTAGTGACATTATGTATTCTTAATTCGTCACTACACGGCTAAAAGGAAAATTACTCGACACTTCAATAATTACCGTAAGCTGTTTGTAAGCGATGCGTGTGGCGGGACTGTTCATGTCTTGTACGAGAGACGCGAGGTTAGTCGGCGGCAATACCAAGCCGAAACGTGGCGGCGCTTCATCTGTGAACGAAAATAAGTAACAATTATAATAAAACACTTCTACTAATCTTACTTCCCCTCAGGCTGAGAACGACAACTTCATATAATGACAACTTCCGAAAACGTCTATTCTAAAATAGACAAATTCCGAAAATCACAACTTCTGAAAGTGACAAATTCCGGAAACGAAAACATCCGAAAGTGATAATTTACTAAGAGGTGTCAGTTTCGGCCCATAATTATCGCCCTAGGGAGCGATTTTGCGCCGCACGCAACCAACGGCCACCCGCAACCTTAACCAGGTCGTCGGTCCATCTCGTGGGGGGGCGTCCTACGCTGCACTTTATGTCCAGCAGTGGACGTCATTGCGCTGATATGATGGTATGTTTACCTTTAAGATCATCTTTATTCTTCTCATTGAGTAGGTGCACGTATACCCTGTCGTAGTGGCACACGTACGTGACGAGCACCGTGTGCCACGTGTCGGGCGCGGGCAGCGGCACCGACTTGCACTTGCCGACCACTTCTAGTCTGTCCAGCGTCCACCCGTCTGGAATCAGAAATACATATATTAGTGGGACTTTTAATTAATACTTGCGGGCAACCCTGGGCTTCGCTCGTGTGTATCTTTATTTAGCCAACACTCAGCTCCTATTGGCAATAGCATGATGTTATATAGCCTTCTTCGATAAATGGGCTATCCAACACTAAAATAATTATTCAATTTGGTTCAGTAGTTAACCATAACATCACGCTATGACCAATATGCGCTGAGTAATGGCCAAAAATAGGACCACAGGACCAAAGCTAGGTTAAAAGATTTGGCTAAGCATTAAAGTTACAGTAATTAAAAACGTTTCCAAGTAAAATACACAGGTGCTTTGACTAGAAAGATCAATACAAGGAAATAGAAGGACAAACAAGAGATTAATTGGTTCGTTTTTGCAATCAGATCACAATTTGTTATTGGATTTCTCTGACAAGAAATTTCTAATTCGTTGACAAAAGTTATACGCAAATAAATAGGTGTCCTATAGTTAAAATAAAAATAGTGATATTTTTAAACGTTATCGGCCGAAGTGTATACGACTGCTTTGCAAGAGGTCCCGGGTTCGATTCCCGGGTCGGGTGAAAACGGTATTGGACTTTTCTATGATGAAATTCCAGTATTGAAATTTTCCCGGAGTTTGGTAAACAAATGTTCCCGGTTGATGACAATAGGCTCGCCCACTATTTCATGGGACCAAACATAGCTGGCGAAATGTGGGTGTGAAACACCTCTGCCTACCCCTTCGGGGAAAAAGGCGTGATGCTATGTATGTATGTATTATCGGCTATTGACGTACGTAGTGCGAAAGTTAACCCTCCGAAGTTGGCCAAGTAGAATACTCTTATTTAAATAAGACAGGTATGCAATATAATTGTACTTAATAATGTTCAATTGATGGTTATCCATTTTAGTAAGTATATGATATGATATTCTACCACATTCACACAGCGCCATCTAGTCCCAAAGTAAGCAATTATATTTGCTTGTGTTATGGGTACTAAACAACTGATATACTACTTAAATACATTTTTTTTTGTAAATACATACATATTATAGATAAATTACACCCACATTAAAGTAATTACAAGTACCTACCTATTTAAGCTACTCACCTGGGTGTTTGAGAATATGTTTCTTGGTGCATTTGTTTCCTTTAAAACAAGTCTTCTCAGGTCCTCCTTTGTAGTGTTTGCAGATGTCTGCTTCGTCACGACTGCTATAACCCTGTCAATTGGATACAAATACAATATTATTATTTAAATAACAATATGTATGAACACAAATACTTTTTTAGTGTAATGAACTTTTTCGATATCCCAATGATATTTCAAATTATACTATTTAGCGATCAAAAAGAGCGGCCTGAGTTTTTTGCAATCTCTTTAGGTTTAATCTTGTCAGCGAAGGAAAATTAAAGAAAATTTGCTGACGATGATGACGTTCATAATAAGTGACCTTAGTCAGTGTTTCTCAAACTAATTTATTCACAGACCCTATTCCAAAAAAAAAAAATTCGAACGCCTACCAAATTCTTTTAATCATTCCTTGCCCCACTAAACATGCCGTCATATGGTCAACATGCAAAAAAAAAATTATATTTCTGCGTTCCCCTGTTCAGGGCGTTATCACCCACTTTGAGAAACATTGATTTAAATGAATAAATGACTGATTATTTACACACCGTGACAGCTTCCACAGGGTCGTCATACTCGGGACCGTCGATCATGGTCATGACCCCTTCAGGATCCGAGTCATCAGGCGGGGGGATGTAGCGTTCACGAGGGTGTTGCAGCTGTGACGCCTCCGACTCTTTGTCAACTGAGAGATAATGTAGGTAGATGATGAAAGATGTATATTCGTGCCGAAATCATCATCAGCAACCCATTAAGTCCCACTGCTGGGCTCGGGTCTCCTCTCCTCTAACTAGAGAGCTGAGAGGGTTTTAGGCCCTAATCCACTCACGCTGGCCTAGTGCGGGTTGGTGGATCAGACTACTCATAGATTTTTTTCTAGGGTGTTCATGTGTTCCTCACGATGTTTTCCTTCACCGTTAGCAGATAGTAAGTCACTTGACTAGTACATATAAATTCCATAAAGTGGAATCCACATTGGTACTGCCGGTCGGAATCGAACTCGATCCGAATTATTTGCACGCCGGTCTCTTATCCATTCAGCCAACATCGCTTGCCGTAATATGTGCCGAAGTTGATGTAGAATAAAATTGTAAACTTATCATTGTCAAATTGTAGTTTGATATTTATTTTAATAATGTATGTTTTAAGTCGATATCAGTGGCTTTAAGCTGTTACTTTTATTATAAACATTTCAAAATAAAGCGGAAATATATTATTTTTTCGTGACGCGTCAGAGACGCCCCTGACGCATATCAATTTCATACATTTAATATGGTTAGGGACATTAGTATGTCGTGTCGACACGGCACGACACTCAAATATGTCACGACCGCGTCGCTTGGCGCGGCACGACATAGTAATGTGTTTCAGCGACAGACTATTTATTCAGAAATTATTATTAATCTACACATACCTACTTATACAATAACATAAACTTACAAATTATACGAGCGACGTGAGACGTCACAGAAAGAAGCGAGCCAAGTTTTAAGAGAGGTAGAGCACAGAGAGTAACCCCCGTTCAAACTGAGCCGCGTGCCTGGGGAAGTACCTCTACAAGACCGCAATACGTCACGCTGTGTCCCTAACCATATTAAATGTAATATGGTTAGGGACATATTATCGTGTCGTGACGCCACGACACGATACGACACTGAAATGTGTCTCTAACCATACAAAATGTATGAAACCGATATGCGCCAGGGGCGACTCTGGCGCGCCACACCACGCCACGCCACAGTAATGTGTCTCCCCTTTTACACTGCTCCGGTAATATATTCCTGCTAGTGAGTAGTGGTGGTCAGAGCTCCTTATATTACGGTAAACGCTTACCATCAGGGGGCGGGTAGAACCATTGTAGAAGTAAAAAAACTGTATAAAACTTACTAGGTAAAGCTAGTTTCCGTTGTACTATGATGTTGTTGAGTGTCTTGCCCGATGATAACACGACATACACACCCAGAGACTCTGAAGTACTATCAACAACATAATACATATTATAAGTTATTTTTTATTGCAGACTAGCTATGTTCGCGACTTCGTTCGCTTGTGATTTCATAGTTTTTTTCATGGAACCCTGATATTTTTTTTCAAAATCAAAGTAGCCTAAATTACTCATTGTGATATTCGCTATCTGCCACTAAAAGTCACTTTTTAATCAGTCCAGCCGTTCACGTGTGATATTGTGACCAAGAGAGATAGGAATTCATTTGTATATATCGAAAATAAACTTAATAGATCCAGAAGTAGTTTTATCTTAAAAACAAAGTGTCTCTACTAGAATGTGAAAGTAACTCTAATTTTTAACTTACGTTTATTGACATAAGGTTCAGATTTCAAGTGTGTAGATAGTATGATTTTAAGATAGCTCCATAATATATAATTTTTTCTGTTACAAAGGCCAGTTTTATGTCTTTAACATGTTATAAATAAGGTTCAAAATGTATTAACGATCGATGTATCAGTGAGATATAACAAACTTACTTGTCATCAACTTCAATATTACACTGGGAGCCGATGTATCCTCTCATGAACTCTTCTTGTTTCTCCATCAAGTCTTTGTTCTGGTAGCCCATCAGGTCCACCTGTACAATATCAATTTTTGTCATTAAATATTTTATTTATTCAATGTAATCAGTTAATATCTTACGCACAATCATTATTTTCCATAAATTTTCATTGAATATTTTAATTTTCTGTGTTCTCTACATTATGAAATTTTACCATACAAATCACAATCCTTCAAGAGTTCTTAAAAAGGATTTCTACGTGTGATTTTAGTATTTAAACGAAACTATTTTTCTATTATTTTTAAAATAATCTTCAAACAATTTTTTTTCCATTAAAACATTTATCTAAACCAGAAAACCAGAACTACTTTTGAAAAATGTCATTATATCATTGTAAGTATAAATACGAACCCCGGCGAGATAGCAGCAGCGAGCGTAGGGTGGCTTGTCACAGAAGCGAGCGTAGAGCGGCTGCACGTACTCCACGGGCACCAGCCGCATCTCGCCCGTGTCCACCGAGTAGATCTCCGCTACGTTACTGTCGTCCTGCTTCAATTTATATTGTAAAATATCTACCAGACTCTGACTCTTCGCTCGCGTTATGTCGATAAATTGTATGCCTAATCCTTTACTCAACTCCTAGACTATATTTTTGGGAATATTCATGAAGATCGGATGGGTGGTTTAGGCGTAAAAACGTAAAAACAGACTCATATTCGAGAATAGACGGGTTTTATTTTATTATTCTATAATTTCATGTTTATTTTTGTAAACAATCTTTGGAAATGAGACGTCATTATGGACATTTTTTTTCTCTTTATACAAAAAGCCCTGTTGCAGGGAACTTTACACACATATAATTAACGATTATTAGCAGACACAAAATACTTTGTGTCTGTTAATCAGACTCAAAACAAGCGATTACCGGAACCACTATCCCACGGTGACAGCATTTTGTCTACAATTACTGATACAGTCAGCGAAAAAGTAACAACACATTTTAAATTAGTTACAATAAGTTTACAAATGAAAAGTTAGAGATTTATTACGATATTGGTATTAATATGACTGATGTACTAAATATTCCCTTATCTATACTAATATTATAAAGCTGAAGAGTTTGTTTGTTTGTTTGCGCTAATCTCAGGAACTACTACTGGTCCGATTTGAAAAATTATTTTAGTGTTGGATAGCAAATTTATCGAGGAAGGTTATAGGCTATATAACATCACGCTACAGCCAATAGGAGCTGAGCAGAGGCCAAACAAAAGCGACGGAAGCGAAGCCCCGCGCGACTTCTAGTTTAATATATTTAATCAGTTGTCTATACTGGTGAAGTCAGTTAACAAAAATATGCTCTTATAGCTTTACACATAATATAATAATATTCTACCACATTCACACAGCGCCATCTAGTCCCAAAGTAAGCAATTATATTTGCTTGTGTTATGGGTACTAAACTGATATACTATTTAAATACATTTTTTTTTGTAAATACATACATATTATAGATAAATTACACCCAGACACAGAACAAACCTTTATGCTCATCACACACTCACAAACCACTAGAGCAACAGGCCAGTCAATATCACATAGGGCGCATTTTTATTTATCTCGCATTTACTAAAAAGGTACTAACCTCCCCAATCTTAAGGAACAGTCCCCTATAGTAGCAGTCACTCTCCTCATCGTAGAACGCGCAGCAGCCGAGAGACTTTACCTCTTTCATATTCAAAGACTTGTGGTTTTGGGTGTAGTACTTCGTCATTTCTATCATTAACCTGCAATGGGAGACAAAATCATCATCATCATCAATCATCTTTTGAATGTAAAAGTTCATTGTGAAATACAAGAATTAAAAAAATGTCTAACTGCACTTAGAGACGTCAATTAGCAGTAATATGTATGTATTAAGTGTATTAACCCTTTATCGGGCAGACGAAAAAAATTAAAAATTTTACGTTTCAAGTGTGGGCCTGGTGAAATGTAAGAAACTACTTTACGTAAAATTAAATTGAACTCACTGAAACTGAAAAAAAGTATTTTACTTAATTTTTTTTTGTCTAAATTATAGTTTAAGGTCTTGCCATTTTAATTTTTTTTTCACATTTACCTGGATTGGTGTGGTGGGAAAATAGTTCCCTATGCCCGTTAAAGGGTTAACACAATTTTTTCATTGAATAATCGTCTTTAGGCGTATCGACTAAAGTAACAAACGTGTAAAACTAAGTATTACACGTTTTTACTAAATAAATTTTAAAGTTAAGTAACATCTCTGAGTACGGCAATAAGAGTTCTAATATATTAGATCTCTTTTCTCTTATTAGAGCTCTGAAACGATACAGCTTTTAGACACTAACTTTCAAAAGGGAACAGACAAGGTAGCTGGCATCCGGGTGGCAAGTCGTGCAGTGACCACCTTAGCCGGTACATAACGGTGTTAGTATGCAAGTATTGTTTGCTCAAAATTTTATTATTTTAACATATTGATTATTAAAATCCTGAATAAAATCCTTAATTAAGTTTATATACAAAGTGTTAATACTCACGCCTGCACCTCGTCAGGGTCGTCAGTAATCACCCAGAAGAAAGCTGCGTCAACATGCATGATGGTGGCTTCATATACTTGGTCACACTCCAGCACTGACTGCGGTGGAAGGTTGCTGCCATCCATCGGGGAAGGTGGTTCTGTTAACAATTTATTTAATTAATAGTAATAATAGATTAAATATTACTGTTTAAGGACAGAAGCTCAAAATAGAAATTTGTACAAATGGTCATCCGTCTATAAATCAACCTTACACGGAGTTGCTTAATCTTGATGATCCATTATTATACGAACATCTCGGTACTGAATTGCTACAAATGCCTCAGAATGGCTAATGATTTATGAGACGAAAGGTTTTGAAATTTTTTGAACCTTATTCCTATAGACAGAAGATGCAAATTCACTCACACTTATATATTAATTTTCAACTCATATATTATAACAGATATTTTACATTTTATGTGCAACATTTATTATCTATAAAATTTACCTTCAATCTTAATATTTCTTAATTCATCTCCAAGTTCACACTGCACCTCCTTAGCCATCACATCAGTCTTTGGTCGAGTCATAGTTTCTTCTGAAGAGCTTGTACTTGAGAACATGATCAGTGACTGGTTGGTCTTTGGAGTTTTTACTCTCTTGGGCTTCTCAGGAGGGCAAAGGTTGGTACAAGCACTGGATGTGGATGGTGCAGGCTCCGAAAGTACGTCAATAAGGTTGAGAGGTTCCGGAAGTGTTGCCGGTTGTAGCTTTGGAGTATCCTGGACTGGTGTGTATTCCAGCAGCCCAGTTTCTTCTGCAAAGTTGGATAAATTTATTGTTATTATTTATAAGCTGAGAATTCTCTCATTCCTCAAAGAGATCTTTTTCACATAGACATGAAAGGATCATAATATTTGGGAATTATTCGACACTCAAAATAATTAAATTTATTTGTATGTACCCAATCTCTAATACAGTGAAAACTTACCAAGTTTAGATATCGCGATGTTAAAGTCTGTTATCAAGTACATGTATTCATCCAACTGCTTCATACAGTTCAAGAAACGCTCCTTCAGTTCAGACGGGTCACAGTTCAGCTGCGGGACAAACCCTTGAGTCTATAACCAACAAAACATTAAAATTTTATAAAACTAATTGACTGCTACTTTTATTGTATGGGCTTGAGACAAACATTGGGGTTGAGTTTCAAGTCACCCAGAAGGATTCAAACTTGACTTAACCATATAAGCCCGACAACTTCTTGTGTCCCCCGATATATACCACTCCATGTAGATGGTCGACAATGAACATGCACCAGTAACTTTGATGAAACATTTTAGTACCACAAGGTTATGAGTCATCATATCAGACCAATGATGGCCACTGCTGGACATAGGCTTCACTAAAACTCCCCCACAGTGAGCGACTTTGTGTATCTACATCCAAAGACCACCTTTACAAGGTGGTCGGTCCATCTCGTTGGGGGTCGCCCTACACTGAGCTATCCATTACGTGGCCGCAACCTTTTTGCCCCATTGGCCATCCTACAAGATATATGATTATATTATATTTATATATATGATTATATTAGATATATGATTTTAATAAATAAATTTCTACAAGCCAATGCAGACAGACATATTTTCTGACCATATTGCAGTGTTGGCTAAAAACAGTCGTATTTATTTAAGTTTTATGTAATATTTTGGGTGAAATACTCGTAAATGTTAAAAAGTAAAATAATAGATAAAACCCTGTAATATAAATAAATATATAATTTTAAAATCTCTTATGATAAATTGTGATAACTTTGATCTCAATTATGTATACTGCAATATAAGTACTTCGATTATAATAAATAGGTATAGGTATAATAAATATGTATATATAAAGCTGTTATTGTTAAGAAAGTAAGTTAGTTTATAAGAATTTTGTTAAGTAGTATAACATGTAAGCGATTTGGTTCACACTGTTAGCTTATAATGTTTCTTTTTTTTTAATAAATAAATAAATATGTGGTCTGATATAATGATGTCGGCAACTTTAATTCTCTTGCAGATGTCCTCATTACTGACTCAATCACGCAGGGAAACCACGAGCATAGTTCTTTCCAGGGCTCGCTGACCGACTGAGCTTTCTAACGAGGCCCATAGTTAGTGGCCTAATACTTAGGGTGATGTTATGAGGGCCTCAAATATAATAGTACTAATATGTACATAGGAACTTTCTCTGTTCATAATCTTGTTTGTACAGATGAGGAAAAAAGACTGCTTTGGGTTTGTATTATTCTGTATTGATATTCTTAATATAAGCCAGGAGTGTGGAAATGTGCTCGGTGAATGGCGATGCCCTCCGTTACATGGGATCAAAAAACTTTTTTAACTTATTATTCTTAACGTAATTTAACATATAAAACACTTCACATTTTTCATTTACAATCTTTTTTTTACATGTGACTTGATTTGTTAATAACAACAAAACAAAGTTACTAACTCAATATTTAATTAACTATATAAATCATTCAAGTACAGAAACGAAACAAAAACTTACATGTAATCAGTTCCATCAAAGCATAACCTCTAAAGAATGTTTGCATCGGGCGATAATGCACTGACTAAGTTTTGTTGCTACAGAGCTATCCGAACGGTGCACGACAATTCCCGAACAGGACCGCCAAAGCGTTGCCGCGATAAACGAAGCTAGGCGAAAGTGCACGACAACTTCCGAAATTAGTTTCGGTTTCGGCAAAAGTTTCGGCCAATTATGGCCGAAACCGAAACTGCCGCCGAAACTTGATTTTTGGCCGAAACTCGGTCGAAACCGAAACCAAAACTGAACTATCGGTCGGACACTAGGTATTAGAGTTGTCATAATCAAATAATTCTATATGCTATATATACCTATGTGGTATCAAAGCACCACTATATGGTTGGTAGTCCAAAATTATTATGGACTTTTTAAGAACAGTGGAACTTTTGTTTTGTATCAGTCAAGGTAATGTTTCTATTCTGTGCTCTGGAGTTAAGCATATTAATAAAGATTATTACTCTCAATATAATCAGTTCACTATTAACCTATTTTCAAATTATGCATTTGTATTTATTATGCCATGAAACAATAATATTATGTGCCTACCGACTTAAAATAAAAAATACGTAGGTAATAAAAAAAATATGTTCGATCGAGTAATAACTTTATTACCGACCTATATAACCTTTGAGTCAATAAATGTTAAAAGTTCTTTTACGTACTCAATTAAGATTTAAAACATTACAACTTACCTTCGTTTTTAGCTTATTAATGTCTTCGATAGCACGATCACATTTTTCATTAAATACGCTTAATCTCGCTTCTAGTTCGTTCCGGCGATGCAGAGTCAGAGTTGCGAGGTCCACGAAACTCCTAAAACATTATTACATTTAAAAAATATCACTTATTCAAGATGGAAAACATGATTTAGAAAGGCATGTTAAAATATACTTACATTGTCACAAAATTATTCTTCTAGGACTAGAAGAAATAGTATGTAAATTAAACTCTAAAACCATACAGATAATTTTATTATCCAGGTAATAGTTGCTTTAAAGTATTATAAACATTAACTTGTTTGTTGCAACTTATTCAATACAAATAAACTAAATAGAATGTAACCACTACGAATACAAATACAAACCAAATTATCACATTTCAATTCACTGACATACAGACAGACGACAAAAAAAAGTCAAGCAAAGTTTACACAGATAATATACAATGAATGAATGACTGATTTATAATAGAAATACTTTAATAATACATAATAATATTTTGTATTATGTATACACTTCAAATAAATAATAATATCATATATTATTATTTATTTGAAGTGTATACATAGTATACAAGTGAATTATATTTAGATAAAAAAGGAGAACATATTTTTAAATTTGAACGTTATTTTACGCCATCTAGTTAATTATTTTAGCACTACACAATTATAGTTTTATTTCTGCAATCTATTCGATACTTGATGGCGCTGCATAATTTTTTTTTACATTAGACATGCGCCTATTAGCTAATAGGTGGCACTACTTGTGTAATAATATAAATCTAACGTTTGAAAAACATACGATTTCAATAGATAGAGAAAGTATTGAAATGAAATAAAAAAAAAATCAACTTTAAATTGATGTGATTACCATGGCTAAAATACCCCTTAACGTAACGTAACAACCTTTATACTTACTTATCTATATCTACTTACCTCGTGTATTTAATAGGAAAGCTATAGAGTTTATTTGTTTGTTTGGTTGAACGCTAGTATCTTAGGAACTAAAGGTCCGATTTAAAAAAATCTTTTAGGGTTGGATAGCCCATTTATCGAGGAAGGTTATAATAGGCTATATAACATCACGCTATGGCCAATGGAAACAGAGCAATGGCCAAATAAAGAAAAACGGGAGCGAAGCCCCGCGCGACATCTAGTAGGTATTAAATAATATGATGGGAACCTACATAAATAACTAGAGGCAATTAGTTTTACTAATCCAACGTTTACTTACCTTAGGAAAATTCTCTTGGCAGCCATATTCATTAAGCGGGCAGCGGGTTACGCACTACGTTTCAATTAAAAAGGCCAGAAACTAAACAAGAGCGGCATAATAAATTCAGTGCACCCTGCTCCTGCCCGCCACTAATTGGATTCAGAGGCTCAAGCAACCAATTAGTGTGAAAGAGACGGGAGATAAGGGTGTTGCTGGCCAACGAGGGAGGGAAACGAGAAATACCGTACGTATTTAAAAATATGTGTAGGTATTAGGTATACATACATTATCACACCTTCGGACTCGTGTATGAAAGGTGTTATTTTTTTGTTTTACGATGGTGGTATACAGACATAAGGCTCCGTCTGACGGCAAGCGGTTACCGTAGCTTATGGTCGCCTGTAATACCAGAGGCATCACGAGCGCGTTGCCGACCCTTAAGTAACCTATTCACTCCTCGTTTGAACAACCCCATACTGTAGTTATCTTGTTTCTATTAAATGATGACGTGTGCCGGCGTCCTCTGATGGCTGAAGCACAGGGTTTTCAGTAATGACCTTGACTCTTGGCCTAATTTAGTACAAAACTCAATTACTGCCAATGCAACATCGTATTAATTTGTGGTTTAGTTTCATAATTTTTATATATTATAATCTTTCGGGCCCTGATTCTGACTCATCGGATTGCTCCCGGATCGTAAACTTTTTCGAATCTTAGAACGACGTATTTTTACAGCTTAGGTAAGTTATTAAGTGTTAGAAATTAGTTTACCGTGTAGAAAATTAAAAACTGATTAATATAGGTTTCTACATCCATCTATTTTTATAACATTCTGTTTTTTAACTTTAAATAAACTGACAGTTCTGGCCGAAAATATTCCGGCAGCTCAGAATAAGGGGGCCGGTCGGTCTATATATCGACAGAAGTTATAAATATGTTTTTTGACAAACTTTGTTTCGACTAGGCATGGCGATCCATTAGTGCGAGTACCATATATACATTTTTATTTATTTTAAAACTTTATGCACAATAGTACATACAAAGGTGGGCTTAATTCTAAGGCAGCCAAGCTTAGGGTGATGCAGCGAAGATCATGGTAGGTTGAGAAATAAAAGAAAAATTGTAGCATGAATGAAAAAGAGAGAATTATATGTTAAAAATAATACAATATATAGGTAAGGAAATAAATTCATCAGCAACCCATTAAGTTCCACAGCTGGGCTCGGTCTCCTCTCCTCTAACTCTCCTCTAATCAGACATACTCCTAGAATTTCTTCTAGGGTATGTGGGTTTCCTAAGGAAATAAATTACAAATAAAATAATTGGATGTAATTATATCTGGAAGTAAATACTTAATTAAAATAAAATAATACATAATTTTATATAAAAAATATACAATACCTATAGTTAAGTAGGTACTTTAAAGTTTATTGACGGGATAATTCTATATATGGCACGTAGAGTAAATTCCTGGTATACCATATTTAAGATGTATATATTTTATATATACCTAAAGAGATAATATTTTAAGACATTTATGTTCTTCAGATTGGTAGATAATGCTTAAGGCAATCCATCTGCAGGACACAAATTATTATATATTATGAAGTATTGAAAAAATAAGTAGATAACTTCAATTACAACTCCAAATTACAGACATGTATAAATCCTTGGGGACGCCTTCAATGTGCTTATGGCTTAGTGCTCATATATAGAATACCTACGTACTACAGATTTGTAGCTAAATACACATACAGCTCAATTAGATAGGCTTCGACGTAATTAGATGCATGTCTGCATGAATCGTTATCGATTATTAATGACATCATAATCCCAAAACGAAGTTCAAATCTAAATTCATACGTGTCATAAATTTCCACACCTTCTAAATTATTTAAATTCTCACAGGATTTCTCTCATATGTCTAAAATATAATATTTTTCGGAGTAGAAACAGTAGATAACACGACAAAAATAACTGGAAACCCACATCTCTTAAACTTACTCTAAAACATATTTTCCTGGAAATAGTGACGTAGTTATGACTTTTTGTATATGAATTATTAAGGAAAATTATATGTCATGGAGTGAAAGCATTCTACACAAGTCATTCGGACGTAACATTCCGACATCATTATCGCATTATTCCGCCGTATCTACCGGACAGCAGCGGCACAATTTTGCGTCGCTCCCGGTGCCGGTACCGATGTTGCAGACACTCCAGACACTTCGCCCTGTCCGGTACATTCACGAGATTAGGGTTGCCAGGTCGTCAAACCTAATAGCAGGATATACCAGCCAGTTTGACTGGACATATGGGTAAAAAAGCCGGTCAAAGACAGTCTATGCGACAATTTTATTATTTAACTAGCTGACCCGGCAAAACTTCGTACCACCATATTTTATTATTCGTGGTAATGTTCCATTTTCAAATGTCTATATGGAGATTTTAAAACACAAAATTTTTAATTATACACTCAATTTTTCGTATAATTTCTTACATGCATGCCTTGCCTCGATAACAGCAAATGGGTGATTTTCAACAATGATTTTTTTTCTATCATTTCGGTGAGATTTTTCATAACAATGCTTTTTACATATATTTCGTAACAAAATGAAACTTTAACCTTATTTGTAACATATGCGTGAGTGGACATCAAGTAACATCAAAACTTACTGAAATATTTAAGGTTGAATTTGTGGTAGTCCACTGAAATGAAAAATTTTCATTTCGGTGGACGATTTACGGCCACCGAAATGAAATTTCACCTCAAATTTTCATTGCCACCAAAATGAAATTATTTTTGTCCCCATATCACTGAAATGATATATATATTTTACTTTTTGGCGGGAATCCACGGTTGTTGTGGTGCGTGCGTGCGCTCCGACGAACAGAGGCGGACTGATTCGAAGTGACGAAAGACACGGGGGGCGCAAGAATGCAATTTTGACGAAGCTACTCTACTAAAACTTACTGTCCACCAAAATGATAACTTTTTTCAGGACAAAAGTTGACTGCTTATCAAATGTATAAGAAATAAGATAAACAAACAATATTAGTTTGTTTTTATAGGTTATGTTATAATTTATTGATATAAAAGTCGATTTTAGTCCAAATAATAAATGCAACTGCAGGGTAAGATATTTTACGAGCGGAAGTAGTAGCGTTATGATAAAATAACACTTTGTAATTATTTTTTTTTATGTAATAGAGGACATAACTCAATATTTTTTTTTGCCATGGTAGAGAAGGACCTATTTTACTATGAAATATTATCAAAATCATAAAACGAACACATTGCACTACCGTTCTCAGGACTGCCGTGTATTTTTTTTGCTTGTGCAATTCACCCAAATACAACAAAAAAAGAATTAGCCACATCGGTCGAGCCGTTTTCACGTGAATCCATCACATAGCTACTTTTCGGCAATCCATTTTTATTTATAAAGATTGTAGTAAATATCATAATAAATTGAAGCCGCTGCGCCGCTAGTTCGTATAACCATAGGATCGGTCAAATGTTAAAAGCCTGACAAGCCGGAAACTTTAAATTTGCCTAAACAAGCATTGAAAAAACTTAACTATATCCAGCGTTATCCGGACGCTTGGCAACGCTACAAGAGCGGTTATTACCGTCGGGCCGACGTTTAACACAATTTGAGATAATGCTCTGGGACAGATACTTACCCTGATCGATGCTAATACCTTTTATTGATATAGGCCAACTGTTATTAGTATACTGACGGGTGTAGGATAGTTAGCCTCAGCAAATTGCGCTAATATTGCCGCTAGACGCGCTCGTGAGACTCTCAAATTGCCGCCTGTTGTACATTGTGAGTTATTTGATAATTCTCAGCCGTTCTATTAGGTACTATAGCGTTTTACTTAAACTTATGGTTTATTACAACTACAGGAATACCGTCCATTTTAAGATTAAAATGATGTATTAATAATATAATTATAATTTGTTATATCCAACGCGCGCTGTGTAAGTTGTAAAAAGAAATATTTGATTGTGACTAACGGAGATAGATTTCTGAGATTGATTTTATTAAACCTGAGTACGCGTGTTATTCTCTGGTATTTTAGCCATTTCTATGCAAAATATTACTTTTATTCGATGATCTATTCATCTATTGTAACGCGATAGAACGTAAAAAACAATTTCGCATTTAAAATATCAAAACACAGTCTGGGAAAACTCGCACGGTGTAAAAGAGGTTTAACTGTAATTTAACAGGCAGTTGTTGTGGGTGTGGCAGGTTAGCCTGTCGAAGTCAATAATATAATTTAGACGTTTCCATACACGCTCCGTGAATATTATCTACATTTAGTTTTTCCGATTGCTCTGTAACGAGGAAGAGCTATTTACAAATTGGTACGTGTCAAGTGTAAGATAATAGAGATGTTATAAGTATTAAATAAATTACCCGCGTATTCGCGTAGTGGATGACGAAGAATATACAATGTATAACAGATTAGTTCTTTTTATTCGCAGGATCACTATTTTTCTGAGTGAGACGTAAACAAAAATAATACATCTAGTCAAGAGAAGGAGAACTAGTAGGTGATAGGTACTCAGGGATCCTATTATGAATTTTGATATCGAAATACTCGGAGTCGATATCGCTGCCAAATATTTGAGACAACATTTTAAAATGGAATCAGTCGAAAGTTCCAAGTAGGTACTGTTAGTTATTCTGTTCAAGAAGGTCCACTGGTGATAATAGGCTAATGCCTATTACAATCTTGAGTCTCCACTCTCACTGTCTCTCCAGACACGGACTTAGGGCTAGGCTATTTTTAGCATCGGTGATTTTGCGACTGTATTGATGCTGTATCGCGTTTTGGCGGCTCGCTGCGTTCCATCTCTGTATTCAAAGTGCGCATTTTAGAGATTCTTTCACTGCATTTAGCTTCTAAAAAGCGACTAAATCGCTGACCGGCCATGTTAAAAGTAGGGTGTATGCTATGACCCCTTAGCAGAGAAAGGCAATGAGTTGTTGATGATGAAGAGATGATCATATCCCACCCGTGGCTCCACCCGTTCGTATGACGGTTAAAAGTTACAGTACCGATGTTGATTTCACTTTGGGGTATTTATATGTACTTGTTATGTGACTTACCGTCTGCTAACGGTCAAGAAAAACATCGTAAGGAAATCGTACTTACTATAGAAAAAAATCTAAGTGTCTGATCCATCAACCGGCATTAGTTTATCGTGTATGGATTATTATCTAAAGTTCTAAATCTCTCTCAGCTTTTTAGATAGAGGAGAGGAGAACAGAGCCCAGCGGTTGGATTCTCACACGAAACAAATATCTGCTTCGTGTGGGAACCCAACCCACTTCACTCAGCACAGAAGTTAATGGCGAGGCCACCATGTTAACCACTAGGCCACGGTGACAGACAAGAATGTACAATTACTGCGCAGTTCCCGGGTTCAGGTCTGTTTAGTTTTGAAATTCTTAGTATCAGCCCAGAGTCGGAATTGAACCCGATTAATTGACTCGCTGCTTTTACATACGACCTAGCATAGCTGGTTGAATGTGTGAAGCACCTCTGCCTACCCCTTCGTGACATAATGCGTTATTTCTATTTATGTTATTTATATATATATTATATATATATATTACGACTTTCTATTGGTGATTGTTTAAAAATATTCTTAATTTTATTGTCATATTTATTCGCGATGTTTTTTGTGAATTTTAGGACATGGTATGTTTTAATAATTCCATTGTTAAAAATTTTACAAATAATGTTATTTAAGTGATCAATAAGTCAATGCCTTGTGTTGGTAAATCACAATAATATATCGTACACCCACGCAATACGCACTAGCAGTCAAAGAATTGTAAGTCATAAAATACTGCGGGACTATTTTGAACCTCAGAATAGAAGGCACAAGACTGATATTGCCAGAAAGACAAATATCTTCTTATGCCTCTTTAACACTGTAGTGATATGTCTTATAATAGACGTAACAATACTCCAGTGATAGATGTCGTTGCTAATTTCACATTTAAATGTATGTTGGTAAATTATTATTTATTTCTGTAAATAAAAGGAGAGACACAGTGAGATTTCTCTTATCAACTAGCGAAGTAGGTACCTATATAATATCTTCACTCTACAGAAAACAGGGTCTTTCATCAATCTCAATCGTCGTCAATTCTATGAGCTGATCGCCTAACTGGTAGAATCGAGAATGAACCTTTTTAAAGTCATCGCGCGTCTTTTCATACCAGTGAACAATGGAAAAAGAAACGACGACTTCAAAAAAGACCTATAACCTTCCACGATAAATGGGCTATCCAACAGTATAATAATTTTTCAAATCGTACCAGTAGTTTCTTAGTTGTAAAACCAATTAAATTAATAAAAACAACTTTGAAATGTTTATAACATGCCTACTCTAAAAAGCTGTTATTTTAAGTTAACAGACACTACAATTTTATTTATTTGTATTTCATTATTCTATCATTATATTATTATTTCATTTAAAATATGTTTTCATATGCTGAATTAAAGTTTGTTCTGTCTGGGATAGCTAATGTTACAAGGAGTAACTTACGCTACGTTGATTTTCAAAAAAACTATGAAAACGCAAGCGAACGAAGTCGCGGGCAGAGCTAGTCTTAAAATATATTTAATTTGACAGCAGTTTATAAACATTCTACATGGAATTCGGCTCTATTAAAAGATGTAAGTACAGCATACAAATTAGTAACATTGATTTTTAAGCCAGTAGGCAATCAGGCCATCAGGCCCATAAAGTTTGAAAAAAGAATCATCGACGTTAATAACTTATTTTTCTTCTAAACATTCCAAAGAGGTATCACACATTAATTTCATTCTTGGAATACGAAAAGTTAAGCATTAATTAGTTTATAATCCAACGTGTTACGTTTCCCGCTATTTAATGAGTAATTAAGGAGGTACGAACATCACTGCGGGGCTCATTTTCCCTCTAATTACGATTACAACTCAACCAGAAATCGTAAGCGTTGTATGGAGGCGTCAATACGCCCCTTGGTATGCCTCGTTCACATACGGTTGTACGGTGTTCCACTCGCACCTTCTACTTGCTAACTTATGAAGTCAATAGTGATAGTTTACAGGTACCTAAGTACTTATGATTATTGTCATATCTACTCATCATAGGAAAATTAAAATTACTTAATCAATGCGTTATGATTGGGGGGTTGGGATGACGAGACTACCTATACCTATATCCTAATTCACGAGTAGGTATATAGGCTCGGCTTTTATAGTTTGGAAAGTTAATTACAAAGAATTGTAGTGGTTACGAGAGCGAAAACGTTTGCAATAGATAGATTTAATAGATTGAAAACATTTTATTTTAAATTATGAGTGGACGATGGTCAGTTCATAACTGGGCTAGGGACTATAAAGTGCAGGTAATATAAATAATTAGCCTGTATCTTTCTTTTAAGAGTATAACAGACAACAGAACTTTTGACTAATTATATCTATGATTTAAAAACCTATGTAAATTTATAAATTAGACGCAACTCTCCAATAAAAACTTCATTAGCAAAACAAAGCATTTAGTTTAATCGCATAATGAATTTGCAATATCTGACAAATACAGTTAGAAGTCAATGAGGTGCAACCGTGTATTACATATAAATAAATCGTGAGCGAAACCTGCAATTTGACTTGCCAAATTACTCTACTACACTAACTACACATGACCACATCATTCAAACGGGGCTTAGTCGGCGCGGTCCCTATAATTATTATTAACATTCAGCTGTTTCGCCCGTGGCCCGTAATTAAAACATACTTAGGCTGAACAAGCTCTCGCCTTTGCCAGATTAATGTCTAATAGAAATGTAGCACATGATTACATTAATAAAGTACAAGGTATTATCGAGTTTTTACATACAACACGAGTGATTGATTGCGTGTAGATTACACTCATTCCACTAGCGTGTATTATGTATTTACATAGACTAGTTCAAGTATTTGATGGTGTGAACGAGGCATAGTTTTTATACATAACAAAACTGATGATCACAAAAAACTTTGCACACGTAGTAAATAGGCTTATTAATTATGTATCTTGATGTATAAGTGTTGAAAGCCAGTATAAATAGGTAAGTATTATATTTAAATTTGGGTTACAGTTTCTAAGTTAACATTTGTTTTTATCGCAACGTTTAGAATTAAACTGTTTTATTTTTCATTCACGACAACACGAAATTTTAGAAGAACTCTACACAGTAAGCTTTCATCATGTATTTTTTATCTATGATATTTAAAGACAATTTATATTTAAGTAAGTATATAAAAATATTGTGTACAATGTCTACAATATTGTGTGCTTGTGTGTAGTGCTTGAAAGGCTGATTTTGAGCGTACCGGACCGATATGTGTGGAGACGAAGAAAGCCGCCACTATTTGCCGTACCCGCAGCCAGAACTAATTTAGGTCAGAAAACACCTTTAATTCAAACAGTAAAATTAATTAATTAATTAATGAGGATACTTTGCAGAATTGATATTTTTTCGAGACAATTGAGTGAGCTCGCAAAAATTATATTGTATTATACAGCCACATATAATGTTTAAGTTTTTGTTGTTTTTCTTTTATATTTTAAGTAATTATAAAGTAAGTACCACACTATTGTATTGGAAAAAAAATCTGTAAAAATAGTGAATTTATGTAGTAATAAATAAATAAATAAAAAATATCACGAGTCGCGACACCGATGACGTAAGAGTCGAATATTAAAACGAATGACAATACGTCTGTATAATAGAAGGCAATCTCAATTAAGCCCTGTACCGAACTCCTTGTATAAAAGAGAAAGAAAGAGGGGCCCTCTTTGAGATAACGGCAGTACTGCTGCTATGTTGGAAGTCAGGAGATATCTCCGTGCCAGGCAAACAAAATAAAAAAATTTCTGTTGTGAAATTCTGACATTAAGAATTCTCGTAGTCTGAAAATAAGGGCGGTTAATACAAATACTATGTTTGATGTAATCTACCATCAATCTGTGTTTTTTATTTAGATAAACAATAGTAATTCATGTTTCCGCAGTTCGCTTCCATCTGAAGCTCAACAGCTCTTAAAGTACAACATAATTTCAGAACACGTTCAAAACATTGTAATTTAACATTTAAATCTCTGAAAGTCGTGAAATCTCATCTAGTGTTCGTAATAAACTTGCAGCCAAAGCGAAATTGCTAGCCGTAATTGTACTTCAAAAGTGTCTGGAACCGCACTCCGTAGTGTGGGCGGAGCGCTCGCATCAAAGACTTTATTAACATGTCAATATGACAGAGATAGCGATATAAACAGTTCGTATGTTAGAGCGAGACAGCAACAAACCCAGTGGAGCTTCTATGCGCGGGCGCACCACAAAGGCTGTATTGTTTTCAGTTGTTAACGCCTTTGTGTCTAGTTATTGATGTGAAAGCATTTGTTTATGATTGTATTGTCTATGTTTGGCTACTGTACTGAACGGATATTAGTTATTAGCTGGAAAAAGGCTTTTGTTGTCATATTTGTGTAACATAGTACTGTCTTTGAGAATTGGTTTTACTTAGTTTAATGTTATATAATTTTCTTGCAATAAATGTATTGGAAAAAGGAAAGATAATAATAATGGAAGTGAATTTATTAGGCGTAAACTGTACTTACTTGAAAAAAAAATGGTTTTAATTTGAATAATTATTTAAAACAAGCTTCTGTAGGGTGGAGGCATACTTATTCATGTGAGATTTTTTTCGAAATAAATGAAAAATAAATCTACGATTGATGATGATGATGACTGACAAAGAAGGTCCTATTTATCTGTAAAAGCCATAAAATCCCTTATAAATTTTTAGAATATTTTCTCACAACCCCTCACCTGTGTAATCAACCAATATAACGGTCACAATTCTATTCTACATTCAAATTAAATGACAAGACAATGCGACAAAAAGTCGTCAATATCACTTGTCAGTCACAAAAGAGGTGTAATGGCTTACGTAGCGACAAATCGGAGGACATTACCAGCTGTCAGAGTGACACAAACTGAGAATTAATATGGGAACACGATTGACACTTGAGGAACATGGTGTGGCTATCAGTTTGAGGATATTTGGGACATGTCCGAGGATATTGAGGGCGTCTAATTATTGTTAAGCCATTGAATCTGAAGTTGTCAGTGATAATTCTCAATTAATAAATTAATATTAATTTTTCAGGTAAGAAAACTTTAGTAGTATTCCGGATTTGAAATTTGATGGTGTTTACGTTTTTTTAGTTTTAGAAAGCGCATGAAGCAGACGGATTGTAATCATATATTGAATTATAAAGTTCAGAAATATAAGTGCATCTCTGTTTGAACACACATTTGTATACTATAAAATCTCCTGCAAAAATGGATAGGTAACTATTGTGTAAAATTAGTAGATAGGTACCAAATACCAAAATATACGACAGACTTACAAGAAAGCAAATCTAACTACTTAAATTGTTAAAAAATATTCCACTGCTTACTCTTAGTACATGAAAGAGCTTTTAGTATATAAAATTTCAATCTCATAAATAAACCTTAACTTATCCCATCTCTGGTGAATTCTTACACACCCTATTAGCAGATCGTGAACGAACGAATGAGTGAGCGGTAGAGAGCGGTTCTCACGGCGAACGACTCACAAAATAGCTTTAATTCAACTTTAATGATCTGTTCGCGTGAACTAAATTGATTTGGTCATGTTGTGACTTCGAGTTATGGTCTTTAGAAAATTGACAATTCGTCAATTCCTCCGAATTACGTATATGGTTGAGATAATAAACTGCTATAATAATATTATATCCCGTAAATGCGAAAATCTTGCGTTTTGTAGTAACAACTGGCTAATATCTTTTACTATCAAGATTTATTTTTATACCACAATGTAGCAAAGTTGTCCGCGTGATGGTAAGCGGTTACCGTAGCCTAGGGACGCCTGCAACACAAGGAGAATTATAAGCCCATTGCTAACCTTTTAAAACCCTTCCCTCCTTAATGATCTGTGGATACAACTTCTCACCAGCAGGAACAGATCAGTAATGTTATTATGGCTGCAGTCTTCTGGCTGCAGTTTCCCCAAGCGGGTGGGTCCGTTGGAATGGAGGTTACTCTCTGTGCCTTACCTCTCTTAAACCTCCTTAGATATATCTTATGGATAAGATCCTGATTTACTTCAAAACAGAGCAAGATGGGCAAAGTAAAATAGAGATCACTCGTTTTGGAAGTCAATTGTCACTTTTAATTCAAGCCAGAGGAATTATTTTTGCTATTAACTAATAATAAAATAACAGGTTAAAACTCGCAAGAAACATTTGTGAGGTACTAATTTTTTGATTTCGTTTCATCTACCACTGTCTGTTAAAGATAAAGAGAAACTAAAGAATCAAAGTCATCGAAATTTTATTTTTTATTTTATTTTATTGACGAAACAAACAATATTTATCACATGTAGAATAAGATAACAAATTATGTAGCAAAGGTACGTCTCCACAGATTACCGTTAATTTATAAAACGTACAGTGACGTTTAGATAGTTAAACTTAAATTAGAAAAAGCTAATTATATGACCTAAAGTAGCTATCCATAAGTCACAAGATGCACACAATATGTCATAGAACTGAGAGTCGTTGGGGAAACTAAGTTCATGAGTATTTGTTAACTGCAGATTGTAGACAGCGTCCTGACAATTTTTATATATTTTTTTCTATTTAATCTATATATTAGGTACCCCCATTTAGTTTTAGGTGAACGAAGCTCATTAGGTGTACAACTAGCTACTGACTGCAATAGGCTGATGATGGATCTACTTAATTACATTTGGCATGTGCCTATTAGTGAATCTGGAGGCGGTAAGCTTTATTTTAATTTCTTTATTACTTGTAGATTTATTATTACTCCGCTAATTTACACAAACATTATCCACCTGCAGAATTTAAACAAAAACTATTGAACAAAGCCCGTTTAAAACAAAAACAAATCAGAGCTAATAATTTAAAAACGAAAACCGTAATTACTTCAACGACAAATAACTCAATCAGAGCGGCAGGTGGCGCTGCTCTGCTAGTGTACAATTATAGAGGCGCAGCAGACGCAACTTTTAAGTAGACTATACACGCTGCGGTTTACCGGAGAGGTCTGCGTGCACAGGTTAACCTGTGCAGTTTTTTTTCATATGTTAAGGCCACCGGATTATAGTTTAAAAATATTTTATTTTTAGCGAAATTGTACGGCAAACTGGATACTCCAATACACGTGAGCCCTGATTCTGTAATTTCTGCTCCGGTGCGGAGTGTGTATAGCTAGCATAACTTTATAGGTATTTACTGTGATTAAAAACTCATTTGTACTATGAAAGTTACGTTTACGTTACGTTGCGCTGTTTTATTTTTAAATTTCGAGCGAGCGGTAAGATTTCTTTTTTTTTTAATTTTCGAACGTTAAGTTTTCACACTCATGAATAAATTAGATTAAAGAGTGAAATGTCTAGACAGAAATAAATAACATTTGTTTATTTGTAACAAAAAAGGTGATTTAATAGTGTCATGTTCAAATTTATATGTAATTTAGCTCACATGAGAGTCAAAAAGCATTAACTACTTCGCTTCATAAATCGAGACTTACTTAATCGAGAGAGCGGAAGCAGATAGATAAATAAGTAGATGAGAATATATAATAATATAATAATGAAGCTTTTTATTGTTATGTTTACCAGATGAACTAGAGGCTCTGTAATAAGCGGTGAGTCTATTGCCATTTACCAGGCACATTTGTGTCCAAACTGCGTAGGTGATACTGATATTTCCTTGTTAGAAAAACCTAATACCATTTTTGCCTGACCTGGGAATAGAACCTGGGACCTCTTGCGCATGTATAGGTTCACTCGTATACACGTCCCACTGCACCACCAATGCGATAAGTAGATACTAATTCCCCAATTTAAAAAAAAAGGTAAATTAATCATGCACGCATATATCTTCCCGGCCATAACTTTAAAATAAGTTAATAAAAGTTGTTTACAATATTAATTTACGTTATAAAACGATAAATTAAAAAATCTATTTCCCGTATGGCCGACAAAACGTTATAGTTTAATCGTAACAGCCGCATAATAAAATTAGGATAAAACTCATTGGTTCGAACGCGAGCTTCGAATTTTCAAATTTTGAACGAGCACGGCCATCTTCCAAATTGCCGCCATAAACGCGATAATTGGATCAGCTCATTGGCCAGTAGCTAACTGAAACCAATTTTTAAGTGCGACTCTTTTATTGTGTCGATGTTTAAAGTTTTAAATAAAAATATACTTTTATTTTTATAAGACATGACGGATGGTTCAATATAGGCATTAATTTCAATTTGCCATATTTTTTTTGTGTTATGTGAGCTTAAGGAATTCTAACAAAAAGGGTTAGAATATAAATATAAACCTGTCATTATAGTTAATGATCTTATTATAAATGCGTTTATTTTTCCTTCCACAAATTAGTCACTGTAACTGTGAATACTATTTTCATTTGTGAAGGACTGGTGCCTGAAATAGGTTTCGAAAACCTGTGCCCACAGGTCACCATACTTATTAAAAAGATTAAAGTTTTAATCATTATAAAACCACTCTATAACCAATTTATGTTTCAGGTGTTCACCTTTATCGTCGCCGATTTGTCGCAGTGATTAATTACACGTCACATAATCTATTTAATTTTGGATAATGATTAATTTAACGTTTAATTCAAGTAGGTACCTATTTGATTACGTAATTAATAATATTACCGAATGAAAAAGTAACAAGCCACAAACGATAGCATAAACATCAAAATTCTATTCTCAGTACAAAAGCGACAATAAATTATAACACTGGCCGCAAGCTCATTTCGTTGGTAAAACCAAAAAGGTTTGGAAAAAATGAAGCGTTCGAAATTTAATTTATTCAAAATTGAAACGTCACGGCACACAAAGGCGAGCGACGCACAATGGCCGCGCGCCACGCCGCACTGTTAACACGAAAATTAAATGCTGATATCACAATTAATCAAGGGCCCATATTAATAATTGGCTATTCACTACGCCGTGAGGTGTCAAATTATATTGCTCAATTAACCGCTCGTAGAATAGAATAGGGTGTATTTGGCTGTTTGTAAAATACAGCGTTCGGTCTTTTGTTAGTATCGATATCTTCAAACAAATATTTTTGTTTAAGTTCTGTTCGTAGTTTTCTATTTAAATAAACTAGAAATAAAACGTTATATCTAGGTGTACTTAAAATAAACTTATAAAAATAACCAACATTGATTTCAGGAAACCTAACTTAGTTGAGTAATGACCAAATCGAAACTTAAAGACCGTAAACTGACGAACTCAAAACGGTAGCAAAAATATCGATGACGAATTTTACAGCGTTTATTCGAATAATTATACAAATCGATCTCGACTCGTGGAAATGCTGATTGAAGACTTATTTTTCACTCGCGTACATACATTCGATACCTTTGATATTCTATGTCACTTGTCTTCGTTAGGGATATAGTTGTATATCATTTTTATCTTTAGGAAATTGGAAGAAGCGATTTTTGAACAAAATCCAATATACAGGGCCAGGGAATGGAAACTCTGAATAATATCTTTTGCCGATCTGTCTCGCCATCGCAGTGTGATGACAGTAGACTAAAGTTATTCTCCTGTGAAGACCGACCTGTTTCAAGTAGGAGTACCTACTAACGTTATACGTGTGCTTGAACATGATACTGTACAGTAATATCAATAAATTTAAAATTTACTTATTTTCTGTCAAGAGTAGCTGTGGTAGAGTAGCATACTAATTGAATTTTGATGAGTTCACCAGTTAAAAATGAAATTCTAGATTTAAAGTTTAGAAAGTTTTATAATTAGATGGTTGCGGTGATTTCTAAAATCGCTGAAATATTTTTATAATTTTACATAAAATATTATTTTTAGATATTAGAAAGTTAGTTATTTTTATATTGAACACTATTGAATTTTAACCTTCACTTTAATGGTATACTTATTATTGTTCTACCACCTACATAACGAACGATTTTATTACATCAACTACCTCTGAATTCTGATTCGGATACTATCCAATAAATAGATTTTAGATTTATATTTAGCATGTTAAAAATTATAAAAATCTAAAAAAAACGACTCTCAAATATAACAAAGATTACTTTTCAAATAACATACTTTTTTGTAACTTTAACTATCTACAAAAGAAAAAGGCTTTTTATTTTATTTCATTTTTTATTTATAAAAGGAAATGTATCTGAGTTTATCAGTTTTAATGTAAACGTTAAGCTACGAAATTACTCATCCGATCTGCATATAATTTTAGATAGAATATATAGACTTGGAGAAGGACTAGTGTTTTTAGCGACGTTCACGGACAGAAGAATAATAGTAAGAAGTAATTGTTATGTACTGTGTTTATAGGTACTTAGAGGGCCCTTACAATAAAAGCAACGTAAAACAACCAGAGCTTAAGTTCGTAAGGTCATACTTAATGCATTTTAATAGCGAGAAAGTGACCTGAAGTGTAAAAAGTGTAATATTTTAATAACAAGTAATACATTAATAAAATATAAGTAGGTAAACGTGTATTTTAATCTGTACAAACGTCTTACTTGGAAGACTGGAGCCTTATAGTGATGTGGTTTTTTGTAGTTTCGATATCTTGTCAAAATAGTTTTATAATTGATTACTTGAGGATGTCATTAATAACTTTAATTAATCAAATATAATATAAGTATTATAATTAAGTATTTTACATAAGAATTATTTAATTTCAAATTTTGTATTAGGTATAGATAGTGTATGTTTCTTCTCTTTTGTTTTTGTATCGAAGTTAATATATCATATTAAAATCAATTATCGTTATATAATCGGGCTATAATTAAAGTTCTTGTCTCATATTACCTACTAATTATTACTGTATATTCGTCTGTCTGAACATAGTCTATAAATAAAAATGTAAAATAAAAAATACTATAACAGATGGTACTCGAGAGTCGACACGGTCCCGTCACTATAATAGGGTTTGGACAGGCGGCAATACCAACGATTATTTACGGACGATATATTTTTGGGATTAGTGAGGAAATTATTTCATTTCTAGATCGCATTAACGCGCGATGGGGCAAAGGCGAGATCCTGATACGACCATTAATATTATTTTATACGTGTCAAACAAGAAAAGCTACCGTTAAAGGGTATTAAGTTATATTTAAAAAACTTTTACGAGTCCAACCGTGATCTTCAATGGAATTATACTTTTATGAGGTTACGCTAAGTTTACTTAAAACATCTTTTTAAAATGAAACCTATTTCAATTTAAACCTTTAGATATTAAAAATGTAATGGACAGCTCCGGGTGCGGATTATGACTAGTAATTAAATATAGGATCCTTGTAATCAATTTGTCGGTAACTCGTAGTATTGGTCCAATTTTAAAAGTTTTGGTCTGAACATTTTATTAAATGTTTTTAATTAGCTTTCAATGTACATAATATATGTTTGTATGTATGTCTGTTTAGGTAAAATCTTGGAAGATGAATTTGACACCCTTCCGGTTTCTGGAAAAGTGGAAAAAAATCTGGAAAGGTGTCATTCTTTATTTCTTTGTAATGAAATATGTATTAAAATGCAATATATTTATAAAATGGAGTTTATTTGATGATGGAGTTGGAAGGTGGCACAGGGAACTCTGTAATAAAAATTTAATTTTTTATTAACAATTTACAACTACAAAAAATCTATAAACAATTATATTACCAATATATCAAATTTTTAAACATTGTATTTGTATGAGGACCTCTTTAATTTAGAATTTAGAATTTTTTTTAGTAATTTAGAAGGTTGTAAATTGTTAAATTAGTTTTTAAGACAAATTTGCACACCATTGTTATGGTAGGACGTACTGATTCTGTAATTATAATTGTTAATATCTGCTCCATGTACCTACTACATTCTGGCAAATAAAGAAATTTAAATTTGAATAAAATGACGGTAGCTCATCAAGTTTGGATTTGCTTGATTTGATTCGTCTTGAGTAGGACTTAAGCCTAAAAATATTTTTTGGAAGAATGAGTAAACTTATGTTTTAGAAGAGCCTTTTAAAATGTTGTTCTGCCATACCTAGAGATCAACAACGAAGATTGTCAGCTATTTAATTTCTGATGAATTGTTAATGATGATTCCAACTTCAATTAAGTATCTAATAAAAATAATTAAGGTCCAGGCCAAATTGAAGATATCCTGAGATGCGCGAAGCGGAGACGGGAGGAGCGTATCTCTACGAGCTGTGACATTAGCAAACTTCTCTCTTTTGTAGAGTTTTAGATAAGTCTAAAACGCTGTAAGTAGAGGGATACAATTTAGTCTAAAAGTATTACATAAATATATAGCTAATGCAAATATCTATGTTATTCGCCAATATCCGTTATCAATTATTAACTTTAATTTTTTTAATTTAAAAAAAACAACGCCCGCACTAGGGAACAAGCCCTGTGTCGCGGGGAGCTTTACAAACATGAAACTAACGGACACAAAGTACACCCAGACTAGAAACAAATATCTATGAATCACACAAATATTTGTCTCGTGTGGGAATCGAACCCACGTCACCCAGCACGGCGATGTAGTAGCGAGGCGACCACCTAAACCACTGCGCCACGGTGACAGTCAAGATTAAAGTTTGATTAGAACGGAACACTTGGGTAAGAAATCTTTCTTATTCATGTTTTCCGTTTTAATAGATGTGTACTTTACCAATTATTGTATCAGAGAATTACAAATATTACACGTACAATCTTCATAGAACTTCGTGACAAAAGTCTAATATAGTCACCAAGCAATTCTATTAAAACGGGCCCATCTCGTGTAATTAAGATAAGATCTGTCACAGAAGCACAGCACGATATATTTTAATGTCTCTATAGTCTTTTACGAATAGATTAGAATTTGCTTTATTGCCTGTTCGCGTGTCTATGGTCGGCCATATTTTTTTTTTCACGTATTCCTTACGTGCCTATAAGGTGGGGTTTGGATGATGCGATTTGATGAAAATTGATTTGACAATAATCATAGTTTGTGAATCCTTGGGGGTGGGTAAAATTGGTAAATTGGTAGGTATGGAAATTCAAATATTTAGACATCGTCGTAAATTGCGGGTTATTTAAAGATGATTTTATAGTCTAGTTTATGTTTGTTTATAGTAAAACTAGCTGACCCGGCGTACTTCGTACCGCCATAAATAAAAAAATCGTTATAAAAAAAAAGCCCGCGGATCCTAGGTCTATGGTATTTGTATTCTGCTACTATACTACCTTGATACTGCAATGTATTTACTTTTCTACGAAAAATATTTTATTTCACGTTTTACTTTATTTCATATTTTACTTTATTTCATATTTTACAATATCCACAATTGTTTTATTAGTTTATGACTTTAGCGACCATAAATACATACAATGATAATTCACTGTCAAATGTCAAATTTTAGATCGAAAATAAATGGCGCGAATACATAAAAATGGCGCGCGGATCCTAGGTCTATGGTATTTGTATTCTGCTACTATACTACCTTGCTATACTACAATATATGTATTTACTTTTCTACAAAAAATATTTATAATATCATATTTTACTTTATTTGATAATTTTACTACACAATTGTCATAATATATTCTTTGAATTTACTGGTGAATGATTAGTAATATATTCAAGTAATGAGGTTGTATAGTAAGCAAAAAGAAAAAAGAGATCTTTGATTTCTTTTTAATCTGTCATACTGAATTGTCATTAGGGCTGACGTTGATGAATATAGTAATATACATATACAAAGTTGAAAGGATGCATGTTTGTTTGTATATTTGATAATTTTAACCAAAAAGACACGGGATGGATGTTTACAAAGATAAGTACTATTCTAATCAATCACGTAATATTGGTTATGTTTAATCTGAAGTAATTATCTGTGCTTAGAAAATATTGGCCGAAATTTCCCCTCTAAAAGTGAAAAGTTGCTGTGGCCACAGGAACAAAATAACAGGTAAGCGAAGTCACGGGTGACATACAGTATTATTATAGGATTTTTGGGATTATATACATTTCATTTAATATCGTAATAACTTTTAAACTATTTGTCGAAATAACTTAGTGTAAACGACAAAATGTATCTACATTAAATGACAAAAGTGATAAAGGTATTTACATTCCTAGGAATTAGTTTAATACCATTAAATTTTTCACTTTAAATGCAGTATCCGATTTAAATATATTTCTGGCTCACTATTCTCTCTATATCGACTTCCACATAAAAGATAGGCATATGCTGTCGCGGACTTTTTTTTATAACTATTTAAGAGTAACAATTCCTCCATACATTGTCCTCATGTAAAACTAACGGTTTAGGTAGAGGAAGTAGAAATAGCTATAAGATGGCAGATTTTTCTCCGACTTACTTTACATTTGTTCTCATGGTTTAGCCAATTTACGCGATATCTATATAAAATATAGCCTATGTGTTATTCTGATGTATAAGATACATTACTGCAAAGTTTCATTGAAATCTATTCAGTGGTTTTTTCGTTTACTGGTAACAAACATCCAAACATCCAAACATCCAAACATTCTTACAAACTTTCGCATTTATAATATTAGTAGGATATCTTCCAAAAAGGAAAGAAAATAATTATCTATGAACAACTCATATAACTGTTTTTAAACGAATTAATGGAATCACACTTTAATATAAACATTTCAATTAATTCCTCATAAAGTTTCTAATTAGTTTGCGTCATATTTTTGACATTTTTATTTATGAGCAGTTTGAATTAAATGTTGAGGAAACTTGGTTATCGAATTATAACCAAAATTATTTAATATTAATAATTAATATGGTATTTTTTACGCTCATTTTCAGAATCACTATTAACAATTCCAAATTCATTCATTCAATCTAGTTCCAAAGTAATTAAAGTCTGAAAGGATTTGTATGAAATTTGGCACATATACCTAGATAGATAAATAATCTACTATATAGACTAATTTTGCCTGACATACTATGTGGGTGGAGCAACAGCCGGTAGCTAGTTAGATTTTAATTGAAAAACACGGCATTCCAAAAAATCTTTTGCCCGGATGTGGAGTTTGAAGAGTACGGAAATTATGTAAAGTTGGCATTTGTGGCATTTGTCCTGGTTTTATATAATTTTCAAGCCAAGCGATGGTGGCTGAATGGATAAGAGACCGGCGGACGGCGTGCTAAACACGCGGTCCGAATTCGATTCCGACCGGGGCGGCGTAGCAGTACCAATGTGGATTTCACTTTGTGGAATTTATATGTACTAGTCATATGACTTACCATCTGCTAACGATGAAGGAAAAACATCGTGAGGAAACCCACATACCCTAGAAGAAAGTATATGTCTGATCCACCAACCCGCATTAGGCCAGCGTGTGTGGATTACAGCCTAAAACCCTCTCAGCTCTCAGAATATAGGAGAGGAGACCCGAGCCCAGCAGTGGGACAATAATGGGTTGCTGATAATAATAATGATAATAATATATAATTTTCAGTTGCAGATTAATATTTGACATGTTTATTTAAATACCAAGATAATTAAAATGTTCAATGAGATCCCTTAATTCTACAGATATACGATCTCGGAAGAATTTTGATTAGTAAGAATTAACATAGATTGAAAATTACTTGTAGTATTGACCGAAACGAAACGATGGGGTTCAACCGTAGAAAGAATTTAACCAATACATGACTAGGGTTGTCACATTTAAAAAAATAATTATAGATTTGTAGTACAAAAAAATTAGAAATTTTAAATCCAAAACTCTTGAATTTACTACTAGACTAGATACTACGTAAATTAGAGAGTTCAGAGATTTCATAAAACTTGATTCTGTTGCAAGCACTACCCGTGCCTATATAAGGTCAGATAATGGTATAATGTTTTATAGATTATAAGATAGTAAATACTCGGCATTTTTATAAGGTTAAAGGTTTTTAGGTTTTTTTTATGTAGGTTCTATCTCTATCATAGCTTCCAAAACAATATCAAGTGCTTTTCTTTAAAAACATAAATCAGAAGTAACATTAATGCACTTAAATATTAAAACGTTATTTTTCAACCATTTTAGCTTTTGTATACCTATAACAAAATTTTATTTTTGATAAAAGAACCTAATAAAAATCCAGGCACATCCTTACCATTAATGAATTAATACATCGACAATAATTTTGTGTGTCAACCCTGAATTACGAACTATCGATAACGTTATATCGTTATTAATTAATTGAATATTCTATATTCTCATTATGAATTTTAACGTGGCGCGGTAATGAGGTCCAACACGTAACGATTTGTCTTCGTTATTTGACATCCACGCTTAGATGCCCACGTATTTAATTAAAAATCTATAAATTATGTCGTGATTTACTGTTAATTAAGCTGGTGAGAAAAAAAAGTTCTTTTTCCAAGTTTTTTGTTCTTTTTTCTATAGTTCGGAATGTTGTTCAAACAGTTTATTCGTAATTTAAAAGTATGTTGTTTTGATAATTAAGGATGATAGAATATTAAACAGAAACTATATTAAATTGAGATTGAGAAAATTAATTAAGTGTGTCGCAAAAAACTATGGCGTAATTAAAAAGAAGATTTATTAGATTGACTTTTAAGTTATAAAATTTTATTGCGTTAGTAGTAGAATCTACTTATCTACATAACTAGTGTATATTGTCTATAGAGACTTCGTCTTAGGTGCTACCAGCTACATAATTTTTAACTGACTTCAAAAAAAGAAGAAGGTTCTAGGATCGTCACAATATTTTTTTATGTATGTATGTTGATTACTCTAAAACAGCTAGACTGACTTAGAAAATTTAGTTTATGTTTGAAATAGTATACTTGCTCGTTAGTCCTATTGTCAGCATCTGTTACTTAGGTCCTGGAGAAATCGAAGATAGCCCTAAAATTTTATGGGTGCTTGTCATGCTTTTCATAATTTTTCGGAAGTTATTCTGATATTTGTATCCAATAGTCATCATCTTGCTGGGTTTATAATGAAAAATACCTACAAGTCTTTAACGGATAGGAGTCAGGGGATAATTATTTAAATAATTATGGTCACGTTTAGACTGTAAGTACGTTATACTCTTTCAAGTTACTTGAAGTTTTTTTTTAAAGCTTGTAACATTAAAGTAGGTACTTATTAGCATTCGGTTCATTTATTAGTATGTCTCCCGCCTTCTGTTGTTGGCACTCATGCTTTAGTACGTAATTCTTTAATGTATTGCATATACTTAAGCTAGTCGACAACTTATTTTTATTCATTGCTTAAATAAATAATTTTCCTCAGTTTATCTAATTTAACCTTCGAAATATTAATATGTAGTATTCAAATTATTAAATGACAAATTGATTTTGATCGATGCTGCTCTTAGAAATGTCGACATTCGTCATAAAATGACTTCGAATTTCAACACCTAAGTACGAAAACTATTAGAAAGATTTACTCTAAAGTACACTTAATATATTAGCCGAATGTCAATAAGGTCACAACGGTAAAAACACGGGACCATCCTAAAATATAAAATAATAAATGGCGAAGACAGCTTAAAGTTAATGAATAATGAGTCCTCATTTTTATTTCGGCTGTACTTAAAAGAAATAAAATGACAATTCATTTTATAGATACTCCGTTCTTGGCATACAGATTAATATTTTTGACACTTTTGTGTTTTGTTTCTTTTTTATATAATTCGAGGTGTTTAAAAATGGAATTGTTTACATTTGAGTACGAATAATCAAAGAGATCTTTGTATGAGCTGATGTGGTGTTTTAACATAACATGCCATAGCTAAGTCGCCTTTTTCATTATATAAGTTGGGCATTTCTCATATTAACCATGTTTTCTCAGGTAGTTAGATAACAAACGCATGCGAAATACTATTAATTTTGTCGATAATTTATATTTACAGGTAATAATTTATTTGATTAATATAATATTAGATTAAAGTATGAGATTAGACACAAATATTATGACAGATTTAGACAGAAGTAATAAATGTTATGGTGTCTTGACATTTTATCTACTAACTAGCACTCAACACTGAGATAATAATCACTATGGTTAGTAATAACGGGTTAGTCGCTTTACCCTCGAGGCCCATAGGCCCCACTACCATTTCACAGCACCCTGTTTAACTATTAGTCTAGGTTATTCACGTGCCGTATTTGACTATTTAATAGTATTCAAAACAATAATCTTTTTTAATGACAATCAAACTGCTAACTACGTTTATTTCTTACTTCTTTAGATATTAGTTTTTGATTTTCATCTAAAATAGGTAGACTTAAGGTGATCTGGATGTGGAAGAATTTGTGAGATAAGGAGGGTGAGAAGGCTATAAGTGCAGGAATCGCCTGTCCTGTTGTGGGACATAAAGAGCCCAATGCAATGTAAGGAGTGTTTTTTTAAAATCTCTAGACCGGTGATTTAACGTCATTGACTTATTTTTCCCACTGATTGGCATGTAAAAAGGCAGAATAAAATTAATTAATTACTATCACAAAAAATTTAATTTCAAATTGATTCAAAATTTTTGACCTTAAATATTGGCAACACCATTGTGGTATTAAAATGTTTGTAACATCAATGCGATGACGAAAACAAGTTCAATTAACAAAACTGAAGGCTACAAATGACTGGAACGAAGTGTTAACTGCATTGGTATATGAGACATATATCATGTGCCATTTGAATAGATTTCTGTGTGTATAAATATTAATTTGAACGTTTAAACGACCCGACCGGCCCGATTTCGTTCATAGGTAGTAAATCATTTGTACTTGTCCAATGTCATTTCGAACGAGACTAGCTGTTATTTAGAGGCTCCAAAATTAACATATTAACATATTTTAACACTTATTGATTGCAACTTTATTTGTTTTTTGATTTACAATTGTCACATAGAGACGTGCTTCATGTTGTCGATGTAAATATCTTATTTGACGTTTGAATACTTTCACGTTAGGGTTATAAAACGTTTGTATCTGTAATTACTGAATGCGGTATTTCATTTTTATACACTTTTTTGTAACCGTTCTAAAGGTTTAGGTACTTTATTTTAACTTCTTTTTTATACCGCGGCAAATAGGCCTACAGGCCACCTGATGGTAAGTGGTTACCGTAGTCAATGGACCTGTAACGACAGAAAAATTGCGAGCGCGTTGCAAACCTCTCAAACTCCATCCCTCCTATGAGCGCTGGGAACACAACTCTAATGTTATTATGACTGTGATCTTTTATAGAATGAATGTAATTCTCCTGACGGGCGGCTCCGTTTGAGCGGGGATGATGCTTTTCTTCTCTAAAACTTCTTAGCAGTTCTTCTCACAGCTCTTTCAGATTCTGCCTTAGGCAAATTAGCTGATATGATATTCTTCGGGTTATCTCTCTCATTCTTCACTTATGATATAAGAAGATAAGACTATAACAGATATTGATGATGAGTTTTTAACCTGTGAACCATCAATTTCAGGTTCTGAAAGCGATTTATTTTACCTAAACATAAACAACATTTGATATAAGTACAATATAAGGGCGTGAAACAAGGAAATGATGAAAAAGTTGTAAGTATTCTAACTTGACAACTTTTTAAATTATTCACAGCTAGGTGTGGCTCCATTCATTCGAATCAATATCGTATTTTTTCTGAATTTAGTGATTAATTTGCGGAATACATTTATAAAGGTCGTAAATCAATATGTTATAAAAAATTGGCTACTGCTAGAGGCGTTGTTAACAAGGACTTAGTGGAAATGAATACATCGGGCCTTTTGATCTCTTCATAACTTGATTTGTTTTACAATGGTGTATAATTTTACCGTAAGAAATACATATATCAAGAGTTTTTGTATGAAAAGCGAGCCAACGTTAAGGTGTATGACAATTTAATTTCATAAGATAAATAAAAAACATAAAATATATATCTGGATATCTATCTACATCGTCCGTATTGATGTATAAGGTCTCAAAGCTTATTTTATTTGTTGACTTGTCTCTCAATTAGCTATTGACACAGGTCGAGTACCAGGGCACCATAAAATTGAAAGACTATTGGAAGTGTATCATTACTCACGGACTCACCTTCTACATGAGCCCATTCTTATATTTATAAAGCTGTCAATTCCGAAGGCATTTCGGGTTAAAGTGGAAAGAAACGCAGATGTGTTCGGTCGTAACTCAGTAAAAAACGTTGTGGAGTCGGCGCGGGTCGGAGCTCGGCCAAGCCTCGGTCCGCATTAAATTATTATGATTTATGTGTTTTAGCGAGCTCAGAGCCTCCTTAATTATATGTGAAGGTTTAACGAACAAAGCTCGATCGGTTGGTGCTCCGCATTCGGTTGGTGTCTACTGAACATTCTATTGACTCACTTTTGTATTGTTGACGTTCAAATATTTAAACAGGCTAACGTTTCTATGAAGATTGAAACCAGATTCGAAGTGGTAGGAATTTTTTTTTTCGATTCGAATCCGAAATCAATTTTATGTCCACAACAAAAATAACGGTTGAGATACACAAACTTGCTTTATTCTACTGCAAGAGAGAATAGAGCAGTCTCCACACGTGTTACAGTAGGCTTACTCTATTTACTTTAAACTTTCGCATTATAAATATGATATAAATATAGGACAGCTATACGCATTCACACGCAATTGTTCATAAGGCTATTATTTACCGTATTCTGCAAAAAGTTTTGAACAAAAGACCAACTTGGGCTCGCCATGGCTTCTGGTTTTACCAACCATGATCTCAAGCTGTAAATACTTAAGGCTTGATTTACTTTGAAATTGATCAATTCTGGCAACGAGTGGCGGTAACAGTTTTGTCCAAACGGTCACCCATCTAAGAATCGACCGTGCTTACAGTTTTTTAACCTCCATGATCGTAACGTTATTATATAGGTGTTACAATATACTGGTCACTAGCGGTATAACAATACCGTTTTCAATTTCTGCTTGGTCAGTAAGTTGCTATAATACGTTATAGAACAGTCTTTATGATTGACTGGTCATCATTGATGGTAACTCCAGTTACGTGTGACGTCATTTGTCATGACAGATAGATTGATATCATTATACGAGGTAGCATCGAGGCAAGTAATTTTAGAACACTTCTATATGAAAGGTACAGTCCAGAAAATGAAAGTTAATGGTGATTTTCTAGTATCTACCTGTCTTATAAGGGCCATAGCACACACATTGCTTTTAAAGCATCGGTGATTCGCGATTTTACGACTGCATTGAAGCTGCACCACGTTATCACAGTCAAAATCGTGTATTTGAGAGATTCTGTCGCTACATTTAGCATCTAAAAAGAATGTAGGGTTCCGCAGCAAAAGAGTGTATCTTCATAGCACTTACGTCCTTTTGTTGAGAAGCGCAGTTTTTTGGCAATAACTTAAAAATGGTATATCCGATCATGTTCAAATTGGTTGGAAGTATTTATTAAGCGTTATCTTTGTGATTTTTTCCATGGAATAAAATCTATACATATAATAAAACTGTAGAAAAGTCGTTTTTGTACATCAAAAAATATTCAAAAAAAAGTGTTAAAGGACAACCAATAGAACCCATTTCGAAAGCAATGTAGATAACTTTTATACACAACGGTTGAGCGTAACTTGAAGTTACATTTAGTTTTTGTTTCATTGCAGTCGGTTTATAAATAAAAAAGTTACATCGATTATAAGAATCACGCGAACGAAGTTGCAGACATATTCTAGTATGAAATAATTGCTTGAAAAACAGTAACAATAATAATTTTATTTTTACATACAAACTGTACTTACTGTTAACAGCTTTTGACAGAACGATGCATGTCGGTCAGCTAGTTTTTACAGGTAGGTTACCTTCCTATACCTACCATTACACTACTGGCATCTTAAACCATGGCCTATGTGCGTGATACGTCTGTCTGCCCTTGAATGGTACCTGTCAAAACGTTTTGACAAAACTGTAGCTGTAACTTAATGGTTCTAAACGTAAACACGTCACATTAACTAGTCCACTTGTACTCATAATCCTACCTTCAACGGAACAAAAGGTTAGAAACCAAGAGACACTTTACAATTTAAACCTTATCTCTGTTTATTCAAGATATTAATTCGTAAACATACTTATTTACTCTTAATGTCCTTTATTAATTGATGCGTTTTACATGTGTCGTGTATATTGTTTGACACGTGTAATTGCAATAGTGCTACTGTACTATAAAGTCATTATGTTTTCCATTTAGGGTTCAACCATTTGAATTACAAATAATGACCTTTAACTGATATAAGTCTATTTAATTTATATTGTGTAATTGGCGTGTACTAAAACTGTTAAGTATTTGAATTTAATATTACTGATTAAAGGTATTAGTAGTGATTTTTATTTTAAATAATGAAATATCGTTACGTTTTCCTTTTTACTTAATAGCTTTCGTCCGTGGCTTTGCACGCATTATTGCATATCAGTTGATTTAATTTACTTAAGTTACTAAACAATAAAAATAATGTAAGTAATTCATAATGTAAGTATATACTCGTATACCTATATCGCCTAGTGCAATCTCTTTGAGAACATTTCTTTTATGTAAATAGGCGCGGAGGAAGCTACTTATTAGTTAATGAAGCACCGACAAAGAACCACAGAATACATAATAACATTCACTAAAGCAAATAGTTTTGCCCACTCTCTTGCCCACGCAACACAAATTTCCATAGAGTTAACATTTAATAATCATTTACATTCATATACGGAACTGTGAAACCATAAAAGCTGTTATTCCTCTACTTTATATTATAACGAAACTAAACATTTCTACAAATTACACCGCGTTTTATGTAAATGCATGTACACTAAGTAAAATGTGATAATAATAACCTTCTTAGCTGTCAATCCGATTCGCCACGGCCACAATCAAGTGGAAATTCTGTGAGCTCTCCATTATTTGTGTGAAAGGCAGCTCACGTGCGAAAATGAACTTTAAAATTGGAAAATTTAAATGTTACATTTGAATGAAAACTTTTATACACATGAACACACCATTTTACATCTTAAATATTGAGTACTAAGGTAGAAATTATGTTGTGGTAATCGTATGTACAGTCAGATAGAAATCTCTCGCGAGCCGGTGACCGCGCGATATAATGACGTTGTCGGTAAAGAAGTCATTATTCATTTTTTTAATACAGTGTTTTGTTGAAACGACATTTTCACTAGCGTAATCACGATTTGTACAGGCAATATATCAAGGTAATAAAAGCCACATTATTACCAAGCGGTAACTGTTGATGGTTTTCAATTTGATGTCTTCATCGGCATGTTGTTTTATACGATCTCTCAATCAGTGAGTAAATTAAACTTGAAATTATTGGTGCAAATGAGGGAAGGCGGCTAGCGGCTGATCGACCATTTTTTTGCTAGTGTGTAAAGCAACACGTTTTAATGTCGGTCGTGGGTAAACAGATGGCGTGGTAATTATGTATGTTACGTAGAACTCGTTCAAAATACATTGGATTTTATATTGGATTGTGTAAAATGTAGAAACTATTAGTTGATTGATGATATGAATATAGATTATAGAAGTTAATAATATTTTTTCTATATCGTTTTGCTATATTGTCTAGCTGTGTCAGGTGCCATAGAGTAATTAAGCTTTAAGAACATAATAATTATTTCAACGATTACATCCAATCTTAAAGTTTGAAAACGTAAAAGATTTTAAACAATTGGCTAAACGCTTTATATTCCGGTTCTTAAATAAGATGTTCATTCTTATTGCAGAACACAAATAATGAACTACAACATAGAAACATGAATATATCAAAACACATATAAACAGTCGAACGTTCACAATAGCGAAAGATACATTGCGGGTGCAATACTAAAACTTTCTCATTTCATAAGCGGAAAGCTGTAAGCCTTAACTCACAAATACAATGTAAGGAACCGCAACAAATAATAGTTTCCGACTGTACATCTGAGTTACGACAACATACTTCAGGAATACAAACTTAAGTTTGCTTCAAACTTCGAAACTTACAAACAAAATTAAACTTTGTGCAACTCAAAATAAGATTTACTATATACGTTTTTGGAAGATGCTTGTAAAGTTGTAGAGTGCGTAAACCTGCTGAAATAACGTCGGTGATGGCTCAATCAATGGAGAACGACTGCGGGTGTGTTAGACGTGTCGTCGGTAAAACAATTTTGTTTTACAATGTACTGGTGTGGTGGTGGAATGCTCGCGGTTTTTTGCTTGACTGTACTTTTTGTTCTCGCTTTGTGAACAGTAAAGGATTTTGCACATTGAAGTGTGAATATAAAGCGTTATTAAGTACTTAGATGATGAGGTTATAAAACTTTATTGTAAGTACTTTCTCTGGTCAGTGACTTAGGCCTTACGTGGTATATTCCAAAGAGAAATTTAGATTCCATTATGCTCGCACCAACGAGTCGTGCGAACTTGTAAGTTGAATAATATTTCGTTGGTTCGTGAACACCTATTTCAATATAAATATGTATATCAGCAAAATTAATATTTCATGTTTTCTTGGTATTGAAATTTTATTAGTCTGTCTTTTCCATCTAGCCCCGTGTAAAAATCGTAATGATTCGATACAGCATGCACTAGTTAATCAACAAAATCAGAAAATTGATAACAAAAGTAGTGAAAAATACATTTTTAACACAACATTGTCCCCAGTTTTCAGCTGAAAGATCTGTATGAAATTTGGTACACAGATAGAGTTTTTTATTACAGTAGAGGCCTACGTCCAGCAGTGGACTACAATAGGCTGAAATGATGAATAGATGATGATGATGATAGCATAATGGTTATTTTTTATCAAGACACCTCGCGGACGAGTCGCGGACGGTAAACTAAGGATTATTAAAGTAAACTTAAACTATTTACGAAAATAATTTGATTTCGACTGGCCTGTTGGTCTAGTGGTTAGTGACCCTGACTGCTAAGCCGGAGGTCGTGGGTTCGATCCCCACCCAGAACAAATCTTTGTGTGATTTGCATAAAGGTTTGTTCTGTGTCTGGGTGTAATTTATCTATAATATGTATGTATTTACTAAGAAAAAACAAAAAAAAAATATTTAAGTAGTATATCAGTTGTTTAGTACCCATAACAAAAGCAAATATAATTGCTTACTCTGGGACTAGATGGCGCTGTGTGAATGTGGTAGAATATTATTATTATAGGTTATCGAATATGTGAATGATACATGACTCCTGAGGAAACACTCATAAGACAGGCCATATAACCAAGCTGGATGGTTAATGCGTTATCTCAGGTAAAGGCCAGCCTTTGGACCATGCGACGACAGACTTTATTTTAATTTCTAATACAATTTAATGTGTCGATTAGTAATCATCAATATTGTGATATTGATCGATACGAACTATTTATTGAGTGTCACTGCATATTGATTCTAATTGGACTGTCAAGGCGAGACATTTGCATGATTGTTTATGTTTTAATATACATCATTCTAACCAAAAAAGATGTAAGTTACAAATACTACACTATATTATATTTTGAACCTTATAACAATCACGTTAAGATGCATATCGGAAACAAATCTGCCTTGTAATTACATCTGATCAAAATTAATATAGATATAAATTGTTCAAAGGTGTCTGTATAATCTTTTATAATGAATCAGTAATCCATAATTTAAATAATATTCGAATTCTATTAAAAATGATTTGATTGGAAATGTAGAACTGAGTGAGAATTCTAGTTCAAACTGAAAGTTTAACGTTGTTTTATCATAATCACCATAACTTACTGATGTTCCCCTCCTGGGCTCGGTTCTCTTTTCCTCTTTCTAGAGAACTTGAAGATTGATTAAGACAGTACCAATATACTGAACCATTTAACGAACCACCAACGTTAGAACCATTTTGGAAGTGCTATTAGTCTTTACTAGTGAAAAGGTTGACATTATATTAATATTATTTTATGTGCTATTAAATAAAAACTGCCTCGGCGATCATTATTATTGTATACGATTGTTAAAAAGTAGGTCTTGGATTTGACACCGGGTCGATTTTTAATGTAACCTTAGTGAATGCTTATGATTACTTTTAATTGTCTGGACGGAATCGAGATAAACACAACTTGAGTTAAAAGAAAATAGCAAGGAAATGCAATGAACATAAAAAGTAAACCCAGTTTGGAGAATTTTTACAAAATATCTACGAAATTAAAATAGAAATGGGTAAAATATAATTAGGGTAGCAGAAAAGAAGGAAAAATTGACAAAAATAATTACAGAATGGTGCCCCCAAGATAATAAAAGAAACATAGGTAGACAGGCCGTCTCTGAGTTGGGAGGATGACATCAAGAAAATAGCAGGTCCAACATAGACTTCCTGGAATCCTTAAAGGAGGCTTTTCTCGGAAAACAAGCTGTATAGATGAACTATCGCTTGTTAATTTTTTTTAATGATATAGTTAAAAATAAGTTCTCAGACATACTTGACTTTTGATTGATAATATTTTATGAAAAAATAATAAATAAAAAAATTGTTTATATTTATTGTTGTATTTAAAATGAAAACTTGGAAGAGGTTGAATCTTTTATCGCCATGAACCCAAAATCATACAAGTAAAACCTTTAATAATAAACCTAAACAATCTCATTAAATGTCTAAATGCTGGACTTGGGTCTACTCTGCTTAATTTTGAAAGCAAAATCCACACAGTGTTTTCTCAATGTGAGTTGTTGAATCCAACATGTCCTTATCCCTCGTTTATATCGCTAATGTCTACTCTTATTTTGGTCCAATTCAACATATTGCAGTCCAATACTGAAATAAGCAAGCTAATCTGGCAATAGGCTGGTCTTATCTGCAGAAGGACCAATGAGCGATGGAGCAAGCGTGTCCTCAAGCTAGTCGCTAATGTATAGCGTTATAAACTTCTAGAACATACATAGAGCAGCATACTACATAGTAAATAAGCAGTAGGTACATAGTCATAAGACAGTACATTGTGGTCACAACAAGGTGTTCGTACCGATCGTTAATCAACTGGCCGTAGAGCGAGCGTGTGGATGCGCTGCGCTCGCGCCGCGCTATCGTGTGATTATAGTTAATAGACACCGGCGGCCCAGATATCTTACTTTGATATGGGGTGAGCTGTATTGTTATCGGTCGTCAAGAAAATTTATTGTATTTTTGTTGTTTCTTGGTAATAAGAACATACTATAAAAAACTCTTAAAAAAATAATATTAAGCACTTTAAATAAAACTCAGAAATGAAAATAAAATAATTTTCCGGAAAAATATTCATACAGACACATACTTTTGTTACATATTATCGAGTATCTCTTATGACCAATATTTATGGATATTTTTAATTTCTGCCCGAAAAAAAATCACTATCACTATTCATTACCTATTTAGATTTATTTTAGAAAACTTGACTTTTACAAACTTTTAGATAAGAAATCAAATTTAGACAATGTTTTAGGTGTAATGCTGTACATGCCGTGAATGAGCACCGTCACCCTAACATTCCCGTCGCAGCGGGACGCAAGCACAGCGGGGCGCCTCGTTATTAGCACCTCGCGGTTCAAAGCGCGCCGCATCTTCCCCCCTACCTCTCTCCCCTCTCCCTCTGGACAACACCCCCGCGCACACGCAACCTCTGTCAATCCGCAGTAGGTACTTAAGTGAAATCATTTTTAGGGTTCCGTAGTCAACTAGGAACCCTTATAGTTTCGCCATGTCTGTCTGTCCGTCTGTCCGTCCTCGCTTAATCTCTGTGACCGTTAGCACTAGAAAGCTGAAATTTGGGACCAATATGCGTATCAATCACGCCGACAAAGTGCTAAAATAAAAATTGGAAAAAAATGTTTTATTAGGGTAGCCCCCCTATATGTAAAGTGGGAAGTGTTTTTTTTTTTAATTTTAACCCTAATGTGTGATATATTGTTGGAAAGGTATTTAAAAATGAATAGGGGTTTACTAAAATCATTTTTTGATAATGTCAATAATTTCGGAAATAATCGCTCCAAAAGTAAAAAACAAAGCGTCCCCCCCCCTCTAACTTTTGAACCATAAGTTTAGAAAATACGAAAAAAATCTGAAAAGTAGAACTTTATAAGGACTTTCTAGGAAAATTATTTTGAACTTGGATGGAAACAACAGATGGAAACTGCAGTTAACCAATATAATTTGGTCCCTGAATCGTATGAGCGCCTATACAATCCAGAGGTCAAGTTTCATTTGCCCGTATTTTTTTTTTAACTTCGTTTACATAATATTTTATTATCCTGAACGTATCTTTTTTCAAACAAAAAAATAATTATTAAAATAGGTTCTCGCAATTCAAAATTACCATCGAAAACTTCTGGCACGTCTATGTATTAATTAGTAACCCAATTCATGAATTTATAGTTTTCAAGAACTTTATCATTATGATCAAGAATGAGACATGCAACGACATCTATCAAAGGAATATGGTACTTGGTACTTATTAATAAATGCCTTCACAAGATAACTTTTAAAAGTTGTGATAGCAAAAGGTAGAAATGGTTTTAGTAAATCGAAAATATTTAAAAAGAAATTGTAAGGGTGCTACTTAAAGTATAACCAACAGACAATGACCAACAGACGCATTTTCAGCATTCTTGGAATGGCTGTCTGTTGTCTCTTTCGATAGATGGCGTTGTGCATCTGACGTCATTTTCCTGAATCGCGGTGTTAAGATTCTCCGTGACTGAATGACATATTCCAACCCACGATCTTACAGTGAAATTTCCGGAACTGAGCACTGTGAAGCAGTATCTTTTGAAGTAAATAATGTGAAAATAGTAGCCTTATATAGATCATGCAAATGCCCCAACAGCGTCGCAGTGGGTTTTATAAATAATTTATTGTCGCATAATAGTTCTTGCATTATATTTGGAGATTTTAACGAAGACTACCTTAGTAACAGCCATACTGCAGTATTTAAATTACTAAATGACGCTGGTTATCACTCCATGTTACAACCCCTACCCACTACTCGTGGTGGGACTCAAATAGACAACATTTTCTCGAACTTTCCATGTGTGGTTGGAATCTATAACTCTTTTTTTAGTTATCACCGTCCTTTGTGGGCCCGTTTTTAGTGTTCCGTAATTATTAGAGTTCCGTAACAAATAGCCTTTTTAAGTTGGGTTACCACTATGTTCATGCTCCAGCAGCGCTCCGCGCTCCTGCAACTGATCCAATGGATCTGTCGCGCGCCCTTTACATGCGCTCCCCTTTGTGTTCGCGCTAAAAACCGTCACGAGTCGGAACGACTGCCGCGGAGCGTGCAATATTGCACGCTCCGTGTTCGCGCACGTACCCACTACCGGGAGCTGTTGCAGGAGCGCGGAGCGCTGCTGGATCGCGAACATAATGGATAGTATGGATACCCACCTTTAAACTCATAAGTGGGAACACTTATTGTGACGGACGGGAAACTACGGAACCCTACACTGAGCGTGGCCCGACACGCTCTTGGCCGGTTTTTTATATCTCTAAAACCAGCCAGTCTTGATATTTCTAAAACAAGCGAAGCGTTAGACCAAAAGCAATACAAATACGTACACAACTACACATAAAATATTATTTTACTAGATTCGTCTTGAAAGGAATTCTGGTCCATTGTCGGATGTAATGCAACCAAGACATTTTTTACGTCCAGCTCCCGTCTTTCTTCAATTTTTTAGAAGTTTGTATTACTCATGTCAAAAGACATGGCCCTGATACGCAACTTTTTGCAATAATACATATACATAGACTGCTGGACATAGACTGCTGGACTATGTCATTGGACTGATATGATGAATGAAAATGCTTGCTTATTTTTTTGTGGCTGGGGGGGACATGAATATGAATCACCAACAGGTTCCATTGACAAGATAACGTTCTTCTGCCACCCAGCATAACCACGGAGTTAACTATGAAATGCCATTTCTGTATATCATTTTGCAATTCACTTAAATCCAATTAAATGTATGCTCGTAAAACGTACAATTGCGAGTAATAAAATAATAGTTGTGAGTACTTCGTACTATGGTGGTATTGCGTGCTGCGCGCTTGTGCTCATACGCAGCATGGTGATTGGTCGGTTGCGGCGAGCCCGCCCAGTTCACACGAATACGCATGCGCTGTGCCCAAAGCGATGACCATACCTTAATTAAAAGTGGGTATACATGTGAGATAACTATACAGCCTTGAAGAATGGTAAAACATTTAAAAAGTAATTTTACATAAACTTAAACATTATACGGACTTACAAGTTCATCAGTATAAGGAATGAAAAAAGCCTCTCTTTTGATTGACTCAGTGATGCAATGGGAGTGCATATGGCCGCTACGCAAAAGGTCCTGAGTTCGATCCCCAGGTCGGGTAAAAATGGAAATGAGTTTTTTTCTTGATATTCTCATAATGTGCCAGGTTAATTGCGATAGGCTCTCGAATCTATTTTTTTTTAAGAGCTCAGTTCCTCTTGGCTTTATTGGAAGCCTGGAACCAAACATAGTTGGCATCATCATCATCATCATCATATCAGCCCAATGACGTCCACTGCTGAACATAGGCCTCACCTAATTTCCGCCACAACGAGCGGTTTTGTGCCGCCCGCATCCAACGGCCACCCGCAACCCTTATCAGGTCGTCGGTCCATCTGGACCATAGTCTGGTCATAGTTGGCATAATATGGGTGTAATATACCCTTTTTTACCCTTTGGGGGGAAAAGGTTATTTATGTATTTTGTCCTAGACAAAACCAGTAATATCGTCAAATTAAGTCAAGTAAACTTGGTGTGACGTTCATAATGGTTTCGGTAGTATACAATCCTATCGCCACTAATACCTTGACCTAACATGAATCGTGGAACGACAGATAATTTCTGGCATATCTTTAGCAAGTCTTACATAAAACCTTGAATGATAATGATATTCTTACTCAGAGCAAGTCGTACTTTAATGCAGTGTGTCGGCGAATTGATATTGATGTTTTTAACACAAATACTACAAAAATAAAAAGGAAATTGTGCGATGACTTCTTTGCCGGATAAATTAACACAAGTTTATCATTATTGTATTAGTTAAATTCCCTGATCAAGTTGATTAAGTGTATTCTTACTACTAAAAGTGAAACTTGTAATTGGCCATCATTTAATCTTTATATATCTTTGTACTAGCTGTAAGTTTCCTATATTTGAAAATAAATAAATAAAAATAAATAAATGAGTGTACAAATCTTTTTCAGTAAAGCTCTTGTCGATTCAAATTACTGGATGTTATCACGATCTGACGGTAATTGCCAGATTTATACTACTGAATTATCTCCTAAGTTTTAATTATTAACTTTCAAGTGATTGCACGTTACGCAATACAGAAAAATTGTGTGTCATTGTTGAATGGTGAAATTTAATGAATAAATTGTTGCTTACTAATTTCATTGAATTTAGACTTTCTCTTTGATTAAGTATACACTTATCTGAATGAAATGCTTTTTGTTTTAACAATTAAATGAACTGTTGTTATTTTTTCTTATAAATGTCACATACAAGGATATAAATCCAAAATAGTGATTCAATAATTAAGGACTTTTTAAATTCCCTTTTCATTTGACCTCTGTCTTTATTTAAATATGTCCAAATATAATAAAAAGTTTATATGAAAAGTGGGTAAGTACCTATCTACCGCCACTGCCTGCCATCCCATTGGAATAAAAGTATGATATTGTCCAATGTTTTACTAGGTGTTACTATTTGTATATTTTATTTATTTTTCACATTGAAACTTGTACTCGTTGATGTCTAATGTAGGTGAAAAATTACGTAAACCTTTTGCCGTCTAATAGTCAGTATAAAGAAATTTTATTAGATGTTTCTGCTTTAGTGTTTCTACACTCTGTATGCCTATTAACCCCAACCAACAGAGCCTGAAAAATGTTAGGTAAAATATGATGAAAAAAAAAATTCTAACTACATAGCTACATATAATCGTTAATGCTATTAATATTAATGAAAAATAATTAAACCACTTAATTTCAAAGTTCGTGTACCATCAGATATAAGTGTAAACAACGTGCAAATAATACGACCAAATTAAAATGTACGATTTTAATTATATAGTAGTATGTAATTATTAACTACTGAACTTTGTGGGCAAGCACGCGAATTGAACACTTGGTAAAACAACTTTTTCTTGTACTGTACTAGAAGTAGCGCGGGGTGTCGCTCCCATCGTTCTTTATATGGCTACTGCTCAGGTCAATTTGACCGTAGCGTGATGTTATAATAAAAAACTACTTAGATAATCGTTTTTGAAAAATGAAATAAAACAAGTCGTAATATAATGTTAAACGTGTAAATGAATAATTTACGACGACTGTAGAATATTATTTAACATTTTATCAGCGACTAAAATTAGTACCCGCAGGCAACTAATATCCGTTTCAAACTAATTTTCACACGAAGCCCAATTATGTAAATATAGGCAATTTTATTACATTACAATTTGAATGAAATACATGACAAGCTGCCGTTTCACTAAAACATCAATCAAATCTATTTCGATACAATATAAACTACGAAACATATCAATAAATAACAAAAGAACATCAAAAATAGCAAAAAAACATAACTGTAAACGCCCACAAATAACTACCAACCCTAATTAAATTCACACATGCGTATAAACAAAAACATACACGAACGCATACGCACACACGTGTACAAAATAACCCCGCCGCGTACAACTTATTAACACATCAAGCCGGTGCAACGGGACTCGAGAGAATTATTATTTAGTCGGTTAATAATGGAGTCATCATTTCGCCCATGACAGCTTCACACCTTGAGACGTAAAGCGAATTGACTCTCTTTATTATTCTCTCGGGCTGTTTTTGTTTTTTTCACTCCATGTTGGGTTTACGATCGGCTTTGTGTACGTCTGCGCCGCCGACGTATCGTGAGAGGTGTTAAACAGGCTCAGATGTAAGAAGATAATCTAAATTGTTATATAGCTTTAATGAATTGAACGTGAAAATAATTAAGATAATGAACTGAGTTTAACGATTTGTTAAGAATGCTCGACATGTTAAAAAGATAATAATTTGATGCAAGTATAAAGCTTTTGTTGTTATTGATTTCGGATTAAGATTCCGATATCTGAACAGTTTTTACTTTTTTATTATTATTATTTTATTAAAGCGTAAAGCTTTGGTTGAAATGTATCCCGGCTGTTACGTAAATTGTTATTAGGTACACGGTGTTGTTACAAAATAGTAGTGTTATTTCGATATGCTTGTGATTTGGTTTTTAAAAAGTCGTTGCAAAGTTTGTTTAGGTTTATTTCTTTGATGACTGGCCTGTTGGTCTAGTGGTTAGTGACTCTGACTGTTGAGCCGGAGGTCGTGGGTTCGATCCCCACCCAGAACAAATCTTTGTGTGATGAGCATAAAGGTTTGTTCTGTGTCTGGGTGTAATTTATCTATAATATGTATGCATTTACAAAAAAAAAATGTATTTAAGTAGTATATCAGTTGTTTAGTACCGATAACACAAGCAAATATAATTGCTTACTTTGGGACTAGATGGCGCTGTGTGAATGTGGTAGAATGTTATTATTATATTATTATTTTTAATGATTCAATCTTATATCAATTACTAGGTTGTAGATATAATTGTGATACAGTTGCGGCGTTAGTTCATTTTTGTTTCGAAAATTGTATTTTCACTTCAAGTATCTAAGTATTATATCTTTTGCTGACATTTTCATGTGTGATTGATTCCTATTTCATTTGCTTGTTTCAAAATTATGTATCTCTTTTGAGACACAAATCACTCTTATTTTGTTGTTCATGATATACTGAAGATCGGATTATTCCTGAAAAGCTGTGTCGAAGACGTTGATGATTTTCCATTCGACTCTGAGTGTACGAATCAAGTAACAATATCAATTCATAAATGCCAAAGTGCGTTTTCTAGTTACGCTTTCATGATTGTTCCACTAAGCAGATAAAGTAATTTGAGTCATAAAAATAGTCTAAATACCTACTAGAGAAGTATATAAACTTTTTATCGACAAACGACACCAGCAAATCTGCAGTAAGAATCTAATAGGTATTAAAATCAACCTTACTTCTTATTAATATTATAAAGGCGAAAGTTAATGGCTGTTTGTTACTTCTACTTTGTTAATCACACACGAACGGCTGAAAAGATCTGTATAAAATTTATAGTCCACAGATACATTATAGTTTGGAATAACACATATTACTATTGACCGATATATCACGCTGATGGAGCCGCGGGCAGGAGCTAGTTTTAAAATAAATACATTTCAAAACTCGTCATGATCATCATCAGCAACCCATTAATGTCCCACTGCTGGGCTCGAGTCTCCTCTCCTCTATCTAGAGAGCTAAGAGGGCTTAGGCCATAATCCACACATGCTGGCCTAATGCGGGTTGGTGGATCAGACATACCCTTAGAATTACTTCTAGGGTATGTGGGTTTCCACACGATGTTTTCTTCACTGTTAGCAGATGGTAAGTCACATGACTAGTACATATAAATTCCACAAGGTGAAATTTACATTGGTACTGCTGGTCGGAATCGAACTCGGAACGCGTGTTTATCACGCCGTTCACTTATACATTCAGCCACCATAGCTTTTCTTAACTCGTAATAATACACAATTTTACGCCTCCTCCAAATATTTTTCTTCAAAGGCGGTAATCGGTTCAATTGTCGGAATCAATAAGGCACCGGTGTACACTATCGTAGTGGTCATCATTACTATATATTGTAACATCAGTTTATTGTACAATTTATTTTATTACTTATTTGTTAGTTCAACCGGGTTTTGAAGAGGTTTTGTTGAGTCACGCTTGGATTTTTTAGGATTAGTAACAAAAAACTGGTTTAGTTTTGGCTTGTTTAGTCTGGTGTCGTTTACATTATAAATAATAATAATTATCATCATAAGTGACCCATTAATGTCCCACTGCTGGGCTCGAGTCTACTCTACTCAGTCAACAGAGTTGAGAAGGCTATAAATAAATAATATAGTACAAAATTTTTACTATATTATTTATTACCCTGTAGCTGGACCTCAACCCACGACGTATACAAGAATACTAAGATTCTGAGCTCGGTGCTGTTCAAACTGAGCTTCACAGTCTTTCCTACTAGGACTACTCAGTACACAAGTACTTTTTTAGTGTTAGTAAAAAAGCAGTGGGCAAATTTAATATTTAGAACAATCTAAATATTAAATTTGCCCACTGCTTTTTTACTTGATGACGTCACAATTTTCTCCATTATTGTTTAACACCATAAACGAATGAAAAGGTAACGTACGTGCCTATGTTGCCAAATGAAAATGACAGCGACCAAATCAAAATTTCCGAAATTTCCTTACATTTGACAGCGACATCAAAACCGACCAATCGAATGTCGAAAATCAGAGTAAGCCTTTGGGACGAATTGCCTGCAGCGCGGCAGCGGTGTTTCCAATTGTGAGTATAATACACGTTTCAAAAAAACCAAAGTTGTATGTGTGTTAATCAAATTTGCATATAGTTTTAATGAATAGGCGTTGTACAATATATACATTAGCTTAAGGCTCTATATACGTGCACCCAGTTATTACTTATCTGTTACAACGAGCCGTAGAACTAATAATTATAATAAATAGTCAGTGAATGGTGTTAGATACTTGTTAGCCAATAGTTAATCATATTTGCATTTTTTATGCTTAAAAAAGTAGGAATTTAATTTACTGCTTGCTTAATGCTTAAAGTAGTGAATTAGTAGGTAACTATTGAAGTATGCATATATATTATAAAACTGAAGTCTATTTGTTTGTTTGGTTGAATGCTTCATAGGAACTACTGGTCAATTTTAAAAAATCTTTTAGTATTGGATAACCCTTCTATCGAGAAAGGTTATAGGCTATATAATACCACGCTACAGCCAATAGGAGCTGAGCAGTCGCCCCACGCAACTTCTAGTCTTGTATAAAGTAGATTGGATGTGTTCGAAAGATACAAACATTCCCAGTTTCATTATGACACAAGTGTTCTTTCGTCATAGTAAAATTGTTTATTATTTGTAACTAGCTGTTGCCCACGGCTTCGCTCCCGTGGATTGGTCGTAGCGTAATATTACATAGTCTTCCTCGATAAATGGGCTAATCAACACTGAAAGAATTATTCAAATCAATTCAGTAGTTCCCGAGATTATCGCATTTTAATACGTGGTAATACAGTGCATGTATGTTATCCTACTTTAATTACAATATACGAGTATTTTGATTTAAAATTGAATGTACAGTTATTTCTAAAATAAAATAAAAGGTATCTATAAATTAAGTATTTCATAAAGATACTTAATTTACAATTATATAATTAAAAACAAAATAGAGTTAAAAAGAACCAATATTAAATTCACGTTTTGTTGTTAATAGCTAGACAACCGTAAGAAAATGATAGACAATTTATAGAACTGTCAAATTACTTAGCGTCGCTTGCCGCTAATGTAAATTTAATCATCACCGTGAAATGGACAGGCGTACAGTCTTCTATAACATTAAAACTTCTATAATAATATATAATAATCAGGAATACGTAATGACCTTATCTTAGGTAGGTGCAACTAAATGTGGTAATATCAAAGTTATTTAATTTAAAATCAATAATTAATATCATTCCATATTGACGTAAACGGTTCATACAATACCTAATTTATGAACTGTTGAAATATTTGAAACGTATCTATGGGAATACAATTTTTGTATTACAAATACATTTGTATATTATTTATTTATATTAAGTTATTTATCCATCTATTTATAGCGTACGTAGCGTCTCGTTTTCTTTTAATAATCTCTTTTTCATCTTCATGTAAATTGGTTTCTAAACTCGATGTCAAACAGGATTGGTACTGTAAAGGCTGTGGCACATGATCAGCTTTTGTCGATTTACGATTTTGACGCTCTTTCAAACATTTTTAATGAACAACTTATTTGTTGAAGTCCGTGTAAGTATAGATTTTACAGAGAGTTACATGTAAAAGTACCTACTTGAAATAACTCGTTATCACTTGAGTACTCTAATAATTTTCCTCGTGTTTTTATAGAACTTACTTCTAACACTAAACTTTACATTGCATTGACCTTAACCATATGTACTACAGTACTACTAACTATTACTACACTACAATCATAATCTAGTAAAATGTTATTAATTTATTGCTACGTTTTTATTTGGAAAATATCGGCAAAAAACATAATATCTTAACACCAAATTGATAAAGGTGTCCACCTTAATCAATAATTTAAACTTAAATCAATTATGAAACACTATAAAAAAGGTATATTTCAGAACTCGACTTTTGTCGATATTGTATTAATGTGCGTTATCGACATCGACAAATAGTATAGTGTACTCATACCTTAACCCAAATCTTATCTCATTACCTTTCGATATGTCATAGCTTGGACGATTTTTATAACGTCTCAACCAAAAGGTTTTTGATTATGTCATTATTTATAGTAATAGAGAAAGTATGGTGTTGATTATAACCTTTGACATCAATATGTTAGTTACACTCACATTGATAAATTAAATGACAACTCTAGCAATGGAGACAAAGCTGTTTTGTAGATACATCTTACACACATACAATGTTGTTAAAAGATGGTGTCAGTTGTTCGACAGCTTGTCAATTGTAGAATGGGTACTACTTTGTTGTTGTGGTCATAGTTTAAATTGGTTTTTTAAGAATGCGTTTGGTATGCGTCGACTGTTGCAAGTAAAAAAAATAAAAATAAAATGCTGCCTACTTGAAACTTGAGAATTAGTGACTTCATAAACTACAATTCATTAACTGTTTATGAGGATATAGAGGTGACTGTCACTGTGGCGTTGCCGATAAGGTTACCTTGCTACTAACATCACCATACCGAATATTGTTGGTTCGATTCCCACATGAGACAAATATTCGTGTGTATATGTTTCGAGTCTGGATGTACTTTGTGTCTGTTATCTGAATGTTTGTAAGTCCCCACAACACAGGGCTTGTTCCTTTCGCGTTAGAGCGTTGACTTTTCGAATAAATTGAGCTCGTTGTATTTGAAATAGAGGTGAGGGCTTTTTATTTATTAGTCTGCCAGCGTTTATAGAATATCCAGCGTATATGGATGAATCATCACTCATTAATACTGAGAGCTCATTGGGAAAGTGTCGGAAACGTGTATGTAATGTCACTACCCCATCTCAACCTGTGCGCCGGTCAGGCCGGCCAGGTCTAGGGACACCCACGGGTGTCCCTAGACCTAGGGACCTAGGCCAACATGAGCAAGAAAAGGAAAATTCGAAACAAACCCTATACCAACCCGTCTGGCCAGCGTGGTATGGTATAGTAGGCTAAATTCCCTCCACATTCTTAGAAGGACACGTTTATGGGTTGAAATGGTGATTAAACTTTAAAATACATGAAGGTCTACTCACCTTGTCCAGCCTTTGGCTGTGCATTAAATATATGTACGTATACAACGTCGGTGCGCAACAAAAAGCTAAAAGAAAACAAAGTAATTAGCCATAAATTAAATATTCAATTATAGCAGCCACTTAATTAAGTCGTAGCCGTCGCGGTCAGTAATTTAATTACGTCTGTCTGTCTGTCTGCGTCGGTCGTTGCGCCTGCGTCCACCGTATATTGTATTTTCCACGTGGTTTATTCAACAACGTCTATGAATAGTTATTGGACTTTGTTACGAGTCATTTTTGCGATTTATGCTCTAGAGATTTCATTTGAGACTTTTTATCGATAAAACAAATTCTGTGTACTGGACACTACTCGCAACTTCGGTAGTCGGTTAAATGTCGTTGTCAATGTTTGAAAATGACAACGACCATATTTTAATTTCTTAATGATTTGACAGCTATATCGATATCGACCAATTGAATGTCGATATTTCGAGTAGGCCCTCTCTCCGTAGTTGAAATCTGAAGACTGTGAATGTTAACGATATCGAATGTCTAAATTGGGAGCACGAGCCTAGTAGATAGTTCGGACGTTTCTTTTATGATACTTAATGATTCTTTAAAACAGGGGTCAGAACTAATCGTGATTAATATAAATAAATTCTAACTTAATCTAAAATAAATTAATGTGCTACTTTAAACACTTACAAGTTGTAACATCGTAATGGCTTTATGTGACTACAACTTTAAAGCCCAATTTTAATTTCGTTCACATCGAAATAAAACCTCGGGATAAAATAACGTGTAAGTTTATTTATTTTTTTTGAGCTTTACTGAGGAGGTTAATTAATAAAAGAGATACTAATTATAATAAAAGATGACGTATTGTAATTGTGTTTAACGTAAGAGCGCACGTTCGATGGTAATCGTAAAAAGAGCGAGCCCCGCCTGTTTACCGCACAGTTAGCATAGTGTAACACTGATTTGGACAAAATATACGAGTATTATACGGGAACCGCATATTTTGCATTAAAAGTAGGCTGTGTTATTTCTATCTATCTGTGTGTCAAATTTTAGTATTTTTTTAATTTTATTAGCTTCGGACTGTAATCTGTGTGTCCAATTTTAGTTTTTTTTAATTTTATTAGATGTTAACAAACATTCATCCATCGTTTTGCATCCGCACACAATCGTCTAATTAATAATAAAGTTAAACATGATAGATATCTTGAAATTAAAAATTGCGAGTTTATCAAGTATCCTTAAATTACTGATATTTTTAATTATTGAATTGAAATTGTTGTAATCAAATTAAATTTTTTCCTTAAGTTAGATGCCTATATTACCTAATAACTTCTACTTAAAAGGTATTCTAAGGTACTTTACACCTTAGAGAACATAATATTTTCCTCTTAATCTTTTTTAAGCAATTGTTTTAACTTTAAACGTCTCTCTGCATACCACATCTTTCGATAATTTCTGGTTACAGAAGTAAGCATCTTGACAGTAAAGTACTAACAATATAATCATTACCGAATCGCTAGCCGTGCAGTACATTAAATTAACCTTATGTAATGTATGAGTTTATGTAAAAAGATTGTTATTATTTATGAAAATCCCATATTTTAAAGTAGAGAATAAAGAAACATGTAACGTAATTAAATAATTATAGGCATATTACTAATGAAGAATGAATAACCGGATATCTGTATAACTAGTTCGCTTACAATGTAATGAAATGATAAGACAACTGTTCATTAATAGTTTTAAAATAGCACATCATTTTAAAATAGTAGCGAGTAATCGAAAGACAAAATAATATTTTCATATCAGCTTTGCGTTTTTTACTCTCATGGTACACTTTTGTATAAAAAAACATAACTTTTATATAAAAATGACAAGAAAACGACTTTTATATAATGTATAATATTTATATACTACATATAATTATGAGATAATGATAATATATTTTTTCTTCAGTCAGATCACAATTAGATAATATGTGTACCTATTTCATGTTGTGTTGTAAATACTTCATTGAATAAAGCTTTTTCAGAATTTTCTCATCAAATCAGATATATGACTCTTGGACATAAGCCTACCCAAGAAATTTCGAATAGGAGTAGTTTTAAATATGATATGAAAAAAAATATTACCTACGTGGTTTTTTTTCATAATGTTAAGTGAGGCTGCCCACTGTGCGCCGGCAACATCGGCCAATTACATAAAAGCGTTTCATTTGGCGCTGCAAAGTGTTATTGTGTGACCCCTCGCGATACCATCGCATTTGGTTCCACAGTGCTTTACTCCGTACTGCACCGACCCGCCAGGACCACGCTACTGCCCCTCAGGGAATTTAAAACTGCCTTTTCAAATTTTACATACAACATTATCTTTATATGCTATTTAAGTTAGCTTGCAAAAGATTGTATTTAGTGCTTTCGTGCTACCTACATGTGTAGTTTAATAAAGGTACACACTGCATAAATTTTTTTCTACATAAACGAACCAAATAAATATTTAATAAGTAATAAATAAATTTGTTTTATTTTCAATTGTCATGAGTCATATCAATGTAATTGATCATGAGAGTTTGTTTAATTTGAATTATTTAATTATGTAATTTATTAATATGAAAAATTACAATTTATTCGTTTCATTTCATCAAATAGTTTTACATTTCCTGATAAGTGATTGAAGTCACCTATGTAGTAAGCAAAAAAATTGCCTGTGACAGGTGACTCCGCTATTTATAATCCAATTTGGATTAAATTTTCTAGATTCTGGACTTTTTATTATGTTGTGTTTTATTTAAAAAAAAAAATAGAATAATGGCATACACATACACACAACTGCTCGACGAAGCACTGTATGTACTAATAGCTGGGAAGTTAGTCTAAATTATTAAAAAACTCTTGGATAAAATTTTACTTTTTTACCAAGTAGCATTTACTTTCAGGATAATAATCTCAGAATATTTTTTTTGCAAAGACATAAATTCACCTCTAAATCAGCAGGCACCTAAGGATCCATTGAGTATTGTGCTTTAACTGGCACATAGTGGAACGTGCCAGTATCTGGTGTTCTGCAGCGAGTGAGAGATCTGAAACAAATGCTCGTATGCGCTGTATTAATTAATGAACGCCATTATTCTTGCCTTATCCTGCTCAGTTGCTCACTCAGGTTCTGGAGCTTTGTTTGAACCAAGAGGCCAACTGTGCAGGTATGGGATCGTAAACGTGACGATTGTTGCTATGCAAGGAATTAGCCGTATTATGATTAGTGCAAGGATGTAGTATGGTGCTTTGTGCCGAAGTTATACATACATTTTACTAGTTTCCGCCCGCTGCTTTGCCCGCGTGGTATGTATTTTATACCTATAAACGTTCCACTTGAATCAGTCTATCTATTTAAAAAAATCTCATCAAAATCCGTTGCGGATTTTTAAAGATTTAAGCATGAATAGGGACGGACAGACAGCGAGAGCGACTTTGTTTTATACGATGTAGTGATTCAAAGTGATTCATCATTTCATCATTTCAGCCTATTGCAGTCCACTGCTGGACGTAGGCCTCTCCTAACACGCGCCATAGCACTCTGTCCTCCGCCTTCCGCATCCAGTCAGACCCAGCGACCTTTTTAGGTCGTCGGACCATCTAGCTGGAGGGCGTCCTACTCTACGCTTGCCGAGTCGCGGCGTGATTAATATAATGATAATAATATGTTTATTAAATTAGGTTAGGTCGTTATAGTCCGTTACATAGCAGAGAGGTTGAATATGTCAGGCGACAGCCATTTGATTACGTTGGCAGCCATGTATTAGCACTTTTTTTTTTCGAAACAATAACTAGGGCTTCCCCCAGCTCTTGTTCCAAAACTCGTCTTGAGTCTTCATTCAAGACCAGTTGAACAGCCGTACTGCATTAACACAATGCAATGTTTTAAAATCTATAGCTCAGACCAACCCAAAACATATTTATTAAACTTAGCTGCTGCTGCATCTGCTGAAACTTCCAAGCGGCGTAAGTATACCAACCTCGCTGGAGATTATCTACGAGTATTTGTGCCGTTTGGACTTGAAACACTTGGGCCGTGGGGTTCAGGTGCTCGCGCTCTATTTAGAGAGCTTTCAAAGCGATTGTCCGATGCTTCCCGGGACCGACAGCCTGGCTATTTTCTTGCACAAAGAATAAACATTGCCATCCAGCGTGGCAATGCTGCCAGTCTGTTGGGCACTTTTCCCACAGACAATGGCAGCGATGAGCAGGTATTTTATGAAGCCGTATTTTAATTTGTACTTTCCTCCCTTTTTTATTTTAATGATACATTTAGTTAGTTTTTATTTGTAAATATTATTGTTTAAATTTAGTTTAATATTATAATGAAAATAAATAGAATATATTTTTAATAATTGAAATTATTAATTTCCAAATTAACCTAATTACAAACGTAATATATTATTACAATATATAATAGATTGTTACAATTTGTTGATATATAGCTATCAAAGACAGCGCAATGGAAAGAGAATACAAGAAGGGCTATGTTAGCAGATGTAGAAATAAGATAATGAATATGGGATTGGTAGCCAGTAGAAACAATATAGAAAACAATCCACCAGTTTCTTGACAGTGTTAACTTTCAATTACTAACGAGGCCGTAAAAGAAAGGCCTCAGTATTAAAATAAAAAATAAATAGAATAGATCGTGTCATGTGATTATCTTCACGCTAGCACAGTGTCAGAGTAGACAGTCGAGATGTAGATCAGTTATCAGAAACAATCGCTATCACTTAACGAATTAACGATTGTGTAATTGCTCTCATTATTTGACAAGGCGACTTGATAGAGTGTAAAAAACTATCTAAAGTTGTCAAGTTGTTAAGTCGTAAAATTAATATCAAATAAAAAGTAAAGGAGAATTTATTCTACATTTAATATTAAGTAATTTGTTCTTTGATTTTTGGCTACACAGTATAATACTAGTAATAAGGTATTTAGGGATAATATCTTGGAGACTTATAATAGCCAAATTTCAGTTTTCATTTCTTCTAAAGACTATTAATAGATACCTTGTGATAGCTTTAGTTCTGTTGTTAATCTGATTCTTTTAATCTTGGATGTGATTGTTTTATTAATAATCTACTAAATAATGTTACCCCAAATAATTTATATATTTATTACAAACTTATAGCTATACTAGCTAATGCGAAACAATTCTGAAAAATGTTATAATATATGTTCAGGTAAAATCTTGGATGCTGAACTTCTATCGGTTTCCTATTGAGAAATTTTGCATGTTGGAGGACAATGCTATATTATAATAAAATGAAGCTCATACAGAAGGTGAACCTGGGAGTACTGTAAAAAACCGATAGTCGTCGAGTTTAAACTCGTTTGAATTAATTCGTCTTGACAAGTTGACTAAAAAAAGTTTAAAGATTGATTTTAATTTTAAAGCCTAATATAATTTGCAAATAAATGTTACATAGTAAGAAGATGATTTACTAAAAAAAAATCTATTTTGTTGATACTTGTTAAAAAGAAATTCAAAACATCTTGTTTCCCATCATCCTTTTTACTTGGTTGCTACAGGAGTTACATTGTTCTTCACAAAAAAACCAAGAAACATAAAATGTAAAGCGAGCTCGGACAATCGCATGGATTTATCAAAATAATAAGGCGTTAAGAGAATACCTTTAATAGTTTGTTAAGAGCTGTAACAGCGGGATAATAAGCGCTCTGGAGGTAATAACAATAACAGTGAAAAATAATAACCATTTTGATAGCAACGCCTACATTTTGCTGTGTTTTTTTTTGTTTTGGATGAATAAATGTAACGAGGAGATAGTATAATGTTTGAGATCGGACTTACGATTGGCGTGTTGTTTTTGATTGTTGTAAAACGGGTCTACGTTACGTATTTGACTGGCCTGTTGGTCTAGTGGCTAGTGACCCTGACTGCTAAGCCGGAGGTCGTGGGTTCGGTCCCCACCCAGGACAAATCTTTGTGTGATGAGCATGAAGGTTTGTTCTGTGTCTGGGTGTAATTTATCTATAATATGTATATATTTACAAAAAAAATGTATTTAAGTAGTATATCAGTTGTTTAGTACCCATAACACAAGCAAATATAATTGCTTACTCTGGGACTAGATGGCGCTGTGTGAATGTGGTAGAATATTATTACGAGTATTATTATTATATTTTGAAGATATAAATACCTTATTTAGTTGTCTAACGTTTGGATCTAGTTGAATCGAAAATGGTCGCAGAAGCGTGTTAATTCCATTAATCTCCATTGTCAATGGGAATCGTTAAGAAAAGTTCACAAATCTCGATTGATGGCGATTGACAATGGGGTTAATGGAATAAACCGTGGAAACGGGCTGAATGGAGTGTACACTAAGCGTCGCCTTCGACGTGTGTGGGTTTCAGCTGCTACCCTCACTTTGGTCTTGTACTAAAACTGCCGGTCCTTCGGCAAACTAAACTAATGACGTCTACTCACTGGCCTACTTTGTCACATGAAGTCACATCCATCAGCGATGTTTACTTGTTGATGACAAAATTGATTTGCGGTATCCATCCTCCCGGTTGAAATTTCATTACAATCAAAAGTTACATTTTGAATTTGTTTTAAACAAAATTCCGTGACAGACAGACAGACAGACTAGATTTACATGTTTTCTTTTATTACTGCATACAATAGTTATATCATTAATGTTTAGGCTACTATTATACCTACCTATTTTATACGTTCACCGATCCTTAATTTTGTTTTTCTATATAAATTGTTAAGTACTATTTAGTTTTCAAAATTGTTCTTAGTTTAATTTTTCTGTTTAAGTTAACAATCGTTAAATCGTTTTTCTTTATACATGTTGTGGCAGCCTTTAATTAAGGTAGCACTACACAATGTTTATTGTAACTAGCTCTTAAGTTGAAATGTAACAGTGTGTACCTTGTTGGTTGTCGAAATAAATAAAATATTATTATATTGTAGACTCACCGATATTGGGTATAGTGACTAAGTTGCCTGTGATTAGGTATCCAGAATATTGCCTTTTGCATCTTGGCATGTGCATGGACTGAAATGACTACCGGAACAATGATCGCCGTTATTCTGATTTTTATTACAGAAGTGTCCCCGCTTTCGTATAATGTATAAATATGTTGCGTATTTAAGTATTCCCGCCCCAGTTTTAACATCGATATGATCACTTTAACCAACAAGACATAAGTGCTGTAATTATAAAGGAGTCGTAACGTTATCGACATTCAATCTCGCAAATCTATATGCTCATATGAATGTGTTGAAATAATTGGCAAGTGGGTCGTTTTTAAATTCAAGTCACGCGCCGTACTGCATATCGTTTTACAAAATGGTTTTTAATGAAATGTGCATACACCATGATACCAGCCATATTTGATCATTACTTTTTATGTGTTGAAAGTGTACACGGTTATGTTTTTACTTCCTTAAGTGGCAGAAGAAAAACATAACTTCTTTTTTTTCCCGAAGTGATAGGTAGTGGGTGTTCACTGCCACATTTCGATAGCTATGTTTGGTCCCATGTAGTACAGGCGAGCCTATTGTAACCTGGCACATTTTCAGGCTTCTGGGTGTTACTGAAAATTTCAGGACAAAACCCCAATACGATGTTTTGCAATTTACCAGTTACTACTTATAGTAATTTGAGGCGTTTCCTAAAAATGGATAAATGCATAATGTTTTTTAAGCACGCATTGACACAAACATATTTTTTCAATAATCATATACGGCCAGTTTCTAATGACCTACGCGACAACATCCAGTGAAAAGATAAACACTGAACGAAGCCCGAAAGGATATTTCAGACTAGCATGCATGGCATTGCAAAGCATTGAGATGAGCCAAATAAACTGTTTATACTAACAATGTACAAATGATATAGTTTCGTATACCTACCTATAAGGTAAGTAATATATACCACGAGAGCCTTCAAAGCGTTATCAATCTGAAGAAGAAGCATGGCTGTTAATAAATAATAACGAAGTTTTAGCGACTCGATCTCATAATACAAATGGCGGGGCGTCGCAGCCGCGCTGCGCTTGCGCCGATGTGCGATACCGACGCCTTTACCATTTTTTATTGTTTATCGCAAATTTTAAACGTTTAAAGCACTTTACCATTTGAGGCCTGAAGTACTATGGAACAGGGTAAAAAAAAGTACCAAAATTGCTTAATACATAATACTATATCGGCCTTTAGTGTGTAACCTTCTTAAATACAAAGATAAATACAAAGATTTCTGCGGAACAAATATAGTTATTCTGAGTTACAGTGAACTTTTAGTCCATATTTTTTTTTAAATTAAGTTTTCTAGAGCTATAAATAAATTCTGTCAATTGCTTTTATTTGTATTGGCATTGAAAGAGAATAAAGTTAGCATCGATTTTGTGTAAGTGGCATTGTCTTTTAAAGAGTCTTCGTCATTCTATATACCTATGTGCTGTTTCCAGTGGTGTGTACGTTGTTATTTCTCAAATATCTATCACGTATATTGAAGGCGCAGTATTTAGCGCGGGAACACAAATCACGCGTTAACCCCTCCGCCGCCGCGGGGGTATTTATCGGCACAATAAACTTGAGTAATTTATAACGAGCAATAACAATGTGTGGTGTATCGCAGGGGTAATTTCTCAAAGGCACACCTCGCCCGTAGCGGCTATCCGACAAATTAAATAGCGTGTTCGTCCGGACGAACAATCGGTAGGCTCTACTCTTATTAAATGATAAGCTTCGTAATATTAATGCTATCGTGTTTAAAACGCTTTGTTTCGAATTTGTGTTTTCGAATTATATTGAGGTTTTTTAATAACTTACCATAATTAATAAAGGTGCGACCTTACCCCGATGGGGTAGGCAGAGGTCACATTCACATTTCACCGGCTATGGTGTAATATAGGGCGAGCCTATTGCCATCAACCAAGCACATTTATTTCCAAACTCTGAGCTGAAAATTTCATGATAGAAAAACCTATTACCATTTTTTTCGACTCTTTACGCAGCAGACGTTATAACTTACGATGTATTCCGGTGCCGAAAGGAGAGAAGAAGAAATATATGCAGGAATAGTTCAACTCTAGTTGAAAACTAGATTAGTTCTTGTATTGTAGTACTTTGTGTCCTTCTTGAAACGAGGTTTAAAGAGAGCCATCCTCTCTAGGTAGGCAGCGGCTTGGCTGTGCCTCTAACATTACCAACGACAATGTGCGGCTGTAACCCCTTACCATCAGAGGGCTCACCTATTCGTCTGCCACATCAGGCTATAAAAAAATAAACAAAGCATATATTATCAGGTGGAGTGTTAACTTGTTTAATAAAATAATGAATAAGAAAATATAGAAGAAGGATTACAGTTATATCGAAGCAATTGCCGCTCTCTGGTTACTTCTACCTGAATGGGAGACGTAAATTCAATACAGTGTACACAGTGTTTGTCTAGTAAGTACTGTTTTCATTTCATTCCTCTGTTCATAAGTCTACAAATTTACTGCTCATAGTTCGATGCACCTTGATTTTTCCTATTTTTCTTCTTAATCGGAAATTTTGAAATTTAAAGGAATCTCCTTTAAATATCTAAATTTCAGATTCGTTTTTTAGTGTGTAGTTAAAATGGTTATTTTTGTAGCTTCTGGTATTTCTCGTAGATGGAGTTAAGAGAAATATCAGCAAACCAATTTTCGTCTGGTACATAAAACCGTTTAACGCACATTATGAACGTCAGAATCCGCCAGCGTCAGAGTTATTACGGGTCCAGTCTCTTTACGTCTCGTCTTGAGCAGCATTAAGTGCCTGCCGCCGCACCGCACCGCACCGCACCGCTCACGGCTCATCTCCACAGGAATAAACGTCGATTACTTCATTAGCGCTATGAATAACTTAAGTACGACCAAATGACCATACATTCTCGTATAATATAAACATCTGTCTGAAACATTCCAATTACCGTTTGCACGTGTTGTTTGGTAATTACACATAAATATGGCGGTTTATCTCGCGCCGACCACATTAAAATCTTTATTAAATTACGGACCAAATCAATTTGTATCTTATGGGAACTAAACAGAAATTTAATTAGCGAACCCCGACTGAAGAAATGTCAAAAAGGTATTAAGAAAACAAGTAAAAAACGAATGCGAGAGGCTCGCATACCTCCAGGTACCCGCACGTTGTGGCAAATTGAAAAGGACGCGCTTGCTCTCCGAGCTAATAATAAATTCTCAAATAATAATAATTCATAAATAATAATCGTGGAAGGAACAAAATAAAAATATTATACACGTCGAAATAATAAAGGATTTGCCCGGGAACCGCGCTCGACACGGGTTGATTCTGATGAGCACAAGGAAACAGCGAGATGCATCTGCGAATTGGATTGTGAGTTTCGAACTTACGAGATTAAACGTTATAATATGCACATTCAGTACATTCCGATACATAATATTGAAAAATATTGAAGAACAAATTCGTGTTCTACGCGTTTCGTTGACGCCAAGAGTCGCTTGTTCGAGCATGTAAGCGACGAAATGGCACATTCGGTCACGATTGCGTTACGATGCGATAGTTCTAATTCTTATGACAGTAATGCTTGGCGTGTAAGTAGCAAGCATGCTATAATCAAATAGCATAAAGGCGCCCCGTGTGCGCCAGCCCGACGAACATAAAATTGTTTTTTCGTCCAACAGCTATAATTAGGCGATACGTTACGTTTTTGTTTGGCCCACATTTCCCGATCCTCTAATTTTTGTGTTTTTTGCCGCTCCTTTTGTAGTCGTTAATATGATTACACCGTTGGGATGATGGCTTCATACGTGTTTTAGGTTATAACTTAATTTGCTCGGGTTACTTATTTGTTTTTTTATTGTTGTCCGACTTCCTGAGAGTCTGTCGTGTGTTTTTTGCGGCCGGTCGTTAGGTGGAGGTGATTGAATGTGATGGTGGGCAAATTGTTGGGCTCTGCGTCTCGTCGCCAGCGAGCGCCTGGCCCACTCGACCACTCGGCCGACTCTCGGCAGTCCGGCACGTACTTAGATTGATTCCGAGTGTTGACTCAGTATGTGCTGTAATGGGATTGTAATCTGTTAGCGCAAGTTTTTTGTGGTCCTGTATGATTGCATGCCATCATCACCGTCCGTCATACTACAATGATATAGAGCGTTTAGCTTGTGAGCGTAAATTAATTTCTAATGGGATAGGCAGTCGGGGCCGACACGTTAGTGCGGAGAATGTCTTAATTATATTCGCGTCTATTCATATACAGCGTTACTCGCTTTATAAAGCCGCTTTAATTCGCTGAAAGGTTGAAACTCAGTTAGCTTTAAATTATCATACTTTCCCACTGAAATGAACGCTTCAAAATAACTTTTTTGAAGTTTGTTATATGTCAACGAATTGACATAATATACCTACTTGTTTTTTCACTCACCCCAAATTGTAAAAGTATATTTTTTCTTCAATAAAGGCAAGGGAAACTAAAAGTTTTTTATATTTTCCATAAAGCGCTTTAATCTAACACGATCGGGCGAGTGTTCGTAATGGCGCGGAGTTGGTTTGACAAGAAAATTGGCGCGACTTGCGACGTGCAAATTGGCACAACACCGAGTGCACGCAACGGGTTCGTGCCTGTGCGTGGAACACGGAGTGTCACTCCACTAACACGCCTGCGCTGAATTACTGAACACCTACATAGTGGCTATTCAAAACAAAACATAATTAATAAAAGTGCAACCATTATTATACTTATAATTTAGGTTTTATTCGTACCAGAGAGTGGGTTTTTTGAACAGAAAATTTTTAACTGTTCTGTTACGGCAGATATGACCTGCAAGGAACTAGGAGGGAAAAAGTTATTTTTGCAAAAGGCAAAGCATATGCGGTTTTAAATGTAAAAAGTTAGAACTTGATCAAAGAAAGTTGCTCATTAATATTCATAGGTTAGGTTCGATTAGTTGGGAATCATCATCATCATCACAACCCATCCTCTCTCCAAATATTTTGGAGGGTATTAGGCCTACTATACCACGCTGAACATACGGTTTGGTATATGTTTTTTTGAATTATCCTTTTCTCGCATTGCTTTTCTCTACTCAAAGTTAGGTCCCTTAGTCGCCATGTACGACACCCACAGATTGAAATGGGGTAGTGACATTATGTATTCTAAATCCGTCACTGCACAGACTCCCACTATTAATGGGATCAAATATAGCTGGGCTGTGGACGTGATCCACCTGTACCTATGTATATATGTATACGCGTGAGTCTGTCATTATGTTATATTATCATTCGATAGCGTTGCTCTTCCACCAACAATTTAATCGATATGTCTCTCACATGTATATATAAAGCGCTACACTAATTTCGTATTCATCGCACACAACAGTACGAGTTAATTATTTAAACATAACCAACGTAATGACTTAATAAGTCGAAGGCCGCAATTTGTCATATAAGTGTAGTAGTACAACAGGCAATCGCCTTTCGTGTATCTAAATCAATTTTATTAGTCTATACCATAGCGCCGCACACTTGTTAAATAATTATCTCCGTCCAACATATATAGAGCTCTTCGATCGAATAAAAAATGTTTATAACAAGCAGGTTTATTGATACCAGGTGTCTTGTTTAACTGGGCGGGGTTGTAGCCCGCTTTGTATGATAATTTTTAAATCGACCTCGGCGATGAAAAATTGATTTTGGTTGATACGCTTTTGATTATACGGTTGGTGGCAGTTAGATACAATTATTTGGATACAAGCCACGGATTGTTTTCTGGTCGGTGTGTTAGGTTTGTAATAAACTTGTCTGGACTTAAATGTTTATTGATTACTAGTTTCAGCCCACGGCTTCGACCGCGTGGTACGTCAATATACATAACATTATAAAGCATTAGGCCTTTTTCTCTGAAGGGGTAGGTAGAGTTACATCACACCCAAATTTCGCTAGCTATGTTTGGGTCACATTTAATAAGAGGTGAGCACTATCTCTATGCTGATATTAAGAATTTCATGACAAAAATAACCATATCCTTTTGCTACACCTCATACCTCTAGCTTAGTACACTGAGGCTATAGTAAGATTATGCAATTTTTTTGTGGTATAGTAGTAGGCAACGGGGCGGCTATAAGTTATAGGTTTTGTCTTTTTTGATCGTCAAGATAATATATGCGACAAAAATGAAGCAACAGACAGACGGATAACGGAGTGAGTATAAGGGTTCCGGTTTTCCTTTTGAGGTACGAAACCCTAAAAACACATTCTAAAAATTTCCTAAAAACAAATTTTGTGGATTCCCACAGATGTTGGTGCTACGAGTAATATCTAATAATAATAAAAAATAATAATAAAAATGTTTATTTACTCATCACAAAGGTTTCTTACACTATATTTAAACTATTACAGTCAGAACCAACTTTGTGAGAGTCTGGTGCCTGTGGTAGGTTGGTTTTAAGAAAACCACCTGTATTACGGGTCACCAGGCCCCCCTCGTGGCTAGTCTTAGGCAGCAATAAATATTACAGCGTAATAGGACCATCGTGTTATGATGGGTACAATCATTATTATATAATTAAGAGGGTTCATACAGAAATCCATGAAATCACGAGATTTCCACGTTCGCTACAGAATATGTCTTTATTTATTTTTATTTCAACTTTATGCACAACGAACTGTACAAAGGCGGACTTAATGCCAGAGGCATTCTCTACCAGTCGACCTTTGGGCGATGCAGAGTAGTGAGTTGTAGGTGCAAATAGAAGAGATGTAAAAATGATAATATAAAGTTATATACATGTAGTGAAGTAATTTTTGGCATACATAGACAACAGTTTTCTTGTCTAAAAAGTGTATTAAGTGTATTAAGCTATTATATCTGCAACTGTAGATAAAAAATTGTCTGCAACAATGGAACAAGCACCACAGTCTTCATTGCAATAGCCGGGAGGTTTGCTGCGGCAGCTTTAAGTAGATAGTAATCACTTGAGCGGCTATCACGTTTTCCTGAAAGCTTATAAAATGATAAATAATAATAAATGTCAGGCGATCCATTGTATCGAATTCAACAGTCACGTTGCAAGTTATAATTTGTATAGTATTGCCACACTACTTTAGACTCTATGATATTTTGGCATATAAGTAAATCGGCTTATATTCGATTCATAAGAACATTCCAGACTGACTGAAATAATATTTTCAAACTGCATACACTAAGTCTTTGCTTTTGTACCTACTCTAGGTATAAGTATGTATCGATATTAGTGTTTTCTATCGTAGTTAAATAATGTATTTTTGATTTACGGGGACAAGAACTGGGATAAACATTAGAACTACGTACCTATTTGAGCATAGACTATGAAAAATCTATGTAGGTAGCAGATACCAAAACATATAAGGTCTTTCTTAAAATTGGACTCGGATATATTTAAAATTGCATTTTTACAGTAGGTATGCATATACATCATCATCATTAATTTTAACCCATAAACGTCCCACTGCTGGGCACGGGTACATAGTATATACATATTGAGTAATATTAAATATTGATGATACCTAATCTATTATAAAAGTTACCGTCCTTTATTATCTTACTAGTAAAAACCCGTAAAGCGTGCTAAACCGTACACTTGGAATTATAGAAAATTGCTTCTTGTTAAGGCACACCGCGATACTTGCACTGTGGTGATCGCAAACTTGATAGACCGTGCTACACAGAAACTACACAAATCAGTTTTAAACATTGTTCATAGAAAACGTGGAGTGCAAATAACACGACAACATTATTAAATTATAATTGAGGAAGAATCAACAAAACAGTATAAATTATAAGTAGTCCTAGAATGAATTTAACGTAGTGGAAGTTTGAATCCATGACGCTACGCAAGTAACTACTAAGTACTATGCAAGAGGTCCTAGGATGGATCCATCCAATTGGATACATCCCACCTCGTAAAAAAACGGTATTGGGTTTCTCTATCTTGCAATTTTTGGTATCAACCCGGAGTCTAGAAATGCTGCGTTATTCGCAATAGGCTCACCGCATATTATATGGGACCAAACATAGGTTGGCGAAATCTCTTTTTGATGCACCTAGTGCCCACCCGTGTACGGGATAAAAGATGTTATTATGAGGAACTATTCTTACAGTATTGATATCTCTCCTTTAGAGATATTTCCAAATTATATTATCAGAAAAACATTTTAAATTCAATAATATACATTCCGCTGTGGCGGAAATTAGGTGAAGCTACGTTCAATAGTGGACGTTATTGGGTTGATATGATGATGTTGTTACATCATTTATCTTTAGCGCGAGAAAAGCCTTCCAGTTTGTAAATTAACACCAAAATTATTATTTCTAGAAGAAGAAAACAATCAATACATACAATCTGATCGTCGAATAATGTAATATTATTATTATGAATGATAGTAATCGCATTCTTACTATATTATAAAAGGATATAATACATAAGGCACACGGAAGTATTACAGAATGCGCTATTATACACCCACCATGAAAACAGTATAACAAATTAATATAATTTCCTGCGAACGTAATTTTATTTCTGAAATGTTTTTATCGTCGCGCATTTTAATTTCCTGTTCAAACTTAATTAAGTTATGCCATTTTTTCATGTAAAACACTTTTTTCTTTAAGTCACGAAATATTATTTTCTATTAAGAATATGAAAACGGCCTGTTTTTTGAGTGAGTATAATTTTATTCTACTGTTTTACATAAGTACGTTGTGAATGAGAATCTTAATGTGATCTTAGAGTTATAGGTTTGATAACCTATTACGAAAAACGCCGTATATGGCTATTTTACGTGTACAACAATAGTTGATTAGAATAATGACATTTTATTTACAAAAATGGGGAGCTAAACAGCTTTATTCTTTGCGGAAATTGCCTTTATGTTATATAGTTCTCATATATCTTACAATAGTGCATTACTTACGACCTAAAGAAACATAATCTGATTGTATAAATCCCAAAGAAACCGTACAACACATGGAATAAACTCATAAATATTACAACAGTACACAAATTAAGGTATCACGCTTAAAAGCACCATTAAAACTAACTTTTAGTTTCTCGTAATGTTCGACTGTGATCAGATAAGGACGCGTCCACGATCGTGCAATTATAAAGGAATTAGTTCAAAACAGCGCCTTCAATGGACACAAATTGATATAATAAAAAGTAGTGTGGTTAGCGCTGGCACTCGCTAGGGTTGCTCAAAGTGCGTATTTGCATAAACCAAGATTCATCGATGCCTTAGATAGATTTTATTAGATGTCATAGAAACATAATTTAGATTAACATATTAATTTATTGCAAAATATATTTTAACTTGTTAATATTTTCTTCATTTTTTTAGGTTTTCGTACATCAAAAGGAAGAAATACAAAGGATAGGCTTCAACGGCAACGGCATCGCAAGCGTGGCATTCGATTCCGGAGGCCACAACATCTTCTCCCTTATTCATTTTTAATTTTTTTTCTCTATGTAAACACCTTGCTGGGCTTCAAGTAATATTTTAATATAAGAATTAGCCGAATTGGTCAGTCATTCTTGAGTTTTGCGCTTAGCAACACATTTACTTAGTCATTAATTTTTATTTAGATAGATAGATGATAGAATAGATATAAAAATCAAAGATGTCTTTAAAGTTTGGGCAGCCCTACGAGTCGAGGTGTCGCCCAATAATTAAGTGATTACGTCAGTAACGCGTGTCGCTCCGGCGAGCGATTTGTATCTCAGTTTGGGCAGTCATTAGCGCAGTCTGGAATTGCCCTTATTCGTGGCCTGGGACCGACGTAATTATTGTAATATTAGTTTCAAGTAAAGATTTTTGTGTTCAAGTAATTCTACGTTAGCTTAGTGTTAGAAGTGTTCAACAATTGGTTTATTTGCTGCTTTTATTTTTACTTAAACTAGCGGCAGGGGAAGTTTCTAGAATTTCTATAAACCTAGGTATTAGCAGCTATTTACCTTCAGATGGGCACCAAAAAAGAGAACCTAGGTAGGTTCTCTGACACATTCAGTTATAAAATATGTGATTGATTCGATGTTTCAAAGTACTGAATACTTCTGCTTTATTCATACAAATTATCTAATTTACGTCAATATAAAACAAAAATGATTGTCGTGAAGACTGCCTGCCCTTATTATATAATAATAATATTCTACCACATTCACACAGCGCCATCTAGTCCCAAAGTAAGCAATTATATTTGCTGTTATGCGTACTAAACAAGTGATTTAGGTACTACTTATTTTTTTTGTTGTAAATACGTATATATTATATACATAGATAAATTACACCCAGACACAGAACAAACCGCTGCTCTTCACACAAAGATTTGTCCTGGGTGAGGATCGAACCCACGACCCTCGGCTTAGCAGTCAGGTCACTAATCACTAGACCAACAGGCCAGTAATCTATCATTATATCCAAATGAATTACACTAATATTATAATTTCATATTTTTCATGACAATATTAAGCCGCACCCCTTAAACATCAAAAATTAGTAACATTAATAGATACATTCAAACTATGCCCATAATAGGGGGACAACACAATTAGAAGAAACGTAATTCCAAAAAGTATATAATTTACCCAACAATGCTATATGGATGGGTATTAATTGCTTACCCTGTGAAAGATTAATGTGGAACGATAAGGCTAAATGAAAAGTTGGTCGGTGCTGAATTGAAACATTTGGATATGAATGGCTTCATTTGCATACACTATAATTAGTGCATGGTTAATGTTGAGCCTACCACTGTGATGCCCGTTGTGCTTTTGTTATTGTACAGAAAAGGCAAAAGGTAAACTTCTATTTGAATTTTCATAGCAATCTTTGAATGGTACATTTTTCTTATGGGGAACATACTAATTACATAGTACTACTCGACCACAATAATTAGGCTCAAAAAAGCTTTTTTTATAGATTATTTATATTTATATTATATGATAAGATTGTTCTGTTAGATACTCGTAAGGCTCCATTAATTTTTTAATTTAAAAGATGCCTTACGACAAGCACATAAAACTTATTCCAATTAAAGAGTGAAGCAAAATACTTAATTTATTATTAATTAAAAACTTTTTTACCGTAGTTTGTATAAATCTATACTTACTAATATTACATACAAAGCTGAAGAGTTTGATTGTTTGTATTTTGGTTGAGCGCGCTAATCTCAGCAACTACTGATCCGAATTGAAAAATATTTTTGTGTTTGATAGCCCATTTATTGAGGAAGGCTATAGGTTATAAAACATCACGCTGCGGCGAATGGGAGCTGAGTAGTGACTAAACAAAGAACGACGGGATCAGCTGGTTATTTATAAATTTACTCATCAGATGACACATATCAATTTTAAGTACTTATATAGTCATTGCATAACTTCTTATATACTACTAGTAGGTACTTATGTATTTTTACCTTAAGTAAGTATTTTCCACTATCGTTTTGTACTAATTCCGCTTCTTTTTCACCAAATGCAAGTACAAGCTATTTGAAAAGTTTACGTGGTACCGCTTAATTTGGGTTATAATTTTATACGTCACAAAACTAATTCATGAACTAAGTAATGCTTAAACTACTGTTGTTCACTTGTCTCTGTAACTCCATTGTATTACGTATTTACAAATAAGACAGAATTTTTGTTTATTTTACGCTCCGTGGCGTTAGTGGGCTAGAAATTCGGATATTAAAAATAATAATAGACGAATACATTTGGAAGTGTATAATTTGTGCGGGCATGAATATAAATGGCATGTACGAGGCAATAACAAGACGATTTAATTCACATAAATCGTGGGATATGCTGAGGAGGTACATACATAATGTAGATGTATGACGGTTCGTTGAGTTGGAGTCAGTGTACACTAGCTTTATATAGTTTGCTTGTGCGAGAGCTACATAAAAGTACACACATTCATTGTATTAATTTTTGTCCGTGGCCATCATCATCATCATTATTATAACCCACAAACGTCCCACAACTGGGTACGTAGTACGTAGTCTCAAGCAAAAAAAAAATTTGTGGAAGGAATTTAGTTACTACTATACCACGGTGGCCGTTGGATGCGGGCGGCACAAAATCGATCGCTCGCTGTGGCGGAAATTAGGTGAGGCCTATGTTCAACAGTGGACGTCATTGGGCTGATATGATGATGATACCACGCTGGCCAGGCGCGTTGATATTGGGTTTTTTTTCCTTGTCTCACAGTGCTCTTTCCTGCATAAGGTTACTCCCTTAGTCGCCTTTTACGACACCCACGGGTTGAGATGGGGTAGTGACAATACGTATTCTTAATTCGTCACTACACGGACACCGTGTCTTTGTCCGTGGTGCTATCTTTTTAATAGGTTGAGATCTTAACATTATCATCATCATCATTTAAGCCTGCAGTCCATCACTGCTGGATACAGGCTTAACCTAATATTTCCAAATTGTGCGGCTTATTGTGGATCATAGGTAGATATTTAATATACATTTTAAAGCTTATAATATTTAGGCCAGCTGTGTATCACCTATTCGGCTTACAATAATTAAAAAGAAAATCGTAATAAATATAAAATTTCCTTACAGCCAGCTCAATGATTCCCCAAATAGTTCTAAATACTACTAAACTCTGTGTAAAATTACAAAGAAATAACAACAAAGTTATCCATACACATACACGCACATTATACATACACTTCACAATTGAAACAACAACAAATAAGCCTCATCACCTTACGTATATTTTTTGCACTAAGATGGCGAAAATTACACGAAATAAGCGCCAAAATGTACCTCTTAGTATTAAATCCTGGGCAATTTGCTAAACACCCAGTTATTACGCAGTTCATCCTCACCGCGGGTAATATGTTATATAAATGGGTTATAATAACAGAAATGGCTAACGATGATGGGCAGTGTGAGGTACAATGAGCTGCCATATCCATTACTCGAGAGAGATGGATTACGTTCGTGAAAGTGCGATGTAATCAGATTTAATCTCTGCAATATACATAACTGTATTGTCATATTAGTTTGTATGTCAGTGTGAGAGATTCTGGCTGTTTTAATTTCGTGCTATGTTAAACACGCATAGATTTATTTTTTCTTAACGTATGTTGTCGCACTGCTGGGCGAAGGTCTCCCCCAAGCTCTCGTATACTTTTCTATTTCATGTTTTGTTCCTCCAGTCCTTGTCAAATGAGTCCAGATCGTCTCGCCATCCACAAGCGCATATAATTAGATACACACACAAAATAATTTTAAAACTATTTGTTTCAATGACGTGTTACTAATAGAAGCATTTTTATAGTAAGGTTAAAGTAAATAATAAATTTTAATTAGAAAAATATTTAGTTTTAAACAAGCTTTTAGGTTCGGTTATTGTAGATTTGAGTCCTCTTATGTATGTGTCTCTTTTTACTAATATAAGTATCATGACCACCTTTCTACTACATCAACAGATCAGCTCCATTTCATAAAAATATTGCATTGTCATTCAATTTATAAAATTTGAACAAAATTTGACCCGAACGTATATAAATGCAAGATAATAAAATTCTTGTTCAAAAATATAATTTACAAGATAGGTATAGGTAATATGAGCAAAAAAACTGGCTATAACTGGCAATATCACCATGTGCACAAAAAAAGATATTAAAAATAAAACTAAATGGCATCTATATATTTGTTCATGAATATAATGCCAGTAGGTAAGACAAAATAATTTAAACTTTTAATAATAAAACCTTTTTATGATATATTATAAGTACATACTTATGGATGCACAATAATTAATGGATGACTAAATATTTTAATTTTTTTTAATATGTGAAAATAAAACTCCTTCATCAACATCAGCAACAATAATGTCCTACTGCTGCGCTTCTCTCCTATAGCGCTAATCTCTTTACCTACTTCTTTTTTCTTATCTGCCATTTTATATTTCTACACTGGCGCGGGATTTTCTTCCGTCGATCTTTATTTGGCTATTGCTCAGCTCCTTTTGGCCCTAGCGTAATGTTGTACAGCCTATCCTATAGCCTCAATAAATTTGGCTATCCAACACTTAATGAATTTGATTCATCCAATACATTTGAACAATTTTATTAATCCAATAGATTTGAAAATGAATGTAAATAATACATTTTTACTTATTTTTTAATTGATTTTATTTTGCTACGACGCCATTGAACACTAGTTAATATAAAACTCGCACTAGAGCTTATTACAAGCTATGATTTGGAAGATCAATATCGTCTATTGAGAATAATTGTTCCTTGTATTATTGTTAAAATTTATGTATAAATTACCACAATCAAATTCCACGGCAATCTCGGACAGTGCTCTAACAAACCAATGTTGGTCACACATGTTGGTAAATGCAGGCGACATTGGGCCAGCTGGCCAACATTATTTGTGTCTTCATGCCTATCTGAAAGTTAACCCAAGTTAACCTACGCCAAACATGTGATAATTTACCGATATCATTGGTATTCAGACAATTCGGGTCTAGATAATTAATTGAGGTCTTTCGTGTTTTGTAGCTAACTTTTAAGCTTGTATTTCACTTAAATATATCTCTGAAATCTTATCTTATTCATAAATATTTTAATATTTTTCCTGTTATTAATTTAACCGTGATTTAATCCTCTGTTGTTAGTTTTGCCGCCATTTCATGGTTGTCATCTGTCAGATGTTTGACAGTTGGTGAATTGAAACTCGACCGGATTGTTGACTCGAGTCAGTTGAAGAAGGCTGTAGGTTTGTCGGTTCTGCCGCACAGCCACGGATATAATAAATTATTACGTTGTTTCTTCTTTTTAGACTCAATTTTAATTACAGTTACTTTATGTAAGTAGTGAATGAACTAAAAAAAAAACAAAATCATTGTTTTAAACTCCAATAATATATATACATAATATATATATTTTGTAAGTTTAATTTAATTAGTTTCATAAACATCCTTAGGAGAGTGCTAATAATTATAGTTAGGCCACAATATTTTCTGATAAAAAAAAAACTGAGGGCAAATTCTCAGGATCATTTTCAAACATATCAAAAAGCAACTTAATATCACAGCTGTTTTTACTACCTTTTGTTTTTATTATTACACAAAATAATAAATTTGTCAACAAAGCGACAATTAAAGCTCCACTTTGTGGTAATTACACGCGGTGTCGCGTATCAAAGACTCCGGCTCACATTTGGCGAATAATTTGTGAAATTATTAACGCGCCTGCGCATTCGTCATGGCGGGCTGAGCCCTCACGTATTGCAACCAATGGACCTTTCATCATGACCAACATCCGTGTTTACTTTAATCAAAATTCAAGAATGTAGCAGAATTATTTTGTTTGGTTGTAAGTATTTTATGATCCTTCGATAGTACTATGATACTATATTGGGCGAATGTTTATCTCTGTTGCTAGTCCCAATGGAGATTGTTAAGACTACTATAAACTGTCAATACGGTGATTGTAATTGTCATGATCAGAGAGAGAGAGAGATAAGTTTAGGGAATACAGTCTTCCTTTCAAACGCATTCATTCTTCACTTCATTATAAACGCTGGGCACGGGTCTCCTCCAAAGTATGTGAAGGGTATTTAGCCTACTAAACTGGTATAGGGTTTGTTTCGAATTTTCCTTTTCTCGCAATATTCTTGTCTGCATAAGGTTCCTTCCTTAGTCGCCTTTTATTTCACCCACGGGTTAATATCGGGTAGTGACATTATGTATTCTTAATCTGTCACTACAAGGATTAGATCAGGGAATAAAGTATCAGTAGTTATCTTCCTAACTTACGGACTGTGGCTGAGAGTTTTTTTAATTGTTTTTTTTTTGCCTAAAGTGGCAGACGGGCAGACGGCCCACCTGAAACTGGTTACCGCCGCTCATGGACGTTGGCAATGCTATGGGCACAGCCAAGCCGCTGCCTACCTAGAGAGGATAGCTCTCTTTAAACCTCATTTGAAGAAGGACATGTCATAGCGCTCAGGAAACACCGCTGTAGGAAGTTCACCCCAGAGCCGTCACGTTTCATCACCAACCCATTAATGTCCCACTGCTTGGCTCGGATCTCCTCTCCTCTATCTAGAGAGCTAAGAAGGTTTAGGCGATAATCCACACACGCTGGCCTAATGCGGGTTGGTGGATTAGACATACACTTAGAATTTCTTCTAGTGTATGTGGGTTTCCTCACGATGTTTTCCTTCACCGTTAGCAGATGGTAAGTCACATGACTAGTACGTTACGTTTAATAACAGATAACTCTAATACTAGATCCCTATTGAACGCATCCCCACAAGCAATTGTGCAAAGTAAGTGTACATTTTCATACTATACATACACACATACATACATATATATATATTCCACGTTTGTAATAGTAAGTTAGTAACAATAGCTTAGTAACACATCACTAAAGAGGGAGTAATATTTCACGGATCATTGCGTACAACCTACCAGAAAAGCATTGTGTGTCGATGGCCGTCTTGATTTAAGTTTATTGACATTTCTTATTAGCAATTATGATTTAAATGTACTAGGAAGAAAACAACGCTCTGTATATTTATGTTTTAGTGTTGAAAGCTGTTTGTAACGTTAGTCGACGGCTAAAATGCCTAGTCGAGCGGTGTCTTTGTGTTTCAAAATGGGCACTAAAAGACCTTGTTAATGCTACGTAAAATACTTTGTTCAATATAATCACGGTTATAATGTTTAAGGGGAATTCATTTGTAATTCTTATTGTTGTTTCCCTTATTTTGATACCGCTGTAATATGGTGGATTATGACATCAGCTGTGACGATTACCTGTTTAATTCTGAGCGGTTGTTCGTTATTAAACAGTTTTTTTAAAAGTGGTGGATGATCAATTGTCGAGATGACTTGATACTAGTGTGTACGAATGTCTTGCTGACGGAAATAATCCACTTCTTTTTTAAAATTCTTTAAGTGTTGGATAGCCCATTTATCAAGGAAGGTATAGGCTATATAATATCACGCTACGGCCAATAGGAGCTGAGCAGTGACCAAATAAAGAACGACGGCAGCAAAAACTAGCGCGGCTGCACGCGTGGCACGGTGCTCATTAGCTATATCATGCATATAATATTTGTGGGGACTTATTATACTACACTACTTATACAGAATCATATATACTGTAATTTGATGTGAAATCTAACATCGTGTGCTAGAATTTCCCTAGAATATCGATGGTCGCAGTTCTGTGTTTACAAGAATTCATAGCTGACTCTTGATCCCAGCTTATAGGTCACGGTGCTGAATGTATGGAAAAATTTGTTATTTTATACATTACAATAAACACCACAGATTTAGCAACGATATTCAATCAATCAATACAGCCTATTGCAGTCCAATGTTGGACATAGGCCTTTCGCGCCATAACACCTGCGACCTTTTTAGGCGGTCAATGACATTAGTAGAGATGTAATTTGCTGGTGAGTAATGGTTTTAGGGTAAGAGAATAGCTTTGCTGGCTAGAGGGTATGCAGCCTTCTTAGCTGTAATTTTGCCTGCCTGACGTTCATCCATAGGCATATCAGGTTCATCTGCTATTTTAATTATTATTCTTACAACTGTCTGATCAGTAACTGAGTACAGTCTCTAGGACGCCTAATAATCTACTGCAATTCTTCAGATACCAGAACTTCTTCAACTTTCTTCTGTTCTAGTCATGGGTTGATTGATATAGTTATAGGTAAATAAAGCAATTATGTGTGTGTTTAATCGTGTTATATTTTGATTCAATAAATTACTCACATAACATACCTTTTTACAACTTACATACTGTGTGATAGATAAATTTACAAATAATCCGTATTCCATCTTTCATTCTTCATTAAATATAAATTAAAACTTATTTATAATATTTTGTACCTAAGATATTGTTTGTCGACTACAAAATGTACAGTTAGTAATGATATATTTAAACTACACATTATTATATAAATCAAAATTAATAAACACGATGTGGTGAAAACCTAACGGAGCACACAGAATATACACCATTTACAGCAAAATTTGAAAAGCATGTATTACACAATGAGCTAGTCAGTGATAGCAAGAGCTTTTCAAAACTAGTAGGATAAGTGTAAATGGCGCTTAAGAATTTTAATTGCAGAAACGACTGTGTTTTAAAGGTAGGTTTCCTTGGGAGAATTAATCAAATGGCATTCTTTAAAACTTAAACTTATTTAAAACTGATACAGAAACACACGGCATTGAATAATTAATCGAACTAATCCAAAAATTGTTAAAAAGTAGAATATAATATATTATGCTTGTCGATAGATTCAACAAGCTTATATCTTATCCAGTCAATTTTTATCTGTATTATACCTATATTGTGTATATCTGAATATATTTTATTTGTATCTGTTTAATACACATTTTTCCAAATAGAGACATTGGATTAGATCGATTATGAATTTATGTTGATTAGTTTATGTCATCATCAGATTGACATTCAAGTAAGAACTTTAAGTCATATGTCGTAGAATACATTCTGTGAAAACTTATTTACTTACCTTGATGAGATCTTGTCTCTGACAATGGTTTAACAATAAGTTAACCGTTCTATAAAATTACAGGTCACAAGAATGCGCAATAAAATAATTTAGAATGGTCTCCACTTAAACGATCTTATACATATTAAATAAGACTGAGAATCATAGAATTTAACTTTAGGATACAATGTCTTTTCAATTTTACCAACCAATGTTAAACTATTAGAATACAAACATTAACAGACAGAAACCAGACAATAGCCACTGAACAAGTAAAAAAGAAAATTCATTGATATAGGATAAACGTGTTCTGATTTGCGTATTGCCCTATTTATAAATTTTCAATTATGGCCAAAGCAGTTAGAACAGTCTTTACCATCAGATGGATTGTAGGAGCATATATATATATGTAGGTATATCCATATATAGCTAATTTATAAATAAACAACACAGATACCGCGAAAAAAATTTTAACAGTTTCCGTAAAAATTTAGACGAATTAAGTCTTGCTTTTAAATCTTATTTGTTTAGGTTTGTTCTCTGGATAAACTAATTTTGAATTAATGTTATTACAGTGTTTTGAGATTAGCTTAATATGACACGTGACCTCTCTAAGGCCTGTTCTCTTAAATATTTAATTAAATCTATATAGGTATAGCAGCTTGAGAGACACACCGTGTCAACCGCGTACAACCAATACCTACTACACACAACAATTTCTTTAGCTGTTTTCAAAAATAAGTTAGCGTTGGAGTATTTAAAAAAAATAATTATGATGCAATAATTTAAGATCACTTCTTTTAAGTAGGTATATTAATTAAAAATAAATTAACTCGATACCTAGTAAGCTAGATGTTATTCTTGTGGTAACGACATTGTATCCATTAGTTACGATAAAAAAGAGATCAAAGAATAATAATACGCTTATCGTAAGACCCAGAGGATTCTATTCAAGTTACATTATCAGGATATGCGAAAATCGATGTTATAGGTTATAACCATGTTCATAGCAATAAAAAAGTCAAAAGTCAATTGATGTAAAGTTACAAATGACAATTATAATAGGCCATTAATTAATCTTGTTTCTTGTAACGATGTAATTATACATATGCAAAATTGTGATGGGCTGACGTCAAACAATCATTTGAATGTCAATAAATTGGTCAATAAAATTGATAATAATATATTTTATAAACTCATTTATTAATATAAATATATTGAAATCAGTACAGGGTTGTATCACTTTCAAGTTATTTAATTTATTAATAATTTCCTTCACTTTCAAGGAATAGGTGTAAAAGATTGTACCTTTATATTCCATTAAATTTTATTTTGTAGGTGATGCGCAAGCGTTTGCTCAGTCCGTTTGAATTTAAACAAAAAGTATTGAAATTATGAAATTAAATTTATGCATGGTGGTAAGAATTCCATAAGCTAATGCACATCGTCTGTAAGTAGTTTTACATTCACACTAATTTGTAACTAAAGATAATTTGCCAAATTTAGGTGACTGGTCATTTACCGAAAGTCTATAGAAATACAAAAAACAAATCGAGAAATAGTGCTTTAAATTTTAAACTCCCGCTAACAAAAATAAGTAAAAACGCATTTGCTACTTTTATTATCTAAATTCAGAGACTTTTAATAGGTTTTAGTAAAGTGAAAGACAATAATTTATTATCTTAGGCAGTATACTGGAACAATGAAAAAATAAATAGACACTTAATCCACGAAATACCGACCTCGAAACATGACGTCATTCATAAAAACGTTAAATTTTTTTCTCATTTATTTGAACCTATTTCCAGGGCATTAGACCCACTCCCTATTACATGGTACATATCAAAGCTGGTGAAATTTAGGTGTGATGCATTTCTGCCTACTATTCAGAGAAAAAGGCGTGATGCCTTATTTTGTTTTGTATCCATTTAGATTTGAGATACAATTTTTAATAAAAGCATAGCTCAACTTTCAAAGTAGGATAATTTAATATGTGAACGGTTTAAGACAATAAACGCGTGACAAATCGAGTTGCACATTGTTATGTTAAAGTACGTACCTATTAAACTCACTGCGGAGTAAGTAAAAATGGTAATAAACTAAGTCGGCCATATTGTTTCACTAATTGGCTTGCTTATCGGTCGTTACGCATTATACATTCATTAATTGTTGTTATTTTATGAGATATTGTATTTCTTTCGCCAATAGTAATTGTATTTGAGACGCCATTTTATTTGGCAAATGGATTTTTTAATTAGTTTTTATTGCTCTATTGTTCTAGGTAATAAATACCGCATGTTGATAAAATAAAATGATTATGAATTTTGTTTATCTTGAGTGGTATACTTTCTTTGTTTAAAAATATTAACCTAAATTAATAAGGACATTTCTGCTATTTTAAGGAACAATAGCTGGATTTTGGTGATGAAGCTATTCAACCTTGTACCCCCATATTACAAAATATGGACTTAGTATTAAACCAGGTTTAAATTGACATAAGCCATTGTTTTAGTGTCAAAGTTGTCAATTTAAGTTTAATTTTGTACCAAGTTATTGACATAAAAGTCATGTAACAACAGTTGAATTGGTTATCCAGTCAATGTATGTATTTTAAGTTCTTATTAGCCCTATTTCTAGTCGTCTAATAACAAGTATCGATGTAAAGTTGACTAAAAAATATAACGTGTTATCATTTTGAAATATCATACTTTTCTTTATTACAGGTTGAGCTTGTCGTTTAATTGTCAAAGCGTCTGTGTCAAGAAATTATAGTAATAGCGTTGAAATTAAGTTAATTCCTCACCGCTTTGTATAATGGACGTTATAAACTTTTGTTTAGTTTACCTTTATAAAGGAAAATTTAATTAAGTTGTTACTTAGTGTCGGATTATGTTTTTCAGACGTTTTATTGAAATAATTTTAAGCGTTTGCTGTCTTTCTATTTACGATACAAAACCTCTTTTTTAAATGTAGCTGCGATTGTTTAGACAGTAAATAAATTTTAATAAATAATACTTCTTTTTTTTCAGCCAGTGATTTCAAAAGAATAATTTAAACTCATTTGGTAAATAACAAATAAAATTTTAAAATAGCTAATAAATAAAATCCCACATCATCAACAAAGTCAATATAAATTATTGCCCCGAACAGTTATAGAACATATTAACATCAAAGTAAATAAATATAAAGTATAACTATATACACTACGAGCTATATAATACAATACCTACATCTAGTATTCACACGAGATATGTTGTTATATGGTACTTATCAAGTCTTTACTGAAGCTGATTACATCTAATGATATTAACAGTAACTTTTTAACATTAAAGCAAAGGAACATCTCTGAAATGCCTGTGGGCCGCAGCTGGAACAACGGAGCACCGTCTGAGGCGGCACTGGTCTCACACTAAGAAAGTTCACATAGCTGCAGGTACTAAACATCCATCACTGGTGCACAAGTACGCACGACAACTTCACTGTTAGACGAAATAACTGAGAGCCTCTATAGTCTTATATTAAAGTCACTTTCACGTGTTAAGTAGCGATTCTATACTGAACGGATTATGTTTTCTTGTTCCCCCATTTTTGGACATATCCTGTTCAGTAGCTGTCCCTCCACCGCTCAGGTCTAAGGACACGGCCCGTCCTGAGTCAAAGTCGAATTTGTCGAAGTTACTGGAGGCGCCGAACTGCTTGAAGAACGACGGTTGTGGGTCAGGTATGGGACTGAAATTCCTCCCTGAATGGGCGTCAGACGTTGAACTATCGGAGTTGTTCATACCATCTGCGCCTGAAGGTGCTCGGAGTCGACCAGAGAGGGAGAAGTCTTCGGGACCTGAGTCGTGGCACGAGTCTCCTCCTACTACATCTATCATGCTGTCTTCGCCTTCCCCATCTCCGTCCGAGTCAGAGTACAGACCGGTGTTCTTGTGTTGTGCGAGGTACTCCGCCTTTAGAGCCTCGAGGTCGACAGCGATGCCTTTGGCTCGCAGTTTTCGAGCTTGTCTCTCCAACGCTTTTGCCAACTTCTTTCTTCTTCTCGCCCTGTTGATAAAATCGATAGGGCCCAATTAGTATAGAATCTAATAGCAAGTAGACTTAGTCAGATATTTGAATTGGGCCAATGATTATTACCTACCATATCGCACACTACTACCACATCTAGTGTTCAAACATTTTCTTATAAAAAAATATTTTAAATTGTTTTCTACTAACATTATTTATAAAAAATACTAGGCAAGTATAATTATACAAGAGTTATCAGTGTTATCGACATGTCTCCTGTAATTTAATAAGGCGCTGACCTAACAGCCTATTTGCGCTACAAATAATGAAATGCGTCATTATAACCTCTTGCATATTTTGTAGCTCCTTATCACTTTTGTTTTTCAAATATTGTTATTATATAAATAGATTGTTGAAACAAATTATTGTGACTGATTAAATTGCAAAAATAATGTCGAAATACCTATAGTTTAATTATTGGTAGGGTAAACATACACCCAACGATGGACGATTATAAATTGAAAATAAAATTGCATTGTATCTATAAAACTTCCATATACTTTTTTCGCTCGAGATATATTCTACCAACTTCTACGGGTCTAAGATTCAAAATTCAGAAATCAACTATCTTCTACCATTTACCCGCACGGTAGGTTGGACAAATGTATGTAGCCTATGTGCTAATCTAGACTATATTCCATCAGTGTACCAAATTTCATACAGATCCTTTCATCCATTTTAGCTTGATAGAGTAACAAACATAATCCATTCCATTATAAACCATCTAACTAATATTACAAATGCGAAATATAGAATCATCATCAGCAACCCATTAATGTCCTACTGCTGGGCTCGGGTCTCCTCCCCTCTAGGTATCTAGAGAGCTGAGAGGGTTTAGGCCGTAATCTACACACGCTGGTCTATTGCGGGTTGGTGGATCAGACATAATACTCATATAATTTCTTCTAGAGTATGTGGGTTTCCTCACGATGTTTTCCTTCACCGTTAGCATATAGTAAGTCATATGACTAGTAGTTACGTATAAATTCCACAAAGTGAAATCCACATTGGTACTGCTGATCGGAATCAAACTCGGACCGCGTGTTTAGCACTCCGGTCGCATATCCATTCAGCCATCATCGTTTTTGAAATATAGAATGCCAACTTTTTATCGACATGCTACGCGGGTGGACCTGCGGGCAAATGCTAGTATTAGAGATAAAACCTACATAAGTAGTTACGTTATGCACATATCTCACCTCTCCCTGGCTCTGAGCTCGTGTGGAGGGATAGGCTCCCCGGAGCAGGACTGTGGATGCGCATTGTGCGCCGGTCGTCCTGGACCCTTCTTCGTATGCTCCTTCTTACGCCACTTCGCTCTACGGTTCTGGAACCACACCTGTAGGACAAACACATACCTAAATTAATATTAAGTCGTTACATAATACAGAAAGAGTGAGAAAAGAAGAGTGTTTGGGTCTGCGCAATGGCGGTCTTTGGAAACTGCCTACCAAAATGGTAGAATGGTGTGGTCATAATATGACCGAACCAGTTTAATAAAGATTTCATTTTAATGAAGTGATAAACAAGCAAATACTGCGTATTTCAAGCAGTTACCACAGTTTTTACTCGTCTGCCGTGCTATTTCAAATATCTTATTCTCTGGTTTGATATACTTAGTCATTGATTTCCTGTTGACATACTTGGAAGGCAGTTGGTTAGTAATGACTCTCCGTAGGGAACAAAAGATTAGAAGGCCGCGGAATTCAAGCTGCTAATGAGATGATGAGAAGGATATAAGTCAAAAGTGTCTAGTGTATATGTGTAAACGTTGATTAGTCAGATTTGCTCAGTTGAAAGTGGCACAAGCGAAGGTAAGTAAACTTTTACGAATTTACGGGATTAAATGCTAAACTGCATCAATAAAAGGTTTCGAGGAGTTATCTTGCCGCACAAAGGTATGTAAAGTGCTCGGCTCGGCAAGAATTGAGACGTTAAATTTCAATGCGCTGGTGCATTTGCAATAATTTGCATGGTAATGCGATGCAGGCGTGAGCGCGCATTTGACGCGCACTTATATAGGCGCTATCTTCCGACCAGAAACAATGTGTTGTAGCAAATGTACCATGCACTGCCGCCTCGCCGTTTTTGACCGTTGCCACCACTATTTTACTGTTTAGGCTCATTTTACAAAATATCCTAGTTAAGACACATGTTAAGTTCGACCTTACAAAGGCAAAGATAAAATATTTATTTTATTTTATGTTTAGCCTCGTCCCATAACAATGCTTAGAAAATATTTATGTTTCGACTCTTACCAATTCTTTGGGTCTGATTATACCTTGTAACTGTACATTCCCAAGTTTACAACTCAGACTGGGACTTTCAAAAGCTTAATTTCTTCAGTTTTCATTCGCGTCATCACAATTATAATGTTGCCACCTATTATCATACTTTAATAGCAATAAAATATTTATGGCTAACTTAATGTGATGTAATTAACATCGTGAAAGACAATTAGGATTAACTGTAACTTAGTACGTAAATACGTATGTTCACCTACCACAATGTTCATATATTTATTATGGCGGTCTCTTCAATGCCAGTACTTAAAATGTCCCGTAAATGTAGTTTTAATTTTGTACTGAGAGGGTCGTAGATGCCTCTATCTTATCTAGTACTGTTGCTGAACTCAATATGATGTGGGTCTGAACAACCAAAAAGAACGATTAACACAAAGCTATTCTTCTCAAAAAAAAATTCAAATTAATTATTGCTTATTATAAAATTATGCCTCAGATTGTCAAGAAACTGGTTTGGCTAGGTTGATGACTATAATATTAAGGTAAACTGGCCATAGTGGCCATTGCATGAATTGGAAATAAATAAAAAAGAAATATAATTATAAAAATAAAGTTTAGAACACTGACTGTCGGAGTTGTCAAATTTGAAAAAGGATTTATATACGACGAAAACGGCTTAAAAAAGGGAGGGGAAAAAAACCATGTCATAAAATAATATACCTAAGATTTTTTAAACATCTCTTTTAAAAACATATGTGATTGAATAAAACGAAAATAAAACGTAGGTCGTATAAGCTCGTCGGGTCGGCGGGTCCGAGGTCAGGTTTACGAGCGGCCCATCGCCGTTTATTGCAAAACACGTATAATACGAGCAACGAGCAGTCTCGGCCGACCCTCTGTCGGATTCATTTGGATTAATTTAATAAAACGAAACATAACGCCTTCCAGCCGTATGCCATAATTATGTAGATAAATATAATAAGAATATTTATAATGATTTTCTTTATTTATCGTCCGTAAATTTATATTGGTCTGCCAAAATACAATATTGGTAAAATATATATCATGTAATTGCTTGTGCCGTTGATAATTTCCTTTTAAGATTAAATTATCTTTTAAATATAGTTTTCACAGTTAAATATTTAAATTATGACGGATTAACTCAAAAAATTACATCACTTCAGTTGTTAAAATGTCAATAGCAACACTTATATTGTCAAAATGTTCCAAAACTCCCTTAATATGCTGTTGTAATTTGTTACATCCGATATAAAAAACTAAACGGTTTTTCTCCAAGAGATTTTTTTTTAACTATTTTCTTTCCACTAATATAACAAACCACTGGGCCACATCTAATGTCAACTTATATGTTACCTGCTTAAATACCTGACGTAGATATTGGCTCAAAGCTAGCCCATAAATTATTTGTATTTTGCTACACTCTGACTGCACATAAGCGTTATGTTGAAGTCAGCATATCCAAGTATCGTGTTGTAAGAACTTATTTTTATAGTGCCTTTAACATTTAAATATTAATTTCAGATACAAATATTATGTAGTTAATGCCATTTAATTCATGAGTTTAAGAAGTAAGAAGGTAATTCATTGAGCGCACCATAAAACTCTGAACCATTTACTTTCAATACTCTCATTGTTATCTTATCTTAGTAATTATATTAAGCTACTAAAAGTAACTAATATAATCATAAAAATTAACGCAAAATTTAATTCAAATCATTTATATAATTATGTCACGCGCATATGCGCTGCGCCGTATTCGAAACAATAGTAAGTTTTGTTCTGGTCAATATCACGCTATACATTATAGAACAAACTCATTATTTATGTTTATATAACATTAAAATCAATCTCATTTTAAACAGACTGGCCTGTTGGTCTAGTGGTTAGTGACCCTGACTGCTAAGCCGGAGGTCGTGGGTTCCATCCCCACCCAGGACAAATCTTTGTGTGATGAGCATAAAGGTTTGTTCTGTGTCTCGGTGTAATTTATCTATAATATGTATGTATTTACAGAAAAAATATCAGTCGTTTAGTACCCATAACACAAGCAAATATAATTGCTTAATTTGGGACTAGATGGCGCTGTGTAAATGTGGTAGAATATTATTATTATTATTATAATGAAAGATTAAAACATTAAAATGGCACTTTGCATATGATACAGGATTACTTTAATCCTAATACAGAAACTGAATTCTAGTACTAATGTATTTATAAACCATTAATTAAATTGTACCATAATGGTAATAATTAATGATTTTGCTATAAGAACACAAAGTTAAAGTCTCGACAAACCGTCCATATTTTAATTAAGTGAAGCTTCTAACATCTAATCGTGTGGCATTGATTACAAACCGTAATGGGCATCGGTGGGTAGTACCCTCAGCTAATGAGAGCCGAGTGTCCTCCCCGACGGGGTGGGTTCGGAGCCATTAAGGGAGGGCATTTGTTTTTATTTCGGATTTACGATTGATATGTAATTGCTTTTTATAGGGACGGTGAAATCGAATCAGTAGATATATAGGGATGTTCCTTATGTGAAATCACTGGATAATGTTTTCTGTATTTAGTTAGGGTAGGACGCCAGTAAAAATTCTGTTTTATGAGTAAATTGTTGCCTTAGCTATCGTCATTTTTACTTAAATACCTTTTTAAATAAATATATTTCTAAACTAAAGATTGAATAATACAGTACCTACTTCGTACTGTGTTATTCAATCTTGGGTTTTCCCAAAAAAAAGCATAGATATTTAAAAATCTTAAAAAGAGTAAAAAGCTTAAAACAATTTATAAAAAGCTATGAAAAAAACGACGACATATAAACATAATTTTCAACTTGCTCGTATTAGACGTTTTATACTGACAGAGATATAATTGAAAATTAGCTCTAATTATTTTTCATAGCTTTTCATTTTCCAATGCAAAGCTTTACCGGCAGCTACAACGATAATTTTACATGATAGCAATAATAAAAAAAATCTTTATTCACCGCATCAAATAGAGACAGCAATTACTTTAAAAGAACTCCCTTTACGATTTACGGGAAGAATCGTGCTCACCCCTGGAGGGTGAAGAGTCAATGTATTGGCTCAAACGTCTTATTTACACCTTCGATAAGGGAACCTACAATAGTCTCTGTCACACTCTTGTCGTTTACTTAATGTTGGTATATTTTGTTTGCGGTGTTCAAACTTGAACTAAATAGTTTATTGATCAAGAATTTTATGTATTTTCCACAATCAAGTAAGTTTTAAGCTCAGTATTGAAGGGTTTATCATTGTTAATCCTGACTTACAGGAATCACAGTGATGGATATGTGATTATAGTCCCGTAATATGTAAGTTTATGAATTCCTTACAGCATTTTTTAGTGTCGTTATCATAATTTATCATTTTTAAATGAAATTTCGATTTTCGCTTACGTATTTTTGTCTTGTATCTTCTGATAAGTTCTAAATCCTTAAGTAAAATAGAACTGCCATTCATTTTTCAAATAAGTGAAAAAGCATAAGTAATGACTTATTTATATGCAATGCCTTGAGAAACTACCATCATTGCAAAATAAAATAATACCTATTTAAGTTCAAATTAAATTCATAGCTTTAAAAAAACTAAGGTGTGAGTAAGTTTATTTCAATGCAACAGTGGGGAAACCCTACCAGAGGGCCTTCTCGGAATCCGAACATCGATATCGCTGTCAAATGATGGAAAATTTAAGTATAGTCGCAGCCATTTCCAACATTGGACAATAATATCAAAACGTCAAAATTCGTAGCAGGCCAATACAACGTAACGTGAAAAGTAACAATTGGCTGAGTTGTAAACTTCAAAACCTTTATTTAATCCCGTCTATACAACGATCTAATGTATCAAACTAAATTCATTTACTCGTTCTGTGTTCGGCTATATTCCCTAGAGCCGTACGTATAAATAAGAGAGGCTTCTATTAGCACCGTCATCACTTTTGCTTCCCAAGTAATTTCCTTGTCCAATTGGATTCTGTTGTCTACCTTCTAAGACAGGATTTCACCAATATAAAATATGAAAGTTATCACTTTCTTTTTTATACACACAAACTGAGTTAACTCATATACAATCAATATATATTATTTTTGTCTGAATCAATTAATATTGAAACTATCAACCCTCGGTAACTAGCTTAAACAAATTATTAAATTACCAATAAGAAAAAATACTAAAATGAAATTCATTAGAAATCTTCACAAGAAAAAATTGTAGACAAATTAAAGTAAATAAAAATAAAAACGATATATTTAACCAATGTGTCAATTAAGTTATCACTTTTGTGTTTTCGTTACTATACCATCTAATTTAGATTTTGAAAATTTTGAATTACTTCAATGAATTAATTCAATGCAAGGGCATTGAATTTCCAACATCAAATCACCTAAGGTTGTCAGTAGTTGGTAATTTTCGAAGTTAAAGTTAAGATTCTAACTTTAACAGAATTCTAAACAGCCCGGTAAATAATTCTATGAATACGAACTATAGTAGCTGTAAGTCGGTGCTGTATTTCAGCGTATGCTATCCCTCTCCTTTTAGTTCACAAATTGATATTGAAGCGTTGGTGTGACAGAGACGGATATAAATTTCGCAAGCTCCCGTAAATTGTCAGCTAAGCGATATCTAATAGGGTTGGCAATAGAACTTGAATCTTTTCTTTTTCTAAATTAATTTTGATATAGGTAAGAGTACGTATTGCTCGTAAAATTTTAGATCTTTCTGATATATTATCACCATATTAAGAAAAAAATATTTCGTGATAGCTTCTTTACAGCTATTGTTTATTATACAGTTAATTATATTAACATCATAAATTACTCAGAATGAACAGATTAAGGACTGATGACACGAAATATAATTTATAAGTACTTAGGAAGAAATTATATAGATAAAGAACAAAAAATTACACCTTAAAGAAATTATATTATAAGTAAAGATGGCAAGCTATGCTTATTTATGTTAAAAGTTTAAATTATACCCACAGTTGGCTTATGTGACGTTACGCATTTCATTAGGCCCAGTAATTACATCAAAGCAACTTAATACCAAGTAAATCTTGTTTGCAAGTGAGAAAATTATTCATGCACGATAATTCAGCGCCTCGGGAGCAACCCTGTAGAAGTCTCATGTCTATCTTTTACCGCTAAGCCTACGGCGGTAAAGTCGGCTCGTGTTTGATAGCGCCGAGTGCCGAGAAGGACGACTATACACGACACTCACGAGAGCGAAAAAGACACCCCACACTCCTTAAATTTTATATTCTATCCGCATTTTGTCGCCTAAGCGTTCCATTTAGTGTTCCATATTTAAACCTCGCGCCATTCTTTTTTCTTCCCAACCGAGCAGAGAATGTAAGGAGATTTTCTATTTTTTTTACTTTCGGGGTGTACCCAGCCAGCGCCGGATGTGTGTGGAATACTGATGTGTGCGTGCGACCGCCGACGCCCTGTTAGGGAATGAAATTGGCATATAAATGTAAATTTTATGCTATGAATTTTAAAATGAAGTCGATACTTCCGCGCTTACGGCGGAGCGAGTGAGCCGTTTTCGCAAGTTTACGTCAGGCAGGGATGAAATTAGATTAGAATATGCCACTTTTGGTAAAGAATGGGCTTTTAACGTCTCTCGCGAAACCCTTACGATATAAGACCGTGATTACTTTTAACAGCACCCGGAAACCTGAAAAGTTTAATTTAACAATCAATGTTTATAATTTTGACAAATATCATTATAGTTCATTATATTTTAAATGAAAATAGCTGCAAAATATATTTACTTTTAAACACCGAATTTGCCTAACAACTCGTAAAATTTTAAGGCGATGCAGTGAAACTGCCATCAAAAACGCAACACGAACGTTGATCGAACGAAAGAAAATATAGAAATCAAAGAAGAAGAAAAAATCCACTTTACAGACGCAAACAAGTCACTTTAACTTTATTGAGCTGTAATCGAATTGTGACGTCCCTACGAGCGACGGCGTGCTCGAGGTCGGAACGACGCGATCTGCAGCCATCCTTATCTGACCCGCCCATTTAAATCTATGCTATTCAATCGTGCCGTCTCGCTCGCGTCCCAGGGGTGCCGCCGAGATTGCAATCTTTTGATTTATACCAACTATTAGGAGTGGTGCGGGATAGTCCGTCTCTGGGAACGAGATCCGCCGCGATAAATGTCGGATACAATCGACGTTAGTACTGATTATAGAAATGGATTTACTTATACGAGATATTCAAGGAAAAATAATATTGTGTTAGCTCATCTTGTAGTAATAAAACCTTTTGGCAAACTTTATCTGTTCAAGTTACGTCGTATGTTTGGGAAAATAATTAATTAGGCTTGCAATATAAAGTTTTGTTTCAAAGTCATAATGATGAGGCCGCTTATATCTAGCAATTAAATGAAATGATAAAGTTGGTAATTACGATAGCAGTAATTTGTAAGTGCTTGTAAAATGAGTGATTTGAGGTAGCTATCAGCGTAGATGGAGGAACGGCAGCGGTTATTTCTCGTTCAAGGTAAGGATATCCCAACAAAATGCCATCAATTCGTGTTCGGTAGAGGGTTGGCCGCAAAACGGCGTCCATTCAAAACTGTATTATCTCAAGTCGAACATTATTTCGGCTCCTAAACCTTATATAAAAACGGTGCCCTCGGTCCCCGGCGGCCGCTTAGCCTCGGAAGGTTCGGGGAAAATAAGGGAAATCGTCCCTCATTTATATTGAACGGAAACCTTCAGCTTTTTACCCTTATGTGGAAAGTACCCGTAAGTCTTGTTTGTGCAAGGATTTTGTTTTGACTTACGCTAGATTAGTATACATTGGTTTGTGTTTATTTTGATAAAAATTACTTCTTATATGTATGTAGGACATGATTAAGTCGCTGATACATAGCGAGATTTATTTATGAACTTGGATCAGTTTTCTATAATACTAAGCAGCATTATGTAAATTCTAAATATGACGTATTATATGTATTGTTGTAAGATGAACCTTGCACAACTAAAGCACTATTTATAATTATATTACTTATAATATTAAAAGAAAGCAATAATTCAAACGTGTTGAGGTGTCTTACGTTTCCTCTAACACTTTCGAGGCACAATACATTACAATTAACTTCTGAGAAATAAACTCGAACTAATTTCAGTGAAACGTTACTTCCCAATTATGTTCTCAAAGAGCAATTGGTCAAAGCTGCAACAGTCTATAATTACCGGCAGTAGTCAGTCTACGGCGGTTACGACTCGAGATAATTCCCGCGCACTTCCTAACGCTTCTAGGAGTCCCTCTTTACAAATATGCTCACAAAATTGCTCATAATCCAGTATCGTAACCCATTGCACGACTTCCGCTCAGTACTTAGAACTTTCAGCACTCAGTAGTCCCCACCATAACAGATTTGGTGTGTAATAAAATTAGCTATTTCGCTTTGGCAACAAATATATTATAGTCGGAGCTCGTAAACCACCCGCGATGGATTAAGACATTAGTTTCGAGTCGCCTTTCGTCGCGTCGCGAAGTATATATAGCTTCAGTCGGTACCACAAAGGGTTCTGCAATGTTTAAACACCGTGGCTAAAGCATGCTCGAATGTGCCGTTCAATTTTATATACTTTTGATACACACTTCCTGTACTCGTATATTTAAAGCTGCCTCTTTTAGGTCTTTGTTGAGCTCAGTAGGAGTTTCTCGTTTAAAAGGCATTTGTTCCAAGACCTGATTAGGTGCCAAGCCTAACGTTGGCCACCTAGGCTTCAACTGACTTCAGGAACTAAATACTGATACACTAAGTATTGTATTCTAAAAGGTTTCGCCGAACTTTACATGGCCGCGCCGTAACCTCTTTCAGGCATTATTATATACTCGTATATAAGAATAATTTAAACTTGTTGTATCAAAAACAGTAAAATGGATAAATATTGTTAGTAGGTTGGTAGACAATAAGATAAATAAGAGATCAATATTCTAATAAGACAATAAAAGCCATATTGTAATGTCGACATGATGATGTTCAATATTCTGATGACTATTTACAGGTTAAAACGTATATATGAGTACTGTAGGAAGGTGCAATTAGAATCTTACAATTTAATGTCATTTCTACTAAAAAAAAATTGGATTAACTGGCAAAGTGGCAGTTAAAGCTATGAAGAGTATTTACTGAGGTCTTATCCAAAGGCAAGCTTCACGTCTTTTGGGCATATATTATATCGTCAGGAGTCAGAACTCAATGATATATTTTCTTTATGAATATCCTTCACTGCTTTTATTAGTTTATAGTTTAACAGTTTATAGTTTAACTAAGGCATCGTTCACTGTTTTATACTAATATTTATTTGATTAAAATTTATAATGTAGTGGTACTCACGGCAACCCTGCTCTCCTTAAGATCTAGCCTCATAGCGAGCGCCTCCCTCATGAACACATCAGGATAGTGTGATGCCAGGAAGGCCCGCTCCAACTCCTCAAGCTGCCATGAGTTGAAGTTCGTCCTGGACCGTCTTCTCTTACCACTGTCACCGTCATCATCGCACACGCCACCTGTAAACAACCAGACAATCATCTTACTAATATTATAAATGCGAAACTTTAGATGGATGGACAGATTGAAGTATGGATGTAAGTATGTCTTTTACTCAATCACACCAGAATTGCTAAAAGAATTTGTATGAAATTCGACATACGGATTGAAATGGCAAAGGCAAATATTTACTTAGGTACATACTACGCGTGTGGAGCCGCAGGCGGCAGCTAGTTGAATATATGATAGTAAGTCTTTCGATGAAAGCCGCATATGCAATTAATCATATTGTAAATCTCTAGGGGAGGTCTATGTCCAACAGTGGATTTCTTACGGCTGATATGATGATGATGAAGAGGATAGTGAGGTCAAGAGAGGTAGAGCACAGTGGGCAGCCCGCACTTAAACTGAATCACCATTTGGGAAAATACTTCTTCATTCTACAACTCGTCCCACTTAATTATTTAGTGTGGAACTTAATCAACGATTGGTACAGTCAGTAATACAAGATATGTAATTTTTTGCAAATTATCCTAAACGGGCCGTAGGCATGTTGGACGAGTTGATGATTCGAATAATAAAATTACAAACCAGAAAATTAATACAAAACATATAAAATGATTACATTAATTGAGTTAAGTAAGATGAGATTAGATATAAAATTAGTACTTAGGTATTATGTTTTAAATACCTCGTAAGATATCGCAATGAATACTAAACAACGGTATTGCTAATGAAGAAAATGTTATCATAAAATGTTTGATTGAATTTGAATGGGAGTCAAATAAAATTAAAGTAAGTTTTAGCAATTACATGTAATAATCTTTAAAAGATACATGAAATGAACAGACTAACTCACGTCGTTAAAGCGAAACGAGCGAACTTGAAACATTTCCAATCATCAGGGAAGCGAGATTGAAATGAACAAGATATAATCGTTAAAGGCACCAGCACCACGCCACGCACACGAACAAACTCCATTCAGCCAATTCCTTGGCAGTTAAAACAAAAGCCGCGACCGGGGGCTCATAAAAAAGAGATAATCTCCTACAAAGCGTCAGAGCAAGTTTTTGAAAATAGAATATAATTTCTAATTTTCTCCCAGTGATTTTAATTAAAAATGGTCCCAGGAGAACGAGACGGCTGCACGTTCACCGCCCCAGGTTGGAAAGGGACAGCTATAAATTACTCGCTCGGTCCTCCGAGGGGCTAAATAAATTAGAAGTGATTAAGAGGAACGCGCTTCTGTTGTGCGTTGAACGTATCGTTGTTTTGTTACTTTGATAATTTGGCAAAATAGCTTTTTACCTTTATTAACTTATACATTTTTTTTTATTTTGCATTGACATCAAGGTTTATTATGAACAATGAAATAAATAAAACAATCAATCATATCTAAATAATCACGACACGGAACGTGTCCAGGAAGTTTCGTAATTACAGCATTATAAACTTCTTGGCGGACACACCGAGCAGAACATAATCTTTTCAATTAATACAGAAATCACTTGCCGTTAGATTAATTTAGTTGTTTTTAGTTGTCAGACAGTCGATACGTTACGTTGTCGCCTTAAGAGAAAAGGCTAAATTACGCGCGTGTAAGCGAGACAACGATACGGCCTTAATGAGAGGAGTGAGGGAGACGTTGTCGGTTATTGTATTAAAACAAACGAGCGCCTTGGGCCCACAGACAACAGTTTTGGCGCGCTTTAATTTAGTCTGCTCAATGTTTTAATGTCACAGGGGAGGGAAGTGGGGGGGACTTACTAAGTATCTATTTGAGGGTTGTATAACGTGGTTTATAAATTCGTCCAGTTAATAATTCAGCTTCGTTCTGTTGTTTTGTTTCGACGACAAACGAATGACTTATTGTATTTGATTTTTCATTGTCTGACATTTTAGGCGCGGTTTTGTTTTCATATGGTTGGGCAAAGGTGCATGGAGATTCAAACAAAATACAATATGTTCGTGTTCTGAAATTGATGTCAAAATATTAAGAAGACAATATGCTTACAAAGGAACAATAATATAATTATAATACAGTCGTAGAAAAATACGACGACATAAATAAAAGTAGGTCCTCCTCCAAAGACAATATTTTTATTTTATTCATAGAGAGACTATCGGAGCACGATATCGCAGACCGGAATTAAATGCTTCTATTCAATAAATGCGATTTTATTTGTGATGCCTTTTATATTTCTATTACAGAGACGGTAAAGGGGAATTGATACTCTATGGCAGAGTCCTTGTATTACAGATAATTTATGATTCATATTTGGCGAGATTTTTATCTGTGTTCTGTCTGATTGCCTTCTATATGGTCTTACATTGATTGTAGTAATATTTGGGGACCGTTATTTATGTGTTATGGCTGATTAAACAAGTTTTGGAGTTGGAATACAATTTATTGATTTTATAGACTTGTCGGTTAATTAATTAGAGAGGCACTATTTTGGACTAATAGTTTTATTAAGCGTATAAATTGCTTTCAACGCAAATTTTAAACTTCGTAGCTCATTCGTAGAGGGTGCTACGCGAACGAAGTTTAAAAAGTAAAAATATAAACTAACCTCAAATTTTAGCATAAAAGTCATTTACGTTACTTTACACGGCTTTTAATTGATCAATAATAACTTCAATAAGTCAATAAGTTAATTACATACCGCATCTTCAGCGGAATAACGTACATAGTTAGACAAGCAAAATTGCACTTTACAATTATTACTTTATTCTATCTATTAGTCATTTTAGACAAATTGGCTGACGCAATTTTGTTTTGCATTAATTTAATAGTATTAATGTTAAAAACTTAATAGTAAAATTAGTGTGAGCTAATATGCCTAATATGAATAATTGATAGAATAAATTATCCAATTTCAAAAAGAACGGCAATAGTTGAAAGATGAAAACTTGTGTCACCAAAATTCGTTTATTATCACAATAATAAAAAAAAATTGGTATCGTTAACATCCCTTATTTTTTCACCGTTGGTTCACAATAAACAAAGATCAAATATAATAAAGTTATTAAGAAAACGAATTACAATTCAAAACTATATGAAGCCACGGTAAGTTGTCGGCGAGTGTAATAAAATTCTCAATGCAATCAAAATATTCGGTACATTGCTTTATAATTTCATTATTCCGAGAATCAATTGTAACTGAGCAAGGGGCGGACTTGGGTGTAAAATTCAGTAAAATTAACCAGCAGTAATATACCGTTGAAACGACATAATACCACGACATACGGTGGTTATCACACACGCTGATAATTCCCTACGTATAATGTTCACACTAGTGGCATAAAGAATTTTCGGAATCGAATTATAATAGTTACCTACATTTTCTCGTTTTCCGTGAAAGTGTAAGCGAGAATCGAGACTGACTCGATTTAATTGGTTAATTGATAATAATGATATGTTTTGTGTCGCTAACCATTTTGGATAAAGTTATTATGTCGATGGTTGCGGTTTAAGGTGTAATATAATCGTTTTTAATTTTACGTTTATGTTTTCAGAAAACCAATATAGGTTGGTGTAATGTTATTTTTGATTGCGCTTGTATTAAATTAAAGTATAAATTTCGCAGAAAAGGGCATTTTAAGCTGTGTTACTGTCGTTCACACCTCAACAGTTTGACTTACCTACCTGAAAATGAATTGACACAATAACTCACGTAAATATTATAAACAATCGTCATTATCTATGATGAAAATTGGTATTTAACAAATATTAACCTTAAAATTATAAATACAATGCGTATATTACTATACAAATGTATTTCAACATAAGACTATATTTCTAAGTCAGTAGGAAAGAAATCGCAAGTGAAACTACAAAATGATTTATCTACTAAGAAATAAAAGTAATGCCTTACTATCCGTTTTTTTAGATGGACGTTTTTATGTTAATTTTAATGCTTGGTTAGAGGTTCTTATTAGAAATTATAGTGTGAAAACAATAATGTAATATGATATTTACATAAAGATTTTTATTGTGGCAATGTTGTACCTAGTGTAAATTATAAGCCTTCGTACTTTCGCTACGGCAAACGATTAAAGTTCATATTTTATGTGTCTTTATACAGTTATTTCGTTAAATATGCGGCAACGATATGTCTTCATCGCCCGAAGTGGGGTGCTTACTCACTGTAATTTACCTTCGATCCCGGGAAATTAATTCCCGAAATCACCAGCAATAATAAAGTTATAATTTTGTACGAAATAGGCGGGTACGGCGTGTGTGGACAGACATTACAGGGGCGGATTTGACCTGTGGTGTTGTAACAAGACTTAACCACATTGTTAGTGTAGAAAAAAGTAAATAAAATGTGAACTAACATTAGCTTCTTCTAGCTAAGCCTTGTTAGTGAACTGACCTTAGGACAATTTGTATTTTATACGCCTTTCATACGTGTCATTTACATTCATAAATGACATAACAATTTTTTTTTTTACTTTTTTATAATATGTATAGAAAAGCAACTGAAAATTTGGATTACATTAGAAATCATTTAATATTTAAACATATTCTTATGATTTACCAATATAAAAATCTAACTTGTACTCTAGGCAATGACATGTATTCCAACACCCCTTTATTTTCCTTAATGCGTCCCCTACACATAATACATAACTATGTAGTTATTTCACTAATGATAACAAATGATGAAATTGGATAATTCTGGAATCAATTTCAAGATTTATTTCCTATTTTTATAGTAAATGTCTAAAACGTTATGAGTGTAATCAATAAAATTAAAAATATTTATCATATTGACCAAATGGAATTGAATCATTTTGAAATATTAAAAAAAAAGATTATTTTAACTTTTATTTTTAATAAGTCAATTTTTTTTTACACTCAAACATTTTATAAATGAAAGGAGGAACACTTGGTATGTAATTATAAAAGCAATAAATATGCATTTCCTCATCAAGTATTAATAAATCAATTAATCGTTGTTAGGTGGAATACGTCCCTGCCATGTTGCGCGTTGGATGAAGACATCGGTTTCGAAAAGTGGCTTCATTAGCAGGGCTGGTAGGCGCTCTGTTCCGCGAACCGGCTTCGGACCAACTAATTGAATTTATAAATGTAGTCGAAGTATGAGAAATGGGAGGTTTGAAAAATTTACTGGAATATTTTATTATTATATTTTATATAATTTTCTACTAAAATTTTGATCAAAAACAAAATAATAATCTTTTTCAGGTTCTATAAAGAAATTTATGAAAATATATTAAGCAGCTATGGTATAAATATTAGTAAAAAGACCAAAATATAAACAGACTTGTTTAGATTTATTTTTGAAACAATTTTAGAACACAATGCATGTTGACGCGAACTAGAAGTCACGCGGGGCTTCAACACTAAAATATTTTTTCAAATCGGACCAGTAGTTCCCGAGATACTAGCGTTCAATCAAAGAAACAAACTCTTCAGCTGTATAATATTAGTATAGCTTAATTGTACAGTAGAACTGAACATATTTTTGAAAATAAAAGTAGGTATACTTCCACCAAATATTGAACCTATGTCACAAGTTCGAACTGATAATATTGTTGTATCAAAATTAATGCTCATGTCTTAGATAAATCTAAAATACATGCAATAACATGTTAATTAAGCAAGCCAGTAAGATTACGTGTTCGATAACATTATATTGCATAATGATTTCAGTGCAGATAGATTTTTTATTTTTATTGCCTGAATCGGTAGACGAGCTAGCAGCCCACCTGATGGTAAGTGGTTAGCGCCGTTCATGGATGTTGGCAATGTTAGGGGCATAGCCAAGCTGCTGCCTACCTTGAGAGCAAGGACATGTCGTAGCGCTCATGAAACACCGCTGCAGAAAGTTCACCCCAGAGCCGGCACGTATGTGGGAGGAATGATCGCTGAAACCTTACCGTATTTGACGATATTGGCTCCAGGTTTAACAAAAAAGAAGAAGATAGGGGTGTAAGTAGGTACTTAGTCTGCCAATACAGTTATTATTGTAACATGTGGCAAAAGCTTCAGAAGAAATAATTAATTTAACATAACCTTTTTAAAATACCAGTTTGCTACTAGGTCTACGACGCTCTTAATGGTCTGGTAAAACCTTGCCCTTCAGTAATTACGTATGTGTATTATCCTACCACGAACAATTACCTGCTACTGCGTAAATGGTGGATTATTAAAGAGAACTTTTAAAATTATTAGTAATATACATATCATTTGTAGTCATTTACGCGTATTAAGTATGGAGTAAGAACGGCTGATGCCAATAATCTGTTGCTTATTTCCTTTTGTTATTGACAAACTAGTTGGACAAGTAAATTGCGACTTAATATGTGTGATTTGGGTGTTAAGTTTGAATAATAAATTATCTACTTGTAGCATTTATTTATAAGTTTATTCATTTAAAATAACGACATGCAACTATTAATATAGAAAATTTCTTGCCAAGGTCTATGTCCAACATTACAGTGGACGTCCTACGGCTGAGATGATGATGATGACTGGCCTGTTGGTCTAGTGGTTAGTGACCCTGACTGCTAAGCCGGTGGTCGTGGGTTCGATCCCCACCCAGGACAAATCTTTGTGTGATGAGCATAAAGGTTTGTTCTGTGTCTGGGTGTAATTTATCTATAATATGTATGTATTTACAAAAAAAAATTTATTTAAGTAGTATATCAGTTGTTTAGTACCCTTAACACAAGCAAATATAATTGCTTAATTTGGGGGACTAGATGGCGCTGTGTGAATGTGGTAGAATATTATATTATTATATTATATTATGACGAATTAAAACAAAATCTATACTAATATTATAAAGCAGAAGAGCTTGTTTTTTTGTTTGGTTGGTTGAACGCTACGATCTCAGGAACTACTAATCCGATTTAAAAAAATATTTTAGTTTTGGAAAGCCCATTTATTGAGGAAAGTTATAGGCTTAAGTTATAACATTGCGCTACGGCCAATAGGAGCTGAGTAGTGGCCAAATAACAATTTTAGTATACAATAATGAAGAGGGGGCAATCCAGCAAGCGGCTCATCTAATGGTATATTTATCTCTGCTACCCATGGATATGTCACCGATTCGTGTCACCAAAAACTCATCTTTATAAATTTCTAAATTTTATATACCTATGTATTCGTAACTTTTGATTCTACTATTTCGATGGACTAAATGATACCTCAAGTATAACGAAAGGCACCTTTGTGGGTTATAAACCAAGATGGTATAAAAAATAACAATCGTCCACTTCAAATTTCGCTCTCGCATACTCCATCCAATTATTTTTTCCTCTGATAACAAAAGGCTATAACATTAACGATTACATAAACACATTTTTACATAAAACAAGTGAATAGAGAGCGACTATTTTTCATGAGTATTGGACGTGTAATATTTCGAAGCATCTACCGGTTGGATCGCCTCGCCTGCGGCACCTTCGAGATTGAAACATGATAAATTGTACTTCTATACAACACACCAACATTTATAAACGATATTTTATGCCTGTGAAAATAAGGCGTAATAAATTTTAATATTTTACCAAAACAATATTAAATTAATTTGGTTTGGGGCATTTTATTTAAAAAAGAGATGTACAGAAGCTTTTTCGTAACACTTAAGTGCCAAACAAGCATGGCTTGTCTGTACCAACAGACAGAGGGTGTTGCTTAGCTGACAATAAGTTTTACTGATGTAAAACCCCTTTTTCAGAAAACAGATACAGTTATCATACTGGAAACATATCTTCATATGTTTCCATTCAAAATTGAGAAATTGAGATTGTACCAATTTAGTCCAGGACTTCATTGAAATCGACACGGAAAGAGAAAATATGTGAGTGTTATAAACAACTTATCCGTGTGGTGACGGATTAAGAATGCATAATGTCACTACTCCATCTCAACCCGTGGGTGTCGTAAAGGAAAAATTAAAAGGGAGTAACTTTATGCAGACAAGACCACTGCAAGGATAGGACAATTCGAAATAAACCGTATACTCCGTAGGCTAATTTCTCTCCACATTCTTTGGAGGAGACCCATACCCAGCAGTAGTTCGTTTATGGGTTAAAATGATACAAACATAGATTCATCCAAATTGTAGCATTTATAATATTAAAAGATTAAACTATTATATTAATACTACCATCAGTTTGATGTCAATTAACTTACGCTAAGCTTTAATAAAAAAATAGAGTGGCATTAGATATGCGTCATATTTATTTAGTGATAGGGTTTTATCAGATAATACAATACGATAGTAATTATGGCGACTAATGGATATATAAAAGCCGATATGGGACATAACAAGGTCAGCTACGATGGCTTAAAGTTAACAGAGTTAATGGGAATTTGATAAAATTATTTTATGCTTTGGAGAGTGTTTCAGTACGGGGATATATGGCAATCATTGCGGAAAATAGATAAAAAACGCCGCATGAGTTTGAACCTTATTCTTATAAACGGAAGGCGGAAAATGCGAGGAAAACAAATCGCAACTACATATCCCATTTATCATTGGCAATGTAATTTTGTCATTCCTTAAGCTAATAAGACTTCTACTAACCAGCAGAAAAGCGACACTACTGAAATATATTATAATTTGTGACAAAATATTATTAAATATTATTTTTCAGTTTGTTTTATAACATTTAATAACTATAGTTTAGTTAAAAATAATTTATTTAGATAATGCCTGAATACAACCGCAGGTATGAACTTATAACTGCATAATTTGATCGCAATAATTTATAAAGCCCTATCAAAAACTTAACATCTAAATGCGATAAGAACCCTATAATAAGCATAAAAACATCTAATAAAACATATTATTAGTATAGTAAGTCGTCAAACTTAGGTAACTTTGTACACAAATTGTGTAACATCTTCGTAGTTCGCAATTGTTTGTGTCTTGTCATCCCTAGACAATGGAATCGTTTCGTTACAAGGTAGCTGTTAACACACAACATTGTTGAGGTAATAAAATAAAAATGGCACTCCGTATTTTTGAATCCATACAAAATTGCGCATCAATTTGAATATTTTACCTATTACTGTAGATATAGCTATTTTGTTCGGTCAATTGTGTCAAATAAACGCTTAGTAAATCATGTTGGTAGTGATAAAACATTTTGTCACCCGATTGCCGCCGTAAGACCTTGTCCACAACACTACGACACGGTATAGACAACGTGAATCGGTAGGAGTGGTATATTGAGGCTGGTTTTGCATTACCCCCGCTTCTAATTAGATCCGAATTCTTCAAAATATATTCCGAAGTAGCCGTAGAACTTTTTATAAGGTAGCTTACGCACTACCACCGATTTCGTTCTATCCGTCATCTCCACTTCGGTTCTGATTTTGATCGAAGTAGCCATACATCAGAATGTCCCTGCACCCGACCCGCACCGCTTCTCCAGTAAATATTTTCCCTATAATATTTCGTATTCGTAGCTTTGTTATAGACCCGCTAATACTCCCTATAATTTTCATGATGAAGAAAGAACCTATAAGAAAAAAACGTGCTTATTCACACCACGGTAACGTCGCTGTGGAACAGTATGAGCCCGGCTCAAATTATTAATATTATTTGTTTAAGAACGTCCACGGAAGGCGGAGGACAGAGTGCTATGGCGCGTGTTAGGAGAGGCCTACGTCAGGCAGTGGACTGCAATGGGCTGAAATGATGAAGAACGTCCAGTGCTTTCAAGACATGACAGCGTGTAACGTTGCGGCATCAAGGCGTGCAATTTTACGACACGAGAACGTAAATTCGTACGCCACTATCCGGCGCCTTTCCACATTAAAGAGCTTATTACACTATATTTACGTCCCCTTTAAAGCACCTCCTGAACACCATGTAGTGTTTATCCATTATTATTTTCACTACACGGTGTTCAGGAGGTGCCTTTAAGAGGGGACGCGGTCTGCGAGAAATTTGAAAAGTAGGTATTTGAAGTAGCTTTTGCTGTCGCATTGAGCCTGAGGTTTAAATGTGTGAGTGGATGGTCCACATGCGTAGTAGCCCCCCCCCCTCCTCCCCACTAGCATCTTCCAAGCGCCCGTGTACCGGCGAGTCGGCGAAAATACATTTTGCATTTATTTGGTTTTTGAAATTTGGACCGATTTAAGCAAAAATGATCCAATCAACACAAACCTCATTTTGAGATATTTGACTTTAAAATTCATTGCAGTATTTCTCTGGCTGTCAAAATGATGTTTGTGTTGATTGGATCATTTTTGCTTAAATCGGTCCATTTGATGTCATCGTGTTACTTAGTTACCTACACGTTGTTATTATTGTTTTTACGTGTATGTAAATAATGGAAAAAATCGTAGTACTTACCTTACCTCTATTTAAGATTTATAAAATATTTTATCGCTAACCTACATATGAATAAAATGTCCTGAGGGTTCTGTTCGAATTATAATATGTTTTTAGTTTTTTATTAATGTCATTGTAATGGTAATTAAGATCATTGTTGTACTCGTAAATCAAAGGCACATAATACAGCAAGCGAATAATTATGGTAAAAAGAAAGAAGAAGTAGCATGAAAATAATTTTCAGAAGAAACTAGATTGTCCGTCAACTTGGTTATACGTCAACAACAATAAAAGTTTATAAGCTGCAAGTCTTGATGAACTTGTAAAATAAAATATCGGTATAAAATTTCTGAAAAACTCCAGAATATGGAATAGAAAGTAAAAAAATATGACTTATTTTGGCAAAATATCGAACCGCGCCCAGCAGTGGGACTTAATAGGTTGCTGATAATGATGATGATGATGATGATCGAACCTATCTAGACTAGACATTTCTTTTCACGAATGCCCTTTGCTTGAAATAATCTAATATTAATAATAATAGCTATCCCGTTACCTTCTAATATCTTACATTTTAATCACAAATAATAAAAAAAATGTATAATCGTACGGAACCCTCGGTGCGCGACTCCAACTCGCATTTTGCCAGCAATTTTAAATAAAATACCCACAACCTACACCACTCTTGCATCCATTATAATGCGTGTCTATAAATATACCTACTTGATAAGACTAGTCTTACTTTTAGAGCAGCCAAATCAAATCGTTGCTACATGATCTGATTATCTTATTTACTTATTAAGACTATCAGATCAAGTAGCTTCGACAAATTCCTACTACAAAAGTCGGAAATTAACCTTACAGTTTCACAATTTAATAAATAAAAACAATAAATCATCAACATCGACATTGCTGGACATCACTAGAGTATCGATAAAAAAATATCGACAGATACCACTTCCCTAGTCATATACATGTAAGTGACCCCCCCTTACCTCAACTCACCCCCGAAGAGTACGATAGAGATAGCAACAGCTCAGACAGATTTTAAGACAAAAATTTTGACGAAATGGACGTTTCGTATTCCCCTGTTTTCTCCTCGAAAACCGAGTTGATTCAATTTTTTTTTACATGAAAAATTCCAGAAAGAGTATGGCTAGGTTCCTATCATTTTTTTTTACGTAAATAACTAATAGAATTCCTCTGGTAGTCCTCTAAATACGACAGTAAAAATACGGCAATTTTAGCAATATTTGGAGGGTCATATTTTCTTTATTAATAAGTTTTTGAAAAAAAGGAAATGATAGGGACATGCCTACAGCTGACCTTGAATTTTTGAGTTAAAAAAAAATTCCTTTTAGGCATTATTCAGGAAGAAAACAGGGGAATACGTTTGTATGAAGAATCGCGTGCCGCGTTCCCTCTTAAGGGACCCTGAATGTCATGTAGTGTAATAACCCCTTTAAACGTGGTGTTGTGGACAAAGCCAAACTATTTAGGAAAACCAATGTTTTGCGGTCGGTGGACAAATTGATGGGACATTGTCACCTCGTGCTGATTGTATGGGAATCAAATAGTGTTTAACAATGAACGTCAAGTCTGGACATAAATAAGTTCCTTTTATGATTCTCATTATTTTTTTTTCATTTTATACCATAGTTTATTATAGTTATTAGTGTTATTACTCTATTATATTACAATATTTCTATTCAAGGTTGTATATTTCAATTTGATATAACTACCTTTTCAGGTACGGAACGCAACAAAACACTTTTTATATTTTAACTTGAATAACGATATTAATTTTACATTAGTGTTTAAAAACAATTTATTCTGAATTGCGCATGCGCAATAGGTGAAAAAAAGGCATTTAAATACGAACTCAATTCGCTAATGTGCGACCGTTCAAACTGGTTAATTTGATATCATAATAAACATAGTTAGTTGTTTTTATGTCTATTTTACAGTTTGTTCGACAATGTGTACCTTTGTTTGTTTAAAGGTTACATAAAAATATTCTTTCAACGTTTATATTATGACCACTAAACGATTACCCTTTACGATTACTAGTTTTCTAAAGACGTATCTTATGTACATAATGTAGTGATCAATTAAAAGATATTAATTTTATTCTATTCTTTCACGATTGTTAAAGCTCTGCTTGACTGTGTGGTTGTATGTTTTTTTCTTTGTGTCCCTTAATTGTTTGCTTACGACTTAGTGCAGTCGTTGCCTTCAAAAAAAAGAATTTACAATAATTAAATAATAGCTAGGAGGTATTCCCATACAGTTTGTTTGCAATATCATTACGTCATCACCCAAAGTAAGGAGTAGCCAATTTATTGTACATACAGCTTACAATACACCGCAATAATTATTAGGGGATCACTCCCCAGTGACTTGCGATGTCTACTCGACATATCGATGGTGATAATAGTGATGTGCTCAGTAGCTAATTTGGTAATATCGATAAATTTTTATTTTTATTAAACAGTAAAAAAACTCATAATTATTTTGGTAATAAACGAGTTAAACAATATTTATTTTGCAATACTTGTGTTAACTACAAATTATCTAGAGAATGTTATACGTGCAATATTATGCAGAGATATTTTACTTTTGAAATTTTCAATTTCATAATATTACATTCATAATATTCACAATAATTATTCTATTGTTGGTAGATATTCTAGTTATAAATGGTGTAACTAGCAGTTCTTTGTTTTATATAAGTATAACCTAAATATGGCGTGATGGTGTACAAGACAATATCCTACTCATAGACCAAGACAAAGATTATTTATTTGCTTAAATATGTGTAGATAATAATAATTACATTGTTCAAATGCTTATTACTAGGTGTTCATTTATAACATGGAGCAACATGTTTGACCAGGATTGGTGTACAAATAGTATTAGATATTATAGTCTTCTACTTCTTCTTACTTCTACATATTCTAGTCTTCTACTATAATGTAACAAATCCTCAATAGGTACTAAATTATACGATAAAATATTTCATAGTTTATAATCGAGTCTATAATAATGAAAATAATTTATGAGTTCGATGTTATATTTAACACTTCGATTCTAATTTGTTATGGTGTTGTTAGATCATAAATATTGTTATAAAGTATTTAATGAAAGCGTATTTCGATAAAATTTATAGAAATATTGTCTTATTTGTAGTGGATTAGCATCGCTACGGAATTCAATGTTTATTTATGAGGTCGATCGATATTATGTAAAATATTATAAATTATATTGTAGAGAATGTTGTATCTGGAAATATGTATTAATATCGGATTTTATATCTATTATTATATTTTATTAAAACAACCAGGCCAGTCAACTGAACAAAGTCTATTTCTGTCAATATCAAAAATTTGAATTTTCTTTTCTAAATTAATTAAATAATTTTTTTTTTTAATTCCGTTAAACGATTCATTTACCGCTGGAAAAGTTTATAAATGTTTAAAGTTATACATTACAAACTCTTAAACTTTATGCCTTTACACAAATAAGTCAAAAGAAACACTCAATTTTTTAAATATACTTGTGTTTAAATTGAAACTCACTTCAACATCACTATTTTTTGCGTATGGAGTTCCTAACTTCAGTCCTATATTATCTGTGGTGAATCCCTCGGGAGCTATAATTCAACCAAGACTGTTTGTTGTTCGCCTGTGCCCGACTTATTTAATCATCTCTAAGAGTTGTTGGCTGCAATGGTTACATTGAATTGAGAAATAATACTACACTTACTTGGGCTATTTTTAACTTTGTCATGACAGAGGTCTCAGTTGAAGTCTTTAATTAAATAGGTACAAAATGGGCCTTTATATATGGACCTTTTTTTAAATAGTCTATTTTCCAATAAATTCATAAAAATTAAAATTGTAGTCACGCTAGTTCAAAAAAATATAAAGAATGTAAAATAACTTTCCCAATAATGTGTTGTTTTTAATACTTGACGATGATGATATTTATATATTTTATTATATTATATATATGTATTGACACATTTGTTTTCGTAAGAGTTTCCCTTCCACCTGACCTATGAACACTTTCAAACGTTATTACGGTCAATAATAAAATAACATTAAATACGTATCTATTCTTTACAATATTAAATAAATTTTAAGGATCAGAGCACATCTGATAAGTAGTTATCGTAGCCTATCAGCGACTTCAAAAACCTACCTATATTGTATTTGTTAATCCCGCGATATGAAAGATTCTCAAGACAGTCTAACTAGCCTTCGGACCTCGGTAGTCGTCAGTGGTCTGACTCTGCAAAAACGTTTTTGGCACGCTTATCCTAACCATAGAGCGTTCATAGTGATTAGATTTTAAATCAGCCTGTTTTATGTACTATGGCAATTTATTGTCAAACTTTAAATCTGTGGCTGTAGCTTCATCTATATAGAATATGGAACTACTAATTGCTTTGTTGCCTTTCCATCTGCACTGACCGATAATATAATATTCGGAAAAACAACTACGAAAATAATGTAGTGCGAAGATCTTAATATCGCTCGCTGTGGCGGGAATTAGGTGAAGATTTTACTCAACGAATTATTTATAATAAAAACTTAACATAACTTAGCATCACGCCTAATTCCTCTAAGAGGTAGACAGAGGTGACACTACATTTTACCAGCTATATTTGGTCCTATGCGCTATGGCATGCCAATCGAGCACAATTCCAGACGCCGGCTGATACTAAACAACCCAAAACTTTTTTTCCCAGGGATATTTATTTATAATATGTAGTTTAGTTATATTTCCGAGTAATTGCTTACGTTAAGATAATCTGCTATCAAAATAACACTTCATCACAATAATGCGTGACAGGAAAACTGTTAATGTTTATCTTTATTGCTCATTGCTTTGTTGAGATTGCTGCAACTTACTTGTTTTGTATTTTCGGTGTATAGCTACTTATTACGTACTTTGTATAAATAAGGAAGTTTTGTTACTAAATCTAGCTACTATGACAAATGTGTACACATGTCATTATCTTGGGCGACTATTCTATTTTTCAATTTGCCCTGTTCAGGCTGTATTCATTGCATTGACCTTAATAAGAGAAGAAAAGGACATTTTTGTATTTTTATGTTTTTACTAGCTTCCACCCGCAGCTCCGCCCGCATGATTTGTCAGTAAAAAGTAGCCGATGTGCTATTTCAGACTATAATCTGTGTACCAAATTTTATACAGATCCTTTTACCGTTCTGTCGTGATTGAGTAACTAACACCCATTCAATATATCCGCCCATACTAACTTTCGCATATATAATATTAGTAAGATTTTCTTTATAGACTAGCTATTGCTCGCAAATTCGGTCGCCTGGAATATAGATACAAAGTAGTATTATCTTTCAGGTCCTAGTTTATCTCCATACCAAATTTTACAAAGATCCGTTCATACTCACTTTTGCATTTTTTGTAAAAATAAGTTAGAGTGGACGTAAAATATAGGAAAATAATCCTAAGTAATTTTTACCTTGTAAGTGCTAACATAAGGTTTAATATTGCTAATCATGAGCTTCTGTCCGATAAAGCTGAGATATACATGTGTTTATATAACAGTCAGTGGTTGTTATTGTAAAACAATGCAGTTCCCCTTGGGACCAATCGATCACTCGCCCGTGGTGTACCCTACGACATCACACTATGTTGAATCCCGCTGTCAAGTTTAAATAAGGCTTATTTTTCCACTGAGGCACGCCGAACATTATCGAAGATGGCCGAGTTTTTCCAAAGATGAATTCTATGTAATACGGACAATCTCGATATTCGATTTTAATATCGTTGTCATAGGTTTGAAAGGTTAAATTTGATCATGTTATTTTCAAATATTTGACATCAATTCGAAATACACCAAGAGTCCACCACCAAGTGTTGAAATTGAGGCCCTTAGTAAGTACTTGGTGTCTTGATTTTACATAACCCATAGAATAGTTACCAACTTAAATACTATTGTGTCTATTATAAAAGTTCAAAGTAACCTACAACAAAAATAGTGAGAAATTAATATATTTTAGTAAGGCACAAAGTATGGGGTGGGTCATAAGTGAGTATTAGCTGGACCCTGAAAAATAAGACCAAGGCCCGTATTTATAAGAATTAAACTTAATTGTACATTTTTTCATATTATACTTATAGTACCCTTTTTATCTACGATAACCAAGATGTGTCATACGCCAATGAACAGGTAGAACTAGAAAGTTATGGGACAGGCCTTTACTTGTCTGTGGGTCAGTCCCCAATTTGGATGATTTTGTTAGATAAGTTGCAAACTCGTCCAGTCAAGTTTAGTGCATGTTCGTAAATACTGCAGTTTAGTCACGGAAAGATTAGGTCATGATCTGCTTGTGAATATTTACAATAGAAAACAATCTTTGTTTTTAATTGAAATTCCAACGAGTTTCAATGTAATTCAATCAAGCTTCGATATTGCGAAAAAACTTCATTTATCTTTTATTGTTGTTCAGACAATAAAATACGGTTTTTTAGCAAGTGTTGCTGCTTCACTGATTCTAATAAAACAAATCAAGAGCAATTTTATTAAAAAACCAGCCACGGCTTTGCATGAGTTGATTTTCATACAAAAATATTTTACAAAATTCAGACTTGTCGGCTGGATTTTACAAAAATAATTAATCTTTGTACCAAATTTTTTTAAGCGGTTACCATAGCCTGCATCAGAGACATCACGAGCTCCTTGACAACTCTTCACACCTCTCCCCAATGAGCTCTGGATAAACGCTCACCAGAACAGCAACACAACACTAGTATTATTATGTCTCCATGACTCAGCCAGAACTTAATTTGAGCGGGGGTTATCCGCAATGCGCCATCCCTCTTTGACTTCTCTCTCTCTATCTCGTACCAATCTAAAAAGCTATTGAATGATGAATGATGATGATGATGATTAACCGTAGGTGGTACATATTTTATGCTACTACCGCTAGTTGACTTGCATTGATCTAAGTGTAATCACCAATATCAGTTTTAAGATCGAAATACATTTCACTCACTGTATAAACTAGAAAGGCATTACACGACTCTACAAGTACTGTAATTTTAAACGTATATCAATCAGAATATGGTTATAAATTCTGCTTCGTAATTTTTGATTCTATATCTTTATCGTCGAGAGTGCAATTATAATGATGACAATAATAGAACTAAATGGTATAATTATGCAAAAAATATGTTATGGCATAAAACTGTACGTTAAAATAATATTATTCATACTGATTTGATATTATAATGTTGGTAATTGAAGTGGAGAACTGGTTATGATGGTATCTAAGACTTGTACTTATCTCCTATGTAAAATATCTTAAGTTTGATAAGTGATCGTATCTTATAGTTTAATAAGAGAGAAGCATTCTGAATACGGGAATGAGTAAAGGTGAAGCTATAGTTTATATAGATCATAGTTATTTTTTATATTTTGAAACTCCTTTTAGGTATATGGAGGTATTATTTCAGTGATTCCATTTCAGAAAAAAATGATCTAAAATAGAACTAGGCTGCGGATAAAATAAAATTGAGATAAAGCTAAACGGATCTATGGTCGATTATATACCAGAGCAGTTCGCCCCATGATATGAATCGGGAAGGATCATTTTTGAAGTCATCGTTCCATAACCGCATCGGTGGCGCAGCGGGAAGTGTATACGACTGTTGTGCAAAAGGTTCTGGGTTGGATTCCCGGGTCGCATGAAAAGTATGTTGGGTTTTTTCTATCATGTAATTCCAGTATTGACATTTTCGCGGAGTTTGGAAAATAAATGTTCTCGGTTGATGACAATCGGCTCGCTCACTATTTTGCTTTTTAGGGCGGATCTTACATGGATAAGTTTTTTCATGGCATTTTCATCATCATTATACCAGCCCAACGACGTCCACTGCTGAACATAGTCCTCACCTAATTTACGCCAAAGCGAGCGATCCTGTGCCGCTTGCAACCTTGAACAGGTCGTAGGGGGCCGTCCCACGCTGCACCTTCCAATACGTGTTCGCTTCTTCAGTTCTAGACATTTTCATCATAGTCTAAATATTCGTGTTTATATATTTCGAGCTTTTAGATATATAAATCCGGTATTTGAGGCTCCAAATATATGCAAGGTAGTCGGTGTATCATAGTAATACCAAATCATGATGAAACCCAAAAGACACAACACAGACATAACTATTTAGCTAATTCAATGTAGTATTGTTTACAAACATCATTAACCCTCGAGCGCCGAGGGTCCGTAATACTCGGCTTCGAAACTTACATTATCTGGCGAGGCGACTTGCGCAGATTTATTTGTGTTATTATCACGGCGGCCCGCACCCTTGTGCGACTAGGGATGTGGCATTGTGGCCGTTCGATAATCGCTTCATTAGGGACGTGATTTTGTAATAATTTGAATGCGCTTCCAAAAGGCATTTTGCACTTTTAAATTATGTTTGATGTAATGTTTTTAAAGGATATCTGCACATAATAGACGTACGTATGTATTACATTAAATTTGGGGCTAGCTTAAACAGCAATGATATTGACTTCTTTATAAAAAAATCTTCTAAAGAGAGTACATAAGAAGGCAAACTTTAGTGTGAAAGTTTGTTATGGGAAACAATTCTACCTGTTTCCTAATAGCAAGGTTCATAAACTTCATGCATCCAAGTTCATATGCACTTAAAGCTGACCAAAAATCCTAACGGCCTTTTAGACCCTAACCAGAAACATCGTACTTAAACATTGCAGGCATCAAGCGTGACGCGCGGGTTAATTTTATGCTACATTAATGCAATGGAGGGTTGGAGCCACTTTTTAATAGGGTTAGTTATGGTACGGGGTCTCTCACACCCCCGCGTGTTCTCAGGGTTAGCAATATGTTACATTCAACAGGATTATCTGCTTGTTTTGTGATAAAACGGATTAATTTTTGTATTACATGAGCATTTGAGGGTTTATTTGGGGATTTTGTCGGGCAATTTGTCTCACTATGTTTATTGTAATGAGAACTCGTACTATGTTGGGGTATTTAAATTATGCAAACAAATTGACATGGTATCTTTCAAAATTATAAACATACTTTACTTTTGAAAGGCTGATTTGTTATGGAGTCATTTCAGAAATAAGAAATGAAACAGTTTCAGTTAATATTCATTTAAGAACTCAATACTTTTACTTTTTACTGATTTGACTAAAATTTGTTTCTGAAATATTTTTTGTAGGTCGGCAATTTTCTCAAAAACTACTGATGCGACTTGGATGGGGTTGCCCCATTGAATTAAATTTTTCTTATAGTGTAGATAGACCAATAAAATTATAACTTCGTATTTAATTAATATCCCTGTTTACTCTAATAATAAGTTAATATTAGTCAACTAAACATTAAATTAAATTACAGAAACAATAAAAACTAAATTAAAAAAAGGATTTGATAGAAAAACAACACAAATCAATCCGACATGGGAATAGTTATTACAATTAAAAAAATACGGTTACTACTGGTACAAAGTTTACTGAACCTAATGTAGGAGTTAAAAGAACAAAAAAAAATCTAATTAATAGACATATAACACAATAAAAATAAACTTATTATTGTATTCATAACATACTGAACCGTGAAATTGACTGTTTGTTTTTTTTTCTTTGAACAAAAAACTCGTGGGTGACATTTTTTTTAATAGTCCCACGCAAAAACTGTCACTCGTCTACAGAGGTTGAATTGATTCGTTACAATGTCATGGAAAACAATAGAATGGTAGCGAGAATGCATTGCTTTAGCTACTTAGTTAATCTACAAAGATATAGTTGACTGGCCTGTTGGTCTAGTGGTTAGTGACCCTGACTGCTAAGCCAGAGGTCGTGGGTTCGATCCCCACCCAGGACAAATCTTTGTGTGATGAGCATAAAGGTTTGTTCTGTGGGTGTAATTTATCTATAATATGTATTTACAAAGAAAAATGTATTTAAGTAGTTTATCAGTTGTTTAGTACCCATAACACAAGCAAATATAATTGCTTAATTTGGGGGACTAGATGGCGCTGCGTGAATGTGGTAGAATATTATTATATTATTATTATTATAGTTATATATATCCAGGATACTTAAAGCTGAAGGATATATTTTTGGTTGAACAGTTCTGGAATTTGACTTGGAAAGTCCAATTAAAAAAAATCTGTACTAAAAAAACCTAGGCGACAGCTATCTAGTTACTACTTAAGTATATAAATATTTATAAGTTTGGTAAATGTCAACTGTTCGCGTAGATATCACGCTAAACTTACTGATCCGTATTTTATGGAATGTTTTTAGACCAACACTGCGTAAATGAGAAGATAAAAGTAATAGTTAAAATTTTATAGGAATACTTATCATATAATTATCACAATAGAAGTTTCTTTATAATGCTTTATGTTAAGGTAAATGGTTTAACAACTTGTTTTTAACGATTATTCAATTTAAAACAAAAAGGGCATTTTACGATTGTTAATTACAGTAGTTAAGAAAATATACGATGAGCCAGACATCTTTGCAATAAAAATAAAAAAGTAATAAAGGTGACAAAATAATTAAGTGAACAGTAAAATAACTATTGAGCGATAGCATCAGGTCATTATTGGCGTGCTTCACTGCTTCTTGACTCGTCAAGTTTACAGGCACCCACGGGGCCGATAGCGTTAACCGAATAACCAATAAACCGCTAAGTTACAGGACATATTGGCACAAAATCACACAAGTCTCCCGTGACCAATTTCTAGAAGGGGTGAATGGGACAAAACGGTGCACTATGAAAAAAGTAAATAGTAAAAAAGCGAATCGAATTTGACAAATGTGTGTTTTGGGGCACGCGACGGACGATTCGCCACGCGTCGCTCGCGCCGCAAGATGCGATGACGCTACACTATTTTTGGGTGTAATCAAATTTTAATGGGCTTTTGTCACATGTGCTTATTACGGAAACGACTATAAAACGGTACGGTGCCGCCGCGGTCACACAATATCGGCTTCTGGGTTGAGCCATATAAGTATGCATGATCGATGTAGAACCGGTGTGTAAAAACTATTAATCTAACACATTAATATCTCATTTTACAAAGTCACAAAAAACTGTGAGGTAAGTACGCTGAGTACTTCATTACAGTATCAATTTAAACAACAGCTGTGCGGTGTACGAGGTCTGAAACATGGCATCTTTGGTTTTATTTTTAACACGAAGTCCCTCCCCTGTTGGGTGAGGAAATGACCCTTGAAATTGGCCCCCTCCCGGTTCAGTTACATTTCGCACACCTTGCGACTGCCCGACAACTTGACTAATAGGCCTTATTATCAACATTTTTGGCCTTTTGTCACTTGTTTGATGTAATGAGACTGTTTTTATATGCGTAAGTAAGAAGCAGTTAACCTCTGCGGTTATGTTTAATTTAAACTTTATATGTCGCCGCGTCGGAACATTAAATGCTTAAACACTACTTTGTTCACCTTAAGCTGTACCTATACGATCAATATAGTAATAAAATAACATATTTTTATGATGTCAGTAGGTTTAAATTTATAATATTTTTTCTCCACATTATAGAATTTCAAATAAACATTCTAATCTGTCTATAACAAATATTTGTCTAAAATTATATTGTAATATAAAGAGCTTTTACAAAGTAAAGGGGCAGATAATTTATGCATTGTGCCATTGCAGCCGAGTTTCCCCTTTCCCCTTTATTGATGTACATTTGACTAGTTGTGATTTCTGTTTATTAGGCCATTTAGTTTTTATTGTTGCTAGTTTGTTTTTTACATTAAAATTGTTTGTTTTGAGATTTTTATTGTCTATTTATTATAGTTGTGAATTGTGGTCGATCATTTAACGTAGTTTAGGTGTGTGTAATATTGAGCTTGGTAATATAATTATTTGAATAGGTATTATAGTCGTAACTATTACTTACACCGTACTTATTTTATAAAATATACGTACCTACGTATTATGCCTCAAGATTTTCATAACGTGGAGCTATAAAAAAAGAAAAGCCTTCAAAACTGAGGTACTTTTAAACTAGGTTTACCAAAGTGGTTTTAAACCTTATATTATTATGTAGGTTGTACATAATAATAGGTATAGTATATAAGTGGAAAAGTTAAAAGTAAATTTTATGCCTAATAGTTAGTAAATAAATAAAGTAAAAGTAAATAGTTTTGCTTGGCGACAACCCCAAACAACCAACAATTGTTTACAATCATTGGTGTGAAAAAGAAATATTTTCTACCATCACTTAGAATGTTCTGTTGAATGAATTAGAACTTTTGGCGTTCGGAAATGATTTGTTATAAATGTGGTTGCTAACGGTTTTATCTTGTACTAAAATATATTTTATTTATTACACGTAAATGAAGTGACGGTGGAACAATTTTCGTAACATTATTCATTTGAAAACATTTAAAATAATAATTTATGGCTTGCGGAGTGTTACAAAAATGGCGCCTGTATAGAGATGTTAAATTTTAGCTGAAGGCTACAGGCTAACCACTAGGTTGTTTAATTTATTTAATAGAGTTGAAATAACTTTAAACCATTTTTTCCTTTGCATACTATTCATTATTCCTGCCATCTATCTATCTATCAAGATAATATTTTTGTATGCAATTAGAATATTCTAATTTTAGGATATCATGTTTGAACTTCTATTTTGTTGTTGTTTTAATTAACGAAAAGTTTAATAAATTTGCTATCGTTGCACTTACCCGAACGATATATTTATTACTGTTACAATGAAACATGAAATAGGTGTCATGTTAATCAGTAAATTTTCTTATCAATCCACTTTTTTAAAATGTATTTTCAACTTAAGTATATATGTACATAAAAAACAAATTAGCAAGCCTTGTATATCAATTTATTTAAAACTTACTTCAAATGTGTTCTTAAAAATAGGTACCTACATATTTAAAGAAAAATAATTGCAGCAAGTATTATATTAAAAATATTAAGACGAAAGCACCTGCAATACGTGGTAGAGTGCATTACTAGCATGTTTTATAACAACAACATATCGACAGCCGCTTCCTCTGCATCATGAATCAATCAAAAAATGTTCACGTACTTAGTTAATTGGCGCTTATCATTATTTTTTAATGATTTCCTGTAAACTCACGTATTAGTATGTCTTTGTTCTAACAAAGTAGACTTATGCGTTATTCAAATAAATATTAACCCCTTTCACACTCATACATGTCATTACCAACGCATTTATACCGTGACTTCATCGGTCAAAATGTCAACATTTACGACAGCTAGTCATCAGAAAAATATTGAATCTAGTGCTAAACAATAAATATATAATTACCAATGATAAGTCCAATAATCAGTATTTTATCCTATAAATAGTAGTTATCCAATCTCCACTGCTAATAACACATATACTTGCATTAGTCATCTTATAAACTTGTTTTTAAAAAACTGTTTTGGCACGATTTTAGAGCAAATAATTGCAATGAGTATAGCACGGGTTGAAATGTATTCTTAATCCGTCACTGTATTACATTTTATTTGCATATATTTTGTTAATAACTACGATTAATAATAACACATATTTCTTATGTTATTAAAGAGTAATAAATAATATAATCCACTAAATTATTTTGACACAGTAATTGCATCACCTTGAATGTAGAGTTGAAAAATGTTTAAGTAAATGAAATCTGACGTTTGCTAACTTACAGGAAGACATCATTCAATACACGAATATCGTATAATAATTTCTAAGTACTCGTTTCCATCCAAAACTGGACCAGTGCGTGTACACATCCGAATGATTTCACACATGATCATCTATAATTTACAACATAAAAAACCTATTGATATTTCTATTACTTATACAAAAAATAAAATAAAAAAGGTGATGGTACACAAAGCGTTCGGACTATGAGTCATGTACAAAACATTTAACATCCTAATTTCGAGGGTAACACCTCAGCGCTAGTGCCGACAAAAGAATCGATAAATATCTCGGTATCGACTCGGCCCGCGCTCAGCAGGACGCCGCGGCGACCAACTAATAACTTACATTTGGATTACGCTCGTTAGCCTCTTAGCACCTTACCCGACGTTTACTTTTTATTAATACAAAATTTATTCAAACGATCCCCAAGAATATTTCGGGAATAATGCCTTAATATTGTAAAAGCAATAAGTTATGCCTAGTGGGATAAGTGTATCGTGCGACGCGTCTCCGATATTATTTATACCATTATTTGTTCGTTATTTTTAATCTTAGAGAGGTCACACTATGAACTTTAAAATCACCACAACAATCTAGGCATTATATTTGGGATTACCGACCTTGTCTTAATTGGAGTTTTGTGTGAGTGACCGAAGATCGAGTCTAAATCAAAATTGCCAGTTCATGCCCGAATCGATTGCAGAGTTATTCATCGATTGTTTTTGTATCGGATCGTGAGGAATGATCACAAGCTTCAGTATCGACGTTAATTGTAATAACACGATAATTTATCGAAGTGAAAATATTTCTTTTTGATAAAATGGAAAGTTTCCTTTATTATACGCTTCAACAAATATTTATTGATAAGTAATAAAATTATGCAACGTTAAATTATTTTTTCTCAAGTGTGAAATCAACTTTATAGTTATTTCGTTTCAATGTGTGTCTACTACAATTTTGTTACATTAGTTTAAAGAAGTTTTATACACATTTTTGCTATTTAGTTAAATAAATATTTTAAGTATATGCTTAGTAGGTACTAACAAAGTAATCACTAATTTACATTCGAAAGTCATAAAATGATGTATTGAGGTATTAATAGTGGCTCTACAATCCTTCAAGTATATTGGTATTTACAAAATTGTGTTAGGTACTCAATAGGTACCCAAGTACTACTTACTTAACAACCAATTTACAATTTTGTAATTTCAGTTGAACCTATAGGTACCTTAAGTATATAAAAATTAAAGCTGATAGATTTTTCTTAGAAATAATATTTTCAAATATGGTTTGCCATGAATTTATAGTTTTCAATACAAACAGCTTGGATTTACAAAAGCTATTGAAAAGTAAATAAAATACTTAAATAAAAAAGTTTTTTTTATATTTCGTAAAAACCTTAATTTTTAAATATGAAAGGTTTTAACGTATTAAGTAGATATTGAGTTTTCTCTCTGTAAGTACATTCAATGCAGCTGGTCTATTTTAATTTGTAATATTATATTTTATTAGGATATTATTACAGCATACATATATATACAGCCACGAAATAAGGAATAAAAATGGTCTTTATTCGGTCTTGATTGAAATTGTTGAAACGAGTTAGGCTAAAAGATAGGTATTCCTTATAATTAAGCTTAAAATTATAGCTTAATTTTGCACGAATGAAACTTCTGCCATTAACCGCAATACGTACAGAATAAATTAGAATGATATCACATTTAAATTTATTTTATAAATTCAATTGTATTCTAATTCTCACATAAATTAAAATCATTTATCACTTAATAAAATCCACCAATGACTAGAAATGTTACAACTATGAGTTGCGACGGCTCTACAAAAACTCGACTATTGTTCGTAAAGTCACAGGAAAACAAATTAATTAACGTAACATGATAAATAGAGTTGCACCAATAATTTTCCAGCTATTTAATTATTAATTAGATGTTTTTATGGAAATTTAATTTTGCACTTTATTATATCACATTAATATTTTTAACGCGCTTGTATCTCGCTTTGGTATATATTTAGATTACCTAGAAGCAAGATTTTTTGTGGATAATTATTATTCAGATTTATTAATTAACTTATACATATTTGAATAGACGATAAATAGGTACAGTATTCTTGTTTGGCAATGGGTAGGTAGAGGTAGTCCAAATCAATAATAAAATATTATGTTTTGATATGAAAAAAAAATTGCAATAAATACTAGATATATATTTTGTTTTGTTGTCATTGAAATACCTAAATAAATAGATTTAGATATTATTTTCATATTTTATTTACACATATTTTATGACGTTTTTGACTTGTTTTACATTGTAGTATAAAAACAAATTCAATTAATGAAAAGCTTTTTGGACTTGCAAATATCGTTTATTAAAATTGCAAGGAACTGATTTTTATCAGATTACTTTATACTGGAAAAGGAACAGAAAAAAAGCAACATCCTTACAATTTTTCATCATGCACCCCGATAGTTAATAATTAAATATCAACAGATAAGCAACGCACTAAAAAGACCGAAAAATGATTGTAATTATTATTTCTGATTCAATTTAAATACATAACATAAGAACATACTATATACCTACCTATTTGTAATCTCCATTTAGGTATATATTTTTTTCATTTTTGTTTCCTATTAGATACGTTTGGTTAAAAAAAAATACCAGCCGTTTGGAACAAACGTCGGACTAAAGAAATTTACAAACATAGATACAAGATACGCGCTAAATACAATTCCCTTCCTGGCAGTCGGTTAAAAAAGTATTTAAATAAAAAATGAATTTTAAGTATTTTAAAGGTATCATTAAAATCCACCTGTAACAATTTTATATGTTGTAATTAAAGTTATTACATACGCTATTAATTATTGTTTAATCTATTACAGAAATTGCGCTTGTACTTATTATAAATTAATATCTATCTACCTATTCTACGTTTCGTTGAAGCCATAAATTTTTATTTGTTAGAGAATTGTTAAAGTCAATTTAGAAAATAATTAGTTGCCTATAGATTATTGTTTTCTATCATTATATGATTATGATTAAATCTTTTAAGTGGAAACACTGTTAATGTGCCTACCGTATTGCTAAGGCTAATTGCATTAGGTGTTAATTCAAACTCCATGTTGAAGAAAAAAAATAAACTGCAGTTTTTCTTTTCGGTTACTATTTCAACTTCTTTATCACCAAAAACAAACAAGTTTAAACCAAATATTTTATTATTTACATTAGTAGATACCGATTATTTGTAAAAAACACACCCATGACTTTCTTGAAAGAAAAATAATTTTAATATCGAATTTAAATAACAATTTGTAGAGAGGGAAAAACGGTCATACCAGAAAATTATGCCTCAGCAGGCATCATGAACTGAAATATGGTTATAATAATTATGTAATATCTACAATTGCAATAATTAAATGTGTCATGACACTTTTAATTGTTAATTTTAAGTGAAAGCTCAAAAATTATCTACCACTTTAACGATACTAACTGGCCAGTTTGCAAGTTTGAAAATGGAAAAGTTTTAAGAAGTATTGTTTCAGCTGTAGATAAATAATATCCTCTCAGGAAAACTTTTGACTGAATAAAATGATAAAATAAACCTTATTATTATTACTTTATATCTAACTGTAACCTGTTTAAAAAATAAAGTTATCTATTTGCTGTAGAACAAGTTAATAATTTACCAAGTTATTGAATTCCGCCGAATATTTATGATCTCTTAATTAAATTTTGTTTGTTCGTATCACATGACTAACTGATTATTATTTTATTGGACATAAAATATGGGCTGTTCTAGCCGATAGTCGAGGTTATCTTGTGGTAGCAACTCTCTGTGCAAATAATCACCACAAACAGGATATCGAACTTAACATTTACATTTTAATAGGTACCTACTCAAGACTAAATAATTTAAGCAAAATGTCAACTAGCTCTACACATAATTATAGATGGATAAAATAGGGTTTTGTATCGTAGACCATTTCCTTTTAAGAATTTAATAAATTATACTTCAACACAAAACTATGTATTAAGCGTGATTGCATCAGTTGATTTGGTAATGCAATTTTTTCCTATTGGTAACCCCATTCCGTCGATAGCAGGAAAAGTCTTATTAGACATTGTCATGTACCTTTGCTGCTGGCGCCGTCTTCATTGGAATCTTCACTAGGAGGTCCATGAGGGGCCCTTGTGGGCATCGGATGAGGGAGCCTCGGCCTGGTCAGGAACGGCGGAGGCACTCCGAAGAAGGGCAGGAAGGGCGGCCAGGGCGGGCGGGGTGCGAGCTGCGCCGCCGCCGCCGCGTACAGTTGCAGCGGCGCCGGCAGCCCGCCCTCGAGCACCATACTGCCGCCGCCGCCGCCTCCTCGCGCACCAGATATCTTGCCGAAACCCCTCACCGCGCCACCACCATACCATTCTCTACTGTCATCGCACAATAGTCACTCGAGTTCAACACAAACACTAACTGTCACGATGTCGAGCTGTCACTCCGCGCCGCCAAGTCGCGCGCGTGCCGCGTATGTCCGTCCGTACTGAGCACTGCGCGCTGTGCTCGTGCCTGCCGGCTGCCGCACCCGACAAGAGATGGCGCGCCTCGAGGGCGGAGCGACACCCCCTCCTCCCCGACCCCCACTACATACAAATTAATTCTCCGCCTCCTTCATATCATAGATTTATTCCTCCGACAGTACATCCCTCCCCTGCTAAACGCTTTCAAACCTTATGCCGTGAAGTTACAGATCTGTATTGAATAACGGACCATAAATTAAGGGCCGGAATACATTGAATTAACGGTAACGTAGGCGACCGGCGGCTGTGAGGTGAAATAAACTTTATTTATATGGCGATAACGTTAGTTATCGCGCGGTAGAGGGTCGGACATGGGATTTATAGGGTTGTCGTAGGTTACACGGGCCCGTGGGGTTGTCATAATCTTTTTCAGCCGCATGGCGCGTCGTGTTCTATACACTGACATGTACAGAGTATCGGAAAGGAGTTATGTTATGGAATGTTGTCGTAAAGGTTCACGGTTTGCGATTGCCCTTTTAGGTAGAACCCGCTTTGTACCATTTTAGGTACAAAGCGGTTTGGCGGTAGGTCTCTTCAGAATCAGTGCTCAACTATCTACACCTGATTGTATTGATGTTTATTATACCTAACATTATTAGATAACAATTTGTATGTCGATACATAAATATATCAGTGAAAATGAATGAATTATCTTTGGTGAGAATTAAAAATAAACAGGTAGATATTCGTAGACAGAAATTGGTTAAAGATAATAACGGGGATATATTTTAAATTTCATCCATTCTTTTAATTTGACAGGTGATTGTATGATGGGTGAGCAATCAAGTAGTAATAGAGCCCTGAGACCCACTCCAGGCACAATAGAGTTGCGTAAAACTAGATTACGGCTCTACCAGCCGCGCCGCAGCGCCGGACGATCGCTCTAATGACTCACAAACTATCAATCATATAAAATTAACACGTTTCAGATGATATTTTTGACAGTGATGAATCATAAGCGGCCGAAAGGCAATCAATTTCACAACCAATTCCTTATTCCATTAAACAAAAAAGTAATAACGTAATTGACATAAATAATAATAAAATATGTCAAGACAGCGTAACGAGCGCTCGGACGCGACATGACAGCTCTATCAGGGATCTGGTACTGAGAGCAGCGGAGACTCCTCCCGGCGCGCCCATTGGCCCCGCGGCGCCCGCCGGGCGGGGCTGCGGCCCTCCACCCGCCCGGCCCGCCGTGCCGCACCGCACCGCGCCGCCCGCGCCCGCACTCAGCGTTGCATGAATTTAATTAGTGCGAGGAGCACCTCGGGCGCATTAGGAGCCGCGATGGGCGAAGCAATAAAAGATATAAAGGAATGAGTATAAATTAAAAGTTAAATAGAGAGCGGCACGCTGGAGTGAGAGAGACATATTCCTCCTCTCGCTTGCGCACGCTGCCCGCTCCTAATTGTTTGACGATCTTATTAGTATCAGTTAAATGTCGTTCTCTCTTTTTCTCGCGCGTATTTAATTACGTTTTAATTAAAGCTGGGTTAATGAGAGTTTTGCAGGATTCGCTGCGGGCGACTGTTTTCACCATTGTCATTTTTGCGCTTTAGGATCATTTTGATTATTGATTATGTTGCTAAAGTTAGCTGAAATTATGTTTTTGCGGCTACTACAGCTGCTTCAGTTTAAGTGAATAAAGTTTTTATTTCATGGCAAAAAATCTTTTGTAACTGTTTAGGTAGGTACTTAATTTGGTTTGTTAGTTATATTTGTTAGTAGGTAAGTAGTTTTACACATTAGTTATTATTCACATTTAGACACCTAGGTAGGTACTTATTACTTAAAATAGAGTTAAGTATCTAGGATGTCCCAAATTTTATGTTATCCGAACTTAGATTTAGGTAATTCCTTTTAATCAAAAAGTTTCAAATAATATCGTTACATTTTAAGATCTGTTAAATACCCAAGTACCTAAATATCCTTTCTGCAACATATATTTCAAAACTTTGTTGGTAAGTTGTTACTAGGTAGTAAATCATTGTTTATTAGATACATAGGTACCTACACATAAAATAGATCAGTAATATTTCTAGTGATTAATAATAATTATTTTATGCCCTATTTATCACGCACCTAATGCACAGTTCTATCTTGCATGTCGGAATGATTGACCCATAAGCTGGTAATAATAATAAGGAATCGCAAATGTTTAATTTCTATCCAAAGTAGCAAGTTTGCTACGGATTTTTCGAAGCCATACCTAGAGACTTTCAATAGCAGAAGCCCAGAAGCAACGTGTCGAGGTATTATTAAAAGAAAATTACTTTTAGTTACGTTCTTATATCACTTAGGTATATATAGTGCATAAGCACAATCCATAATTACTTATTTACATATTACTCCTTTGATGAGGCTTGACAATTTATCAAAAGCTTTTTTTCAGACCACTGTGCACTGCTTCGCAGAATATTATAGACTGATTGTTTATTTTATTAAATTTATAAAATAAAAACATAGGTACTTTTTAATTATTATTTTCGTAAATTAAGTGAACATTTGAGCTGTAACAATGCTACATCAATAAAACAACTAAAGCGGCCCATTCCCGGCAGACAATACATAACGTTGCGAACGTAAGCCCGAACATAATGAGAAGTAACGACGCGCGCGTGCATCGCCCGCCTAATGACGTAGAACGAGACAACTATATACAACAACCGTTAGTTAGAAAGAGAAAGAAGTATATTTTCACAATGTTGATGTCTAAACTGAAATTGGTGATAAATGTAGCGAAGAATTCTCGAATACGTAACCTCTATATTTGTTTACCTCAAGATGAAAAGTATCAAATTGGCGTCCAAAAAGGGATAAGGAAAAAATATTCCACAGTCTTGTATCTTTTCTTTCTCACCTACAAGTAAATTAGACCAAGACCAGGGGTGTAATTCTGACTCATCGGGTTGCTCCCGGATCGTTTACTTTTTCGAATCTCAGAGCGACGTATTTTTAGGACATAAGTTATTTAATGTTAGAAAATAGTTTACAGTATAGAAAATTAAAAACTGATTCCTACCTATAAGATTAATTTCTACAACTAAGTATCTATTTTTTTAACATAAAGTTTTTTTTAACTTTATCTAATTAAACTGACAATAATTCTGGTCGAAATTTTTCCAACAGCCAGATTCAGGTATTTGATTAATTTGTTTAAGTATTTTATTAATATCATTTAGTATTCTTTTATCATTTTCAATCTTATATTCTTACTTGGCACCTACCTGTTCTCATCTCTGTATCACCCAAAGGTTGGCTGGAAGAGAATGCTTTTAGCATTAAGCTCGCCTTTTGTTCACAAATTTTGTGCAATAAAGTTTTATAAATAAATAAAAATAAAATAAATTCAGGGGGCAGCGCGACTAACGGTAGTTGTGACAGAAAAACGGGGCGACTTATTGAAGTACCTATGTTTAACAGTTGAATCTCTAAAGGGCTGACAACACAACGATGAGCAAGAATACCTTCTTAAAGAATACCGTATTAAGAATTCTTAAGTAGTTGCTATTTACAACCTTTGAATACTTATAAACACATAACTACCAGCAACGCTATGATTCCGTGAGTATTATATATTGACACCATGGACTTCAGAGTATGCCCTACAACCTCTTTGAAATGTAGATTAGTTGAGAAATTTTTCACTTGATTGTTCTTAGTTTTAGCTCCTCAACAATTAGTCTAAATTACTTGATATGCATATCTACTGAGGGGTACTAAATTGTTCCTTGTCAAACATGTTCTAATTGCACACCGCATCTAAAAGCTGTAAGAGATGTTTACCGTACCTACCCGATAGGTGATGTAAGTTCAGCAAAAGAAAATTTGTAACCAAACCATTTTTTAATTGATAGTAGGTAGATAATTAATATATGGGTTAAATATACTAACACAAGTAACAAATATTTAATATATTTAAAAAAAAATATTTTAATATTTTTTCAAAAAAATACAATAATTAAATAAAAATACATTTAAAAATATAAAAATTTGGAGACCGACTGAGTATCCGATACAGGGACCAAGCTACAGGTGGTTAGGGCCCCAGAGAGAGGGGTCCCTCTCTATGGAGCACGGCACGCATTGTGAGGAGGTTTTCTCACAATGCGTGCCGTGTCCAGAAGTACTGCCTTCTGCATCAGGCCCACGACCCATCCACCTAACACGAGCCTCTTCAGATGTCGATGCAATTATTCCTTTTTATTATTATTATTATATGATTAAGTCTAAGCACGACAATGATTGCGCCATTGCAGCATTCAAGTACTTATACTTATGTTATTATATACTTATCATATTTAGATGTGGATGTACATAATTTCTTAGCCTCCCTAGTCTAGACCACACGCGATTAGGTACCAATAATGTGCTTATAAAATATTCATACATTCATGATTTATGTTTGTTTGTCATGTGTGTGTTCTATCATATACAAGTTAATAAAGATAACGTTATGTAAGTTATCATTTGTATTAAAGACTGTAATAAAAATCGATAATGTTGAGGAATTGTTTTGTTTACGTAGAAAAGTTTTGTGGGATATAGAAGAGAGAGCACGTCGGTAACTGCCATTAAAACTTAGCCTCCCATCTATGGAAAATAATGAAAAAAAAAAAAAAAAGATTTTTTAACATTCAATTCAAATGATACATCATTTTATTTCACAGTTTAAGCAAGATACCTACTTAAAAAAGTAATACTGACGTTCGACTGTCACCGTGGCGCAGTGGTTAAGGTGGTCCCCTTCCCACTACATCGCCGTGCTGGGTGACGTGGGTTCGATTCCCACACGAGACAAATATTTGTGTGATTCATAAATATTTGTTTCTAGTCTGGGTGTACTTTGTGTCCGCTAGTTTCATGTTTGTAAAGCTTCCCGCGACACAGGGCTTGTTCCCTAGTGCGGGCGTTGTCTTTATATAAGAAGAAAAAAAATATTAGCTAAAATTTCTGTTGTCACATTGCACCACAAATTACACCAAAATTCATTTTTTCAATAGGTATTCAATCCGAGACCTTATTAAATCCTTAGATATATGAAGTGACACGTACGTGAACCTAGCTTCCACATAGCACTAGAAGCAAGAGCGGCTTGCACGTCATCAATCACCCCTCCACCCGTCCTCCCTCAGTGCAACCAGCCCCCACATCCCCCTCAGTCACCTGATTGCTTTCACCTGAATTATATGTGAGACCAGTACCTATATCTTTTGAAGAGGTCATTGAATGTCAGGTTAATGCTTATACGTAGCGAGTGCATAAAGAATGGTAACAGAATTTTTTTCTCAACATAGCATAGCATCACGCCTTTTACTTTAAAAGGGTAGGTAATCAAAGGTGCATCACACATACATTTTACAAGCTATGTTTGTTTTTATTTACCTAACAGGTGAGAGCTTTCTGAGTCTGAAATACATTTTTAATAACCAGCGAAAAACGAAGGAAGTTTTCAAGACAAACTGTATATAATATTTTTGTCACTAAATGAAACGCATTCTTATAGTCTACAGACTTAAAAAATATAAAATACATTCAAACAGTGAAAAACATATATCCCAGTACAAATAATTCGTGGACATAAATTACAGCCAGAATAGAATTAACCTGTTGGCCTCACAAATATTTAAGCCATATTGGGTCCAATAGATATTACACTCATTAAGGTACAGACAGTAGATACAATCATCTCAACAACAATATAATATATCACAACAATATATAGTATCATCATCAGCAACCCATTAAGTCCCACTGCTGGGCTCGGGGTCTCCTCTCCTCTATCTAGAGAGCTGAGAGTGTTCTCACAATGCGTGCCGTGTCCAGAAGTACTGCCATTGTGTTGTTAGCTTTAATATATAGTATATATAATATATATACAATAGATCATAAAAACAAATTCTCAATTAATTGACGGCATACCTAACCGTGTTCACTCCTAGACTACTTGAGTGACTTTGGAGTCAGTATTTTAATATAAATCTCATCTTCTCCATAATCCCAACCCACTCTCCTCTAAATTCTATTTCCGTCCGTCACTTACAAAAATATTGATATCGTAAGATTGATGGGGGGCACGCGCGACACCAATTGATTTAAAAATTAAATACACGCAGCTCGTGATTGATGAACAACTAACGGGTTAGGGTAAACCCTGCCAAATGGATTTTTTGTCCATTTCACCCCATGGACCAGTAGACAGGACCATTACGAACGCTTTGACTTTTCAACGGGTTCTGACTTTGTAATAAGTCGTGAGAATTATTTTAAGAAAAGTTTAGAATACAGAAACCAAGGTAAAATATATTATTTGGAACAGGCTGAATGGTAGGTATATTAAAACGCTCTGAGAATTGTGTGTTCAATTTTTATACATTTTTTTTAAATATAATTTAAATCTGTTATCGTCAATAGAACGTTGTAAAATTACTAAACATGATTTTTTTCTAAATGCAGGCAAAGTAATACGAATATTATGGACTATTTGGACTCTGTAATTACTATTCAAATTATTGTATTGCAGAAGTAGGATCATGATTTACATATCAACCTGTTAAGACTCTATATAAAATAAAGTCACTGTTCTAATAGACTCACAGATAAATCCGAAGTAGTAGGTACCTCGTCCACTGTGTGGTATTTTAGCGCCTCAACGGTATTTTAGTTGCTATTATATTCTTTGAGCTAAAAATGTTGTCATACCCTTCTTTACGAAAATACTATGTACTTACTAACTCTACCTACTTCAAAAACAAACAAAGTCAATTTCACTAAGTAACTACATAATTACAAGTACCTTAGTATATTAGTAACAATTGCGTACATGAAACATAACGAACATTAAGACTATAATGTACACTCGCACACAGAAGTGTTATACATAAACATAATGAACGATCCCACAGACAAAAGCACTTGTGTCTTACAGCTCAAAAAGCGCCAGATTCATAATCTTGTTAGCACTCAAATTTGCATTAATTAAGGCGTTGAGGCCGCACAGTTGTGTCTAAACTCCAAGGGAGGATGCGAGGGTGCAAGGGGGATAGAGAAGGGTGGGGAGTGTTAGATAATATTCAAATGGTACATGTAACGACGCGCCCAGCACTCGAGCCTCGCCGCCCGCAAGCAATATAGGCGGTATACGCGGTAACACAAGTATTTCAGTTTGCATTTTATTAAAATTAATAGCGATAGAAAATATATATAATACAGTAAAGGCGCCATAGCACACCATTACGTTTATTAACATACACATAGAAATTATATTAAACCATAAGTCGCGCGGGGCTTCGCTCCCGTCGTTTTTATTTGGCCACTGCTCAGCTCCTATTGGGCGCAGCGTAATGTTTTTTAGCCTTCCTCGATAAATGGGCTATGCAACACTAAAAGATTTTTCCCAATCGGACCCGTAGTTCCTGAGATCCTAGCGTTCAATCTAACACACAAATAAACTCTTCAGCTCAATTTTTTGTTTGTTTATTTGGTGGAACGCGTTAATACCAGGAACGACTAGTGCGATTTGAAAAAATCTTTTATTGTTAGATATAGAGATATTTATCGAGGAAGGCTATAGGCTATAATTTAACATCACGTTACAACCAATAGAATTTTAACAGTGGCCAAACAAAGAACGACGGGAGCGAAAGCCAGTTAACAGATATTCCTAACTATAACGGAGTCAGTAAGTAATTTTAATATATTAACCACAATCGTACTTACATATTTTTTTACATAAAATAATGGATAAAGGATATTATTCACCAGATTTAGATTTAAAAAACTTTAGATTTATTGTAAATATTTTTAAATATGATTTATTATTGCATAGAATAAACACTTTTGTGTGTAATAATACATCTGCGAGAGCACCAAGGGTACGCTCGACAATTTCCTCGTCGGGTAATTCACTAGGATTTAATTTAAATTAGTTTTGGCTTGGCTTAATAGCTTCCCCCCATAGGGTGGTTGGGACGTGGCGGACCTCCAAACGATGTATTCTGATCCTGAAGCTGGAATTTTGATGTGAATTTGAGTATCGCAATAGATTTATGGATTTAAATTGTGAATATTGATTAACATCAGAAATATTGAAAAGGTATTTGATTTCTGCCACTGAATTTACTTAAAAAATAAACCAATGATAGAAATTAATTGTAGTATCTATAGTAGTAGGTATACACATTGCTTGGATAAACTCTTTGCAGATAATATAATATATACTTTTCAGGACTTAAAATTTCTTCTCACTAAATGGCCTATTTACCTATGACTATAAAATACGTACATAGTTTAAGTAAAGCTAGGAAGTTTTGTATTACAGATGTGAACCTACTTACATTACAATTGTGTAGATCTGATAGTTAATTTAATTTGAGTAAAACCAAAGTTTAACGTGTAATTTGAACGAGTAAATAGAAAAAAAAACATAATTTTCTCATATTTTTATGAATAACTTTAACACTACCTTGTTGATCATGTTGTAAGCGATTGTTAAACACGAGGTTACGGGTTTGATAATTGTAATTTACCACATTGGAAAAATAATAAAATTTAGTTTGTAAATTCTTAGGTTTTTCAAGGTGAGTGATCTTTTTGGCACATGTATAATCGCCGTGAACAGCGACAAAAAAAGGAAAAATAGCGTTTCTTCCTTTTATTTTTGATAAATCTTAGTATGAAGATACTGCTAAGTAGTTATAATACGTATTCCCATGTCTTCTACAATTGAGGCAGTCAACGCAAAAGTGACCTAAACCTCAATTTAACAAATTATTTAATGTATAAAAAATGTATAACCCGCCTATCTTTTATTTCACCAATCGTCATCAGATGGCGTTGCAAGAATTCCTTTTGCATTATTTATGAATATAAAAACCCCATTATTTTCATACTGCCTATCTCAAGCTTAGGCCACTTCTGCACTGACGGCCTCAATTATTCTACCATGGCCATGGGATAGATGTACGACAAAGCGATCCAGTTTCGAGACTCCAGAATAGCGCCACTGGCAACCTCAGTCGGTAAATAGACAGGAGGGGTGGAACCGGGGAACCAACCTAATTATTTGTGTCGACTTAAACCGCTACCAATTATATTAGCATTAATACCTATAATACTATGAAACTTTTGGCTACGTTTATCGACTAAGTTACCAGTTATATATAAGAGTCACACAATTTTAAAGACATGCGAACGATCTGTTGTCTCTTAGGACTATTAACGTTTTAAGAAGGAAGGGTACAGTGAGTTTTATTGAAGTCAGATTGAGACTGTAACGGTTGCACCCGTTGCAGGCTACGTCCTGCACCTCTTTTGACCACCTTTTGGATCTCTTTTGATTTCTTTTTAATTTACTTTTAATAATTTAAAATTCAAAATCCTAAATTAATACAAATTCAAATTCGAACCGAGTCTTCGTCGGAGCATCCGTCGAAGACTTGATGCTCATCACTATTTTAATTTCTAGTGCAGTGCACGCTATTCTTATAATTTAAATTAATACTATAAGTTTATAAGATCAGTTCTGTGTTTTATTTTGAGGGCCCCACGCCCTTCCCCATATAGCCGGCCTACTACTATACTCTTGCCTAGCGCGAGGGGATGGTGGAGACGCTAGAAGACATCGAGAGAAATTGATTGAGAATTGAAAAGTCTGATTGAGATAATAGGTACTACAGAAGACAGGAACCATAATTAAAGACAAGTCGATAAAAGAAGAGACATGTTGTGTCTATTGGACTAGTGGTTAATGACCCTGACTGCTAAGCCGGAGGTCGTGGATCCCCACACAGGACAGACAATTTATCTATAATATGTAGGTATTTACAAATACAAAAAAAACTAAGTAGTATATCAGTTGTTTTGTGCCCAGAACACATATAATATAATTGCTTAATTTGGGACTAGATGGCGCTGTGTGAATGTGGTAGAATATTGTTATTACTCAAAATAAAGTAAACGAATTGTAATATTATGATGATATGTTCTCACACGTCTTTATTATTTGTTTATATTAATATCTCATCTCTTAGCTTCTCTCTTCATCTATGATTTGATGGAGTTTGGACTTAACATTACTACTACGGTAGTGTTATAGCTAGAGTGTAGTGTCCGTGTAGTGACGGATTAAGAATATTTAATGTCACTACCGCATCTCAACCCGTGGGTGTCGTAAATGGCGACTAAGTTTGTGACTCTATAGAGACAATAGCTCTGCAAGAAATGGAAAATTCGAAACAAACCCAAACCAACCCGTCTGGCCAGCATGGCATAATAGGCTAAATTTCCTCCACATTCTTTGGAAGAGACCCGTGCTCAGCAGTGGGACATTAATCGGTTGCTAACAATATAAAAAGAAGCGTATATCGTTCTATAGGTGCTAGAATCTATTTAAAATTTTATTTCTCTGCTAAGTGGTATAGGCTTGAAATCATAAAAAATTAACAAAGTCACTGTATTTATAATATTTGTAATCATAAAATAGGTTAGAATTACCAATCCACAATTAGATATAACTCTAACCCCGCGGCTGCCGTCGGTGTATATTCGACCCGACCGCCCGCGCCGACCGGACGGCTGGTACTCGACAGATGCGCCAGTTACGCGTTATAGCACGTTTGGGAGATGTTCTCGAGAGACAACACACTGTTATCACCGCACTGTGATTAGATTCCAAGTGATATTGATATTTAATGATGTAGAGAGCTCTCCACTTTTATAGCTTTCGATTATACACAAAAACCTGTCGTACATTGCCAATAAAAAAATATAATTGTTTTTATAGATACATTATCTATAAAACTTTATAGTAACGCAAATAAAATATTCTATTTAAAGTCTTTAAATAGTCGTAAAAAGTCTCAAGTTATTTATAGCTGTATAGGCAATATAAAATGTCTTTTGTAAAAATAATACTTGTTTATTCATCTTATAAATACGCTATATTATAAAGCACAAGTTAATTTAGGAAATGAACTCACAATCGCTCAATATATTTTTATGAGCCATCCATCATGGTTTATCGTCACATCATTGTGTTATACTTCATCGGCCGTAACCCTAAACGCTTAAGCTTGTGTTATAAAAGTTTAATAATGCCTAGATGTTATTTTATTACTCATTCATAACAAAAATTGACGTTTTTGTCGTATTTACTATAAATATCTAACGTTTACAAGTCTTATTAATAAATAATAACGCTTAACTACGTATTTATGAATGTTTTACACCATGTTTTAGTTGAAAACATAAAAATGTTATTTGGTATTTTATTACCTCAATATTCAACCAGAACCGTCCGTAATCTGGTATTTTGATAAGTAAATAATCGAGTAAAATGAATGACAGGTGTCGGGTTAACAGCTTTTATGATGTTAAATAAAGATATAGATAATATTCGGCAACCACTAAAAGAGCCATAAACAATGGAGGTGCTGTCAAAACGACACCACGACACATGTTTCAATTACTCTTATCAGTTATCTCTCGGCCATATTTAGCCCATCTCTTTATAAACATAACAAAAGCATCCATTGCCGTATTAATACAATTCGGTTTTAGAGAATACTGTATAAAACTTTCGATGGATGTTGAATAAGTAGGGTCGTTGAACGAAATTTCAATAGTGAACCGTTTAAAAGATTATCTGTTCGCATTCAGCCGCAATCGACACCGCGTTCTGTTGTAATTGTGACATCTGCCAAAATACTCGAAGCGCCCTACCGCGGGGTCCGTCCGACCCATTCGGCAAGTTAAGGGTTACCATGACATTTGTTATTGTCCTTGTTGGATTAAAATTATTTAATTATTATTTAATACATACAATACATATAAATAATTCAACTTTTGTTATGATTAAATGAAACTTCTGTAGTCGCTACGAAATAAACAAAAGCAATAATAAATAAATGATACCTACTACCAATCTGCCAAGAGTATTACGATTTATAAGAAGAAAGAATCTCTTTCAATAAAATTTGAGTTAAGCATATAGGTACCTAAATAGTACCTATCGGAAAATCGTTTGTCGTTTCCTTTATAAATAAAAGGTTATCACGATAACATAACATCCGTTGATGTTAACTGGTTAATTACTGAGTACTTTAAGCAATTGGTACTATAAATTTAAGATGAAGATAGGTACATAAAAACATATTCGCAGTAAGTAAAGTTGGGTAAATAAAACTCCGGTTTGCAATATTTTCTAAAGAAGAAAGAGTTACAAGTTAGACTTTAAGTGACGGCTTCAAAAGTTACACACAACATAATAGTGGTTTTAAAGGCGACTAAAGTTTTTTTTTTTTATAGTAGCCAAGCATATTGGTTCCTTTTCGCCTGATGGAAAGCTGAAAGAGGAACCCAAGTTGCTTTGCCAGCTGACAGGAGACCCAAGTGTCTTGTCAGCCGGCATCGCCATGCTGGCCCGCATGGTGATTCTTCACGCTTCGCTTGAAGGATCCCGGAAGGATCCGAAGGAGGAGGAGGATATTTTTGGAAGTCTATCAAATGACGAACTATACAAAAAGTAGTTTTTAATAAAATTTGAAACAAAATACGCATGCAAATCAAATTATTCTATCTATTTAGATTCCAATTTGAATAATGTAAAACATTACCTCTCTCATAATATTAGTGTTAGATTTCTAATATTTTTATAAACTTTTGAAGTTAAAAATCCACAATCACACCATGTAACAGGATTAAACTAGAGCCTAGTAAGTAAATCTCGTATTCCATCTAAACTCGGCTGAAGACCGTATATGAAATCCTTTTAACCCTTTACACGAGTCCATACATAGCGGTTACGAGTTAAATTTATATTCAAGACATGACTTCTCGGCCTTCCAAGCGCAGAGAACGACGTAGTAACGTAAAAAAATAATATATTGCCGGGAAAAGCAGAGGCAAGTGGAGAAAAGCGGGAAAATTGTGAGTTATGGCGGCATGGTCGATACGCGACCCGTCTGCCCTATGTCATTAGTGCCCGTAAATTTTATCTGCAGACAAAAACAATACGTAAAAACAACCAAGTTCTGGTTTGCAAAAAATCTTGTAAGTAGTTGGGATAAAACGTTTGTAGTATAGTTATATTAAGTTAGTTACATTGTTAATCACTACATAGTATAAAACAGAGTCGCTTTCTCTGTCCCTATATCCCTATGTATGCTTAAATCTTTAAAACTACGCAACGGATTTTGATGCGGTTTTTTAATAGATAGAGTGATTCAAGAGGAAGGTTTATAGGTATTAAATACATACCTCGCGGGTGAAGCAGCGGGCGGAAGCTAGTATCTAATAAAAACATCTCGTTCAATTAAAAACAGCTAAGCTGTGTATTTACAATGAAACCTGATATCTATTAGATACAATATTTATATTTTCTTCATATAGATTGATGTATTTGTAATAACTAACTAATATAATACCTAACTAACTAAAATAAAGCTAAAAGGCAAAGAGTGGAAATACTTATTAATTTTTAACTTTGATATTCAATTCAAGACCTCAAAATCTGTATTTGCATAAATATTTATTAGATTAAGGTAACGCTATTATTTTTTAATGATTTTCACACCCGCAAATATTGTTGTACTCGAAAGTATTTGGCTTGCTTTACTCAATAGTAATTTAAAACTTAGTTCTAAATTTAACTTCAAAATATTAAAAAAAATGAGTTTAGCTCCATTTAGGGTATGTTTCATATCAAACTAGTACCAATATAATTTTATTTTAGAATAACTATTGGAAAATGTGATGAAAGGATATGGTTTGGTAAGGTCACTTTCTTATATAGGTATCGAAACTACCCGTTTAAGAAATGACGCGAATCATTGGAAGTTTTGTATCGTAAAATAATATCAAATTCTATAGTATAGTTGGTGTCTTAGATCCATAGCAAGATTAATAGGTATTTGTTGAGTCACTGATCTACCATATTTAAATTAAGAACAGTTCCATGTCTAGAAAAAAGGGACTATTAGACCCTCAGAATCGCCAGATTGTTACTTGTTTCAAACGAATAGGGGCTGACTTTCTAATCTGTTAAGATTACACCACGCCACTCGAGTGTAACACCCTTATTTTGAACAAAACGACACACGCCCCGATGCTGTTAGTTTGTTAGTAAAGCCGCTAGGGGCCGCCACTAAGTGGCTTTTCATTTTCCCTCCCACAACGCATTTTTATTTATTTTTCATCGCCCGCGGCTACCCCGATATTATATAGTCTACTTTGTTTTATTTTTATTGCAAACGGGAACAAATGCACCTATTATTTTTTATAGAATGCATAATAAATTTTCGCGTACCTACAATATAATAATAATAATAATATAATATTCTACCACATTCACACAGCGCCATCTAGTCCCAAAGTAAGCAATTATATTTGCTTGTGTTATGGGTACTAAACAACTGATATACTACTTAAATACATTTTTTTTTGTAAATATATACATATTATAAATAAATTACACCCAGACACAGAACAAACCTTTATGCTCATCACACAAAGATTTGTCCTGGGTGGGGATCGAACCCACGACCTCCGGCTTAGCAGTCAGGGTCTCTGACCACTAGACCAACAGGTCAGTCAATCAAATATATGTACCTACTATAAATAGCTAACCATTTTCCTCTATTATAGAAATACTCTAACACAACACCGTAGCCGTCTATCTGATATCTATCAATTAAGCTTTCAGCAGACCCTAAAAGACCAATATACTTTTAAGTTGTTTTGACGACTATTTACATTAGTTACCTAAATGACATAGATTAAACGCCTTTAAGTGCCTTTAAAACTGAAAGTTGCTTTTTTGTATGATAATTACAACAGTATCACAGTGCTACGAACTTCGCCACGTCCCGCTAAAATAACTATAAAACTAAAATATATTTCTCAAAAACTAGTTAAATTCCGAAGGCTAGTTTTGATTAAATGCCGAAGGCAAGTCCGATACGATGGATACTATTGTTTCAATGACAGATTGTTGCGATGAGACGGTAGGAATAGAACCACACGCTCGTCATCGTCCATTCGTACATAAAACAGTATTGAATCCACGTTCCGCTTACGATGCTCTTGTTTACTGTGTCTATATCACCGTGCCACTAAAGGACGGGGCTATGCAACGTTTGCCAAGCTACAATAATACCAAAAAGTATAATATTTATGCAAGCTTTTCCACAGAATATTGTAACTGTTACCGAATTCCAAAGCTATTTGCCGTGTTATCCTAGGTGTTTAACCAGTATTTACCAGTAGCTGTCGTAAAAGTCTCTAGTTTTCTAGTCTCTTCTAGCCAAAGGAAGTTATGTTCTATTCCAGACTGTAATCTATCTGTGTGCTAAATTTCATACAAATCCTTTCAGCCGTTCTCGCGTGACTGATGCAAACATCCATCCATACATACATTCATCCATCCTAACTTTCGCATTTATATTAGTAAGATAAGATTCTCTCTCTTCGCTCTTGTCGGTGAAACAATCGCCATAATATTGGAATACGAGTATAAGTCTGAGCGTTATTTGTTTTATTTTTGGCCATGCCTAAAAATGTTAAAAAAATTATAAACTTATTAGAGTACTCTTGCTTCTTCCTCACATAATACTGGCCACTATTTCGTTTAGTCATCGACTATCAGAATCGTGTCCAATCTGTCTCCGTTTGATACAAATGCTATCCTTTGCGTTCACATACACATTCGGTTAACTTGTTTGTATGTTTGTGGTGTTTCTGATACATGTCGATGTTTTGTACTTCACTACCTGAGGGTTTATAGTGAGTAACCTGTTTTTATTGCTTTCGTACAGTGCTGTAGGATTGCTTGATAAGTAAATAGTTCGCACAGAACCTCTTTATTCAGCAGTCTTACACATTCTCTATGTGTAAGACAGCTGAATAAAGAAGTTCTCGGATCGATTCCTAGGTGGTGTAAACAGTCTATTTTAATTATTTGTTTGAAATTCTCTGTTTTGAATCCGGAGACTGAATGCTGCCTGGTTTGTAGCGATAGCCTCACCTGCTATTCGATGAGCCGAAAAAAGCTGGCAATATATGGGTGTAATGCACTTCTGCCTACATCTTCGAGGAAAAGGTTGTGATGACTAGGTTTATGACTTGTGGTATACCTAGAGTTGATATTTATTTATTTTAAAAGATACACAAAAAGTTATTACAATATTACATTTGCTTAATTAATGACAGGTGAATACTGCATGCATTTAGTACCTACTTCTAGATTTGACCTTATGTTAGTAATGAATTAGTTATTAAGTTTTTAACCTTTTTTGAGCTTCTGACAAAATAAACAGCTGACTATGTTAACGACCTAACTAGCTAGCATTAAAATTAGTTTATACACTATGTTTTGTCTTTTCTATAGATCCTTAACAACATTATTTAATGTTATTAAGTGTGTCTCTAACAAAATGTACTTAATATTTAGCCCAAGCGCCGATGATTTATACCCTGAAGCTAGACAAGAATGTTAATAACCAAAGCAACTAAATCACCCAGCACTACGTAACATCACAAATCACTGACTAAGCCATATCTTTACAAATCTGTTTCAATAATTGTTATTTCGTATAATTATGCAACCAACAATATCTCTCTAATCCTTTTGTCTAATTTACGAGCGCCTGATATCAACAAACGTATCTATGGATCAATCAGTAATTAAAACAGAACTGTACAATCGCGAGCTAAAGTGCTAAGTCGGGTTTACAAACAGAGGCGAGCGGCCGCCGCGCCGGTCGTCGCGCGGTGTCGCTGCGGCCACGTGCCGGCCACGCGCGTGCCCATTACATACACATTACGGAGATATTTGGACTATTACAGGACGCTTATCGCGTTATCTTCGCCATCGGCTCATCTCGGGTCTTTGTGGAGTCTGGGAAATTTACACAATACTGTGTGAATAGTCTAGGGTTACTATTTATGTTTCGAAATAAGAATAAATACATTTTTGTAAAATGAAATGACGAATCGATAATATGAAAGCAAGGTGGTTCTATTTCCAATAATACTTACAAAAACATAGCTTAACACTAACTGAATACTGAATGTAAATATGACTACGGTCTTGTATAAACTAGAGGACCGAATTGCGCGAGATATTTTGCCATGGATTACCTTATTCTTAAACTATAACTGACAATTTTAGCAGGTGTAGGTAACTAAAGTATAACATATTATGATTTTATTAAACAAATAACGGTAAAAGAATGCATACAACGCAATAAAAACGACAGTCATAACACCACTTTAATAAGAAACATTGCTTCCGATCCCTGACACCATCAAATTACAACAGGCGAAGGGGAGGACTCACTTAAATATGAATCATTTCATTATAATGCCGTATTCAATCCGAGTAAACCTCACTTCATGTTGTTATTACAACAAGGGGAGCGTACAAACATAAAAATGTATTATACGCGCACACTAAGCCCCGTGGAGACGATAACTGACACTTAATACCATAGAGCGTGACCGCATTACTCTGTGATCTATGGTCCGCGGAATCTGTATGCGCTACTTTATCTATGAATCGCCATCGCAGACCTGTCAAAAATTGGAGGGAATCGAAATTGCTTTTGTGCAAAACTGTACGTTGCCAAAATGCAATCAAATTTGTCCTTTATCGCGTTGAATTAAAAATCATATTCGACTTCCAGAGTGCAATTTTTTTGCTTGTTTGTTTACGTACGAACATAATATCTAGTTATATAGATATAAGACAGAAAGTTCAATGGATTGTTGTGCATTTGGGTGTCAGACGAGGGGAGGCCCACGTTTTATGGGAACAGCAAATTCGGCACGTGTCAAGCGATGGAATTAGCCGTAATACTTGCATTAATAAAGTGTGAAATTGCCACCGACCGCCAGTGTTTGTTATAATTCTCTATTAGGAGTTTTTTGAGCGGTTTCCCCCGAGTATTATATTATAATCTGATTTGGATTGTTCTTTTGTAGATTGTAATTAAAGACCAATATTAGAATCACTGTTCAACAAAGCGATAAGATTAGCAGGCACTCTGGCACGATTTAGTAGATTGACAAAAATTGGTTTGACTAAGTTGTTTTGAATGTATGTTAGCTACAATTTGATTAATTGATTGATTGATACAATAGTTATCTTCTTCTGTTTAGCACTATTTTTGACAAAATAAATTTGTAAAAAAATACTATTTCATTCAATTATGTCGTGGTGACTAAATAAAATGTTACAACTGTTATTTTAGTATTTTCTCATTGTGACACTGAAATTCTTATCCGATTAGTCAAACTAAAAAAGTTAAGGTGACTGCACCTATTTCGGAATCCACTTAATGGTCAATGTTTTTTCAATTTTTTTAATTACATCAGTGGTCGGTGCGTGACGGTTGATACCTGCCTATATTGAACGTAGAACGCCGTATTTAATTCCTGCGTGGTTTTACGGTCATAGCGTTTTATTGATTGCTCCAGCCAGTGAGCCGCGACGCCTCGGACTGGATAAACAAGGGCTAAAAAAATAATAAAAATAAAGATGGCGGAGAAGCACCGCCCCCTGCTGGGACGGTGGCTACCGTTTTCAAATGTCATTCTCAACTGTATCGGAATGCCAGGATGTATTGATTGTCGATATCGATGACGCAATTTAAACCCCATTATTACATTTAATTTTTGAGGTAACACCCGCACTTCTTCTTTGACTCAAACTTTTAACATATACCTAGTTTGTTGTATCAAAAGTTTATTACAGACAATTGGTAATACTTAAAATATTTCGATTCTATCAAAAACCCAAGAAACATGTATAAAATCTATCACTTAATTAATTTAAGCCAAATAGGTATATCTATATATTTTACAGCTCTCAATCACATCTATAACATAAGCACCAATAAAACCAACATAGATAAATCAAACATTCAAGAGCATCAATAAAATATTTACGATTTAATCGACTATCGATACTTAATAGCTACAGCCTACTGAAGCAGCAAATCGATCGCATTTTTTCACTCAATCGTCATTCAATTCCTACTTTGGTGATATCGACTTATTCAATTTCGAGAGCTATTCTCATTTGTCGTGGTCAGATCATTTCCGTCGATTTTTTATGGTATCGATGTCGATAGAAGCATCGTCCGATTGGTCACGCACATTCCTACGTTTTGAAAAAGACTTGCTTATAGAATTTTCTTTGGATGCGTGGATCAGGTGTATCGGTGATCACGACTCTGACTTGTTACCTTGCTATTGGTTAGTGGTAATTATTTAAAAAATATTAACAAGTTAATACAATGTGTTGAGAGTGTTAATAAAACAGATTTCCCCAAATTGTAAATTACAAAAGATTGTAAATTTCCATTTTTTTTAAAGAGTGTGAGGCGTGTGTTCTTTGCTAGTTCTTCTCATAGCTCCACCCCACAGCGAACTGGTCGTAGGCAAATTTGCTGACACTAATTTTCGGATAACCTGTTACATTCTTATCTTGTGACTTTCATCAGTGTTACCTTGTAACCTAGATGAATAAACGAGTTTTCATTTCATTTCATTTCATTGCTTATCATCTTATTATTAGCATATCTATCAGGTGTGTGCTGTACAACGAGGTTAGTAGATTCCTATAATCTTGTGAAGCTAGTTAGGTGACTGCACCTGTGCAAGACTGCACAACCTTTTTTATAAAGTGTTTGTACTTTTTGAGGTTTTATTTTATTGTCTGTTTTTATAATTTTGCTTTTTTATATACTTTGACATTAAATTTATTAGGTACATTACACCTTTTCTTTCTACAAGAACAAGCGTCTTTTCCTTTCTCCGTAAAAGCACCTTTTTCGGAATAAGCTTCAGGCATACTACGAGTAACTAGTAAGGATATACCTAAAGATTTTTCAAGAATAAACCGTGCACTTTAAATCCACTTCTCACAATTGCAAACAAATAATAATAATTAGATATTTATATTGTCCCCTAAACTTCAAGTCCAAATTTTGAAATATTTGGTAGGTGTGAAAATAGATCGTAAAGTATTTTTCATCGCGATGACCTTATAAAAATAAGTACATTTAAAAATAGATCAAATTGTATAGCAAAAATAAACTATAGCGCGCTAAATGTTTTTGTCAGATGTCAAACACCTACAGAATCCAAAAATGTCGATACAAATACGATAAAATATTTAGAATTAACGTTCAAAATAATCTCAGCCAACAAACATTCTGATCAACCACTCACAAAAAAAAAGTAAAAAAAAAAATCAGAATCATCGGAGTACAATTAAGTCAGTTATCGTCCCTGTGAGGGGTATATCAATTCCGTGTATTTAGCACTACAGTACAGTCGTGTTGAAAAGTATTAATTAATGTCCAAGAGTTGGATCCCCGCCGCGACTGATCCTGCGCACCGCATGTGGTGAGGCCGACATCGTCCTTGATTATAAGAACACCATAAACTTAGAATTAAATACACCCAAATAAAATTTATAGAGTGATTTATTATGTGTTCTTAATTATTTAGTTCACACCTGTTTATAAATGTTGGTTACGTACGATACACCTTTTGAATCGGAAAGAAATGTTTCATCTTTGGAATGGTAATACTTCGACTTATAAAGTGTCTGTATTTTGAATTATTATAATGATGAAAAGAAAGCATTCATACACAATTCGAATGTGTAATTGTGTAGTTATGTATAATTTACAAATACAATTGATTTTTTTTTGTGTGAATTTTAGTGAATTATACCTAATCAGGAACTATACTGGCTTATCATCAGCAACCCATTAATGTCCCACTGCTGGGCTCGGATCTTCGGTTTAAATTATTTTTTCATAATACGCAAATAGCATAAACTAAAATACAATATCTATAAATCAACATTACAGAAACATACTCTTAATAAAATAATCTACTTATAATTTATTCAAATTTACACCATAACTTAAAATCTACTAATATTATAAAGAGGTAAACTTTGTGAGTTTGTGACTTTATAGGAGTTAATCTCGGGATCTACTGAACAAAATTCTTTTAGTGTTGGATAGGCCATTTATCGAGGAATGCTATAGGCTATATAACCTCACGCTTCGGTCAATAGGAGCTGAGCAGTGGCCAAATAAAGAACGAACGACGGGAGCGAAGCCCCGCGGACTTCTAGTTTATAATAATATTATGTAGATAACACCTACATCATGGTCACAGTACACTTTAGAACAAAACTATATCTTTTTCTTTTCCCAATTCTACAAATTGATTCAGACCTTATTTTGTCCGTATCGAATTGTGGTGCTATGTTGCGATGACTGTTGGTATAACTTTGTCATTCCATCTCCTAAACTGCTTACTAAAAATACAAAACTAACTAGTTAGGTATGCGATTAAGGAAACTACATTGTGTTTTTTGGAAATGTCTAGAATAGTAGAAAGACGTAAAAAGAAAGTTAATCACTTACAATTTGGCTTTAATATATATTACGATTTGCCAAAACTCGCGCCATTTTGTTTTTTTTCATTAATACTTATCTAAGGAAACTTGGGTTTATGAGAAGAATCTAACGATACCTTAAAAGTGTAAATCCATCCAGCCGTTTGGCAGAAACGTGGGAATAAAGAAATATACAAACATACAAGATACGCGCGAAAAACAATACCCGTCCTGACAGTCGGGTAAAAATTAGAAAATAAAGCTCTGCTATTTCGAGGAGAAGTTGAAATTCTCAATGCACAATCGACCTTACATAGGCAGGTACTCAATTATGTTAGCCATTAGGGTAAGGTTGCCTATATTGTATCAGTTAACGAACTTTGCAAGCTATCACAAAAACTATATAACTTTAGAGGATTCTATTACTAGAAATAAAAAGGTTGTTCTATTGGTGTTCATTTTTTATTACTAGAAAATGAGGAAACATAAAAAGAAATACGACAATTGAAGTTTTAAAAAAAGTCTGAAAAAGTACAATTTAGGAAACTGGTTTCCTTAATTGTACCTTATGTATCCTAAATTGTACTTCATGATCGAAATGAGATTCAAGTGCCTCTTATAAACTGTTACTAGCCTTAACATTATACATCTAATTAAAAAATATTATCTACGTAGGTTTGAATATGAAAACCATTTTCTTCCAGAAATTTTCGTGGTTTTTCAAAATGTTTGGAATGCCATTTTTTCCCAATGTCATAAGCCAGTTTTCTATCTTGTATTGTGAGACCAAACATAAGCTTTCCATGTTTAACAAATGACACAAGCTCTTGTCCAACTTCATCGTAAAAACATTTGGCCTGCCCTTGGAAAGAGTACCAATTTCTATATATTTTTCATTAGCATACTTCTTCGAACTTTATTAAATGTCTCCTTAAAGTGCGTGAACACTCGTTAATACCCATGGATTTCTTTATCTAACAATCTAATGCTTTTTCTAGGGCATCTTGCGTCCATTTAAAATACTTTTTATCCTCTCCAGACATCTGAAAACATTTTAAACTAGTCAACAATCGAGTTGAAAAACCACCATACACCTAAATTGTACTGGTACATTTTAGGAGTACCCTACCTAGTACAAATTAGGCAACACTAAAGTTTTATTTTTATGTGAGTCGGCATCATAGCCTCGAAATGCTAAACATAAAAGTATATTATCAAAAAAGTACACTAATATGCCTACTTTCCAAAAAGATATATAATAGCTGTGGTGTACTTACCGTTGTGACAAGAAATCCTTAGGTAAACACCCATGAAATAAGAATAGAACGCCGTAATAACGATTTTTGTTTACTACATTGCACTCTGTTGTGACATCGAATCCAAAATGGCAGTGATTGTGCCATGTTGGTAGCACTGCTTTTTAGTATTGCCAATTCAAAACTAAACATTACGGTTTGGTAGATTTTGAAGTGGTACAAATTACGAGCTGGTCCAATTTGGCCAACTCGACCCTATATAGACATAATCACCTTGTCTGAACTTAATGAAATATTGTGGGCGCATTGTTGAGGCGTCCAACACCTTTACTCGACCACTACTGGTTACATTATGTTGTGAGAAGATTAATATTGTGTTGCAATGGTGCGTCTGCGTTTATCTAGGATAGATAATATAGACTGCAGCGGCTATGGTATAGTTAAAATTGTATAGTGTTTTGTGCAATATCTGATAAAACTATTATTTTCCTAACAAGACAATTTCAGAGGGCCTACTTGGCGTTTCGACATTAGGCTGTATCGTTTCCGATATGGGGTAACAATCAAAATGGACTAAATATCAGGATTCTATGTAATACTTCTGGATAATTACAGAAAAACATCAAGTTACTTTAGGTCATATTAATATACATATGCAAAAGACTAAATATCAGGATTCTATGTAATACTTCTGTATAATTACAGAAAAACATCAAGTTACTTTAGGTCATATTAATATACATATGCAAAAGAGAGTCAGATAGTATTTCTAACTCATTCTGAGTAATAAAAACATGTCGTGCTTTAAAAAAAATCAGCTGCATTAAATAATTATCATCCGTATTTATAAGCGCAAATTTGTAAGTAAGTACGTTAGTTAATAAGAGTCTCGATTATAATATTTACATGTCAAATCAAAAATCAATTTTCCCTCATAAATTAAAAACAGTTGAACATAAATCAAATATCGAACAGATTCAATTAAAAATATTATCTATCTATCGATAGCCGCAACTTCCGATGCACTTCTACTTTAATTAAAACCTAAAACAACTTTAAGGTAACGTTAATAGAGTGTCATTTTGATTGAGCAATTATTTGTTCATTATCGGGTCCTAATTTCCAAACTAGAGGTTTCCGTTCCATTGACTTTAGTAAAATCACTGCCCTTTGCAGCGTCTTGTGCGTATAATAACTTTTGATATTATATGGGCGGTGTTTTCTGTTGTCTTATCTATATTTATTAGCTAGCAAAATTATTAACGATTTGTTTAATTTAACACGTTGTTATTGCTAGCTATTATTTGTGTACTAGTGACAGACTTATGCAGCAACGTAAAAATGAATATGATGCGTGTCTATTAAGACTTCAATTTATTACAGTCACAATCGTATTCAGAGACATTTAATAATTACTTAAACGAATATGAGTCTAATAAAAATGAAACAATAAATATGTTACTAAGCAAAACTCGAGTACGGCGAGCGGGACCGATCAGCAATTTTTGTTTTCTAATATTTATTGAAGTCCGAGGAAGGTTCTTATGAGGAGGAAAAATGGAAAACAATAAACGAATCACGCTGGTCAGACGGGTTTGGTATAGGGTTTTGTATCGAATTTTCCTTTTCTCGCAGGCTATCTAAGGTCTTAGTCGCCTTGTTCGATATCCACGGGTTGAAATGAGGTAGTGATATTATGTATTGTATTCTTAATCCATCACTACAGGGACGCTTAATCCGTCACTACACGGACTTCTTAATTCGTCACTACATGGACTAAAATAAAATAAAAATAAACATAAATGTATAACGCCATACAAAATAACGCTGGTGTTAATGACTACAGTAATAACCAACAACGTCATGCAACAATATTTCATTTAAACACTTGATCAATTTACAAGATTTTTATCTGTAAATTAATGTCAGGTAGCAGGTATTCATTAATCAATCCTTAATTAACTCACACACAAACCGTTCGCACTCCTCTCAATTAAACAACAAGATCTTTGAAGATTATAATGTTAATTTTTGACTCGATACATCTGTGTAAACTGCATCCCTTTTTAACACACATCAACTTGTATAACTCTATCCTTTTTTACAAAATATTTTCATTATTGATGTTTCAGCATCGTTAGTTGTTTGCGATAAGTTTAATGCATATTTTCTGTCTTGTTCTATCTTATATAACTTGTCATATTGCTTGTCCTTTCATAAATAATAAATGACGTGTAGTAAATGAAATATGGCATCAATATTTATCGGAGAGAGTTGTATTTCGATGTTTATTAAACTTATTGATCATGAGTGTTTTTTGCGAAGAGTGTAAAGCAGTTACACCGGTAGCGGCAGAAAAATCTAATTATTTCATAATAACACCAGCATTATTATAAGATTTATAATAATTGTTATTGTTATTGACTAGCTGTTCTCTTGCTTTAACAATAAGCACAGTAATATTTTCCATCGAACGTGGTAATGTTGCCAGCCTGCTGGGCATTTTTCCGACTTATAGTGGCAGCGATGCGGAAGAATTTTATGATGAATTATTATATGTAAAAAAGTGTCTATGTTATATAATAGCGCCAGTTAAGTGAGTATCGGAACATACATCTTAAGTAAATATTATTGTTTAGCGGTAAATGTTTTTTTAACATTTCTTGATAGCAACAAACTGCTAATAATTTAATTTATTCATTATTTAACACTTTTGCCTTCAAGTTTACTTAATGATGGCTTTACATACTTAATAATATTCTATAATAATATTCTACCACATTCACACAGCACTATCTAGTCGCAAAGTAAGCAATTATATTTGCTTGTGTTATGGGTACTAAACAACTGATATACTACTTAAACAGTTTTTTTTTTTTTGTAAATACATACATATTATAGATAAATTACACCCAGACACAGAACAAACCTTCATGCTCATCACACAAAGATTTGTCCTGGGTGGGGATCGAACCCACGACCTCCGGCTTAGCAGTCAGGGTCACTAACCGCTAAACCAACAGGCCCGTCGATTACTTATTTGCGAATGCTACGCGTTAATTGGCAGACAATACAAATTGTGTCTCAATAAAACATTGTTGCGCATAATGACTTATACGGTGTAAATACCACAGAACAGAGATAGGTTTTTTTCATTGTTCTGTGGTAAATACACAAGAAATAATATTACATTTTAATACTATAATCTAGATTCCCTTGTATGATAAGAAAGACAAATGTAGGTTCTTATTGCCATTTACTTCGTCTATATAGATATTTAATTTTAACCGTTTTAATGATAGTTCAGTTATATTTTCATTCTGTACAACACAAAATGAAAATAATAAAATGTCTGAACCTCCACATATCCAATGACGTTTGCTAACTGTAGACTACAACTATATAACTATATCGTCGTTAAAACCCATAAACGTCCTACTGCTGGGCACGGGCCTCCTCCAAAGAATATAGAGGGAATTTAGCCTAATATACCACGCTGTCCAGTCGGATTGGGTTAGACTATAGGTACTACGCTGGCCAGACGGGTTGGTATACACTATACCACGCTGGCCAGACGAGTTGGTATAATTATATGTAAGTAATACTAACAATATATAAAAAATATATTTATTAAAATTAAAAATATATCTCTTTTGCTTTCTAATAAATTATTTAACGATAAACAAGAATCACTGCGGAAAGACTTCTGTTTAGTGGGTTCAGACTTCATGGATAGGTTTCTAACAAAAATAAATTTATAATAAAAAATTACTTACGTGTAACCAGACTCGATTGTTAGTTTATAATATATATCTACCTAGCCATGTTATTTCATAGACGAGCAATTATTGAGGTCGCCCTGAATGGATGTTTGAATGAGCGATAACAAACAGATGTTATTCAATGAACGTGAATAATAATTAATAATATGTTATCATTTGTTGCACAAATCATTACCAAGTCTGCTTTATTATCCAATTAAATTTGTCGGGATAGTAGAGTTGTATAGGAAACCATGACGTGAGAATACAATATTTCTGAGGATATGTGATCGGTGTGGAAATCATGCGGTACAAGTTTGGTCCGAACCGGGGCGTCAGCGGCATCACAAATGTAAATTTTCACTTTTTTCGGAATTTATATGTACTAGTCATGCGACCTTATTTATTTATTTTTATTTAAACTTTACACACAAAGAAAAGAAAACATACAAATAGTCTTAAAATCTAAACAAGTATGTACAAAGGCAAGCTTAACTCATATTTGAGTTCTCTAACAGCAAACCTAGAGTGGTAGAGGAAAGAAGTAAGGATTTGAGAGTAGGTATAAAGAAGTGTACAACTGAAAAGAGAAAAAAAAATACTGATGATTTCATCTGATGATTCATATCCGTAGTTCTTATAAATATATTAAGTGAGAATGAATAATAAATTGGCTCTATCTTGACCTTTTTAACTGAAGCATAAAGAGGGCTGTTTTAATTAATTTGGACATATCCAGAGAATGAATGAAGGAAGAGTGATAAATAAATATATGAGGTGAATGTGAAAGGAAACGTTGGAAGGGGAAGACCTAGAAGAACGTACCATGATCAAATAGGTGACGTTCTAAAGAAGCTATAGATCAGGAGTACCCTCAACTGGCGAGAATGCATGAAAAGATAAATGAATGTTGAAGAAGCCAAAGATATATGTCAGAATCGTAGCAAGTGAAAGGAAATAGTTTCTGCCTACTTCTCTGTTGGGAAAGAGGCGTGATCTATATGTATGTATGTTTGTATATTTAATTAATAATAGTGCAATACAGTGTAATATCATCCAGCGCGGGAGCGTTCGCACCGATGTCAAAGGAGCTGTTGGTTAGTGGCATGCTATCATAATTTTGTATTCGACATCTCGCAATAGGTTATCAGTAACAGATCCATTCGGACCGCTGCATCCGCTCCTAATGATAACAATATCGAGAAACGCAACTAGGTATCTTGTTTGTCATTAATTCTACTAATTTATTACTTGTTACGCACTTACTTCTTATAAGAGTAAGCAGAAAACTACCCAAAACTATAATTGAATAACAATTACGCTACAATAGATGAGTAACTAATCGAAGTAGTGAAGAAGCCGCTCATGGCATGTAGCCCAAAAAATATATATACTTCTTAGTTGGTGTTTGCACATACTTAAAATCATCATCATCATATCAGCCCAACGACGTCCACTGCTGTACATAGGCCTTAGCTAATTTACGAGCGATCCTGTGCCGCCTGCAACCAACGGCCGCCCGCATCCTTGACCAGGTCGTCGGTATACATATATGTCGATATAATTTATTTATACATCATGACACATTATGCGTTAATTAGTTTGAATCCTTCTTCAAACGAGATTTAAAGAGAACTATCCTCTCAAGGTAGGCAGCGGCTTGGCTGTGCCCCTAACATTGCCAATGCCAACGTGTATGAGCGGCGGTAACCACTTACCAACAGATGGGCCGTATGCTCGTCTGCCACTTGAGGCAATAAAAAAAAACAAAAAGAATATAATAACCCAGTAGCTCTGTGCTGCTTCTGTGTCAGTAGTCAGTACTGTATTTGTTTCTAGGTCAAATTAAAATCTATGAGATTGAGGTATTAAAAGTGTAAATATAATATTAACTTTAATAATAATGTTAATAATAATGTTAACTTTAACTCTACTTTAGTTTCCTGCATCATCAGGAACGTCTCAAATGTAGGGCCAAAACTTCAATTTATTTATTTTATTTACTTATATTCTGTACCAACATCACATTCCCACTTCCTCAACCTCGACCATATCCATAAAATACCTGTATATATACGCTGACTAAGCTCCATATATCTTGAGCAATAATATCACACAATAACCCCCACATAGGCAATTTAACCGCCATTATTTTTCACTATATCCACCGTATCGCTATGCAAGCCGCTTCTACATGTGACGAGGCCATGAAAACAGCAAGTTTAAGGTCAAGATTTGCTAGTTATCTTTATGAATATAACTATGTTTCTAACTAGCACACTTTTTTAGTAATCATCAAAAAAGCCCGACCGCATATCTAAATTTGTTAGCTAAATATTATGTTTGAAATTATGTTTTTTTTTGCCATATAAACTTTGCCATAATCCCTGATAGTACGGAACGGTGCGCGAGTCTGACTCGTACTTGACCGGTTTTTACCCTATCACTAATAAATAGAATAGAAATACACTTTATTGCACACCACACAGAGAATATACAATGATTTTCATTACTGTTATCGCAAAATACTAATCTACTATACTATACTATCACATAGATTATTGCCCATAAGCTCAAGCGGTTTTACTCCGCTTACCGCTTGCTTCATGGCCACGCCTCAATATAAATCGAACAGTGTCCGTACGCCCGCGGGCTTTTTGATCTGGCGCGTTCGCTTAAGTTATGTGTCCCTGGTGACCGCCTCGTTGTCCGTGATACATGAGTTCTGTTCCCGAGCCGTGCTACGAAATTAAATTGTTATATCATCATGTTACATTCATTCAGATCTTGCTTGTGTCTTGTGAATTAATTGGCTTAAGCGTTCATTGGCAATTTGAAGATACTAGCACCGCTCAATTGGTATGTCGCTAAAGTGTAGCGTCTGTAATATTCAAACTATAATATATCTGTGTACCAAATTTCATACGTAGAGTTACTTTCTGCTGATCTTTCGTGATTGAGTAATTAACATAATATCGATTCATCCTAACCTTTCACATTATAATATTGGTATGATTGGTGACAACTGTCACTTACATAAGCAGATTTATTTATACTTACAGAGAGTATGTAAATTCTTTTAAGCTTTGTTGTGTCTAACTATTATGAACTGTTTTTGAAAACCATATAAGAAATGGTTATTACAAGTAGATACATTAGCATTTCGTCACTTTTCTCTAACTCTCATCATTACCTAAAATAGTATAGAAGTACTTTTAATGAAATTAAAAACAAACGTTGATAACACAGTATATTATTATGTACCCATGCAGTTTATTGGAGAAACTTTTATTTATATTTTTAATCCATACATATTATAAAGAGCTTTGTCCTGACTGACTGACTGACTGACAGACAACGCAACGCCTAAACCGCTAGTCGTAGCGACTATAGCGTCGTAGCGAAATTTGGAGGGTGTGTTTGTCCTAATGTCTAGACGTATACTAAGAAAGGGTTTTTTAAAATTCAACCCCTAAGGGGTGAAAAGGGATAAAAACGATTGTATGAAACTTCTTTAAATAATTTCATTATATTTTTACATTTAAATAAATTCAATTCTTCAAATATCTAATTTGAAAATTTGTTTTGGGGTACTACTATCAAAATAAAAAATACCCTCATTGTTTAGTTTATTTATAGTACAAAACATACCACTTAACGCAAATACAATGTTTTGGTGTGGATTATACGCAAGAAACATGTGCATACAACAAAACACAATAGCTAGACAATAACAGGTGGAACTGTTATGAATAATGAATATAATAAAATTAAATGGAAGAGACGCTACTTAACACGGACGATTTTGAAATGAAATTAAATAAAATCTCGTTTATTCATCTAGGTTACAAGGTAACACTTATGAAAGTCACAAGAATGTAACAGGTTATCCGAAAAGTAGTGTCAGCAAATTTGTAGATAAACAAATTCATACATATAGATCACGCCTCTTTTCCTACAGAAGGGTAGGCAGAGACTATTTTCTTCCATTTGCTACGATTCTGACATACATCTCTGGCTTCGTCAATATTCATCAGTCTTTTCATACATTCTCCCCGGTTTAGGGTACCCTTGATCTGTCCCTTCAACAAATTCAACAATTGGTGAAACATGTTTACAGTAAAATAGTGTCAATTATAATAAATAACGCAGCAGGTATATAAGGAAAATAGCAAGTATATAAGTTGTGAGAGCCACATAACGGAAATTCGGTACAATGGAGTACAATAATTCAGGAAATTGCCGAAATGTACCGGCGGAATAGCCCATAAAGATGATTCATGACCAAGAAATATACCAATAGTTTTATCGTATTATTGCACCGTATCTATTCTATTCAGAGTAACTAAATAAAGTAAAAATAGTTTTTATCAAAGAAATTTTAAGGAAAAGAACATTGGTTTTTTGCTTTACCTGCAACGAAGAAGATGGATAAGGCTAAACTTATAGAAAAAATACAAAAATAATGTAATTAAATATTTACATCGTAATTAAAAATTATACGCAACTAACATATTAAAAAAAAAAAGAACCAAATACTCTACTCACAGGAAATTCCTATAAATAGAATATCTGATTGGGGTGTAATTGAATTAACTGGAAACGCCCTTTTCTTAGTTTCTGGAAGAAAGTTACTCTGAACTACTTACTCAAACTAGATGTTTCGCGGGGCTTCGCATCCGTGGATCTTAGTTTAGCTACTACTTAGCTCCAATTAGTCGTATCGTGATGTTATAATTAGCCGTCCTCGATAAATGGGCTACTTGCCCATTTATATAGGAGATATTATATATATTATTGATAAATGGGCAAGTAGCCCATTTATCGAGGAGAGCACTAAAATATTATTTCAAATCAAATGTAGTTACTGAGATTAGCGCGATCAACCAAACAACTATTATAATATAAAATTATAAAATACAAGTATAACTATACATAATTAAACAAATCTATTTACAGAAGCTACAATCACATTGTCACGGCGAAGGCAGCAAATTAATACAAGGGATTTATCTGCTGACCTCTGACTCGTTCTTATTTGGTCTGCATCAGTAGAACATGATGTTTTTATCGCGTCACTGTCGCCAGTTGCCTAATTATTATAATATTGAATTAACATAACGCTTGTTATTGATTTTGTGTACTTTTAGGGTTGTACGCATGATAATAGGTATATTAAAGGAATACTCCACATTAAAATATTATCGAAATAATTGTGTAAACGTTTTTAACCCGGTAAGTATGATATCTGCATACAAGGTTGTATGCATATCTGCTTTTTTGATAAATAAATACCATAGCATGAATGCTTTACTCTTTCACTTGCATAAAATCATTTTGAAGAAGAGTATATTGGAGCTGTATTTATTAATTCATAATTTCTTTGTTATTTGCTGCACATTTTAAAACAAATTAGGTTGCGTAATTACCAATTTTGTTTTTGTAACAAACACTAGGTCTATAACTCGATCCATAGTATTAAATTAATTAGAATACCTACCTACAAGATCTTCCAGGCGGTTTTGAAAACTCCATCTTTTACAGATATTCCCCTAGGTACTGAAATCTCACAATCAGTTGTAAACCGTATATATATATATATGTCTCTTTGAAATTAATCGTTTGGCAATACAATCTACCACATAGGTATGTACTTTTTTTACATAGTCGTATAAAAAATAATAATGTTTTAGAGATTTACCTATCCGATACGATAGCTAAACCTCTAAAACTAGGTATCATATAAGTTCATTTCTTCCTACTCCTACAGACAGAAACATAATATTTTTCTTACAAATCATACTTACGAGACAACCTAGTTCATTCACCTAAATAACTGTGTTCTAAAAGCTGAGTGTAACTGCCGTCAAGCCCTGATCTCCTTACATCTGCGTAGCGGTCTCTATGTATCAAAGATACGTAGGTTATCTTACTTCGCTCCACTCTAATAAATTACCGATCTCTTCTTTTTTATGTACCCGCCATTGATAACATGTTTATTGAAAATTAATATCGCCTTTCGACGCAATTAAAAATGAGGTTGGAGCGTTTGTAGGTTGATCTGAGGTCAGTCGAATAACTATTTTATTTGTTGGAAAGGGCATTGAGTCATTGTGTTTCTTTTTAAGTTTATTAGTTTATACACGACATACTGTCTATAAGATCTTAGAAGTTACCGGCTTACTTACATGCACAGACCTAATAGTAGAACACTAGCTTACATGTTTATGGGAGTAAGCCCTTAGAGATGACAGGTGTTATTACTGTACCTTATGAATCCATAAATGAGTAAAATAGGTTTCAAAGTAAGTAAAAGACAGTATTTTATCTTATTTATTAAACCTTTTTGTATCTACACATAATTGAATATCGTCAATAGAAAATTGTAAAATAGGAAATAGCCTAATCACCTACAAGCTTTGAAAAAAAACATGATACAAATGAAGCAATAGTTGTTGACACAATCATATATTATTATTATGAATTTATGACACTGTAATGCAAATATCTCATCTTTAGATTCAGAACTTCACACTTTTTATCCCATAAGGGATAGGCAGAGGTGCCTCACACCCGTATATTTCCACCTATGGTAAGTCGCATGTAGCGGGAGCTAACGAATCCAACAACTCACCACTGCTGCACTGTGACTCCTGTAAGCTAGGGTAAATATTAGAAATTCATGCAATAGTCCAGCTATGCTATCTATAATATTTATGTATTTACAAAAAAATAAATATTTAAGTAGTATATCAGTTGTTTAGTACCTATAACAAAAGCAAATATAATTGCTTGATTTGGGAGTAGATGGCGCTGTGTAAATGAAGTAAAAAAATATATTTATGAAATATTTTTTCATTCATGTTATTCCGTCTCACTGCATAACTTTCTAGTTTTCCGTCTATTGCCGTAATCCAACATAATTGACACACTGTCCATATCCGTCAGGGGCACTACAACACTATATTACTGAGGCAGGAAAAAAAGTGCTAAACAGATTCCTAGTAAACTCAATCACTAGAGAACAATACTGGGTAGTTATGTCTCCTAACATTCGTCAGCCGTGAAGCTAAATAGGACGGTTGGTACGTCACTGATGATTTGTGGCCAGTACCTTGTTCTATTGTAGTGCACCATTGTGCTACCGACGACTACAACGTTGCTTAATATGCGCCTGCGATGATTTGTTTGTAGTTTAATGTTGGTATCCTTTGTTAAGTCTAATGTGTTGTTTAAGACTTGAGTTGAAACGGCTGCACATTTTGTATGTGTATTGATTTAATTTTAGTTTGTCGTAATTACATTTGTACGGTAGGCAATGACTTTCTAATTTCTAGAGTGGTACTTAACATTTGTTGATCTATAGGTAAGCTTCTACCCGTGACTTCATTCGCATCATCGTTTCAGCCGTAGCACGTCCACTGCTGGACATAGGCCTTCTTAAGAGATTTCCAATTGGGCCGGTTGTATGCGGCCTGCATCCAGCGCGATCCTGCTGTTCGAATCAGATTATCTGTCCACCTTGTGGGTGGACGTCCTACGTTATGTTTACCATTTTAGAACTTTTCTGTCCCATCAGTTCTGCGTGATATGTTAATCATCGACCATCATTCAAATATCATGTCAATATCCAATGCCCTTCTCCAAGCACTAAACTATGGGCAATTTCATTCGCTGGCGCGGATATTATTAGGTATAATGTCTTAGGGTACTACATAATTACGAAAAAGTTTATTCCGAAAGTCACAAAGATGAATTTCAAAATACCGATTTTATAATATTCAGAACGTTTTTAATCACTATTCTCAATTTTTTCTCCCGAATTTCAATAGATTGGACAACAAAAACCGACTTAATGATAATCCGAATTTGTTATACTTTGTTTCATAAGATTTTGTTGCCATAGATGAGACTGAGAAACTGTTTGGTAAGCACACAAAGATACTTTACATTGTCATCTACACAATAGTAGGTGCTTTATGTAAGAAAACGTCTATTGTCAACAATCAACAAAGATTAATTCCACTAACGCAGTGTTTTTTGTATATTCAGTATGCAATATTGTAGGGAATAAAAATACAATAGAATCAATTCTATAGAAGATACTCAAGTATCTTACCTTATTTTTAAATTCGGTCATAAATCTAAACAAATAAATAATTTTCACCAATCGTTACATACGTGTAACATAAATAAAATTGCCCCAGATAACAGCTTAAATCTCCATTCCAAAAAATAACACCAATCTATCTCTATTTTGTAAACAAGCCATAGACGAACATTTTCCCAGTGCAATACAAAATCCAATACAAAACTCAAATAAATAAAACAATTTAAATAAATTCCGTTCATAAACGGTCAGTGGAGTTAATACAGATAAAAAAAACGCTAGGCACGTACTGGCCAAACACCAACGAAAATAATTTAAATAAAGAATAGTAACGGCATTGCAGGACGGGAATGTATGCGCCGCTCACTGTTGCCAACCGAATAAAAATAAATCACGTGTGATTTATTCTAGCTGCGAAGTCACATGCTATGTTCCGGGCCGTTGCAGCGTGCTATGTATGACAACTCCCTTGCATATGTTACTGCATAGAATTTTGCATTCAAGGAAATGCACGCGACTTTTGTTTTATTTATTTCTTACTCCTGTGTAAGCGAAGAACACAGCTTGCAGATTCTTTCATGTTTATCACATTACAAGAAGATTTTTATGATGAAATACCTAATTATTTATATACCTAACTACCACACAAATCTTTATAAAACAAGACTTTGTCAAAACATCGTTCAAATTCAAAATTCAATTTTGCAATTTTCTCAAAGGTACCCACATAAGTCCAAAATAATAAATAAATACTGATACAAAATCCTAGAGTGGAACCCGCGACTCGGCAAACGTAGAGTAGGACGCCCTCCAGTTAGATGGACCGATGACCTGAAAAAGGTTACTAGGTCTGACTGGATGCGGAAGGCGGAGGACCGAGTGTTATGGCGCGTGTTGGGAGAGGCCTATGTCCAGCAGTGGACTGCAATAGGCTGAGATGATGATACAAAATTAATAATATTTATATATTGAAAAGTAACGTTTATAGTCACTTTTCAACTAGGTTACAATCTTCTATTATATTTAAGTGTAAAAAAAATTTGTGAATCAGTGCTTAGAAATGTAGGTGAACAAATTTATATCGATGCAGTATAATTAAATATGCAATGTGAAATTAAAATAAGGTGTTACACATTCATACCTCGTAATTGTATCTAAGTTATGATAAACAAAACACATTTAATAAATATCTATAAAAATTGATATTACCAGAGAAAATTATGGTGTTTCACTGATACATACCTACACTAATCTGAGGTAGGTAGGTAATAGAGATTTTACTCGACTTGCTGTTAAAGCCACGCAACAGCTAGATGCACATTTCAATTTAACTATATAAAGGTGCTTGGATAATAAAGTTATTAAAGCAGTATGTTGTAAACAACATCAGGATACGATCGATCTGTGTCGTAAAATTTAACTGCCTGTAACAATCTCTATTAGCTCAATCTTAAATCTCAGATAACTGTATAGGGTCGTATATAAAATAGAAACTTAAAAATCAATTCATGACCTGCGAGGTCAAGTGGAGATGAGGCCGATAAGCGCTCGGTTAGAAATGCACCATAAACAGGCATCGGGGCGAGCATCGATGTTTCCAATAAATTCTTCGCTATATTTCTCAGGACCAATAGATAAGGTACTATAATGTGCGCTGCGCACACGACTCTTCCTTAACGCTCGTATTGTGTTGAGACGGCTTCATCTTGAATATTATAAAAGTGGTACGTACTGCAATGACTTTTTTATTTGGTAACTTCATAAAATTAAATATTATAAAAGCAAAAGTTAAGATGGATGGATTGATAGATGGATGTACGGATGGATGTTTGTTAATCAATCACGCGAGAACGAAATTAAAGGATCTGTATGAATGTAATGCACACAGATAGATTATAGTTTGGAATAGCACATAGGCTACTTTCTACCGGCAAACCATGCGGGTGGAGCTGCAAGCGGAAGCTAGTAATTAATTAATAGACTTAATGCTTGGTCTAGAAGTCCTAATCAGAGTTCAAGTACCTAGCCAAACACGAGCGTAAAGTCGTTTACCTGTATTCCAGACATAATTCGATTCATCATCATATAAGCCCAACGACGTCCACTGCTGAACATAGGCCTCACCTAATTTACACAAAAAAAAAACAAAATAATTAATGCATTCCGAATTGAAATAACGTCTTTCGTAAAAACGGGCAAAAGACCAAATGTAACTGCGCCATTAGCCAATGGACGCCAACTGCATCAGGAGCATCTCATGAACGTTGCCAACCTTTTAGTATCTCTGCCCAATGAACTCTGGATAACACTACTCACCAGCAGGAATACAACAATATTATGGCTGTTATGGCGGCAGCCGTTCTTCTGTAAAGCGTGCTCAGCTACGGCTCAATTTGAACGGTAAACCGCTATGCTCTACTTCTCTTCATCATTTCAATTCATCAATGTTCCACTGCTGTGCATCGGTCTCCTCCAAAGAGTGTGGAGGGAATTTAGCTTACTATACCACTGACACTCACTGGTCAGACGGTAGGCTGTCTTACATATGAATTTTCTTTGGTAGTTTCATAGATTATTATGTTCATGTTCCTTTCATTTAAGTTCAATAGGACGCTACTGAGGGAAATTTAGTACTGATATGTATATCTATAACTCAACGGATTTAAAATTATATTTCTTCTAGTTCAAGGTTCGTTTAGAAGATCGTCATCTTAGTAAGAAACTACGGCCCGCCTGATGGTAAGCTACCGTAGGCTATGGACACCTGCATGTTGCAGACTATAAACAGTCCATAAACTCAACTCCCCCATTTACTTCTGATTAATTTCGTTGCGGATTCCAAGACGGTGAGGTGTGAGGTGAGGCATTTCCTAGTACTCCCGAGTGTCAAAACTCGGTGTTCGCAAAATTCTTCGCTGTTAATCCTGGCTTACAAGAGTTTCAGTGGTGGGCATGAGGGTGGAATTGTCCCATAAGTCCATATATTAAAAAAAGTATAAAAGCCTCCTCCACACAAGTGCTCCTTCTCTGTAGTAATGAAGACATAGTGTAGTGAGCCACGCCCTCACTAAGCGGATAATTGAGTCATTATAGGTGCGCTGCGCGTACGCGCCGGGCTCGCTATCAGCGATCGCCGATGTGAGTCGATGGCGGCCGATGCGGCCTGTGGTACCGCCGGGTACCGTGACGCAACAAACCTATAAGATACCTCGTGGTTATCATGATTCCTTGTATTTACGAGAAGTTTAACAGAATTATTCTTATAACAGTCGACGTAATTATGGCAGACCTATCTACGTGTGTCTTATTTAAAGATTTAAATAATAACAAATCCAGGAAACGAAGGATTTCTGAGCTACTGGTATTTATTATTTTGAATAATATTTTTACTATAGCTTTATATTGAATAATATTTTGAACAATATTCACAAGACAAGGTTATTTGAAAACCTCTTATACTCGTAATATTGTGTTAATGCGATAAAATATAATGTTTTGGACTTACCTAAAAATATAAGTTGTATCTATTTTTTAATGACGACTAGCTGACCGACTTCTTATGCGATGACAACCAATTTTGCAGTATATCACCGAACCCTATTATTGTTTCACGGAACACTAACATTTTTTTCAAAATCAAAGTATAACAAACACCTTGTAACATTAGCTATCCACCCGTAAAAGTCCCGTCGAAATCGGTTCTGTCGTTTTTCTCAAAAACAAGTAAGTAAACAAGCACACAGAGAGACAATTTTTTAACGAACATTCTTCCATTTTCTTACTCTTAAAAAATTACGTTTTTGTTACAATGTTGGCACTTAAAAAACAACCTACATGGTTACCGAGTATTAAGTGCATTAAAAAGAAGTGTGTGATAGAAGTGTCAAATATCAAACCTCTTCCAAACCAAAAAAAAAGTGAACAGCACGTTAACTGTCTGATGTGAATGTCACTATAATTATTATAGTGGAAAAGTTCTCTTTAATCTCGTCAATCTCTTTGTGTTTAGAACTCGAAACTTCTGCACAAATTTATTTCAGTGATCATCAACATCAGCCTATTAAAAAATAAATTCCTTAAAGTGATACAAGTTCAAACAATAATAATAGAACATGGGTTGCAATTCGTCATCCCCATACTATCCTCTAGTAATAGTCTCGTGGATTAGCGGGGCGATCTTCCTCCTTACGCCTATTGTCGTTCACAAAGGACCTTACAAAGGGTAAGGTACTGGTTAAATACGTAAGACATGACATTTAAAACACTAAGCGCCCTTGTACACGGTAAGAAAAGTCGCAAGGTCTGTATAAGAATTCATGTCGTTTCTATAAACGAACTGTGTGTGTGTTATCCTTTATTAATACAATTTTTTCATCAGCAACCCATTAAGTCCCACTACTGGGCTCGGGTCTCCTTTCCTCTAACCAGAGAGCTGAGAGGGCCATAATCCACTCACTAGTGCGGGTTGGTGGATCAGACATACTCATAGAATTTCTTCTAGGATATGTGGGTTTCTTCACCGTTAGTCGATGGTAAGTCACTTACTAGTACATATAAATTCCACAAAGTGGAATCCACATTACTGCCGGTCGGGGTCTAACTTGGACCGTGTGATTTGCACGCCGGTCCCTTATCCATTCAGCCACCATCCATTTTTCAAAAGAATTTGTATGGTTGAACGCTCAAATCTCAGGAACTGCTAAATTTAATTGAAAAATATTTGTGTTGGATAGCCCACTGATCGAGGAAGGTTATATGCGTATTTTATATTACGCTATGATCAATACGCGCTGAGTTGTGACCAAGCATAAAGCCACGGGAGTATGAAACCCCGCGTGACAGCTAGTTGAATGATATTCATTATCATTAACCTCATCCTGTATCACAGAAGACTGCAGTATTAACGTTCAAGATTGGACAAAATCCTTGTCATGTACATGATGAAATTGGTTTCGTATGTAGAAACGACATGAGTTTTCAATGACTGTTGTGCACAAGAATGTGTAAAAAGTGTGTAGTATATACATCATCAGAGCTCTCTAGATAGAGGAGAGGAGAGTCGAGCCCAGGGACATTAATGGGTTGCTGATGATGATATACATCATCATCGAGAGATTTGAGAGGAAAGATCAGCCCTACGACGTCCACAGCTCGACATAGCTCGACTGTGTCGCCTGCAACCAACAGCCGCCCGAAGCCTTGACCAGGTCGTCAGTCCATCTGGTGGGGGGCCTTCCTACGCTGCAGTCCTTAGAAGTATATAATGGATATAAATAATTTATCTCTTGTTTATGACACATCTCCTATCATTACTCTACGTACTTGTTTAACAGCCCTACATAACTATCTGATTTAAATTATGTTTAAATTTCCAGACTTATAAGAAGTTCCATCATGTTAACTGTCGCCTGCCTCTGGTTTTTGTTAGTAACTGCATTTGTATTCGCAATAATTAGATACATAAGTCCACCTACGTGTGATGATACCAGAAAATGTTTAGGGTTCCGTAGCCAAAATGGCAAACACTGAACCCTTACAGTTTCGTCATGTCCGTCCGTCCATTAAGCCGCTAAACGGCCCCACTGACTGTGAGTTCGCCTTACGATGACGGCCTGCTGGGTAATCGCGGAAGGTCCTAAGTTAGATGAAGAAATGAAATTTAATTTGATTCGATTTTTTGCAATATACTAGAAGTACAAACTATAATAAATGTCAAGTTTACCGTAATCCCTCGCTTGCTAAACACTTGATTATATATTGTATGATTTCATAATACCTAATTTGGTATAAAACAGTAATTTTATGTTTCAGTTGGACAATAATCATCGTGGCGCAATTAAACCTTCTTGTAGGACCTTGTCGTTCTTTGTCATCATAGCTCTGTCATACACTTCTGTCTACCCCTTGAGGGTAAAGGCGTGACCTAGGTAATCTTATGTTAAGATGTCGGTAAATAAGTTAGGTAGGCTAAATTCCCTTCACATTCTTTGGAGGAAACCCGTGCCCAACATTAGGGATATGTATGGGTTGAAATGATGATATAATACTATAAACATCAACATTCACATGCCACTATTTTATCAAATAGATAATCATTTTAAGCATACCTTTTTATGTTTTCAGGGAATGAATCCCCGCTAGTGATATTGAGATGAAGATCGGTAAAATTACCCTGGTAAAATACGGTAAAAAATAATATTTTACGTAAAAATTGGTATTTTACGGTACACACTTTTGATTGATTTCGTGGAATATTTATTATTTATTGTAAGTAGGGTAGGTAGTAACGGTAAACTGCACTACTTATCGGCAACATCTGATTTTGATTTCGCTACATTCGCACAATAAATTAAAATTTAAAATGTTTTAAGTCACCGGTAATTTGTATAAATAGTAATAATTAACGTAATTTACATAAGTCACCGTAAAATTACCGTATTTTACCAGCGTTTTCGGTAAAATGATGTAATTTTGCATCCCTACTTTGTGTGAACTGAGAAGAAATAGTATTGTTTGAGCTTTGACGTAATGTTAAGTTATGTGCGTTTAGTTTAAATATAATGTAAGTATCTAATATTATAATTCGTTAAATTACATTACTGCGTATTTTTACCTTCTCTTACCCATATATCATCATTAATTTCAATCTATTTTGCAAGTCAATATTTCGCTGCTATGGTGTCCAATCATTTGACAAAAAACAAATGACAAATTTTCATTTATAAAACAACGTTTGACAAAATCATACTTGATAAATTTATCATTTTACAAACTATTGTTTAACAAACCACTCATTTGACAAATTATTTAACAGACAAAATGTTGTTATGTCAAAACTTCATATAATGGATTGTTTTTTAAACATGTAGTAGGCAAAACAACGAATAGCATAATAACATTTGACAAAATTATTTTCAGCACAAAATCATATAGGTAATATATGTAGGGTCAATAAGGTTATTAACTGAATCGAATTGGCTAGGTTAGGTTAGGTAGGACTACAACGAGAATCGAATTCTATTTATTTCGCTTAGTTACGGCAATGTATATTTTTTAAAATTGATTAAGTATATATGGATTTAGTATTACCTAATACATTAATACAAAATTATCACTTGCCTATAAATACTGTCCAAGACGAAAATTACATGCAAATTAATATTTTCGAAATTCGATATAAACACCAATTAGACAAACAAATTATTTAGTCAAATGAACATTTTTAAAATAATATTTTAACAAGTGGAATATTTGCGAAACCTGTATTTTGTCAAACGATTGTTTTTAAAGTTATATGTTTTAGAAATGAAAGTTTGTCAAATGATTAGTTTTTCTAACGTTGTTTTTAAAACGATAATTTGTCATACGATTTTTATCAAAAAATAGTAAACCCGCTGCTAGACATAGGCCTCTTTGAACAAGTGCCATAATGTAACACTAATATAAGTAGGTACATATACTGTATCCGGTACAAAATGAGAGTACCTATCGAAGTGACATTTGGCATGCAGTTATTGTATTAATTTTTTTTTTAAATCAACTTATAGACCACCATTGAAATTGGCGTTGCTTGTGTATGTATGACATTAAATTAATTAAATAAAATCTCGTTTATTCATCTAGGTTACAAACTAACACTTACGAAAGTCACAAGAAGAAAAATAGTTAAATAAAACATTGTTACTGTGGTCACGTAAAAATATCGATCTTAATATTAAGTATACAGAGTCAAAGCATTATACAAAGTATTGCAGAAACGTTGGCACCCAAACACACATTAAACAAGCAAATGCAATCAAAAAGTGGCAGAACTGAACGAATTGTAATCACATACGCCCCCAAAACAAATCTGCGGGTATCGCGAAAGATCAAAATAACATTTGTACTGAAATCATTTATCAGCGTTGACTCTCTTTCCATTTGGCCACCCCCGGCCCACACCAGCACTTCGTCGTGTCATTAAAGGGTGAGGTTACATTAACCAACGTTATTAGTAGCTTTTAAAACATGTGTTTTTTGTTTTACATTGGAAGGAATTGCTCTTGAAAAATGCCTGTGATTCTTAATGTGTTGCCTAGCAACCGAGTTACATGAGGCGAGGTGGCACTAACAACGTTAATACCACCAATACAAGAATTAACACACGGAGTTGATATACCTTTTTTCGGCCATCAGTTTGGCAGGACCATAGATTTAGTATGTACAAGATAAACAATGTCAGATTATAGGCGAGACCAAAACACAATTGAGTGATTGTCAATGTGTGAGTTAAAAATTGTGATTGCAACGGACTGTTGTGCACTATCGATATTCTGCACTTGGGATTATCGAGCTTATGAATTCGGTGTGTAAAGAGCGTCTTGAACTCTTGAATAATATAATAATAATAATAGCCCCGCGTAACTTCTAGTTCTGTATAATATCAAGGTGCATTTACAATGCCTTGCTCTTCAAAATGTTTACTGCATGTAAGTAGTTGGTTTTTTTAGGTCCAGTCTGGTCTATTTATAATACGTATCCATTTGTCACGTGACGCTGTTTTCGTTGGAAACCTAAAATAAAAGACAAAAATATAACTTAATGGCTCACCTGACTCACTTAGCTTATATTTTAATGTCGCAACAATTTGTTTTAAAAAGCATTTACAACAAGTTAACTTTTCATGCCATGCATCGGGTAAAATTGTGCTGTTAGGCAATTTTTTTTTCCAAACCGCTATCTTTTAGTTTTAAGACTAGGCCATATAGCCATAGTAAGAAAGCAAAAAAGAAACGATGGGAGCTGAATGAATAAGGAACCGGCGTGCAAATCACGCGGTCCTAGTTCGAACCCAACGCGGCGGCAGTACCTACCAATGTGCATTCCACTTTGTGGAATTTATATGTACTAGTCAAGTGACTTACCATCTGCTGACGGTGATGGGAAACATCGTGAGGAAACCCACATATCTACCCTAGAAGAAATTCTATGTGTGTGTCTGATCCACCAACCCGCACTAGGCCAGGCAGCGTGAGTGGATTATGGCCTAAACCCTCTCAGCTCTCGAGAGGAGACCCGAGCCCAGCAGTGGGGCTTAATGGGCTGCTGATGAGTAAGAAAGCAGCCCATAAACCTTACTGCCTAAGTTTTTTATGGTCAATGTCATGATGAACTAAAACAATATATCTGATCGATTATATTCTATATAGCTGTAATTAGTGATAGAAAATTCATTGGATGGCTTACAATCACAGGATATTTAAACACGTTGTATAACATAATATTTTTTTTTATTCTTTATATTCGGAAAACATTTATATAACAAATAATTGTGAAAATACAGCAAAACAATTTTCAAAATGAAAAATATTATTAAAATCTTTGGGTTGGTTAGCCCATTTATCGAGGAAAGTTTTAACTAATGTTTTATTATATTATATACATATATATAAAACAATATATAACAAGAACGACGGGAGCGAAGCCCCGCGTAACTTCTAGTTCTGTATAATATCAAGGTGCATTTACAATGCCTCGCTCTTCAAAATAAACATTTGCATGTAAGTAGTTGGTTTTTTTAGGTCCAGTCTGGTCTATTTATAATACGTATCCATTTGTCACGTGACGCTGTTTTCGTTGGAAACCTAAAATAAAAGACAAAAATATAACTTAATAGCTCACCTGACTCACTAAGCTTATATTTTAAGTACTACCTACTGAATTTGTGAGAATCAACTAATTTAAAAATAAGTATTAAAAAACATCGAGTGATGTAAATAAATTAGTGTGCTTCACTCAATTACAATAGTGGTTCCTTAAGGCGTTAACGCACATATTACGATGATTTAAAGAATTGACGGAATAATTACAGTTTTAAAAATACTATCGACTTTTTACCGATACCCATGACGTCATCATTTCGTCAAGCCCTATCGTCAACAAACATTTTCCTATTTTACACGAAAAAAGCTTTAATATATCGTATATACATAAAATATTATCAACATAACCAAGAAGAAGCCTAAATACGTCCAACAAAATAGGTTTTTGCTCAGTTAAACGCAGCAATTTTACAAAATAAGGTTTTCAAAAACTCATTACATTTTTGTATTTACCTGAGAAACGTGAATTTTTCTGGGTTATTCCTTCTTGTCACGTCACTATTGGCTACGGAACAGACCACCATGATACTGGCACACCTTTTAATCAATTTATTGCACGATTTGTAAATATTTTAGCAAAATAAGAGTTGACAGTAAAACACGCAAGCCGCTATGGCCCTACTCCGTATAGTGTATAATCTATGGCCCTCTAATTGAAAAAATATTGTCACATCCCATTTTATCTTTCATCTCTTTCACTCTTTCACAGCGTGCATATCAATTTGACCTCTCGTTTCTGCGCTATGTTTGTCTTCTGCGGTAGCGCGCGGATCCTAGGTCTATGGTGTAACATGTATAATACAATAACATGTTCTTAAAAACTAAGTAGGTGCGCTATGTCTTGTTAATTATGACATAGAAATATTTGGTCCAGAAATAGAAATCAATCATATTAATGGTAGTGGTATTATAAGGTATTATCATTCAAAAAATCGTCAATTTTATAATAACATTTTTCTATTAATAATGAAGTGAGTCTTTTTAAATTTCAGTATAGGTATTTTTTTTACATTATCAGGTATTTTATTAAAAATGTTTGGTGCAATGCCAAAAAAACTCTTTGTCATTAAAGCAGTTTTACATTTAGTCTGACATAACTGTGAAGTATATTGAGCACGTATTGGCATTTTTCTTACTGCTGACAATTTTTCGAATAAGTGTGGGTTGCTTTTTACAAATACTGCAGTTTCTAAAATATACATAGTAATGTTAGTATTTTTAATGATTTGAATAGTGGTACACAACTATCTATAGTTTTTAATCCACACATACATCTTATACAGCGCTTTTGCAACCTAAATATAAGCTCTCTGTCAGTTGACTGTCCCCAAAAAATAATGCCACACCGCAGAACTGAGGCCACTAGTCTATGGTAAGCTATTAGTAACGTTTTAATATTGATCTTTTTTGATAATTGAAAAAGTGCGTATGCAAATTTACTCAGTCTATTACATAAATTTTCTATGAGGTTTCCATGTCAATTTATTATCTATAGTTATACCTAAGAACTTTGTATTGTTAACTGTTTCTAGTTTATAATTGTTGTATGTCAAACTAATATTTGGATTTGCACAACGTTGATGGAACTGCATGATTTTAATTTTATCTAAATTTATTAATAGGTTGTTACTATTTAGCCAGTCTATTATTTTTGAGGTATTAATATCATTCTCATAGTGATTGGGATTTCTGCATTCTATTATAGCTGTGCTATCGTCAGCAAAGAGAACCATTTTTTGTTGTGTCATTTTTGGAAGATCGTTGATATATATTAAGAAAAGTAACGGTCCTAGCACGCTGCCCTGAGGCACACCGTACTTTAAGAGTCTTGATTTTGATGTGTAGGTATATTGTCTCTATTTTAGTTTGTGGACATAATCTAGTTATTTCAGTACTCTGGTATCTGTTGCTCAGATATGATTCTAGAAGGTCAAGGATGTTGCCTCTTACACCATACCCGTATAATTTTTGCAGTAGTAGTTTATGATCCACATAATCGAAGGCTTTACTCATATCAGTGAAGATAGCGCATACTGGATTTTTCTTATCTACACTTGCCATGACTGTGGAAAGTAAATCATATAAAGCCATATTTGGAAATACACCTTCATAATGCATAAATTTATAATGTGTGCTAATGGGGGTGCTATGATCTCATTGACGTATTTGATTACTTTAGTTGATACTCCATCATAACCAACAGTTTGTGTATTTTTTAAGTCAATAATAATTCTTTTTATGTCAAATATTGAAACGTGACTCGTTTCAATAATAACGATTGTGATATCAAATTTTCAAACTTAAAATTAGGCTTATTACCAAGTATCAAGCGCATTCAAAAGAAGTGTGTGATAGAAGTGTCAAATATCAAACCTCTTCCAAACCAAAAAAAAGTGAACAGCACGTTGACTGTCTGATGTGAATGTCACTATAATTATAGTGGAAAAGTTCTCTTTAATCTCGTCAATCTCTTGTGTTTAGAACTTTGTGTCATCAACATCAGCCTATTAAAAAATAAATTCCTTAAAGTGATACAAGTTCAAACAATAATAATAGAACATGGGTTGCAATTCGTCATCCCCATACTATCCTCTAGTAATAGTCTCGTGGATTAGCGGGGCGATCTTCCTCATAACGCCTATTGTCATTCACAAAGGACCTTACGAAGGGTAAGGTACTGGTTAAATACGTAAGACATTTAAAACACTAAGCGCCCTTGTACACGGTAAGAAAAGTCGCAAGGTCTGTATAAGAATTCATGTCGTTTCTATAAACGAACTGTGTGTGTCTTATCCTTTATTAATTCAAATTTTTTCATCAGCAACCCATTAAGTCCCACTACTGGGCTCGGGTCTCCTCTCCTCTAACTAGAGAGCTGAGAGGGCCATAATCCACTCACTAGTGCGGGTTGGTGGATCAGACATACTCATAGAATTTCTTCTAGAATATGTGGGTTTCTTCACCGTTAGCAGATGGAAAGTCACTTGACTAGTACATATAAATTCCACAAAGTGGAATCCACATTACTGCCGGTCGGGATCGAACTCGGACCGCGTGATTTGCACGCCGGTCCCTTATCCATTCAGCCACCATCAATTTTTCAATGTCAATTTTTTTTTAAGAGGTACAAACTTTAATATATTAGAACTTTTATAATAAATATTATAAAGTTAAAGAGTTTGTATGGTAGAACGCTCTAATCTCAGGAACTACTAAATTTAATCGAGGAAGGTTATATGCGTATTTAATATTACGCTATGATCAATACGAGCTGAGTTGTGACCAAGCATAAAACCACGGGAGTGTGAAGCCCCGCGTGACAGCTAGTTGAATGATCATCAAACTCCTTGTCAACACAAAATCAACTACAAAATCCTTGTCATGTACATGATGAAATTGGTTTCGTGTGTAGAAACGACATGAGTTTTCAATGACTGTTGTGCACAAGAATGTGTAAAAAGTGTGTAGTATATATCATCAGTCGAGCCCAGGGACATTAATGGGTTGCTGATGATGATATACATCATCATCGAGAGATTTGAGAGGAAAGATCAGCCCTACGACGTCCACAGCTCAACATAGCTCGACTGTGTCGCCTGCAACCAACAGCCGCCCGAAGCCTTGACCAGGTCGTCAGTCCATCTGGTGGGGGGCCTTCCTACGCTGCAGTCCTTAGAAGTATATAATGGAAATAAATAATTTATCTCTTGTTTATGACACATCTCCTATCATTACTGTACGTACTTGTTTAACAGCCCTACATAACTATCTGATTTAAATTATGTTTATATTTCCAGACTTATAAAAAGTTCCATCATGTTAACTGTCGCCTGCCTCTGGTTGTTGTTAGTAACTGCATTTGTATTCGCAATTAAAAAATAATTAGATACATAAGTCCACCTACGTGTGCTGATACCAGAAAATGTTTAGGGTTCCGTAGAATGGCAAAATGGCAAACACTGAACCCTTACAGTTTCGTTATGTCCGTCCGTCCATTAAGCCGCTAAACGGCCCCACTGACTGTGAATTCGCCTACCGATGACGGCCTGCTGGGTAAGCGCGGAAGGTCCTAAGTTAGATGAAGAAATGAAATTTAATTTGATTCGATTTTTTGCAATATACTAGAAGTACAAACTATAATAAATGTCAAGTTTACCGTAATCCCTCGCTTGCTAAACACTTGATTATATATTGTATGATTTCATAATACCTAATTTGGTATAAAACAGTAATTTTATGTTTCAGTTGGACAATAATATACGTGGCGCAATTAAACCCTCTTGTAGGACCTCGAGTAGACAGAGAAACACTTGTTTGGATAGGATACTATTGGGTATGTGCTTCCATCTGTATGTATATAAGAATACTAGAAGTCACGCGGGGCTTCGCCCTTGCCGTTCTTTGTCATCATAGCTCTGTCATACACTTCTGTCTACCCCTTCAGGGTAAAGGCGTGACCTAGGTAATGTTATGTTAAGATGGCGGTAAGTAAGTTAAGTAGGCTAAATTCCCTCCACATTCTTTGGAGGAAACCCGTGCTCAACATTAGGGATATGTATGGGTTGAAATGATGATATAATACTATAAACATCAACATTCACATGCCACTATTTTATCAAATAGATAATCATTTTAAGCATACCTTTTTATGTTTTCAGGGAATTAATCCCCGGTAGTGATATTGAGATGAAGATCGGTAAAATTACCCTGGTAAAATACGGTAAAAAATAATATTTTACGTAAAAATTTGTATTTTACGGTACACACTTTTGATTTATTTCGTGGAATATTTATTATTTATTGTAATTAGGGTAAACTGCACTAATTATCAGCAACATCGGATTTTGATTTCGCAACATTCGCACAATAAATGTGTTTATATAAAATGATAACACGTTTTTGTGCCTTTGCCTTAAGGCCCTTCCCTCCGTTTTGCACCGAAAACGGTTATTTTCTGAAGACTACTCCTCCTAAACGACTTGATCGAAAAATTTGAAAAATATATATTGATAATTGATCTATCTAGTATCTATTGATCTTTCTAGTACTAGACTAGTCTAGTACTAGAGTAGTCTAGTACTAGAGTAGTCTAGTACTAGACTAGTCTAGAACTATTACATGACAGTGACGCACGCATGATATGACATAGGATTGTTTTTTTCGGAAATTTTCTTCTTTTTATAAGAAAAATATATAAAACTAACCATCTATAGCACTAAAGTAAAACTACCATGAGGCAAAAATAAGTCACGTCAGTATATTTCTTAAATTACGTTATTATTCATAGGGACTAAATTTAAAAATAATCTGCTCCTAAGAATAAATCAAATAAAAAATAATAAGTAAGGCAGTTATGAACTACTTACAATTTATTTTAAAATTGTGCTCTTTAAATTTGAAACAATTAGGTTCCAATCCCACTGTTTTAGGCAAAGATTTCAATACCATCAACTAAGTCTATATATCTAGTATCCCCGATATCCTATCCAAATCTCCTGGAGTCTAGAACTTATCACCAATGTCATGATTTTGTTAGAATTGTCAATATGTATAATCAGGCCTATTATAATATTATTACCCACGACGGAACGGAGACGGTATATGCGTTTGGGGTGAGAGGCTGTGTGTTTGTGTGTTCCAACATAATGCCTTATATCACGGAAACGGTTTGACCGATTTAGATGCGGTTTTCTGTAAAGTGTGTGCGGCTCTTGGAGACAGGTTATTAGATAGGTGTTATGTTAATAGCTTGCCAGGGGGCGCTACAATACACTGATTTCGTTGAATCCTTTGTGCCCTCCTATCTTTAAAACGATTAGACTGATTTCGATACGGTTTTCTGTAATGTATTTGTGATTAATCGAGGATTGTTTTTGGATTCAAGATTTTGTATTTATTTGCCAGGGGGCGCTGCAATAGACTAGGCAAACCTATGTTGATTTCGTTGAAACCTTTGTGCCCTCCTATCTTTAAAACGATTAAACCGATTTCGATACGGTTTTCTGTAATGTATTTGTGATTTATCGAGGATGACTTTTGGATACACAATATTGTATTTTTTTTGTCAGGGGGCGCTGCAATAGACTAAGCAAACTTATGTTTACAGTTATCTGTAAAATAATTAGACCTGTTACTGTATAGGGACACGTAGCATTGTAGTACTGAGATATTGATTACACTCATGAGGTTAAGCAACTTCGGATAAGGTCAGTTCATAGATGGGTGACCGTTTATGCAATTTTAGGGTTCTGTACCTCAAAAGAAAAAAACGGAACCCTTATAGGATCACTCCGTTGTATGTCTGTCTGTCTGTCCGTCTGTCTAGAATATTTTTCTCAAGAACGCATAGAGGTATAAAGCTGAAATTAATATAATTTATAACATATTTGCTCGTAAAGGGTCTCTTATTTCACCAATTTCAGTGTTGTAATGTATCTCATTACGCACTAGTGCGGTAATGTAAAGTAAATTGCACGGCTTCTCATGCTCACATACTAATAATCAAGGGGCTCCGTACGTAACGAACGGTAATTTTTTAAAATCTTAGCAAAGAGTTTTTATGTCAAAAAAGTGGTCAACATTTTATGAATAAAATTAATTAACTTTGGTAGATAAAATAATTATGATATAATTATATAAAATAAACATTTAATTCTTTAATTTAATTAATTTAGACCATAAATTACAACCATTTATCTGTACTAAAACACAAAAATATTAATTTACTTTATTAGTAATACTGGCTGTTTTTGTGTTTTTGCCTTAAAAAAAAAAGCGCTGATGCGCGCGCATCGATAAATTGTGACAAGTAAAAATAATTCCGCGCGCTATTTCTTTTCGCTGTATTTGTTTTTTTCTAAGAAAGTCCAAATTTTATTTATTTCCTCGCAAATATGTTATAAAACGTCGTATGACACACGTGCGGTTTGATAATTACAGCCTCTGCTGTCTTGTAGCCCTCACCTGCGGCTCGGGCTAGCAATATCGCCTCGGCTGTAATTATCAACTTACCGCACTTGTATCATAATGTACTATTACTTGGGTCTGCAAACCCTCGGCGTAAAATAAAAATCAAAATTCTAAGTTAACGCAATCAAAAGATACAGCTGTTTATGCTCAATTTTCGACGATTTATCTTGACGATCATAATCTATAGGGAACTTACCGTTGACCTAGAATCATGAAATTTGGCCAGAAGCAATAACAAGTTGCACAAGTAAAGGAAAAAAATCCGAAAACCGATCTCGTGTTGTTATATCACTGAATATTAGTACCGAGGTATACAATGATAAGCCTAAAGAAAATTAGTAAGAGTGAGAGTTTATTCCAGACTGACGTTATATAAACACCTACCTACCTTATTTATTCTAACTTATAGGTATCCCGTGCTCGGGGTGTAACCAAATTTTCATCATTTTTGCGATAGCACGCACCGTTTTCGAGATACAAGCTATTATAGGTGGAAATCTGCGCTAACGCCGAAGGCAGTCCGGCTACGGCAATCAATGTGCGTGTAGCTAAACTTAACACCCCCCGATTCAGAGCAATCCGAATCGGACTGGTTAGGTTAGGGTTATTTTTTTATTTCAAACCACCCAGAAGTAGGAGCCCCGCGACCTTTGTGCGACGGATGAGCACACAAGTCAACAAAAAATAAAATACATATAATATAGTCGAAGCTCCATGCAAATTCCATTCATTCTAGAGCTTACATGGTAATTATTATAGCTTACAAGATAAGGTGCTCCTTAAAAAGTTTAAAATAAGAAAATTAAAATGATAATTTCAAGTTATACGACTTACTGCAACAGTAAATTAAAAAAAAAATGTGTTTGTTCTATAACTTAGTATAAAACTTTTATTTATCTGTCAAGGTTCTTACAATTTTATACGAGTTACTTACAGTTAGTAAGATAGGGCGCTCTTTGAAAATATTTAAAATAAAAAACATAATCAAAAATTTTGAAAAAACCCACGACGATAACATCTATACAAAATAAGAAACGTAACATATAAAAAGGTTTAAATAACTTTATTTTAAATCCCCGACGAAAAGATAAGTAGCTTAAAAACAATCCCAAGAAAATTCGTCGGGGGCTGCCAATATATTTACTGTTTCTAGTATAAAATATATATTGTAAACTAAATATTGTTAATAATTAGGTAGGTATCAAATACATAAAACTGCAATACTTTTGTTCATTTCAAGTCAGGGTATGGCATTAGCATTACGAAAAAAAAGAAGCGGGGATGCGCGGAGACAGTAACCTAGCTCCACCCACACGCTCAAGGTTATTGGGGGCTATAATCGCCTTAAAAAAAGCGCTGATGCGCGCGCATCGATAATTTGTGACAGCCTCTGCTTTCTTGTAGCAATATCGCCTCGGCTGTAATTATCAACTTACCGCACTTACTTAGGGGAAGGTTGCGATCATTGGACCGGCACTTTCTTTGGACCACCTAAGTATTTCAAAAACTATACACGTTATAACGTGACCAGTAGGTAGGTAGGCAACAGCACCGAGCCGGGCGAGTGTCCTTCAAACCTCAGAGTCGCCGCGCCACGCATCGTGGTGTGACGTGTTCGAATGTGTCTGAGTGGTCGGTGATATAAAAATTACGTAAGGAAAACATCGATGTAAGTACTGTTATACTTTTGTTAATTTACTGATAATATTTTATATTAATAGGATATTTATCTGTATTTTAGTGGGTTGTAGAGACTTTTTTCAATTACGTTCCCTTTTTTAATAGAAAAATTATTTTTGATTGAGTATCTAGTTGCTATCATTGGACCACCGTAGTGGAGCTATTAATGGACTGGTCCAATCAAAGAAACTTTAATAATATTTAACTTTTGTTTATTTTCTTTACAGAATGGCGTCAGAAAGGCCTAAAAAAAACATACTCGTATTACGCCTGGGATGAAGAAAAATAATATATATTTTTATAACTGTTTTGCTTAATTAGTATGTATAACTTAGTAGTACCTACTATTATTACCTCAATTATTATAATAATTATGACGCGTTAAGATCTCAAATTATAACCCAAATTGTTTGTATTGTATAATCTTTATTGTAATTGTCTGTGATTCTATCAATATCTAATACTAAGTAAAGAACCTGCTTATGTTTTAAGTTTTAAAATTAAAAGTTGACGGATATAATTATGTCTAAGTGATTTTTCCTATTAAAAAAGTTTTATTAAAATGATGTGTTTTATTTAAGTTGCCATGATTGGACCTTTAGTGTAAAAGTTTCTAAGTCCAATGATGGCAACAAGGCGGTCCATTCAATGCAACCGTGGTCCAAAGAAAGCGACGAATCTAAAAATAGTTTTATCTATATATTGCTAAAACCGTTCAACTTTAAATTTAAAATATATTTTTTATAGTTTGTATATCTAGAAAGGATTATATATTACTTATTATTTTTATTCTATCACTTTTATTTAGTTTGATATTATACCTTAAAGTTAGGTGGTCCAATCATCGCAACCTTCCCCTATATCATAATGAATAAATAAAACTATTAATAAATATTTATTATATTATACCCTTCATACGTAGATCCGTTTTCGACTGTATATACCTAGCATTAAGAACGAAAAATGTGCGTTAGTAAGCTGACATTTATAATGTAATAAATATCTAAAGTATTGTATTTATTATTCTTGTAAAGTCACATTTTCAGGAAAGACCTAAGGATTTTTGTTGAACAATAAGCCCATCAAAAAAGAAATTTTCATCGCGACGCCGTAAAAACCACATAAAAGAAGAAATCAATAAACATCTCTTTATTCACCGCTGGTTTACGCAGACCACAATTGTTATAAGCCAGCTGTGGTTTCTTCGTAGGTATACTTAAGTATGTGGATGCCTTGATAACTGCAGTTACATAATTATTGGGTAGCCTCATAAATTGTGGATTACTTCATTTTAAGTGTCTCGTAAATTATGCTATGTAATTTTTTTATTTTGAAAATGTGTTATGGTGTGCTAATTATCTTGCTGAACTAAAATTGGACAATCTTTTTAATATATCTGAAAGCAAAATTTTGTTAGTAAGTAAATACATTTGGTAACCTGTTGACTCTCAGAAGCGAATTCAATTCAACTGAATTTAATAAAATAATACAATGGTGATAATCAATTCTGGATTGTGTCGAAAATTGCAATATAATTTATTTTTTGATATAAAAGAATATTTCGCTTGTGCATACAAAACCGCTGTCTCTTATGAATGTAATCAGGGTGTAAACTCTAACGTGCTCAGACTAATGTGTTTCAGGGGAATAACATCTTTGTGGGGAGTTAGTCATTAATACTTGTTGGCGACGTTTAGATTAAAATTTAATATTTGTATTAACTCTCTATGATTGTTATGAATACTTAACTAGTCAATCAACTGATTTATATCACGAAATTCTTTTGAACTAAAATTTTTTTTTCAGGTAATGACAGTTTTTTTTAACCAGCTCGTATCCATGTAGCTATTTTACTATTCACTATTATGTAATCATATAAACTTAAATCTGTTCTACTCATTAACCTAGAATCCGCGCTCTGTACATACTAAATCTATGGTTTTACTTAATTATGCCAAAATCACTACCACCGAATCAAAACTTTTTCAAATACTACTACCGCCAACCGAAGACAACATGCTCAAGACACAAGAAAGTTTAACACGAAATCAAGCCACTCATCCATAAACAAAAGACCCTTGACAATAAAATAGGTGCAATTACAAAAAGCCCAGAAAAAATCCCTTTACAAGATCATCCCTAACCGTAACTCAATTGTCGCGTCGGCTGTTTGGCCGATCTATTTTTTTGCTCGGCACGAGAATTCGCGCCATATTGCCAACCACCCCATCTAAATGATAATTCGAGGGCCCTTCTTACAATAAAAATTATTGCGGACGGTTTATTTTATTACACTTTATATTGTGTTCGAATACCTACACAATGGAATGCGTTCAAAAAAATAGTTTCCCGCGCAAATATAATCTCTATGCCCCGACCATAGAGAATATAATATTTTTAAAGTGAGTGAGCGCGTGTATTTTGTTTGTAAGTCCAAACTTGTCACAAATGTCGTATTCGGCAAATGGACAGTGATTTCACGTTTACCCTTTGACCAATTCGGTTACGATTCGTCGTATTTACATTTCGTTGGGTTTCTATATAAATTGTGTTTTTTCAGTTTATGGCTGAATTGCTTTCATCCGGGTTTTCCTAAGACAACATGGAATATAAAAACAAAATTTTCTTTCAAAGCTTTATTCGATACAATATGACAAAAGTATCAAAATGTTTCTTACTTTCCTTAAAGAAAAAGAGAGCGAAGATATGTATGACTTTAATAGAATTAATAGTTGTTGTTTTAAGATAATTAAAACATGTTTAGCTTAATAATAAGTACATACCTATGCTACAAAAATGCCTTACAATTATTTTAATCATCTTTGTTATTTCAATAATGACAAAACATATCATATACCGTAACCTAATTATTGAAATAATCTCATCATTATGAGTACTATTATTAACATTTCCTCGCGTAAATCGACCTACACTATTCCGATAATCAAAGACAGCTGTTGTACTTGTTGTGTTAAGCGGTTGACATTTGTGTTACAACATTGACATTTACAACGCAAATATTTTACACCGACTAAGTAAATTTTTGACCAAACCGCATAAGGCCAGCTTGTATAGATTATGGCCCCCTCAGCTCTAGATGGAGGACTCCTTTCCCAACACCATTAATGGGTTGCTACTATATTTACACAATTTTTACAAATCACAACTTACAGTTTTGACACCTCAACGTTTTCTAGATAGAATGTCATTTGGTGTATGTAATCAAAGCAAGACAAAGCCACCCCGTTCTTATCTCCCTTTCAGATCGCAATCAGTGCCGCCATGTTGATGCCATTATCAAATTCCCGCCTTTTACTTTTTTCCATTCGCTAGGCACCGGCGTCAGATCTCACAGCCGATAAGTTCTTTATTATCCTGGATGATTTTTTAATCTTTGGAGCTACTTGTGGCGGTTTCGCATTAGCACATTGTTAGTATTGTGTGGGGAATTGTGAGCTTCCAAGAACAATGGTGATGGCTGACGACATACTGCTAATGTCCTGTGCGATTAAGTTTATGACGTACTTACTTATTATAGGGTAAAAAGTCTTTAGTAAAATTAAGTACCTAGGTGTATTTTTTTTATACCACTTCGGTGGCAAAAAGACGTGTGGCTCGCCTAAGCGGTTACCGAAGCCTGTGGACGCCAGCAACAACAACATTATGAGCATGTTGCCGACCCTCAAAAAACTTACTCGTTCCTTGTTAGAAGTGTGTATATTGGATAGAGCTACTGTTTATTGCAGTAGTAAATAAATACAACAATAGGACATTATGGAGTGTTAAGAAAAACTCAATAAAAGAAATTTATTTTATTGTTAATTACAACAAGTATCTCAGTCTCTTCTCATTAAAGTGTTGTTGACTGTAAGACATGACTATTGCTCCTGTGCATCTCTGACAGCTCTTTTGAATACTTAAATTTTATTTATACTGATTACTCTGTATTGATAATGTTTACTCTTCATAATAAAAAGTTTGTTTCAAGAAATAATATCAATACATATTCCAGTCAGCATACAATCCTTTACACTTCGCTAAAACTCTTTAAATAAAACATTTACGAAGCAAACACCGTCCACAAACCTCCTTACTTATGTGTAAAAGAAAATTAGAAAAACAACAGTGTGAAGTCCGTTCTTACAAACTTGGAGACTAAGTAGATTTTCCAATTTGAAACTCGTTACTGTGGCGAATCCGGCTCTTTTTCACTTGGACTCGAGAACGATTTATTGTGGAACTTTACCGGACTCGAAAACTTCCAACGAGGATGAAAATTGTCAGCTTTAGTTATTTATAACCTGTGCTTCTGTATGGTATAATGGTATTACTTTCAAATAAATAGCGTCGAACAAACAATATGGTGGCTATGTTTTTCGAATATCTTTAATACTTACTCTATTTCTAGGGTTCCGTAACAAAAAGGTACCAAAGGGTCTCGCTCTGTCCGTCCGTCTCTCGGTCCCTCTGTCACAGTCTTATATCTTAGAATCTACTTATGCTATCGACATGCCTGTTGGTCTAGTGGTTAGTGACCCTGACTGCTAAAACAACAAATCTTTGTGTGATGAGTATGAAGGTTTGTTCTGTGTCTGGCTGTAATTTATCTATTATATATTTATGTATGTATTTACAAAAAAAATGTATGTAAGTAGTATATCAGTTGTTTAGTACCCATAACACAAGCAAATATAATTGCTTAATTTGGGACTAGATGGCGCTATGTGAATGTAGTAGAATATTATTATTATTATGCAATTGGGAACAGTTTTAAACACTGCTGATCCGCCACAAATAAACAAAGCCTTTATTTTTGGGAGCACCTTAGATCATAGAATGTTTTAGTAGAAAAGAATAAACAAAAATTCTGTTATTTATTTTCACACGCAAGATATTTTACCATACCTTCGTTTCAGAAATATCTACGAAACAATTTGTAAGGTTGTAAGGAACCTACTTTTGAAACAATTATATGTTTTACCGCAGCGCGGATCCTAGGTCTATGGTTTTACCTTTACCTTTTGACCTCATAGGCGTGTTTACACTTTCTGTAAATAGATTTGATACCGACTATAGGTATGGTTATGTCAACTGTATTTCTTTCAAGTATTCTTTTCAAGGCAGTTTTTAGAAGAGATTGATGAGTTGAGAATCACCGGAGATCCCACGACATTCAATCTCAACATCAACCACCCTCCGTATTTGTCGAAAACTTACCTATATTGCAAAGTAAACACGTCGCTATATGTAATTATTTGAGCAGCACTAGCACGGTAATGGCGTCGCTTCCGGCGCGGCGCCATTAGTGGTCATTTCCTGCCAACTTCCGGGCCAACAACGCCGCCTAGCCGTGGGCTGTAACAATCTCTAAAGGCGTTAACTGTTACATTACGATTCTATTCGACTTGGAATGATATTATCACGATGAGTTTTACTTGCTGAAAGCTTGTAATAATGTAAATTGATACTGCATAAATAGTTTATAAAATTTGAAAGGAATCCAGTTTTGTATCTATAGAAATTGTTAGGGTAAGTATTATAAACACATTAGAAATGAGAGTTCTCATAAACGTAAATAATTCAGTTTATTATAAAACAAATAATATGGTTTTAGCCCTCTACAGAAAATCAGCTTATGTACCTGATTGTACCTATATCAGAAATATACTTTTTTGTTGAACTTAATTTCATTATTCTCGGTTGTACCTACAAATAATCCAAACATTCCCTATTTTTTCTTTTCCAAAACAACGCCAGCACTATGCTCGTTACTACCGCCTACTTCATATATCAGTTTCTTCCTCGTTTCTATACATAGACTTGCAGCAGGATTATTAAGGACTATTTTTGTCAACGTCATCAAAAATAAAATCGAATGATTAACAAAATGAAATATAAAGCTAACCACTAACTGTTAAGTGGCGGAAGTTATTCGAGTTCCTGGGCCTCAAGTATCTATATTAACAATGAGATACTTTCCGCCTACCTAATATAAAGATGACAACGCAAAAACGACAATTTGTTATAGAATTATGATTTAATAGCGAATATGTATAGGTAAATATGGCCTTCACACTATATTAATACCTACTTACCGCATATGGTACCTATATAGCTGGTTTAAAATAATCAAATTAATTACTCAAATATCGCAGAAAATGATTAAGTTATTGATCTCATTTGCCACAGACTCGGTGAAATTTCTTAACGTGTACAAGGGCCCTAACAAGTAACGCCTGCTCTGCAATCGGCAGATCCGTCTGCGGACGTCATTGGATTTTGAAGTCTCAATATCTTTTTTTACATTTTGCGTGCGTGCAGGTTGCTTCTGTTGAGCATCAAGACAGACCGAACTATCGCACTTTAATGACCTCCACGGCTGCATCCGTCTATGGGTAGAGCAGGCTTTAAACGCAAAAGGTCACACCTATCTATTGGCTATTGCACATCGCAGGCGAACTGTTAAGGCTTATATGGTCTTCAGATTAACAGTTCTATTTTACCTCTAGCACATAAGTGTATGATAGCCTAAAAGATGTTTGACATATTTTTCATATAAAATTTGTCACCGTAAGTGTCAGATAGTTTATCACACACTTATCAGCCAGTTGTGAAATATTTTTTATTGTTGGATAATGGTGTACTGTATAGAACACATCCTAATTTTCATAAGCGCATATTAATATCTGTCATATCGACTTATGTTTTTCTTTTTTCATCCTTATTTATGTAAGTAAGTACGTATTTATTTATCATTTTATATTTTGTATATAAATAAATTATATACTTAGCTACCTGTTTTAACATATTCAATATCGCCCACACAGGTCAAGTATACCTAACGGCGTTCGTGAAAAAAACCCGTGTAATATTAAAAAAACAGCTGTTTAGAAATGTGATACTTGTAATAATTAGCATAAAGACTAAATTTCAAATTATCAATTGTCATTCTTATGCTTTTTACATTCGGCATGCAAAATAAAAAGACCTACAAGTATGGGTAGAAGCTTTTGGAAAGGAAAATTGGTGGCTTGGTTCTATTTATCCAAGTTGGTATACATAATTATAATAAAGAAATATTCTTGTAAGTTAAATTATTAAATCCTAATGAAAATTGTTGATAAGACATTGAGTTATCAATCAAATATATATCTTTTGCAATGAATAAATCACAGGACAGAGAAACATGTTCATGTGATCTATGTGGTCTACTGGGCCACAGAACAGAGATAGTTCTGTTTGAGCTGTGCGTTTATTTAACTAACAATCACAGTTTCTCCTTTCATAAATATAGATTTTTAAACATGTTTTAGGTGAGGTTTTCATTCTACTATAATAAAATGTTATTCAGATATCAACAAGAGTAAATAAGAGTACAATTCCCACTATCAGAGAGCAAGTCTAGCAAATTTTTCAGCATCAATTCATGCGGTGTTTTCCCTCCGCGTTTCCAACTAAATCACGTGGCCAGAACAAAAAAATCAAGATGTCTACCGAGCGAGACGCAATCACCCGATGGATCGGCCGAAGCTGCATAGAATTTTAAACTGACTCTTGTATTTTTATCATAACTTTGTCCCTTTATTTTATTTGCGGTGGAATACGTGTCTGAAATGTAATTAAAAAATAGAGGGCTGAAACAAATTGGCGTTTATTTATTGAATGTTTTTTGTAGCTAATATTATCAGCAATTATTTTTGAGTAAAAACATGGTTCATGATATGATATGGGAATAGTACCTATATAAATAACATTTTGCCAGTAATTTTAATGAGTTATCTATAAATAGATAGGTTATTAAATTATTTCGTTTTTCCTATATTATGGAAAACAGTACGTGAAAATGTTAAAAACAATAGGCATCAATAGTAATAAATAAGTTTAATTAAAAAATAATAATTTAACACGTTGACTGACAATGTTACCTCACTGGTTGATTGTGGTATGTCACTACAAAAATTCATACATTGCCCAGAGGCGTTGTCACATCGCAGTATATGTCGCAGCACATAATGTACTGTGACAGTACGACTGTAGGCGTATACATATACGCATAATATGCGTATATGTATACTGAATCTAGTCAAGACCCTTATGCGTATAATATATAAGGGTCTTGACTAGATACTACGCCTACCCCTACGGGGAAAAAGTCGTGATGCTATGTTATGTTATAATTACGTCATATTTGAGATCTCTCGTCAGGTCTCTTCCCGCAAGACAGGAAAGTAATGTATTACCCTGCCGTTACTGCGCTGGTCTTATTTTGAGTTTTCCTTCATTTGAATACATTCGTGTAAAAATCGTAATAAAAATCACTACAAAAGACTGCTGTTAAATAAAATGCCGATCTCCGCACATTTTCTTGTAGAACTGTATTAATTAGGTAGCGTATTCACCAGTGATGTTGCAATTCTAGCGCCAAACTGCGATGAATAAACTTTTTATATCGCTTCAACAAACAGAAGCAGTGTTAAAAAAGCGTTGTGGTGTCAGGTAAACGTTGTAACTACAGCATTCATTAGCTTAAGTGCCCACTACGCTGTTGGATCATGCTACACGACGCTAAATGAGCAAAACCACAAAATGCGAAAATGCCGAACACCGTTCACCATTATATTGATTTCGACGCCATTAAAACGAACCGGAAATTAAAAAGAAATAAAAACATATTGCTTTCCCGCGCGCACCGAACTTCACCCAATTTGTACACGTTCTGTTTTCGAACAAGCCATTTTTGACACATTCCAAAATGGCATAGCTGTACTATGGTACATTGAAAATCGTGCTTTATATCTATAACAATAAACAACAAAATAATCTGAACAATAATTCGAGAGAATTCGTTTAAAAACTCCGTCAATAAGTGTAATATAGGGTAGGTAGATTTTATTTGGCATGCCATTATTGTCAGCGTGATATGATTATTATATTATCGGGCGATAAACGGGCATAAAAAAGATATATCGTGGCGAGGCAATCATCTCGGCGGGATTACGACGTTATTACACTGTTTCATGTGAATTTATTGGGAATGTTCCTCACTAATTAGATTTGTATGAGGAATATATCAAACGTGTTGGTCTCGTGTTTGGGAACAAATGGACTGATTATAGTGGATTATGAGTGATTATTATTACAAGATGTTGGTTTGCGTTGTTAATAGTAATCTCTTTTCTATAAAGAAAAATAAATGATAAATTGGTGCGGTATTTCATTAGAGTAGGAATATGAAGGCATTTCTTTTTTTTTTTTTTTATTTCATTACTAAATTACTTACTAGGTAACAATTTTTTTCTGTATCGTTAACACCTATTCAGATACACAAATTGAAAAACAACACTAATTAATTAAATTATTATTACAATTTTATCTAATTTATGAAAGTTCTTCCTGAAATTTAAAAAAATACCTTTATAAATTTATAGTCCGGGATCCCTGGTCCAAATTTTTTTTTATTACTATCAAGCTAATTTTTCGTGAGTAGCTTCATTTCGATGAGACGCCCAATAATTTCGTATTCCAAAAGTTTGATTACGGTAGCTAACAGACGTAGCAAGGGTATTCCGGACCGGTATGGAAATACCGGGATAACGTACCACGCAATTTGTAGGACAATATTACTGTTCAATTACATAAATATTAAGTAAGTAAAAATAAAAAAATCAGCTGACTAGTAATCATTTATGATGACCTCGTTGTCGATACAAGATGGAAGGAGGGGCCTTCGATCAAACCATTGATTTTATAGGACCATTTTTTTTTACTCACTTAATATTTATGTAATTGAACAGTCATATTGTCCTACAAATTACGTGGTACGTTACCCCGGTATTTCCTTCCCGGTCCGGTATACCGTTGCTACGTCTGTTAGCTACCACAATCAAACTTTTGGAATACGAAATTATTGGGCGTCTCATCGAAATGAAGCTACTTACGAAAAATTAGATTGATAGTAATAAAAAAAAAAATTGGACCAGGGATCCCGGACTATTACTAGCTGTCCCTGTAAAAGTTGTTCTTTCATATAAGTATTATGTACCTATACATATTTTTCATCTTTATTAAACAAACGCGACAACACGCGTCTATGCAAAAAACATTAATTCAAATTGGTCGAGGCGTTTATTGTTGTACTCTTAATGAATGAAATAATTTGTTTATTGCCCCTAAGATCGATTTTCTTCATAACTTATTTAGAAAACGACGTCATAGTTTTGTATGCTACTTAAACGTACATAATAAGCTTTTCACAATATCTATAAGTTAACTACTCAAGTAAAGTGAACAAATGTGTTAAAATAATACGAGAAATAATAACATAATTCTAACTATAACTAGTGGCGGGTCGCGTAGCTTCGCCCACTGAACACATTCATTACGGTTTTTGAACAGATTTAAGTCTGCGTGGGTACATTGAAATATAAGCTTTCACCAAAACGTTCAGTATCCTAATAATGACAAGCCAAAAAGAATAATTTTGCTACTTTTTTATGTATTTATTTAAATTTCTGTTAGTATTATAATGTATTGTATAAACTGGGTCGTCGTGCATAAATCCCTGTCGAAGCTGAAATTTAATTTTCTTCATTTTTTAAAATCTAATCAAAATCAGTTTCACCAAACACACACACCCATAGGTTCCTAGATTTAACACAACCAAGCCGATGCTTACCGAAAAAGAAAAGAGAAATGGGGAGGAGAGGAAAACAATGGGATTAGCACCAGGAATTGGGCCAACGAGCGTTGATATTCTGTGGCAGGATAGTACTTCCTCACGTGTCAGCCCATTAATGCTGGCATGCCAGCAAGGTCCTACACCTTTAAAATGGTTGGTTGAAATGGGGAAGGGTAAATATAATAATACACGGACTAAAAAAACCGAATGCATTTTTTTTATACAAGACGAGACTAACGAGCAAGCCCTGGTAGTAAGTAATACCCGCTACCTATAGACATCTTCAACACCAGGGTAATGACAGATTCGTTACCAAGCAACTAATAAAAAGCAAAATTAGATTTTTTTAAGTAACCCGGTGGTTACTTGTATTCACAAGAACTGATGAGCTTAAAACCCCAAAAAACATGTCTAAGAACCATTACGATCATAGGTATTAGCTTTTATAATAAAAACACCACATAAAAAACTTAATTTAGTTTAGAAGCTACGATGCCACAGACGTACGTCAAATTAATAACACCTCCCTTTTGCATCGGGGTTTCATCATCAAAATAATGCTTGAGGAGCAAGAGATTTCCAGTCGGGCCGGTGGTATGCAGCCTGAATTCAGCGCGATCTTGCTGTCTGTGCTGTGCTTGTCGGTGTGTTGTCTCCATTCGATAGGGGGTTAAAAAGAAGTAATACATAAAGTCTGCATAAAGATTTGCGTATGTAATTTGGTAGTGTAGGATACCCTCATATCGGGTGAAATAATAACATTATATAAAAGACTGTCGGCAGAATCTGGATAAGACATGTAGCGATGGCACTCATTAGAGGGATGGTCTATCTCTCATCGGAAATTATAAGACAAAAATGTTGTAAACACGTTGGTTGTCAACAGTTTTAATGCAATAAATAATTTAGCGTCGTTTTTCTCCGATACCGCTTTGATTAGTGGAATTCTGGGGCAATATTTTCGGGAACCTATTAAGGACTTTGTGCTTGTAGGCGCTTAGTATCTAATATCGGTTACAAATATTTGCGATCCATTAGCACGTTATCTTATTAATGTATTTCGCGTGTGAACAGTGAAGCGTTACATTATAAGCACTCGCCGTAATCTATCTGATTACGAACCTTTGATAATTGTGAAGCATTTATTGAAAAGTTTATTAAATTTATACTATAAATTGCTGAAATTATTAAAAGTAAAAAGGAAATGAGCAATATTTTGTGAAGCTAATCACGAAGCACCACTACAAGGAATTTGTTTAATCTGAACCACTGTAACATACCGGGTAAGCAGAGGTGCACATACATTATACGTATTACATTATTATTACATTTTTACGCACTTTATTTCATGTTCACATTACGCCAGTTAGTTTTGGTTTCATTAAATAAGTAGAAGCGAGTATATAATTGCCATTTATTTATTGCCTATAATGGCAGCTCGTATGCCACGATAGGCAATGAAAACCGACGGCCCACCTGATGGTCTGTTACCGCCGCTCATGGACGTTGGCAATGTTAGGGGCACAGCGAAGCTGCTGACTAGGTACCTTAAAAGGATAGATCTCTTTAAACCTCGTTTGAAGAAGGACATGTCATAGCGTTCAGAAACCGCTATAGGAAGTTCACCCCAGAGCCGGCACGTAAGTACATGAGAGGAATGATCGCTGAAACTTTACCAATTTAGACGATATCGGCTCCAGGTAATGCGGGTGAAGCATACAGCGGCGGTCGAGTGTTGCGATGATAGAACACATTTACTGGTATAGTACTAAATTCCGGTCTGATAGATTCCTACTGAGAAATAGATAATAGAAAACCCAATAACATTTTTTCATACCCCGGCGATCGAACCAAGAAGGTCTTATGCAACAGTCGTAATATTGCATTGCAACCTAGGTAGAAGTCAAGACTGAAGCACTGTTATGTAGGAATTCGTTTTTATCAAAGCTCTCAGCTAAAGAATCAACGCCCGTGGCGCACAAAGAAAGAAGCAATGATGGTTTGTGCTGACATTTGCATTAATCTAAAGTATTATCTATTTGTACACAAAACCATTAAATATATTGAAGCTCAATAGACCGATATCCTCCAATTTATCACACGCTATGATAATTTTTCCACCACTTGTGCTGTAAGTACAATAATTCACTTTTAGGTGAGCTTTTTGCGGCACTTTTAATGATAATGCATGACAATCTACCTACTACTTATACCGTAACAGTTTATTTATCGAATAATGCTTTTAATGTACAATCCACGTACTTATCTAGGCTTAGTACAAAAGATTAGATCGTGCTATGAAAGTAATTTATTTTGTTATCATAGAGAGTCATTTATTTACCCAGGTAGATAATAATTATGGTCCTACTTACGTAGATATCATAGTACTAGTAACTATAAATGCGAAAGTTAGGATGAATGAATGTTTGTTAATCAGTCACGCCAGAACGGCTGTACTGTACTGTATGAATTTGGCATACAGACATATTGTAGTCAGGAATAGCGCATAGGCTATTCCAGATCCAGTCTTTTTTACCGACATTCCGCCGGGCGGAACTTGGTGGAGAAAATTAGTTATGTATATATTTGTAGGTACTTAGGTGACATTATTAATTAATGTTCAAAATATGTAAAGGAAAGAATCTTGTCATATCTGCCCATCTATTAGGCAATAGCAAAATTATTTATTAAAATGTTTACTCACTAAGCTTTAGCTGCTCGATACAAGAGGGCGCTATTTTAAGTTGCGCTATATTTTTCATAGATGTCGCTACTAAAAGAAAATAATACAATGAAGCAAGAAGGTCATTGAACGCTTGCAAATTACTACACGTTCATTCACTTCATTCATTCAAACTTTGTTGGTGTCAACTTGGTGTAGTTTGTACTTATTACATCTGTGACTCGCCAATAGATTGTTTCACCTGAGTAAAACAGGTGTTTCTATTATTATTTTCGGACACGTATCTAACGAATAAATTGTGAAAAAATCTTATAAGTTAAGTGTTTATTTCCAACTTAATATTCAATATTTTTGGAATATTTCAAATAAGTGAAATCTTTTTTTTTTTAATAATTTGCTATGGTGTAAAGTGTAACAAAACAGCAAACTTTCTCAGCTTATCAATTTCGCGGTTGTGAACTGTAGCAATTTGTTAAAAATGAGTTGAACAAACTTTCGTGCGATCGTCGTTGTGAAGTGTTTGTGATACAAGTTCTATGAAAAAAGTACAAAAATGACCACGGACAGGTTTCATAAGTAAGTACCTACTTACTAGTATCTAATATGTTGCAGATTCTCGATAAGATAACTGTTGTTATTTTATTGGCGTTAATATAAACATAAATAAAAAGTAAAATTTAAAAAAGAATCATTGTAATAAACGTGCAACGTTGCTTTTTTAATTATGTATATTTTTTAAATAATGTTACCAAAATAATTTGAATTTTTTTAAAGAAATTGTTTTAAGTACCTACCTCACAAAATATTTTAGTGATATAATTTAATGGCATGTATTCTAATTAATATAAAACGATATAATAGACCTACATAATTGTTAAATAATGCACTTTTACGCTTTTCTGCACATCGTTATTTTCATCTAAATTAACGTTACATAAAATAGAAAACGTTAAACTTTATAATTAAAATAACAAGAAATGCTATGGTTACCTGGGTTTTATTACAAAGCGCAGAATTATCAGAAAACATACACCCTAACACAAACCTAATTATCTAACTACATACCTACCTATGTCACGACAAAAAAAAATTAAAAAGGATAATAGATATGATAAATAATGAGATTATCGATTAAACATAGATAGGTATATAATAGTATCTACCTAATCGATTAGATAGTCGTACGTAAGTTTTGTAGAATCGTCGTGAACAGACATGTATATTAGTGTCTACGTACAGCTTTTAAACTAATAGGTATTTAAAGAGATTGGTAATGGTAGTACGTGGGCATATACACAAAAAGAGGCTATATTGGAAGTCGTATAATTGTTTAAAAAACCGCACTAGAAATTTCCCCGGCATCGCTGTCGTCCGCGTCGAAATTTACAAACAAACGCAAGTTACCTTATCGGCTATATATCATCACGCTACGGCCAATAGGAGCTGATTAGTAGCTAAATAAAGAGCGACGGGACTTGACGGGGCCCCGCTCGTCTTCTAGTACAATAATCCCCAAAAAAATTGCCAGACATGCATCACATCCACGTTTCACCAATTCTGTTATTAATAATTACATATTAATTATTTCAAAGTGAGGGTCGAAGTTACAATACTGTATGTAATTTTATCTGTACTATGCCCTTACCGCCTCATGAAACCAATGAGAATAATAAAATATCGTTGTTTCCCAGCGTAATGCATGTTAGAACATGCATTACGCTGGGAAACAAGGATTAGAATCCTTGATAAAAAAATACTCTTATCAGATGCGACAAAAACTAAATTATTGTTCTCAAATTCAATGAATTTGGGCCGATAAAATATATAGGTTTTAGTCACAAGCGGAGCGGAAGGCAGATTATGCGCTCTTACTCACCAAAATAATTCCAATCTATACTTAATATTGTAAAGCTGCTGCTAAAGTGTGTTTGTTTGGTTGAACGCTAGGATCTCAGGAACTAATGGTCTAATTTGAAAAATGTTAGTTTTGGATAGTCCATTTATCGAGGAAGGCCAAGCCAAGGGCTAATAAGAGCTTAACAGTGGCCAAACAAAGAACGAAGAGGAACAAAAAAATGAGACGTGCCTGTCATTGCAAAAAAGTCCCTTAATTTTCTGACTTATTCAACTTTGTGAAACATTAAATTCTACTTCTTAATCGGCATCTTCATTGTTGAAGGTCGTTTGAAGTGTTGTTGATGACTCGGTGCACCAAGCTCTTCCATGTACATATATCTGTCCTCTGCGGTTTTAATGGCCTCAGATGTCTCTGATGATCAGCAGATCTTTTCCCGTCAATCTGGCCAGCTACCAACAACTTAATTACAAACTTTATGTTACCTAAATAAATGTATTATTGACCAACTTTCATTTTCCTATAAATGCTATGTACTACGTTCATTTCTTGTAGAGACGTGACAAAGTTGACAATAATAATACCTATGCTAAATATATTGTAGGATCTGTACCCATACCACGGTCAGAATGCCTACTCGGAATCGTAATCGGAATCGATGTTGATTTCGTAGCTTAATGTTCAATTTAATTTGACTTAAGCTCCATACAAAATATGTCCAAATTCTATCTCTAGTAGCCAAATCCATCGATAGAATGAAAACTCCTATTAGTGCAATCTGTGCAATGTCGACAGTCCGAACAGGCCCTTTAGTAGAGGCACGAAGTGTCATCCGCTGTTCGCTCGCCACGTTACAACGTGTCGACCTAACCGTCACCACCACTAAGAATATGTATTTGGTCGGACATTGAACCATTTTGTCGGTAACCAAGCGTGTCTCCTACACGCCCGTACTTCCATATACCACGGGGCATACTTCCACCTCACTCGGAATGAGGAAGTGGAATGTTTATTGTGAGGACAAAACACGCCACAATCGCTGTTAGTATGTTTTCGATTTAAAAATTGTCTAAAGAAATATATGATGGAGTTAAACAAATGACACTAATAATGATTAAATGTTCAAAATTCCAGAATAAACATCTGGATTATCAGAATTCTATTAATTATATAAAAAAGCGATGGTGACTGAATGGATAAGGGACCGGCGTGCAAATCACTCGGTCCGAGTTCGACCCCGACCGGCATGCGGCAGTACCAATGTGGATTCCACTTTGTGGAATTTATATATACTAGTTAAGTGACTTAATCATCAACCAACTGCTAACGGTGAAGGAAAATATCGCGAGGAAACCATGTGGGTTTCCTCACGACCCTAGAAGAAATTCTCTGAGTATGTCTGATCCACCAACCCGCACTAGGCCAGCGTGAGTGGATTATGGCCTAAACCCTCTCAGCTCTCTAGTTAGAAGAGAGGAGACCCGAGCTCAGCAGTGGGACATAATGGGTTGCTGATGATGATATTAATTATATTGATACAAGAATTAAGTAACTATATATATCTCAAAAGATTAACAAAGATAATAAACTGTATGTCATATCCAATCTAATTCAGATGGCTGACACTGAGTATAATAAATGTATGTCGACTCATACGCTTAGTTATTTAACCTGTGGATCAAACCACATTTTTTAAAGATCAAGCACCAATAAACTTTGGAACTATACAAATATACTTAGACTCAGACCAACTATGAAGCGGACAAAAATAGCGTAAAGTAGGTTGGCCCCTAGCTAGATGGTCCGGCGACCTAAAAGAAGTCGCTAGCACAGACTGGATACGGAGGACCGAGTGTTTTGGCCTATGTCAAGCAGTGGACTGCAATAACCTGAATTGATTGATGGAATTGATGTTCAAATTGAGGTTCAAAGCCGCAACCCTTGAATACTACAAGGCACACAAAATGATACGAGAAGAGAGATTGAACTGCCGGTATTAAACTTAGAAGATTGATTGCCTCAGAAATGAAAACCTCAGAATTAGTGCATTGAAAAATGCACTAATTCTGAGGTCGTCTTTAAATTACTGGACTAAGTAAATGTTGTACCTAATGGCAGTAATGACCCAAGCTGTTTCTAACGGGTTATATTACTGTTAGATATAGCTTAACCCCCATAGAGATGACAGAATCGATATCGGTATTAGCTAGCAAGTTATCAACACAGATCGATAAGTAAAGAGTATGATTGATAAGTTTGTGATAGGTTTACTTGAACTAGTTATTCCGTCGAGTCGTGTATTTATGTATGTCGAGTACTGAACCAGATGAACCGTGCAAAACTAATTATAGCAGTAATAAACGTTTATCAACAGAAATACACTATTGTAGTTTAATTGTTTGTTTAAATTTATTTTGATTTTTTTATAGAATTTTTACACAATTCTTGTTCTCTCTACATTGTAAGACCTAAGATCGCCTGTAGCACAGGTACATAGTACAGGCTAATCATAAATTTTGTTTCCACACATTATTTATAAGAGTTCTGTTTATACATATTTACCATAATACTTCAATAAATTTTACTTTACTTATTTTGCTTTACTACAATCCGCGCACTGCGAAAATAAATCATTTGCGATTTTAAATCGTAGATGCAAATAATTTTTCTACGCTGCGCTGCGATTCTATCCATACATTGCTGATAGAATCATAACGCAGGTGTCAGTCGACAGATTTCTTGTACACGAAGATCGTTATACCGTACATTAAAAAATCTTTTAAAGGTAATGCTGTCAAAAGATGAACCCACTATCGTTTAGATATCTTCTTCTTTTTCGAAATTCTTTTACGTATTCCATGTGTCAATGCACACTTCCGTCTTTCGTGGTGGCGTGACTGAAACTGTCTTTGGCATCCAGTATTTTGCAAGTGATAATAAATTGTAGTACTCGCTTAGCCTAAATTAATGTGGTAGAGATTCTAAAAACACGACACAAAAACCGTCATGCATAAAATAACGTGTATGCTGACCACGTTAGTTTATGCATGACGGTTTTGACCTAACAGGCATAGCCAGCCTTCAGACATTCCACAGTTCCATTTTTCATATATAACTGAACAGTTTTACGGCACACACGCTAGTGCTTGCATGATGTTGTGCCTGTTAGATCAAAACCGTCATACATAACCTAACGTGTGCGCGAACTACTAGACTTATCATTGTAACACTTCTCAAATAACCATCAAGATGTTGAAATTAAGCTTTCCATTAGACAACTACTGTCTCGTAAATGGTCTGCTTCAAAATTGTGGCATTTAGGCGTGGCTTGACATGCGGCATTTTTATTATCCTGTTTTAAACTATCAGAGCCGCCAATCATTAGTCAAAACGCGCATTCTCTGCAAGCCAATATTTATGAACAGGAAATGCCATTTTACTTTCACTTGACAACTTTTAGGTTTTTTACTTTATCGATATGGTTGCGCAGTGTGATTAATGGTTGAAAGGTAAACTTCATAAAAAAACGGTTAAGAGCATGTCGGGTCATGCTCAATGTAGATTTCCGCAGCAAAAGAGCGTATCTTCATAGCGCTTACGTCCTTTTGTTGAGAGTCCTTTTGTTCCATAAAAATTTAGTTATATTATTGTCTAATTCTACATCGAAACCAGTTTCTAATAATTCACATTTTACCAAAACCTCATAAGCGCTCATTACTGCACCGCCAACATCACGCTTGCTTGCACACTACGACTAAGGGTGGCATATAGTGCCAAAAATATGCACTCTATTCTGACACCATACTGTTAGTTAATAAGAGTCAATATTACTTGTACTCCTGTTATCAATATATCGATTGTATGCGTCAAGCAGGTGTTATATTGCTGGGGTGACGATGACGATACACCTTAATTTTTGTTTTTCATAAGGTTCAATGACATAAACTTGCGCAATAGTCCAAAAATGATGATGATGATGATGAAATTTAACTACATACCTACCTATGTATTTAATTTTTGAGTTGCTCCAAGTCCATCCAAAGGCTGTCTATTGCAAATTGATTGTACCCATTTTATTAAATTTTTGTTGAATTGTCGAAATAACGAGTGCATTTAAAAATGTTTTGTCTATTTATTTATGTAAAATTGGAAAAATACCTTCCAATAGTAAGCTATTAGACATGAGTATGAAACATAAATTTGATCACATTTTATACGCCGTGAAATACACATTGTTAATCCCAGGCTACAAAAAAATGAGTTAATACTTAATCACTTGCACTTAATCAATTTTTTTAATCTAAAACCGTCATAACTTTATTCAAAACGTATAAATTATTGACATAATTACGTTTCGAGATAAGATTTGAAACATTTAAATGCATTAATAAACACGTCATGAAATAAATTATTTTGTGTAATTGGGTCGATCTATCTTTCATATAATTGAAAAGTTGTTTGAAAAGTTTGTCTGCTAACGAATACTGCAATCAGAGTTAGGTAGCTCAATAGGTTAATAAGGAAAGCGTTACATCTTTTATTCCGGAAGAGGTAGGCAGGGGTACATCAAACTCACTTTTCGCCTATGTTCGCTATGTTCATCATCATATCAGCCCAACGCCACCCACAGTTGAAAATAGGCCTCACCTAATTTCCGCCACTGCGAGCTATTTTGTGTCGCCGGCAACCAACGGCCACCCGCAACCTTGACCAGGGTCGTCGGTCCATCTAGTGGGGGGCCTCTATGTTACGTCCCATGTAATATGGTGAACCAATTGCCGGGCAGATTTCCAAACTCTATATTAATACTGAGAATTTCGTAACCCAATATATAAATAGCAGTCGTATACAATCCCGTTGCGCAACCTAGGCAGTTTATCTGGTAATAAATATTAATGCATGCATCATATATTATAGTAATCATAGAACTATATCATTTTGACAATTCAGCAATAATGTTCAATTGTCCAGTATTTATTTTATCATAAATTTACGACCGCAGGTGATTAAAACTAAACATTTCGATTAGTCTTATCATTGTACGACGCTTTGAGATACCAAGTCACTTTATTTTTGTAAAATTAATTATAGTATTATATTTTTGTTTAGATAAAAATTAATTAGTAATCTAGTCTACATTCCTATTTTTGTATTAGATAAAATCTATGGCCCAAAATAAAAATATTAGCTTTATTGTAAAAACTTTAATGTTATCATAATGTTTGTGAGAGAGAAATTACCTTAGTATTATTATTATAATATTTATTAGCTTATTTTGAGTCAGATGGCGCTGTTTGTGCCCATGTCCCACATCTCCCTTTTTAGGGTTCCGTAGTTCTGACTAGGAACCCTTATAGTTTCGTTATGTCCGTCTGTCTGTCTGTCCGAGGTTTTGCAAAGAGACTGTTAGTACTAGAAAGCAGTAGTAGTGTAGGAGTGTGTATATCAATTATGTCGACAAAGTGGTAAAACAAAATTTTATAAAAAAATTTTTTTTAGGGTATCTCCCATACATGTGACATGGTGATGAATTTTTTTTTGTCGTCTACCCCATCGTGTGGGGTATGGTTGAATAGGTCTTCTAAAATGACTTGGGAGTTACTAACATTATTTTTCGATTTAATGGTCCATTTACGAAATATTACACTTTTAAGAGCAAATTTTTGTTCCAGTAGGGCATCCCTCCCCCCCCCCCCCCACTAATAGCTAAACTGCTGGCTTGAAAAATCTGGAAATATTCATGATGATAGTGCATTTCATGAACTTTAAATGAAAATTATAGTGGTTAAGATAACTTTATTAGTTTAGCAGTTATAGTCGTTGAACTTGGGTGTTGGATAATTTTGTACCAAATACAAAATCCTTAGCATTAATCCTTTATAGTGACTAAGATAAAGTAGTTGCTTGTTTATAACGGGAAAAGACTTGCATTTAAAAACAAAATAATATAACGGGCTACTACGGAACCCTACACTGTGCGTGGCCCGACACGCACTTGGCCAGTTTTATATTAAATAATTCTCATAACTAAATATAAAACCGTTTTTTCTCAGAGCGGCCAAGGATGGCATGCTGGAAGTGCTTCGAGAAGCTACTCGGAAGGAATGCAACAATAAGGATGAGTCGGGTATGACGCCCACACTTTGGGCTGCCTTCGAGGGACACATGGAGGCTTTACGACTCTTGTGTGGAAGAGGGTGAGTTGATTATTATTATAATATTACAACTAATAAACACAGCTTCTGTGTGTAAAAGAATGAACAAACTTCATATAAGTAATTACACCAAGTGTGAACTTAAAGTGGTGCTTTAACATAAAATGTGTCTGTAGTCTACAAAAAACATCCAATTTAATACATTTATCTATAGATAGATCATAAATGACACTTTATAAAAAAAAACGGCACGTAATAAGTATTTAGATTGTTTCAATATCATAGCAAGTCTGCCTACCAACATGACACATCATATTCACAACCAGCCTTACGTCAACTTCGATAATATGTATTTATCGAATTTATGGACGAACGATAAAAACAAACTTTCATTAAAATGCAAATGAATCGACCACTATTTGGGTGATATCGAAGCTATTATCGCTAAGTCAATACCTATCAAACTATTGAAGTTTACCTTAAAACTACTTGTAATAGGCTTTTGGCAAAATGAAAGCCATATCATGCTAAAATATAATGATAAATAGCTTACAAGTGTCGTTTGGAGCGAAGGATCTTGTTTTGACCCGGGAGATATTTTGTGCGTTTAAACTTAGTTCGCATAGGTACCATAAATATTAATTCTTTTTAAAATCAATCACTTGTTTCTATAATAGAAAAACTAATACCTAAATTTACTACCGTAGTTAACACTAGGTAAATTTAACTTGCTAAATACAAAGATTGTATACACATATTTTGTACCTAGCGTGTAGATATGCCTCTAATATCTACATTTTTAATTTGTTAATTTCATTTTTATTTAATTTGTTAAAAAGACAACGCCCGCACTAGGGAACAAGCCCTGTGTCGCGGGGAGCTTTACAAACATGAAACTAACGGACACAAAGTACACCCAGACTAGAAACAAATATCTATGAATCACACAAATATTTGTCTCGTGTGGGAATCGAACCCACGTCACCCAGCACGGCGATGTAGTGGCGAGGCGACCACCTTAACCACTGCGCCACGGTGACAATCTTTTTTTTTTTTAAATTACATATAATTAAATGGAAACAAAGGCAGAAAACACTTATTAAGAACTCTCAGACACCTGAAGATATCCTATTGTAAACCTAGTATCTATTGATTGTAATGTTATTAACAGCCCAATATGGAAGACCAACGTAATTGACTATCAGTATGATCAGATTCCAGCAATCAAATCGATCAACACACAACAATCAGAGCGTGTTTACTTCGAACGTAAACATCGTAAATTGCCTTTATAATCGGTGTACAACAAAGAGTGTTACAGTTTATTGAAACAACCGTGGCTGGGAACTGAGCGGTATCACTCACTGTCACTTTCACGCATTGTTCCTCGCTTCTATTACACAATGACGGTAACGCTATAATCTCCTCAAACTGTGTGCAAGTATTGACAGTTTGTCAGTAGAGAAATCGTAGTACCTGTACCTAAGCTTTTGTCTGCTGCTACACTTCAAAGAAGGTCTGAGCAATCGGTGGATACTAATAGTTTTCGATTGGCTACTACGAACTGGACCCTTGCTAACACCAGATAAGAGATAGGCAGATAAGAGAGTCTCATGAGGAGGCTTACATTTGGCACTAAAATTCGGCAGCATCTGTTCCAACTATTTCGCCGCTCCAGACAATGACTGATAAACTTAAGCATACTGGCTATTCCAAAGACGTGAAGTAGCCAGATTCTGCCACACCTTTTTTTGTCTTCAATACAATTCAATTGATCTATTTAAATAGTAAATATATAATAACTTGCCTCTCATAGATATTTTTACAAAAATCATCAAGTATTATTGATAACTCATAGCCACGCTTTCACTATTTTATGAAATAGACCGACATTACGCTTAATTTAACCAACGGTAAACATCAATATAGTATATTGTGTTACCAAAATAACGTCAACATTGCGCGATTACGTGCATATCCGCAAATATAACATACGTGAATCATTTTTTGTTAACATTGACAGTTATGAAAATACGAACATGTATATCCATCTTCCCGTATCGAGAAAGATAACATATCTTTTTTAGCGATTCATCATATTCGAACACCATAAACTATACCTATTTGTAGATCCACCATTATAGAATTTTGAATTTTTTTGAATTGGCTGTTTCACACCAAGACCAAACCGTGGTCCGTTTGGTTTTGGTGTGAAACAGCCAATTCAAAAAAGGACGTTCCGCGATTGACACCGTAGTCCCAAAGTGTCGTGGTCCCAAAGGGGAAAGACCCAGAATTTTCAAAGATTCAGAAGATGAATGTCGTTAGAGGTAGGTGTCCACATTTCCAAATCGTAAGTATCGCACGTATCGTATCAAATGGATAATTTTTCTACAATGCGTTCACTGTATCAGCAGCGATCAGATATGCTGACCCAACTACCAACAATCGGATTGCCTTGACCTCGGAGCATCGACGTTGGTATTACCAACGAGCAGATTCGTGCGATTCGTTGGATGCGGATCAGAGGACACTTGGACCCGTCAACAAAGGACTCTACAATCCGTTTGAGACGACTTGGTCTCGCTTCTCGTACGTACGATACGGAAATGTGGGTACCATGTTACCGTGCCTACCTTAAAGAAGTACTAATCTCGCGCAGTATAATTGTAAGCGATTACCGTAGTATTTTTATACGTTAATTATTACATTTTATTATTTAATTTATGCATGCGCAACGTAGGACGTCGAAAAAGAAATTACTAAATGTCATTGAATGTTGTTTTTTTTAATAATTATTATTATTATTATTTTCATCATTTTGCAGGTATTAAGTTATTCGTCTTTAAAATATCAATAATTAATGATTACATTCTATTGTAATTTTATTATCATTCTAATTGGCTGTCATCAGTGACACTGCTATAATTTGTAAATACCTATCTGGTTTAAGTTATTAAGTATTTGTAATTAATATTTCAACACAATGTAAACATTGTTCAACAACATCAAACATTGTTTCTGAAATAAATTGAATTTGAAATTCTGATCCGAATAGCAAGCTCGCGCTGGATGCAAGTCGCATACAAGTGGTCATATTGGAAATCTCTTGTGGTGCCCTATTATGTCCAACAGAGGACCGCATCGAAATCCGCTGTGATGTAGGAGGAGTTAGCAGATATACCTACAGACAGACAGACACTGAAAGTGACTTTCTTTTAAACTCTTTAGTGATACTTAACAAGGCCATTACTCTTTCCAGAGGTGAACCGGACAAAGCAGACTACTTCGGCAATACCGCACTCCATCTGTCCGCTGCCAGAGGTCACAAAGAGTGCGTGACCTTCCTCGTTAATTTCGGCGCTAACGTGTATGCCATGGATGTGGATGGACACACAGCCCAAGAACTCGCTGCCATCAATGGACGGGACGATATACTTAGGTTCTTAGACCAAGCCACCGCTAAAATGGAGAATAACGATAAGTGAGTTTGAACTTTATTAGTTTGTGAATAAGGGTGTAATTTTGGAGCCTTATTTCTCTAAGTGGTTGGCAGAAAGATATAGGTCACATCCATAGTCTACCAGTTATATTCGGTTCTATGTACATAATAGGTAGCAAGTCATTTTACCTGCACAATTCTGAAATCCGGATTGATACTTGAAATTTTTGCTCGATCAAGGAATCGTCCGCACGACTACTTACCAGCAAAATTCAATGAACGCAAAAACTTACTATATTTTATTTAAAAAATAAAAATTTGTAACGGCGTTTTGTTAAATTTGTACTTATTTATCAACTTTATCGATCAAACATATAAAAGAATAATGTTTTTTTCGGCACGTGCTGAAACGTTCCGTGTCTGTAGATATAAACGGAGAAATACCCGGATGTCAACGATTCGTCTATAGTTAATCATAATAGACCTATTATGATTAAAGTAAAAGTATTCTTATAGCGCTGTATATTAATTACATATTACAACAAACTCTCACACCAACATATTACTTTTATGTACAATTATGTGCAGACATGTTGTTAGAACACGGTTACATAACTACCACCATGCCTCACTGTAGTACATAAGCATTAGCCTACATTTCTTAAGTGATCGAGTTACGTCTATAACGATGGGAACATTGGGTATTATACAATGTAATTAAAAACACGCACGTGTTTATTATAGTTGTTATAATATTAATTATGGCAAGCTTCCCGTAATTGCTAATAAAGTTACCGTGTTTTCTAAATAGCATTTTAAAACGTCCGTATTTCTAAGTATAAACATTTGAAAGAAAGCAAGCATTTGTGCACGGTTATTTGAGAGAGTATAATAATAATAATATTTTTTTTATTTCGAACACAGGATTCATATCATGTTAGTAACAATATACTTAGGACTATGTTAGTAAACAGATGAATTAAAAACTGTATAAACTTACAAAAAATAGGGTATACTTAGATCTGTATGAGAAGGCAGAGGAATATCACTCTCAAATTTTGCCAGCTATGTTTGATCTCAAGTAATAAGAGAGTTTTCGTGTTGACGAATTAAAAATACGTAATGTCACTACCCCATGTCAAACCGTGGCGCGTGGGTGTCGTATAAGGTGACTAAGGGCCGGTATTTCAATGTCACCTTATCTCGAATTGATCTAGGCTTGAACATAAGTAGGACTTATGTGTATTTCAATATAGGATTAAAGTTAAGCGGCACCTAAAGTCCATCCTAACTAGCCTTAATCTAAGCGGAGGATTTTTGCCACTTAAGTTCCGATCTGAGATTTGCGTGTGGCTAAAGAAAAAAGTTGCTTCATGATAATTTATTTTTGTACGCGAATTCATAGGAGCCAAGCCTAAATAGTATTTTTTTTTTATTATTATGTGCCAATTTGTTTTTCTTGTTTTCTTGAATAGCACCAATTTTGTAGTAAGGCTAAAAATAGCTAAAACCAGAGTATATTGATAAGTTAATGGCTAACAGGTAGTGCCGTAAAACACTATAAAAAAAATGCCAATATTAGTGCACCAACTTTAGTGCAATGGAGATAAATCTGCTGAAAGATATAGTTTTAAAAAAAGCATTATATAATAGAAAATAAAAAAGCGATGCTAGTATGTGGAAGGCGAAAAAAAACTTATCAGAAATGTCGTAAACTTGATTTTAAAACTCAATAATTTATAAAAAAATATAATAAATAAAAAAATAAAAAAAAAAGATTTGTGCTGGGTGGGGATCGAACCCACGACCTGCGGTTTAGCAGTCAGGGTTACTAACCACTAGACCAACAGGCCAGTCAACAAACATCAATGTCAACCAAATGGCAACAAAAATCATAAACAAATGACATATTCTTTTTATTATGTTGCAATATTGCGATTTATCTCAGATTAGTTAAGGAGAAGAAGATCCAGATTGAAATACACTTCCATCTTTCAAAAGTGACACTTAGATTAAATGTAGGACTTAACTTAAGCAATAAGATAAGGTAACATTGAAATACCGGCCCTTAGAGAGTAACCTTATGCAGACAAGACCAGTGCGAGAGAAGGAAAATTAGAAAGAAACTCTATACCAACCCGTCTGGCGTCAGGCTCAAATTCCCCTCACATTCTTTGGAGGAGACCCGTGCCCAGCTGTGGGACGTTTGTGGGTTGAAATGATGAATACGAGCGAGCTTTTTTTTTGATTAATTTGACCACACTATAAAGAAAGAATGAAAGATTTTTTTGGGATTATATCACACAGAAACTGAACACCACAATAGAATAGAACACAACATGAAAATAATACACATGAATAGTAAAACTAAATATCATTTTTCCCGAGAACCCGGGACTTCTTGCGCAGCAGTCGTATCCGCCCTGGCTACGATACAGTATGAAACGCTAATGTGAAAACACAGTTTGCGTGTTTCCCCAGTAACGTTTTATAAACGCTTTCTTTTGAAATTATATATGCACATTGATGAATGCTTCCTTGAAATGAATGCGGAATCTAAATACGACACAAAAACGGCACATTATGTCAATTGTCATTCTGTGTGAGCACACAAAACACGTGCGTTTTTTGTGTGTCTTATTTTTCTTTCAAATTATATTATTATTTGGGCATTTAGAGAATTATTTTTTATTCAAATACGTTATGTAAAACATATGCATATATTACTTATACGTTCTTTGTTTCATCTATTAGCTAAGGTAGCTTATATTATCATGCTTATTATGATCAACTTTTCCCTTACTATGATTATAAATAATTACATCATAGATTATACCACCTTATATTTAACTAACTGAATAAGTACAGCCTGTCTTCAATTTCAAAAAAATGCTATGTAACCCGTCTACGATACGTTTTGTTATCGCAAATTGTTTTGATTGTCGTACCATGTCTGGTATTATGTAAACTTAGACGACGTCATAAAACAGTCACCTTGTAACTCGTAGGAACTACTAAACTGTGAGAATAACTATCAATTGTTTAGATTTTACTAGAATTCTCATTTAGCAATAAACTGACACAACCCTGTCACTTTGTCCGAAGGCATGCCGGTCGTCGAAACTAAGTCAGTCTAACCTTATCAATCTTGTTACCACTGTTTAGATTAAACTGATTTTACCCTTTATATCTTTGAAATATTAAAATTAAAATCAAATATAGTATCTTTCATTTAATCACTAGCTTTATTTACTCCTGGAGATAAGAGATAATTACGACTATCCACAGGTTTGGAAACCATATTCTAAGACCATAAAATGAGTTTTGTTTTTCGCATTTTCTTACGTCAAGCTAATTAATAAAATATATTATTATTATAAAAGTCCATTTTTACCATTCGTGTTCAATGACGTAAAATAAGTTATCCAAGATTGATAATAATAAATTCCGCCGTACAAACTGGAACTCATAACAAATTGTTCACGTTTAGTTTAATCCTAATAAGTGTAAAAAAATATTATTATGTTGTTAATTCCAGAAAAAAAGCCAAATCATTAAAAGAAAAAGCTAAAAAAGACTACGAAAAATCCCATAAACAGTATCAGAAACGTCAGAGCAAAGCCGAGATTATGGCGGAGAAGGAACTGAAAAAGTTAGCCAGGGAGTGGGAACAGGGCTACGCTGATGACGTGACGACCATGCCGCATCGACCCAGCAATGTTCTGTGGGCACTCAAACAGAAAATGACGAGGTCAACTAGCCATGGTAAGGAAATGCTGTGTGTTCAATGTTCCTTCCAAATCCATCCATCCATCCATACATATTATAAAAGGCTTTAAAGCCCTCGACGGATTTTCTTGGGATTGTTTTTACGCTACTTATTTTCTTTTCGTCGGGGATTTAAAATAAAGTTATTTAAACCTTTTTATATGTTACGTTTCTTATTTTGTATAGATGTTATCGTCGTGGGTTTTTTTCAAAATTTTTAATTTTGTTTTTTATTATATGTTACGTTTCTTATTTTGTATAGATGTTATCGTCGTGGGTTTTTTTCAAAATTTTTAATTTTGTTTTTTATTTTAAATATTTTCAAACAGCGCTATCTTACTAACTGTAAGTAACTCGTATAAAATTTTAAGAACCTTGACAGATAAATAAAAGTTTTATACTAAGTTATAGAAGAAACACATTTTTTTTTAATTTACTGTTGCAGTAAGTCTTATAACTTGAAATTATCATTAGAGTTTTCTTATTTTAAACTTCTTAAGAAGCGCCTTATCTTACCATGTAAGCTCTAGAATGAATGGAATTTGTATGGAGCTTCGACTATATTATATGTATTTTATTTTTTTGTTGACTTGTGTGCTCATCCGTCGCACAAAGGTCGCCGGAGCCCCGCTTCGCGGGGCTCTTACTTCTGGGTGGTGTGAAAAAAAAAAAACCCTAACCTCCTAACAGTCCGATTCGGATTGCTTTGAATCGGGGGGTGTTAAGTTTAGCTATCGCACATTGATTGCCGTAGCCGGATTGCCTTCGGCGTTAGCGCAGATTTCCACCTATAATAGCTTGTATCTCGAAAACGGTGCGTGCTATCGCAAAAATGATGAAAATTTGGTTACACCCCGAGCACGGGATACCTATAAGTTAGAATAAATAAGGTAGGTAGGTGTTTATATAACGTCAGTCTGGAATAAATTCTCACTCTTACTAATTTTTTTTAGGCTTATTATTGTATACCTCAATACTAATATTCAGTGATATAACAACACAAGATCGGTTTTCGGATTTTTTCCTTTACTTGTGCAACTTGTTATTGCTTCTGGCCAAATTTCATGATTCTAGGTCAACGGTAAGTTCCCTATAGAATATGATCGTCAAGATAAATCGTCAAAAATGGAGCATAAACAGTTGTATCTTTTGATTGCGTTAACTTAGAATTTTGATTTTTATTTTACGCTTAGGGTTTGCAGATCCAAGTAAATGATATTAATTTCAGCTTTATATCTCTATACGTTCTTGAGAAAAATATTCTAGACAGACGGACAGACAGACAGACAGACAGACATACAACGGAGTGATCCTATAAGGGTTCCGTTTTTTTCTTTTGAGGTACAGAACCCTAAAATTGCATAAACGGTCACCCATCTATGAACTGACCTTATCCGAAGTTGCTTAACCTCATGAGTGTAATCAATATCTCAGTACTACAATGCTACATGTCCCTATGCAGTAACAGGTCTAATTATTTTACAGATAACTGTAAATATAAGTTTGCTTAGTCTATTGCAGCGCCCCCTGGCGAAAAAATACAATATCGTGTATCCAAAAGTCATCCTCGATAAATCACAAATACATTACAGAAAACCGTATCGAAATCGCTTTAATCGTTTTAAAGATAGGAGGGCACAAAGGTTTCAACGAAATCAACATAGGTTTGCCTAGTCTATAGCAGCGCCCCCTGGCGAAAAAATACAAAATCTTGAATCAAAAAACAATCCTCGATAAATCACAAATACATTACAGAAAACCGTATCGAAATCAGTCTAATCGTTTTAAAGATAGAAGGGCACAAAGGATTCAATGAAATCAGTGTATTGTAGCGCCCCCTGGCGAGCTATTAACATAACACCTATCTAATAACCTGTCCCCAAGAGCCGCACACACTTTACAGAAAACCGCATCTAAATCGGTCAAACCGTTTCCGTGCTATAAGGCATTATGTTGGAACACACAAACACACAAACACACAGCCTCTCACCCCAAACGCATATACCGTCTCCGTTCCGTCGTGGGTAAAAAGGGATAAAAACGATTGTATGAACTTCTTTGTTTTTTAACTTATAGATTTGATTGTCATTCACATTTGCTTACCAAACTCCGGGAAAATCTCAATACTGGAATTTCATGATAGAAAAGCCCAATTCCATTTTCACCCGACCTGGGAATCGAACCCGAGGCCTCTTGCACAGCAGTCGTATACACTTCCCACTGCGCCACCAAGTCAGTTCGGAACCTTATACACATGTGATCAAAAACACAAATACGTGTTCCTTGCTTTTTTTTAAATTCTATCCCAAAGGGTATGAAATTGTGATAAAGACGTTTGAAAACTAAGTACTTAGTCGTTATTTTTTAGGTTTTTATGGACGGATAATAAGCAATTAGAATTTCAGTTAAGAAGTGAGTTGATGGGTTGATTTTGGTGTTTGAAGAACTTACCCTTAGGGATGAAATAGGTGTAAAAATTATTAGAAATTGATATGGATGTCGTTTTCTAGGTTTTCAGGGACGCTGATTACTAAAATGTTATCTATATTGACGTAAAATGAAATTTAACTTCTGTAGTAGGGTGTTGTGAAATTCATGAATTGCACTTAGAACAAAGCTCTATGTAATGTAATCTACGCGGACGAAGTCGCGGGCAAAAGTTTATTCAGCTTGAATATTTATCAAGTTTTCCTTGTTGGACCTTACTCGGACTTTTACAAAAATTGACGATTTGAAGTGATATTCTAACAAAAAATAGCATTTCATTTTCAACTATACCTAGTTTAACACCTAATTTAAACAATATTTATTGAAATATACATAGGTAATTAATAAAAAAAGATTGGATCTTTTACTTACAATAAGAAGATTTTTAATTTATACGACGTAAAAGTTACCCACTACTGTAACTATGCTGAGGACGGGCATAGGAAGGGTCTCCTGTCCTCTATCTAGAGAGCTAAGAGCGTTTAAGCCATAATCCGCACACACTGGTTGTTGGATATACACATAGTTTTTCTTCTTAGTCTATAAATATGAGAGTTGACTCACAATGTGTTTCTTCACTGCTAGCATATGTTAAGTCACTTGACTAGTATATATAAATTCCACAAAGTAAATTTCAAATTGGTACTGCCGACCTGAAACATACTGAACTGCCGCTACTTATCCATTTGGCGACGTTCTCGTTATATCTTAAATACTGACTAAAGCCTGCCTACATTCTAAAACAGGTAATCTCCTAGCAGACGAGCAGCCTCGTCCTACATACAGCACTCTAGTAGGCACTGTGAACTCCAGCGCGAGAGGCCGAGGCGCCGTCTACAAGAAGGCATTAGCTAGTAAACTGAAGAACAATACCCTCGGACGTAATACTCTCAATAATGATGACTTTAAAGTAAGTTAATAGCAATATTCTTTATTTATCATACGGTGGTAATGTCTCGCATGCATGCATGCAGCATGAATGGACCGGCACGTCCGGGGAAGTACTACCCTATCGCATAATATCGACACTAAGAGCTAAATTCACAGTCATTACTTTGTTTTACAGAATAGGCTTCTCAATATAAACTTCGAATGCCGAAATTTCCTTTATTTTTTTAAAGTTTACAGATTGTGCTTTGCTTTTACTAAGTAGTAAGTGTTGGTTTTGGTAAGTAAAGAAAGAGTTTGACAGGATTATGGAACTTCATATTGGTTGAAAGTTGATCTTTCCCTCAAAGTAAAGTCAAAGTGCGGTCTATGAATTTGTAGCAATATAATTATGCCATTGTGTTTCTTCCGGTAAGTGTAGAGCGCGATGCCCAATTTCTGCTGTCAATTCCCTTTGGTTTTCTTGTCCCCCTTTTTTCCCTTTTCTTTTTGGTAAGCACCGGCTTCGTTGTTTTTTTCGCATTGTTTAGTCAATGCTAAGAAAATACTATATAGAATAAAATATATATATAATATTCGTGGAAAGTAGTTACCACTTATCATCAGGTGGGCTGTTTGCTTGTCTGCCACTTCAGGCAATCAAAAATCCCTTATGGACCACACAAATATTTGCTGTTCGTGAATATCGAACTTACGACTTCGTGTTGAGCAGTCGCATACTACGACTGGCAGTCTAAAACTTACTTCCATCAGTCCCAGTGTCCCTATATACTAAGAAATATCATTATATGAGCATCTCTCTCTCTTTCAGATAGGAGAAATGGAGACAACAGGTCGTCGCTCAGTGACATCTCTCAGCGGGGTGCGTCGCGACAGTGAGGTTATATACGTGGGTACGTTCGGAGCTGGTCCCCAGCAGAGACAGCCTGTCGCTGACGTGTTCTCTGGCCGGAATGATGATACTCCTACTAAACCAGCACTTACTAGGTACGTACCTACAATACGTATCTCTGACCAGAATGATCAGACTGCTATTAAATTAGCACTTACTAAATACATTAATTTGTTTGCACCGAAAAAATGTATTGAAAAGTATCTTAACATTTTCACAGATATTTCTAGATTAGTCACACGCCTAAATATAATTATTTTGTATACTTGGTATCCCTATATTAGTCCCTATGCCAAAAATCGAATGTCGAAATACAGAATAAGCCCCCTGTACACATTTATAATATTTTTTGGAATGATTTTATCGTGGCTCGTGGCTAACTTTAGAAGTTAATGTCATATAATTGAAACAGGTCAGCCAGTCAGCCAGACTTCGCAGCAGTGAACGAAGACAGTGGTATAGGACAAGAGGTGATGTTGCAGGAACCGGCGAGCATATTTGAGAGGCCTGGCTTTGGGAGCGTTGCTTTTCGGTAAGATATTATTATATTATATATTTCAGACGTTTTCTTCCAGAGTTTGTTACTAATAGCATAATACAATGGAAACACAATACGATTAGGTAAATAAAATAATATAGAAACAAAATCGTACACACATTCACAGAAATTAGATGGGTTTATACGGTGTTGATAACAGACAGAAAACATACATTCGGACTTATTTCTCATTTCTGACAAACTCGATAATAATGTATTGGAGACTAGAGTCTCACCTCTTGAGACTATTAGATATGTGAGGGAGACAAACGAAAGGATTTTGTTTCCACATTTCAAACCCTATTTTTATTTATTTTTACGCCCCACAGTTTTTGATTTCGTATTAAAAATATCAAAAAATTACCATTCCCCCCCTCCCCTTATCTCTGAAGTTTGTGATGTGAAATATCCCAGTTAATACATGTTTATGTAAAAACGTCAGAAAAAAAAAAACGATGTTTCTAACTAGCACACTTTATGTCATGTCATAGTGTTAACAATAAGCGGTATGTTCTCCAGACGTTCAATAACAGCGACGCTGGGCGGCCTGGGCGGCGAGGACCTGTCCATCGGCTCGGCGGGGTCGCTGGCCGCGCGCCACGCCTACCAGCCCGCCGAGTGGACCTCCGAGCGATCCGGTGCGCACTACCATATATATCATACTAGCTTATATCTAAGTCAATTCTTTCATACAATTGAGATCGTATACCTACTTCCTATTTCGCTTCGTCAGGTAGCGGCTTGGTTGTGTTTTCTTTGCAGCCAATGCTAAAATAACTCAATTATATCTATGGGCCGCTTACCATGCCGGTCTGCCACGTCGGACAGTAAAAAAAGCAGTTGAATAAGAACCCCCTCCTTTTATGAATTCGGTTAAAATAAAAAAAAAACTTTTTTTTATAAAATGTTACTTATAAATTCCAGAAAGTTCCACAGTAACATCGGATGAAGAAAACGACGCCGATGAATCAGGATATGGCTCCCTCGAACGGTTTCTAACTGCTTGGGGTCTCTCACAATACGTACAAAAGTTTAAGGACGAACAAATAGACCTTGACGCCCTCATGTTACTTACCGAAGGAGATATGAAGTCTTTAGGACTACCCCTAGGACCTTACAGAAAGTTGGTAACAGCCGTCCAAGAAAGAAAGCAGGCCTTTTCTAATCCAGGACCTATTATTGATACAGCTCTTTGATTCGTTCGGTTTGTAGTTAATTCGTATTTTTAAACCAGTTTTGTGACAGAATTAATTTATGGTTTGACAGAATTTGTAAGATACAATGCAGATTTTCAATTTTTACCTCTATTGAATGAATATGATAAAGTTAAAAATTATATTTTTCATCTTACACAATTATACTGAGTTTCCAGATAAATGGGATACCTATTTAAATGAGTACAAGAACTTATTAAACACTATAACAACCGATCATGGATTGAGCACATCATCAACTGTTATATCGTTTAGTTATTCGGTTAATTTTTAATACATAATATTATTATGTTTTTAATTGTTTCCTTAAAATAGATTTTACTTAAAAGAAATAAAAAAAATTGCATATTACTTTAACGTCGCGTAATATAAATGTAAATTTTAAGATTTTAAAAGGAAATCAATTATTTACATTTAAAATCTGTTTGTTACATTTTTCAGTTGCCAAGTATTAATTAGGCCTCTCCACGCGCCATAACACTCGATCCTCCGCCTTCCGCATCCAGTCAGACCCGGCGACCTTTTTCAGGTCATCGGTCCACCTAGCTGGAGGGATAGATAGATAGATAGAAGTATTAATTAATTCGTAAAAAATACGTGTCCCATTTGTCTGTTTAAAAGAAATAAATGTTCACTTTCCGACGACTACACCTTCATACTCCATAATTAATATTAGGTATAAATATAAAAATGTATTTGTTTATTAGCAATTGAAATGAATGATGAACCAAGTTTTTCTTACGTACTTTTATGAAAATTATGTGAGTTAGATCCTTTTTCCACCATTTCAATTTTAGACCAAGATTTTAGTCCTTAGATACAATAATGATATATTTAATTAAAATATTAATTGTCATATAAAATGCCTATGTCCAGCAGTGGACAATGATGATTATTATTCTAACATATACCTACTTTAATATATAATATAATTACAATATTCTAATATAAATTGACAGACATTCGATTGTAACATCAAATATAATATGTACTATAATTATTATTATTCCAATATCTGCTATAATTGTATGGTCCCAAATCCAAACTCGACTTCGTAATTCATTATTTATTTGAGAGAAGATATATCTAGAAAGAAAATCTTGAGAACATCCTCGGAATCATCGTTGTCAAATGTATGAAGACAAACAATAGCGACTATATTTAATTTAAGAATTTTTTTTTTCGCCAAATAGAGGTGATACATAGCAATGTAGGTATCACTTCTTCTCTCATTATTATAATATTATATTTAAATGTCTGTGTCTCAATTTTGAATTCTGCAGAAATTCGCATAAATTTCAAGATTTTTCTTTTTATATGAAATAAACTTACTATTAGATATTCAATCTTGAAACATTTGACAGCGATAACATACTATTTGTACTATGGCGATAACGATATCGAGTACACTCGGGCCGAAATCAATGTAACAACTACAGTGTTTGTAAACAAAGATTTAATATAAATTGTAAGATTTAATTTAAAATATAATTTCTTATGCGGATATCAGTGGCATTCAGTTGTAACTTCTTAATAAAAATTACAACTACATAACTTAGTTTTATTATTTTAATTGGTTTTACAAAAGCAGACATTAAAAAAAGTCTAATGATGCTATTGTTGATTCTACATTGATTTTGGCCCGAGTATAATCACATAATGTTAGGTTTAGGTTCGGCCTATGTCCAGTAGTGAACGTCATTGGGCTGATATGATGATAATAATCAAATTTCGCGATTCCAACTCGGCCCTTTGATCATCTACAGGGGATTGATCATACATAGTTGGTCATTGTGTTATATTTTTATTTATATAGGATCATTGTGTGATATAGGTCCTTGGCCTACACCTCCATAGGAAAAGTTTCGTCCTAGAACTTTGAATTACGTTTGCCTTTAATTAAAAATATTATTATTAAACTCCATAAATAAATTAGTGCCTCATGAAATGTGATAATAATGTTGAACCATTCCATCCATTGTAATGACCACCAACGCCATATTAAATGATTTTGTATAGATTTTTAATTATACATTTTGTATGAAAAATATTGTATTTTATTTTAATACTAGCTTTTGCCCGCGACTTCGTCCGCGTAGATTTCGACATTTACATAGATCTTTGTTTTAAGTGCAATTCATGAATTTTCATGTACCTATCACCCCACTACTAATTTAATTTTACGTCAAAATAGATAACATTTTCGTAATCAGCGTCCCACAAAATGACATGAACACAATGAAAATGACATTCATATCAATTTCTAATAATTTTCATTCCCATTTCATTCCTTAGGGTATGTTTTTCAAACACCAAAAAGTAGCCATTAACTCACTTCTTAATTGAAGTTCTTATTGCGTATTATCCGTCCATAGAAACCTAAAAATAACGACTAAGTACTTAGTTTTTAAACGCCTTTATCACAATTTCATTTCCTTTGGCATAGAATTTAAAAAAAAAAGCAAAGAGCACGTATTTGTGTTTTTGATCACATGTATAAAACACGCAATACAATTTCTTCATATAAACTTTCGTGCCCTGTTTGACCCCTTTAGGGGTTGAATTTTATTTTATGTAAATAATATTTTCGTTATCAGCGTCCTTGAAAACATGAAAAGACCTTATTACTATTTTTCCTGATTATTGACCTTTAATTTCTTAGAAAAAACTCAAACAAAATACCTACATGTCAAAACAATTTGAATAGTTTAATTTCGTGTATTCTTTTTAATAGATAAAGACTGTACAATGATTGGCACCCGGAAATAAAAACCTATTTATTCAGGTAATCATGGTTTTATGAAGAAAAAAATATAAAATTCTAAATTGTTTCGAAAAGTACAGTAATTGGCATCAAAAGTACAGTTATTAACAACTAAGTATCCGTCATTGGCACTAAATATTAATAAGCATTTTTAGGGTTCCGTAGTTAAAATGGCAAAAACAGAACATAGCATAAATGGTCCCCCCCCCCTCTCTCTTTTGACATGGAAGAGGCAGGTTTTTTGTGCTATAGCAATTCTTAATATTCGTTTTTAAAATACATAGTGCCAAAGACTGACGAGATGCCAACAATAGTACCTATAGTTTACCCTATTTCAAAATTGAACATGTCAAATTTTGAAGTTTTTAGCATTGAGTTGTTTTTAGTAACCATAGTTACGAAAACTGTACTACATAAAATGAAAATCCTGTTATTAACCCCGTTAGGGGATGAATTTCAATAAAATACGAAACAGGTCTTTCATCAATTCTGATAAACAATGTTTATGCAAAATTGGAAGTAGATTGGACCAAGGAATCACGTTGTTCCATACAAACGTTACCCCCCATTTTCACCCCCTTAGGGGTAGAATTTCGGAAAATCCTTTCTTATCGGATGCTTACGTCATACAAAGAACACATCCTCCAAGTTTCAGGTCTTTACAATCAGCGGTGTAGGCAGTGCGTTGATCCGTCAGTCAGTCATTCAGGACAAAGCATTTTATATGTATAGATTAAACGTCTACATTAGTACTGTTTATATCTAACTTAGTTATATGAGTGTTCTAGGTTTAAATGTCTATGGAAAACAGATGAGAAATTATACGGTTTCTCATTCAACGTTGATCTTAGGCCTTTTTTTCCAAAACCTTTTCGTTCACAGTTTTCGTCTAATACAAGCTAACATAGATATGAACACCAAGAAATAATAAAACAACAAAATATTTAAAATTATTTTTATTAAAGGAAGTTTTAAATACATTTAAAAATACTCTATCAATTATCGTAATGTATAACCCTAGTGATTAATTTACATGTAATTCATCACTAACTAATTGGTACTATACCTCGACGATTTTGACTAAAACCATTGTATACAAAAATCTAAAGAACAATACCATATTATGCTAGCGTATCAAAGGGACGGTTTTCACGATTTGACATCCTAACCACACAAAGTTATAAATTGAACTACACCAAAGAAATAGGGATATATCAATAAGAAAAATATATCATATTTCTTCCAACCACAGAATTACCTACATTGCATTATTGTTTTGTGTACAAAAATATAATCTAACTATACTACCTACATTAAATTAGAATAAGATATGTTTAAACAGTACAAATGAGCAATATTTATTACATAGAAGGCACAATACTTTCAGATATATTGATCAGAGTAAATAAGTCGAATTTTAAAAACTATATAATTATGTATCCAAAAATCTATAAATTCTTAGATTTTAACTTAGGTACTATAAGAATTTGTTTCATTTCTGTATGTTATGGCGGAGTGTTCACTTACTTACTCCTAATTACAGCATCTCTCATACATTGTTAAAATAACTGATCATTTACTAAATTCGTAGCAGAGATTTGTTCGATAATGTCGCTTAATCGCATGGAAACGTCTAGATTCAGTGGTGTCAGAGTTTCGTAAAGCCGTGCGCAGAGCCGGGGCACCAGTTCCAGTCCCGACATATACAACTTGTCGAGCGAGCGATGAACTGGCGCCGCAGCAAACATAAAACGTGCCAATAGTCATAAGAATTATTATCTCTCAACCAGATTCGGGCCACCCATTCTAAAAGGCAGTGTATGAATACTTCAATAGACAAGAGACTTTCAAAATGAATCATGGGTTGTGGCGTCATACACTGTACGGCAATAATCGAAACTCGTTACCATTGCATTTCAGTAATGTGTCACCTACACCCGCGCGGGATTCAATACATGAACGCTAGATACAAGTTGTTGTGGTTCGAGGACTTCCTCTTCTTGTTGTACTGACGGTAGCGGCCGAAGCGACACCCGTCGTCGTGGTAGTACGTGTACTCGGGGTACGGGATGTACGCGCCCGTGGCGGGCTCCAGCGGGACCATGATGGGCAGGTCCGACATGGACGCCGGACGGTCGAACGACGAGCCCGAGTCCGAGCCCTTCGGCTCAGCGTACTGAGGGCTTCCGCTCTCTATTTGGTTTTCGACGTCCTGACTTTGATTGCACACGGGAACGCTACGGCTGGTGTCCGCCGAGATGTTCGATCGTGATCTAAGGATCGGTCGCGTCGACGAAAAGTCAGTAGAGTGCTGCAGACTCTTGGAGCGCGGCCTCACCGTGTTGGGAGGCGTCTCGTCAATACGTGAGAGCGTGTGTCGTCGAACAGGCCGGTACACCTTCCTGTCGCCGAGCTTCGGCCGTTTGATCTTGCGGTGGGAGTTGTATGTCTCTAGGGAGGAGGGGAGGGAGGGAGCAGGTTGGGGCTGGACGGGGCTTGGGTTACGCGCGGGTGCCTGCGGGGCGGGGGCGTTGGCGAAGTGTGCCGCCACGAGGTCCCTCATCTGGTCACATGCTCAGTAGTTGTAGGGGCCGTACTGGGAGCCGTGGTAGTAGGGGCCAGGGTACGCTTGAGGAGGAGGGTAGCCCGCGTACGCGTACTGCTGCTTCTGGGGGTACACTGTGAAACCAGGGAAACTTAAGTCAGACATAAATTTATACTTTTTTTAAATTGATAATTGGATTAAACCAAATTTTTTATACAAATTTTATTTAATTATTAATACATTTCAAAATTAGTTATATCTGCAATGGTAATAATAATAATTTTATTTTTCCATAAATGCGTTCACAAAGCCTGTGGAACAGACTTGAACACCACATTAGAACATTTACCCTGCATAGTGTGGAACTTCAAAAATAATAACAATTTTAATAAGTACTATTAGATACGAAATTCCCACGTTATTGTTATAGAAATTCAGTTTTTATATCGAAACATTCATTGTGGGACGTTTACACACTTATATAAAATTTAGAAAATAATTTAGTAAAAATCCAAACCAGAGACATCATGCGTTCAGTCCACCTGCTTGAAAAATATTTACAATAGATGTTTAGTATTGCATTAATTTGATTTTCTAGAAGCGATAGAAGTTCAGTGTTGATCCAGCCGAATATGTACCTAGGTACTTGAAATGTTTTTGAAAATGACTGTTTAGATAATATAATTTATCAATTATTTAGAAATCAACTGATTTTGTAGTAGGTACCTACTTAATATGCTGAATAAACAATTTTATTTATTATTTATGTAAGTACTTCTTTTATATTACCTAATGCTGCCATTTTTGTATTTTAATTCGAGAATGACAAAGTCGATTCTGTGATACGATTACTTATATACAAAGATACAAATAAAATCTTTCAAACTAAATTGTGCTTCACTTTTCTGAAACTAAACATGAGCAAATGAGCTGAGCTTGATTTAAGCATACCCGGCATGAGGTACTGCATATTAAGCGCCTCCTCCCGTTCCCGCTCGCCGCGCAAGCAAATGGCCGCCGACGAGAACAAGATGGCGGACAGCAGAGACAGGCCCACGCCGCACCACGCGACCATGTACGACCAGTCGTACCACACGCGACAGCTGTCACGTAATATCTGGTTTATACCGGTTTATCGAACATATTAAATTTTGTGGGTATTTTACAGCAAAAGTGTTTTGGACATTGTAGGTTTATGTTTATTTATGCGTGACATGTAAATAAGTTCCGATTATCGTGTGTGTGTATGTGTATATGTGAGTGTTTGCGTGTGTGTGTCATGAATTGCGAATAGATAGATTTAATGTATAATAGTTGTTGAAATTTAATGTAGTTTTGACCAAGTTGCGTTCAGTAGGTATGTACAACACCATTGTTAATATATTATTCGTAAGCATGTTAGTATTGCGTTGGCGTAAACCAGATATTATGAGATAGCATTATATTTATATGCATTAACGACCGGTCGCATTGCCGCCGTGTTATACGCAGTAGCCAAGTTTCATAGAAACATGAAAAAAAAGAGAAAAGCCTTTTGTTAGTATGAGATACTTACATGATTTTTACTTAAAACTAAGTTATTTATGTCTTAGCTAAAAAGAAATAGGTGTGCGTAGGTAGGTCTTGTATAAAAATTACTTTTATTTAAATAAATAGTATTTAACTTCACTTATACCAAACGCACACTTATTTACCTATAAGTAAGCTAAAATTAATCAATAAAAGTCGAAGATAATATTATACAAAAGATATCATGATTGACAACCTCTACCGCCAAGCGTTACAAGATGGCCGCTTTTCAAAATGGCGGTCTAACCTGGCATTATGTACTGCACGTTATTCTGTTGTTCCCGCCTTTTCTCTTTGCTCAAGCAAATGGCGGCCGAGAAGAATAAAATTGAGCTGCCGAAGGAAACACCAACAGACAGCCACGCGAGAATGTACGACCAATCGTACCAGATTGACGAGTTGTCTTTTAGCACCTGAGTTTTGAATGGATATAAGTAATTTAAGTATCTACAGAACTTAAATAAGGTTGGTAGAAAGTCATTAATAAATGTATGTTTCCTAAAATACAAATACAAGTCGAGTCAAAAAGTTTACAGAGAGTTTTTCTACTCGTAAAAACTCTCTTAGCTCTCTCTCGGTAGCTTATTTTTCAAACATTGAGAGATTGTTGCTAAATTGACTCGACTAATATTAAGTAGGTTTAATAACATTATCTATTACTAACCTACAGCTAATTAGATATAACTAATAAAATTATACAGAGATACGTAGATGTATAAAAATAATCTACAAAATATATAGGCAGATACCTAATGATGCAGTTAAGTACCTAAAATAATTTGACGTGATCGCTCAAAGGTCTTATTTAAAATCACTCTATGCTATTTTACACAGGTTAAATTGCCGAGTAGGTAAGTAACTAAATTCTGAAGCTTTCTTTCTTAAGTGTGTTGGATTGTTAGTTCCCCTATTCAGGCAAGGTATATGTTGGGTGTCCTCACCAAAACAAAGAACTGTTGATCTACCACGTCTCGGAAAGGCGGTACTAGTAATTATGCTAGCCCGATCAGGAAAAACGTGGGTTTGATATACATAATGATTGCTTGAATTCATAATAATCACTAATTAATAAAATGAATACGAATAGAAGAATATATTGGTATATAATGGGTAAACTGCATTATGGAATAGCAACTATACAAATCTCATTTTTTCTTTATTATATTTTAGAAAAATATGAATATGAAAATTACGTAACATTAGGTACCTACACTAAAACAAATGCCAAATAGTGTGTTCAACGACAAACTTCTCATTGAACTTTAAATTTTACTCAACTGATATCACCTTCAGCCTATTTCAGCGCTATGAATATTAACCTTAGCTTGATCCATACATAACTCTATCTCATGATAATTACAAGCAGTGCTTACATTGGGCCACAGTTGATAGAACTCCACGCCTACAACTTTTTCCTTCTCGTAGAACTCCACTCCGTGCCATAATGCCATCGCACCCGCTGCTAGTAAACCTGAAATTTTATAACATTTCTGTTAGTCATTATCTTCGTAAAATACTTCCCCGGTCAAGAGTCAAGACAATTGACTATCATAATATTTAGCGTCTTACTGTAAAGTAACATATGTTACTTTTCACACAGGCCGCTAGGTCCAAGGCGTCGTCACACTTTGATCCTAATTTGGCTGTACTACATTCGAAACTAAGTTCTGGAGGGTTGAAAAATAATAAAAGCCAACTTACATGTGACAAGCATGAGTATAGCAGTGGCAGTGATGTTGCCAGGGCTGCGCTTCCAGCAGCCGACGACGCCGGTCCAGAACGCGATGAACAGAGACAGGAACGCTACTATGAACAATGCCACCGTCGAACGCGCCATGTGTAGCCTGTAACGTGATAGAACATCTTCTATATTCTCCTCCTTAGATCATATTCCTCATTACTAAGAGTCGTGACCTGGACGTATTACTTTTCGAACAACTTTCCACTAGTTAAGATGTTTGGCAGTAAGTAGGTATGGTTTCGTGGATCTTTTTGTAAGTGGACAGATCAGATGCGTGATCTGATCTGTCCAGCGCATGGGATTCATTCTTTTTGGTCGCTTCCATTTTACATATCTAGACATTTTTCTTAAGTGAATATATATTTATTACTTATTGTTACAAATTACCTCTCAACTATATTGTGAACGAGGTATAAAATAGCACAATACCTAATCAACGAACAAACCGGCTTGAAGATTAATAGTCCGATTATAATTTATTGTTTAAAGCAACGAGTTACAAAATGACTTTTAGGACAATATGTCGATTGATTTCAATGCTCCAATAATTTCAATAGTTTTATGTTGGGCGTAGTCTGAATTGGTTTTCAATGGATACAAGGTCTGTGGGTCTTTAACGTTTCGATAAAAAATTAAAAATGATTGTTTTTTATTCAATGAAGCCTTGTAGGCAACTTACCATTGAAGCAAGCTCTTTAATATTATAATGTACGGCCGGTCTAAAACTTCGTACGGTAACGAAAGTTCAACGTCATGTCGGTCGACTGTTTATAAAAAACTTCATTTATATCCCTAATGCGCTTTTTCGTGACGTAAGTAATGTAATGTCATGTTAAGTTACCTGTTCATCGCGTCATCTGAAAGCCCTTTTGTTTCGTTGTTTTCGTCTGGTATGAAGTAGTCCACATTGCTGCAGTGAGTCTCAACTGGTGATAGGTAGATTTCAACTGTAATAGAAGAAACATGATTTAAGTATTTTTGTTATTACTTAGCAGTATAAATACAATTTGTGTCCATTAGTTTCATGTTTGTAAAGCTCCCACACACACACAGGGCCTGTTCCCTAGTGCGGGCGTTGTCTTTTTAAAAGAAAAAAAAAAAAAAAAAAATTACAGTGTTTTTACAACAACAGTTTCGAATAACATAATAATGTTATGCTCAATGCTGTTGTACTAATTTGTTCGTCACGTCTTACTTGTAACTGCGTGTAAGGGTTAGTAGGGTCAGTTAAGGTTATGTTAGCCCTTTTTGAAGAACTCCACACTGTAGTTCCTTGGAAAAAACCACAGCAGGAGGTTTATTCTACAGCCGTACATATAGGTATGGATTAGGTATAAACATCGTTGATTATACATGTTAGGTTACATCAATTCCTTTGGTTCCTATTGATGTAATTTTCCTATTGATTAACCATACCATAACTGGTTGAAGTAGCAAAGAAGCCCCTTCTAGCGCAATAAAAAATAATAATAATACATCAAAAGCTGTTTATCTTCTAAACATTGACAGGTCTTTGTCTATTTATTTTTATAAGCTACGTTCGTGAGGTCGTCTTTTTTACGATAATTTGCAGAATTCAATGATTACGCTGCGTTTCCTTGTCTGTAGTGGGTTAGGTTTCTGCGATTTATTTAATTGGTTGTAGTTCTTGGTAGAATCATTCGTTTACTTGTCTTATTTAACTGATAAATTAAGTATGTAAATTGTTTCTACAATTCTTAAAAGTAACTGCGTATTTATACTGGCATTTCTACAGATGCACCCTTAAACGATCACTGTTTAATGGCAATATGAAAACGATTTATAGACACAACTATAAAGTGGTGGCTGATGAGGTTTTTTTGTTTTAATTCTGAAATAGTCCTAGATTTATATTTTATACAAACATTAATTTCGATCTAAAGAGTGACCATTTGGCCTTCGAGTTAAAATCGTAGTTGTACATTTTAGAGTGCATCTTACGGAACAAGAATATTGTACGAAATAGTTCCACGTTTGTTTCACAACCGATCTACCGAACTCGGCTGAACGGTAATACATGTTTTAAGAAGTGTACCGGCCTGATTCAAAACTTTTACATCACATTTATAATTCAAGAATTTCGCGCGCTCTTTGTACACACCTGCACATATTTTCTTTATATCTCCAATCAAAATAAAACTCTTATAAATCTACATAGAGTCCAAAATTGCCTTTCTTAATTCTTACTCTTATGTATTGAAGCAGGAAGCGCTTGATCTCGTCATCAATGGGCGTGAAGTGAAGCCGCTCACATTTCACAAGCTATTGTCTACACGCCTCATGGCGAGCATTATACACAATAGAAGACTAATAACAATTATTAAAATCAAAAATATCTCGAAGACTCGCAATTTTTTTTTTGGACTTAAACGTGGTTTTAATTGGTTTAATTGGTAAAAACATTAAAATATAGAAACTGACTACGAAATGCTGGAAAGTAAATTTTATTTAATTACCTAAGTATCTAAGTATTAACTTAAAGAAAAGTTTAGAGTAATTTTTAAAATCATCACTTTAGTTGTCAGCAGACTCAGCAGTCAGCACACACAAGCAATACCTACCTACCATTTATACTCTTTGCTTTGTTACCTACAAAAATAAAATTTATTAGCTGATTAAAAAAAAAGTTAAAATCCTACAAAATAATAAAACCAAAATAGGTAGTTAAACAAGGAGGTCGTTCTTGTTCACGTAATTAAAATGCGTGTTATTCAAAATTAGAACGACAAAAAGTATCGAGTCATTTTTTAAATAAGTACAGTCCAGCTAACTATAATGACAGACAGCTTCCTCTGATTAAACTTTATTTATAAATATGAACGTATCTGTTTGAAGTTTTGATTAAAGATAATCAAATAATAGAGATAAATCCGCTAAAATACGCCATTGTTAATGGTTCTCAGCAAGACCATTCACTTAGCTAAATGGCTTTTCTTTTTAACTCCATTCAAATCCGCTGTTGTGTTCCAAATGACAAATAAACGGGTTTCGAAAAATAATAGTGGTCACTTTGCTACTGCTTACAGATAGATAGAGAAAATATATAATTATACAGAGATAGTTTAGATTAGTATATATTGGATATACCTTCTCATAGTAGGTTAATATAGCAACAATTTTTAAGTGGTTGTAATATGGCTACACGGGTAGGTAAGTTATGAAAAATGTAATCATCAACAATCAATGAAAAAAATGTGTTAATGACAGATTACTGCTAATTGGCGCCTCTGAGTGCGGCAGTTAGTAAATATTCATGGAAATGTTACCACTTATGTACCTTTTTGGAAGTTGGTACCTATACTTTTTTATTAACCTACGAACTATCAACATTCTCTAAACATTATCGAACGAGACATGTTACGTCTAATATTTTGACAGCACATCATAACTGATCATAACTTTCAAATACAAGGTCAACCAACAAATTAGTATTTAAATTCTAGTAGCTATTGTCATTTGTTTATCAGTTTCATTTGAATATTCAATGAGTATCAATATTAATGGTGACATTGTTCTACCTACATGACCATGGTATGCAACATGCACTCGCGAATTATGATGTGGTACAAGTATGACAAACTGACTGGTTTTTGGAAGTTACTACAAGTGCAAATGGATGTTTAATCTTGATGAAATTTAATTAAATCACATTAAACTCTCGCTTTGTCACTTATTTCAATTGCCAATGGCAAAATTCTGTTTTAATAATAATATTCTACCACATTGACACAGCGCCATCTAGTCCCAAATTAAGCAATTATATTTGCTTGTGTTCTGGGTACTAAACAACTGATATACTACTTAAATACATTTTTTTTTTGTAAATACATACATATTATAGATAAATTACACCCAGACACAGAAAAACCTTTATGCTCCTCACACAAAGATTTGTCCTGGGTGGGGATCGAACCCACGACCTCCGGTTTAGCAGTCAGGGTCACTAACCACTAGACCAACAGGCCAGTCAAAGTCAGTTTTGAAATATTATATGGTACTTTAAGTAATTTTAAAAGAAAAAAATAAGGTTTAACGTTTTTTATCATCCATGTAGGTACATAACGTGTATTTTTGGAGAAGTTACAGAAAAATTACTAAATAAAACATTTGAATCCCAATATACTAATTTGACAGTTTTGTATTGTTACTACAATTTACTTTGCGTGTTACTTGAGAGATTTTTTTTATTACCAGATACTATAACCGCTATAGTCGGTACCTTACTGTAAGAAATTAGTAAAACAGAGAGCTATATACTGTATAACAAGTATACTAGCAAATATATACAACAAACCCAATCAACACCTTGCACATTGTGTCCACATTCCTTCACATTCCTCCATTTATATTCAAGAAACGCTGCACTCGCATCGCTTGGCCCACACCCAAATACAGAGACTAACAAATAGGTGACCGGGTTCCGCGACATTTGGTCGATCTGTAGGCGAACGTGGCGAAAGTTCGCGTGTCCTTCTTACGCACTAACTCGAGCAGGTGTTTGGATTAACAACTGGTGAATGTAATACCAAGCTCAATAGCCTATATAACTATTTATTTATTTATTTAGTTTATTGGCCAACCAACAGTAGTTTACACTAAAAAAGTACATTATTAATTTACAATTAATTTATAAAAATGTAACTACCTTTTACAGGAAAGCACCGCATGCACTATTGCTACTAGCAGTAAAATATTAAGAATTTAAAATAAATAAGTAATAGTAAATAATTAATTATTGACAATATACATAATAAGAAATAAATAAATTGAATTTGAAAAATTTAAATAATTATATATATACTATAATTACGATTAACTATATTAAAGAACGTTTAATTATTACAAACAGTGGCGTAATGGTTAAAATGAATGCCTCGTCACTAATATTGCCGTGCCGGGTGTCCTGGTTTTTTTTATTTCTTGGTATCGAAGAGACCTTTCTTGGCAAACTAAGACAAATATTGAGGTCATTCATAGATTTTGTTTCGAGGCTGGGTGTACTTGGTCGGACCATTAATTATATGTTTGTAAAGTCCCGTGCGGTACAGGGGTTACAGTAAAGTACAGTAGGAGCATCCACGTTACGTAAAAAACAATTTAAACCAGACTGGCGAATCAATATGTATCGAAAAGAACACATTGGCGAAATAAGAACCGGAACGCCCTTGCATAATTTAAAAAATCGTGTTTGACGTCTGTCTATTATTTTTTTGAAAGTCGCTTACGCAAAAAGGATACTAATAATGTATGTATTACATTTATAAATAGTTTTGTTGTTGTTACCTACGTACCTATACATAAATCATTTATGAAAATTGGTTACCTTTTAGACTGAACTACATAACCAAGTGCGTATTTGAAGCTCAACTAACTTTAATACCGCTTAGCAACTAGACAACTATATTGTAAGTAATTAGGTAATACAAGTAGCAAAGTAAATGTACAATATACCGAATTATATATTTGCATAGGTAGGATAATTACTAAAATTCTTCTATCGAATTGCCGTGAAGTTTTTGTTATAAAGTATTTTGTCACCAGAGCCGAAACTGTCATAAGACTTTTTTTAACTTCTTCAAAGATTAACTTGAGGCTATCGAAGGCGGGAATGTGAAATTTTAAAATCAGCAACGAGGCACCATTTGGATAGCCTAAGTCAAAAATCGAATTTTCAATACAAATGTGTAATCAAAGACATCAACGCGAAATAAAAATACAGGCTTATAATTTATTTTCACTGTTGAACGTTTCTATAAGATTTTAATCCGTTTCAAAATAAATTTTAGAGGTCAAATGTATTAGTGATATTATTTGAAAATGTAATTCACATATCGCTTCCATACGCTCTAACTCTACGTCATGTGGCTTTTTTACTTACCGCTAACATAACAGAAACGACAAAAAAGTACTAATTACAGCGTAACGAGGCTTGCTTATTAGAACATTACATAACAGCTGAGGCAAATAGTTAATTACCTTATCTATTAATATTTGATTCTCGTCTTTTCTAAAACCATTACCACTCGCGTAATTTAACATCAAAGTCATCAGAATTTTCAAATAACAATAAAAATATTAAAAAACTTCCTCATTCTGTATGTATTCGTATTACACAACTATTCGTGTTATATAAAGTTCAGTGGTTTTACACGTTTTTGTTTTGTGAGTCTGTATAAAAATGAAAAAGAAAGTAAGCTAAATGCTCATTATACTTATTTAATTTATAAAAATCATGCTTATAAAATACGGACCTACAAATGTCAGCAGCAGCACCTAATATAAAATATTTTCAACTTATACACATCTTAAATTATTATGCAACGGGTCCATGTCTTAAGTATTCTTGGGTAAATGCCAAATAAAAAAGAAGAATTACATGACTACTGTCTCCTGTAAATAGAATAAAAAAGACTTAGCTAAAACTTTTTGTATAGGTAACCCTGGTCAAAGAAAACCTGTAACTTATTAGTTATTTTAGTAGTAAAAGTGCACCAATGCGGATAATTACCTAATCTATAATTCACCCGTAGTCAACATTAATAAAGAATTTAATTATTAATTAATTATTTAATTATAATTTAATCTTAAATAATTAATCCCATCAAAAATCCTTACCACCTTAAGATAATCAAATAGGAAGGATTGAGTTTAAAATGTTTTACCATTTCACGAAATGATAAAGCTATAACTGATAACAGATTAATGAATTCTTCCTCACATATAAATAACTAACTACTTGGAAGTTCGTATTTGGAAGCTCCTATTTCAAAGTGTTTTTCGAAAATTTCATGCGTTTGTGTTAAATAGATTTTGAGTAATCGGTGTATCAAAAGTGGCTTCATATGGTTCGTGCAATACTACATACGCCTGCGTCTGTCAGATTGAACCTTGTCTACTGACACGCGGCCGCGTTCGTTGATTTATTCAACTGGACCGCACGCATTATGCCAATACGACAATTTTGTATAATAGTAGATACATTTGCAAATAAATAAAAAAGAAACGAAAGCGAAAGAAACTGACAGGAAACAAAACAAGATGGCCACCATATTTCCACGGCTCACTTTTCCCGCCAATTATCAGCCAGTTTACTTTCTCATTTTCCAGTGTACTTAGAAAGGCTGATGGAGCTATAGTGGCAAAACTAAACATCTGCCACTTCGATATGTTAATTCTGACCTCAGCGATGACTCGATGACCAAGGTGTGGTGCAAATGAAAAATGTTTAAATATATTGGCTAGTGGAACAAAGAAAGTTTGTTCTCCTTTAAATACCCTGGGTAAGCAATTAAATATTTATTAAAAATAATAGCTCTAATACACGTAGCTTGTAGAGTTGAGAGTATTTTAGAAGTATTTTATTGCCAGACTCATCAATTAATTAAAACTATGTATTAATACATTGATTTAATTGAGAGAAAAATATTATAAAGCTCGTGTTTGTATTTTTGTTTATTTATGGATATACACTTTTTTTTTGGTATATGAAATAGGAACTGAGCTGAATTAGGAGCCTTTTAGGTTTTTTCACATATCATCTACAAAATTATCTAAATTGACCCCTATTATACCACCCTATTGTTGGTTTATAAGATTTAGGTATATCTGCGGGGCTCTGTGGTTTATAAATAAATGGATTTGATTTGATTTATTCCATTGTGGGCAAAAAGTTGACATGGTTTTTAATTTATCAATCATAAAAACGTTTTATAGTCAGGCAAAGTAAAGTTTAAAGAACCGATTAAACCGCACGTCAGGTTTCAATACTAACTCCAACCAAGTACGATTAGCCAATTCTAAAAAGCAATAATCGTAACAACGAATACACATACCTGTTTACAAATTACAAGTTCGTTTTGCGAAATAAACACTACATAAATACATATGTACACATTTACAATGCATTGAATTTGAATGTTATTTGACTCATAACAATTTATTTTAAGACTTCAAGAACACATCGTAAATAATAATAATAATATATAATATTCTACCACATTCACACAGCGCCATCTAGTCCCAAAGTAAGCAATTATATTTGCTTGTGTTATGGGTACTAAACAACTGATAAACTACTTAAATACATTTTTTTTTTGTAAATACATACATATTATAGTTAAATCTAAGGTCAACTAACTAACAACTAACAATAATTAATTTAAGATTAAGGGCTTATTTACATGACGCATTTTAAAAACGACTACTATACTACCCCATTTCAACCCGTGAGTGTCGTTAAAGGCGACTAAGGGAGTAGAACCTTATGTAGGCTCTTGCCTGCATAAGGTTTACCCTTAGTCTCCTAGAGGCAGAGCTCTAGGAAAAAAGAAAAAGAAAATTCGAAACAAACCAACCCGTCTGGGCCGCTGCTATCACGCTTGATATTAAATGCCTTCCACAATATTTGAAGGATGATGATGATTTTGAAAACTATATTATATAGTACCTATATTATGTTACCATTTTCTAATTTGCCTGTGGAAAAAGAGATGGCAGGAGCTACTATAAAAAAGGTTTTTTATAATATCGATTCCTTGGTTAAACAAGTGATATGGTTCATGATAATTAGTTCGATCATTTCATGTCACGTAAAAGCAACAAAGAGACACTTCCAAGCCGATATTAGTTAGGACGCATGCTGAATTTCAAGCATGTTAGCATGTGCCTTACTCTATCAAAAAATAAACGGAACAGCTTGTACGAAAATATAAAACAAGTGGATCGTGTGTACATAATTGGGTAATTGCTATCGCCATCCAGTGTATGCTCACGCATTCATTGGTACGTAATCGGGTTAGCGTGATCACTGGATCACTGATTTGCGGACGTGACTGGACATCTTAGCAAGTCACTGGCTATTCAAAAGTACTCCAAGATCAGTTTATCTATAATCAATTAGCTCTACTTTAGCTATCTATATCTTACTAGCTTTCGCCAGCGTAGTATGTCGATAAAAAGTAGCCTATGTTCTATTCCAGACTATAATCTATCTGTATGCCAAATATCATACAGATCGTTTCAGCCGTTCTGTCGTAATAGAGTAACAAATATCAAAACTAACTTTTGTATTTATAATATTAGTAAGATAAGGCGAAGTTAAGCAACACTGCGCAAGGTCAGATCATGAGGAGTGACCGTTTGTGGCAATTTCATTGTCGAACGTCTCCGTGCTTCGGAAGGCACGTGAAGCCGTTGGTCCCGGTTACCATTTAATGTCGTTAAGTGAAGTTGGAAGCCTTCTGGGAGACTTGATAAATTCCAACATCAGGGCCTGCCTCAAGCCCGCATGATAAGATAAGAAGAAGAAAGTAAGAAAGTAAGATTCAGGCATTCAGGCAAAATTTAGAATGTGTGCACACACCTCTACACATTTAAATTTCTTTCTGCGAAGAAGTTGTGTTTCTCACCGTTTATAAGAATCTTTATAATAAATTGTGGGTGTGTCTGGTCAGACATTCAACGGTATTACCCCCGTACTCAGAATATAAACGCTCGCATCTTGCCAGAGGCCATAGTTAGCTACATGCGGTTTACCACGATCCTAGACATCTTCCGTAATAAAGCGACCTTAGCTTCCTCATGGATATCTCAAGATATTAACAATACACCCTACTTGGCTCTTCTAATGCGTCGAAATATTCATAAATCGTAGACAAAAAGGTAATAAAAGATTAATGTAATTAAACATTGCATACTTGTAATATTACAAAACTTTAATTATGTTATATGAAACTAATACTTTTGTTTATTTTTAATTTAGAGAACGAAAAAACAGAACTTTACCTACTTAAGAAACGACCTGAATACCTGATTAAAAAATAAAAACTACGTAAAAGTGTATTTTACTCTAATTTTTATAGAGAAATATATAATGGAATATATTTTATAAAGAAACTAACATAAAATTGACACAAGACAATACAGATTGTTTTTCACCTCACACTGCTTTATAGTTCATAAAGCTAAACGATAAATTACCATAAAAATGTATCTAACATGTGTACGAAGGTTGGCGCATCGCAGAAGTGCATTCCTTCACGGTACGTTGCGGCTTGCAAAACTCCTGATATGGGCGTAGATACCGACTAGTTTGCGAAACACAACGATTAGTTACGTATGACCAACAGTTTTCTACCTCGATTCATACGAAGATTGTCAATCGTTACAAAATTATTGCTTACATACGGTATGTTTCCGTAACTTACGCAGCTATCAATTACTAGTATATAAATAAATCTATGGCTTTTCAGATGGTTCCAACTTGGAGTGCAAGTGTGGTGCCATTCCTCAGACAATGGCCCACGTGTGTGATCATGCTCTGCGTGCCCGAACAACTGCACGCAGGTATATTTGATGAGCGCAACTGACGGTGCAGTGCCGTGCCCAAATTTTGGGCTGACACAATTTGAACGATTTGTTGTGGACACGATAAGAAGAAGAAAATTAAATCTAGAGGCTGTCTGGTACACAATCATTATAATTTTAATATAAGAATGTAACTAAAAATACGGAAAAGTTTTTAAACAATTCGGTGTCATGATAGAGCGATAAGAAGAACTGACAGACTACAGTAATAATCGTGACATCACGCAAAGAAAATCATGATATGATTGCATATCAAACTTACTAATGTGTGACAATTTAAATATATTCACCAAGGAAGTGCACGGCAGCATACATGATTAACAATCGTAAAACTATAAAGCAGGAACTACTTTCTTCCATTTCCTTGTATGTTTGATAGACCGTTTGATTTCAATTTCTCTGTTTGCGGCTCGCTATTTATTTGGTTACTTGCTTTCGTGACTCATATAAATAATATTTCACTTGATTTAAAAACATTCCTATATATTGTAGATTTTAACCATCCCTCTTCTTAAATATTCGAAGCTATCAGCTCTAAGCTATGCTTAACTACTGACTTTTAGAAAAATATAACTACTTTTCTTGATCAAAATATTGAGCTCAATTGGAATCTAAATATTTTTAATTTTATATTAATTTATATTAGGTACAGCTACTATGACAAATAGCATTTTCCTATGAACATAAACCACACAATCACCTAGGTACTCATCACAAACAATGGCATATAAATTAATCTCCCGCATTAATTTCGAAGTACCAATTTGTTTGTTCAATAGCATCACTGTACCATAAGCAGAAGACAAATATAATGACATCATAGTATCATAGGAAGCCTTGGCACGTAAACTAATGCTGATATCATACAGGCAACTTGTTTACAAGGTAAACTTACAGGATATTAATATTGGAAACTTACGAAACGCAATTTAGTGACCGCTGAAAAAAACAATTCAATACTCTTTGAACAAGGATATTTACATGTCGTAACAATGTCTCATACAGTTGCAAGAATTTTGCTTGACAGGATGGTAAATAAAACTACGAAATAAAAGAGTCAATTACTTAAAAATTTCCAAACCATTTTTGGCAATCAAACGATACATAACAAACAAGAATATTAAACACCAAACTATGAAATAGAATCTAAAGTTTCAGAGGTTCTTTTAGCTATAGCTTTGAAAGACTCAGTGAGGACTGCTACAGATACAAAAAAAATTTGAGATAAGGCCCAATGATAAACTGCTGTCCTAAGTTATGAACAACAAAACAGAATGATCTTGAAAAAAACCCGCTCAACTGTTTCCTACTCTACAGGTAATGCAAGTAATATTGGTCATATTTTGCAGACTCAGTTATTTCAGAGAACAAATAACTATGTGGTTGTGAGTAATAATAACAGTCAACAAGGTATATTATGAAATCATTAAATTTAATACATTTTAAACATATCGCACTGCCAATGTAATACAGATATAAGTTTAGATTTGGCTGTCCGGCAGTTTTCTTCTTCTATCTAGAAGCATAAGATTCAAATTTGTCCAGAGGCGTTTCTCGTTTTATAGCTCTATTCCACTGTGAGTGCGATATGCTTCTATCAATGTATCAGCGCAGCAGTGTTATTAATTGAAATCAAACTTATAAAGTAGTTAATAACGAAGCACCTTTACTTATGTATATATATGTATATTATTATGTTAGCTAATTTTTAGGGTCCGTAACCAAAATTGCAGAAACGGAACCCTTATAGTTTCGTCCATCCGTACATCAGTGGCATTTTACTCGAAAACTACTCGACGTATATCGATGACATTTGGAGATTACAATAGATCATCATAGTGCTATACCGTTATAATTAAACTGAATTAAATAATACTTACAACGAAAAATTACAAACTACAACATCGCTAGAATTCGCACCACACAGACATTCCTTAGTGAGCATCATAACGGATACGAACACGTATTACAGTTACCCATAAGAAAATGACAACTTTATTGACACGTTAAAGTGTTATATAAATTACAAAACTGGTTTCTATTTACTGTTTTATGTGCAATATGGTCCCTAATCCAGACAGAATATGACCCACTTCATAATATAGACTCCTTTATATAGACACCAAGAGACAGGCAGAGGCCACCAGAGTAGACCAGTTTGTAGAACTGCTGTTAAAAAAATACGAGAAACTAGCATAATAATTTTATTGAAGAAATGTTGCTAATTTTCTACTCGGTTTATAAATCGGATGCTTTTCAAAATGACGGTTACTATAATAATTTTGCTTTTTTATTTTTGGCCACCTGTAAAATTATAATAATTATGTATGTATTAAAAAAGTTATAATGATTTTATTCATGGCCAGTATCCAACGTAGAAATAGGTTACCATAAACAGTCGTCTGGTACGAACATGATATCGATGTTAGAATGAACTTGTTATTCTTTTATCGTGATATAATTCCTGTACTTACTCAAAAATAGGACACCAGCAATGCTTATCGGACGATGACCTTTTTTCAAACATTTGAACAATTATTAGAGTATAATGCACTTTATGATGATGGTGAAGTAAATAACATTATCATTAAGCTAATTGTTTATGGTACATATTATAATTATTTTGAAGACCAACAGATATAATAATATCATTATTATAATATGATTATATACATAGATATCTTTATTATTATTCTTAATCAAGGTTTAGCATTTAAGGATACTCTACTAGTCACAATCTATGCACTGTTCAGTGCCAATAGCATTGAAAGAAAAAAACGAACAGAAATTTCAATTTAAACAAAACATCTAACTAAAGACTGCCACAAACTTTATAGCTATAATAGCCAGTAATTACACCAATGTTCAAGTTGCAAATACAACACACTTTATCTCCTCATTTACAACAACCTAAGTACCCGTTGAACAGGTGTAATGACTCAGGTCATATCTAAGGCAACAAAGCTAAGACTGCATTCCAAGTTTCACATTGCACCATTCTTTGTTAGCTAGATGGCAATCAGACTGTCATAACGAACTACGAATATTTCTGTAATTACTAAATGAACAAAGTCTATTGTGATGAAGCTAGTGGACGTTGCCTTATCTGTTCCTATCGGTATCTTGGGCCTTTGTCAATATTTTGGGCCCAATATGACGCTAGATAGTTCAAGAAATATATCACTCGTTTGGTTTTTGATAAGGACGGTGTTAGATGAAATTGGGGCTTATAGTATATATAATGCGATTAGTAGTGACAAACCAGTGAATGGTCATGTTATATACTCGTACACACGTTTAAAGATGAGGCCTTACTTAGTGCAATAAGTTGTCTACTCAAGTGTACTACCTCCTGCCTCAAACATTTGCGTGATAATGATGTGTGAGATACCTAGGCAAGTTGGCTGACCGGTCTAACACACCTTGAGAGCTAGGATTGTTGTCATTTAAATTATATTGGTTACATTCTCCAAATTGTGCCAATCAAATTTTGTAGTTATTACTACTATACCTACTCAAAACATCACGCGTGTTCAGTTCAAAAGTACCGTTCACATTGATTGACAAAATACGAGTCTATATATAGAAAATATATATAGAAATCTACCTATATCAACTAACCAAAATAAATTGAGTGACAGACACAAACTGGTCTCCATAACCCAAATACAGCGTCACCCAGTTCGTGAGATAAACATCCTCTTTTCAAGTTTTTTGTTGAGTTCGGTTCCCTCGCGACCTTCCCGGCTATCTTATAAAAAAAGCAAACTACGCATCTCCCCGCCTGAGCGAGATGCCAACAGTGCCAGGACCGGTTATTACTGGCACGAGAGATTTCACCTGCGCCCATCGATTCTGATGTAAAACTATATTCATTCGTTTACTGAGAAAGCAACATGAGTCAACTGAGAATCGAGAATTAGCGAATTGATGAATCGATATAAGTGGTTGCCAGCGTCGCTTTCTGCACTTGCTTTGACAATCAATCTCAATTAATCAACTTTTGGCGTGACATTTGGTCTAATTTCAAGTTTTATCGATTGTCCTACATCTAGTATTCTCTGATTGATATTAATAGAACAAGGTACGAAATGTAATATTTAAACGGTTTTAACATCATGACGAATTGAAGTTGTCGGCAAACTGACAATAAATTTTATCAAATTGGTGTTGTCTAGAGATCTGTAAAGTAACAATTTAGCTAGTCTAAGCAGATCTCTTAGTAATACAGACATGCTTACGGACTAAATGTTTAACCTAATTGCAAATATTCAGTTATGAGCAGGCGGATGAAAAATTATATAAACTAAACTATCATTCTAGTTTATTTTTACAGCCCGAAACTTGAATGTAATTAACTGAACTGAATTAATCTATTACTAGTTTCTGTGAGAAATTAGTTAAAAATGTCTGTTATTTTAACCACCCATTTGGTATTATCCTCTATATTCCATATTAGTTTTATAATGGGATTTCCAAACACAAGCATCGTCATCATCATTTCAATCCATAAAACTGTTGGGCACGGTGAAGAGAATTTAGCCTATTATACCACACTATCCAGGCGGATTGGTATAGGGTTTGCTTCGAATTTTCCTTTTATCCTTTCTCCTTTCCTTTACACTCACGGATAGAAATGGGGTAGGTACACTTTCTTTGTTTACCTAAATATAAATTTGCAAAATCATTTCATCGTATAGTTTCGTATATCTTCTTTTATTTCACATGTGCTGTATGACGTGTGATTGTGTGGATTAGCCACACGACCACGAGGTCTTCTTAAGGTCAGGCACAATTATGACCTCAACTATTATTGTAATGCTTCCATGATTATTTCCATATAACTGGCTATAAAATTAGGCACAGTTATAATGTTCAAAGTTACGACATACATGTAGTTTTAGAATATAACAAATACATAATAAAGTTTGGCCAATTGGACTTAGTATCTCATCCTCATCATCATCATCATCATATCAGCCCAATGACGTCCACTGTTGAACATAGGCCTCACCTAATTTCCGCCATCCGCTAATCTCATGCTGGATATTAAATCATGGGAGAATTGTGTCTAATCCAGGTACATTTATATCAGCATTAATAAGAATACGAAACCTGTTCACTTTGAACTTCATCAATTTGTATGCATTGACAAATTGATGTATAACATTAATTTCAAATTAAAACGTAAATATGGATCGCATAATTGAAATTCAGATAAATAAAAAAATAACGTAGCAATTTTTAACCCATTAGAACTTTAATCAACTCTCTTGTATAATCAATTTTCAAAATCTCTAAGTAGGCATAGAATGTGATAAATTCAACACCTGTGACTTTCACTATCCCAGCAATAATTCTGAATAAAAAATGCCATGTAAATTTTTCGAGCGCAGAAATAGAATTTAGACTAAACGACTTGAACCACGCCGCAGGCTAAATAGTCAAGTACGTTTTTTTCACACGTACCAATGCATGGTTACCAAATTGTTCAATCGCATGACTGTCGACTATTAAATATCTTATATTGCTGCCTAATACGTGTTCTTCTATTCGGGTCGTTGCCTAACCGACTAGTCGCGTTCTATTGTCGCGGAACCTGATACCTGAGACAATAACGAGTTTTGTAACTAGTTATAGATGATATATGTATATGTAAATAGAACTGGTGACCGAATTAATGATTAGTGCCGTTAATAAGTTTGTCAACGTAACACAATAGAGTAAATAGTTCGAGATGTGAGCCAACCATCAAAGTGGAAACTTGTCTTTACTATTGTATATTTCTTATGTTCTCATTTTAAGTGAATTCTTTGTAATTCTTTTTGAGAATAAATATCTTAAACCACAAGATATTGGGTTGTTAACAGCAGTAAAAGTATTTAACACACTGTCGGGCTACGTATACATAATTTGGTACATTTTCTAAAAACATATATTTACGGCTGCCTGAAGTGGTACCTATAATAGGTTGAATAGGTTCACACAGAGAATGAACTGAAAAACTTCCGAACCAATTTTTGTTTTAAATGCTTTTTGCTACTAGGAAGATACAACAGTAATATAATTTCACTTTTCACCATAATATTAAATGTTCGCTTCTTTCAAGTGATGGAACCGGTAGAACTTCTTTGCTTATAGAAACCACAGTTTATTTTGAATGGCACTAAGACTAAGATAGCTTGTTAAAAAGGAATGTTCATTTAATTGTAACCTCAATACCCACCTTGTTATTATAATGAATACAAAAAGGTTGTAACAAGTATATCGTGAAATTAGCCAACACTAACTGAAACTAACCATTTAAGGTTAACCACCAAGGCTGATGGCAGCACGTTCCTATGTTATTTTATTTAAAAAAAAAAACATTTTGTCGCGAATTAATGGTAACAAGGACGATACGACACATTAAAAAAAAAATCAATTGCTGAATTTATTTGTACGCGGAGCACTTGAGAGCTACAGATTTAGCATTTAATTTTATTGTATTCGTAATTTTCAAGGCATTGCAAATCTTGTATGGAAAAAACTTTTTAGAAAGATAAACTTCCACCACCGCGAGAGCCTTCTCCGCCACGACCCACGAGCACTCATTGTTGTTTTGTAGCCGTAATTTGTAGCCTGTCACACTTTAGGGCCTTCATCAATTACTTACTATGCAAAATCCCTTCCTTTTGTTGCTCAGTTGCAACATGATAGAAAAACGAACAAAACTAAAACAACTAACTTTAACTTAGCAACCCGAAGTGAGTCATGGACCTTTGAAATGAGAAATCACCTCTTTACTCGGTCTGGGTGTACTTTGTGTCCGTGAGTGAATAATTATGACGTGTAAAATCTCTCGCAAAAATAATAAAAGTGAATTACGTGGCAAGACTTAATAAAGATACGTAAGAAAAAGAAATATATCGGGCCTGTGAAATTTGGTTTTATATATTGCAATACCTAGTTGTGCATAATTTCTGAACTAACCCAAATTTATTGTAGTTTGCAATATGACGTTTATTTAATTACTATCAAACATTAATATTAATTGCAGGCTATTACGAAAGTCTTAATCGTGTAATTCTCAATAACAGCGAGAAGGCTGGAAATGTGTTCGGTTAATGGCACTAGGCTACCGTCTATTACATCAAATTACATGGGCCAAACATAGGCTAACAAAGTGACAATGTGTACCTCTGCCTAGTCCTTCGCAAATTATAAATGTGAAGCTATATTATATGAAAGTAGAACATTCCAAAATTGGATGAAAAGAGCCTATGTATCCGCATTCTCAACATTCTACAGCAGAAAGTTCGTACGGCAAGTTATATGAAGGGAGACTATACATCGGTCTAACATCGGAATCTCGTTTCCCCTAACCATTGTTTATATATTGGCTGTAGCCCACGGAGCCAAGGTCTTGGCCTTAGTACGTAGGCGGATTCCGAGCCCATTGTCAGATTAGACACACTCTATACAATGTTGCGACATTCACTAATATTTGGATTGGGGATAATGTTATTCAATGGCAACAGCAGGATATTAATATGCTAACTACTCGTACCTAAACTTAATTATTTTGGATTAATTTATGATTTAATGTTACCTTTGACGTTATGTGTCGTAAATACCGGTAAATGTTTATGGGTTATTATATACCCACAACACAGAAATACAATAATACCCACAGAAAAATCTAAATGCTAAGTTAAAATATCGTATAAAATAAATAATTTCACAAATAAATAAGATCAGACACATTGACGATAACAATCGTCATTTTGTGCAAAAGAAGAAATTAGCGTTACGTAATACATAATTAAAAGAAATATTACATTTGAACTTAGTTATAAAACTAGTATACCTATAAATAGTAAGTTTCAGCATAAGTTAAATATAGAAACGAACATATTAATCAACTATGTGTGCAGAGAAATGTTATGAAAGTTGAAATTAACAGTTAGTTGTGTATAAAATTTCTCTTTCGTTCTAACAATTGAGTTAGTGTTGATTTATTGTGTTTGGCTACATAATCATTTATATTTTTATTGTAAAAGTGAAGAAAGTCATACGTTTGTTAGTTTTTTATTACGTGAAGTTAAATGTATTATTTATTTTATTATGACAATTAGTTGATTTCTATTACATTTGTTATATGATACAGGATACCATTTCCGCGATAAAAAATAAGAAAGAAATGTATCATTTTTAACTGTAACTAAAAAGACGTTATTCGTTTTATATCGTAGGTCAAAAGTTTCCTAGGAACTTCCATATTTACAAAACTAGTACCTACGACCGTTTTTCCTTTAACTTAGCACCTCTATTCTTATCCATATTATTCTAACAATTAAAATAATTTTGTTTTTCCAGCTGGCTCTAATAAAATCAAACATTCTTGAATATATTTCCGATGATGTAAGCTTTATAAATATTGTCTGAGGTATTTTTAACGACGTTCATCGGATTATATTATTGTAAAGTGCAATACCAGTAAGTTAATAATTTAATAATAAGAATTTTATTTATTTCTCTCAAAAAGCTTACAATGGTATACAAAATTGATATAGCTTTAAGAACCAGAACTTTTTGAGAGCTGGAGTCCGTAGTAGGTTCGAAAACCTGTGTGAGTTAGATGGATGGATGGATGATGCTCTGTAGGCAAAATACATCAAATGAAAATAAATGCATTGAGCATTTCTGATGTGTGAAGTACCTAGTAGATACCATTAATGTTAATAATCATCTTAAAAGAGTTTCCCTGTGATATAATGATAGGACTTAAATTTACATTAATTTAGTTAAGTACAAACTGCATTGGTTTTAATAACCTCATATTTTTTAAAGTATGAATGATATTAATTTCGGCAAAAAGACAATACAACAATTAATTATTGTTTATTAGTTAGAAAAGAATGGCAATAAATTGGAAATTGTTTTGAGATGAGAATGGGACACACATATTCGATACGATACCCAAAACATCAGTATTGTTTATTATAATATAGACTACTCTTATCAAGAAATGGATAATGACAATATAATATATAACATAGAAAGGTTATCGAATTTACGAAATGTTTTCATTATTATCAGCAACCCATTAATGTCCCACTGCTGGGCTCAGGTTTCTAGAGTGCTGAGAGGGTTTATGCAATAATCCACACATACTGGATTCATACGGGATATATCCAGTAGACACGCCCACAATCGGTGATCTTAAATACATTACTATTTTAAAAGAAATAACCTAAAAGTATTACAAAAATACAATAACAGTACCTATAAAAATACCTACATAGATATTTTTCCGTACACCTATAATTCCTCTCGATAAGACACGGTCTTGTAAACCTATCAATTATCAAGTCGTTGTCAATAGAACGTGATGCATAAGTCAAATTAAACCTTGAGTTATGCACGCACGGCACACGGCACGTACGTTCATCTCATGTGACAATAACATTGTTAAATTGTTGAAGCATTTCATTGTTACCAAACACGTAAAATATTGATGAAAGCATTTGACTAGTTACCTATATCTTTTCTCGGTACCTCTTCACATAAGACTTCAACTTGGACAACTAACTAAAACAATGAAATTCATAGCCTCATAACTCATTAGTCATACTCATGTCTTAACAGGTAATGTGATATCAGCTAATTCTCTAATAACCAGATTAACCAGTTCGTTGACAAGTTACCGAAATACCAAGTCTTCACATTACCGTTTTATACGCTCGTCTATCAAACAAAAAAATACAATTTGTTTTTAAATATAAAATGACGACAGCACATTTTAGAGCGGTGCAATAATGAGAAGAACTGTTTAGAAACACAGGTTCGGGCAATATCTGTATTGCATTTATTTTTAATATTTTTTTTTTGGAATAATAAAAAAATGTAAAGATATACAAAAAAGAAATTATTTATAGATAAAAAAATAACCAAGAAAATTTGTTCCCCTATATCAAATAAATTCTTCAATTATTCCAAACTCAAATGACCACTAATACGTTTTCACTAGCCAGTCATTAAGTCGAAAGTCATTCACCATTCGGCCTATTCGTTAAAAAATAATTAATATTCCAAACTCAATTTGCAAACACGTTCGACCTAGACCTTAACTATTTTTTTAATGAAAACTTAGCTATATTAGATAGTCGACTTGACACCTTATTAGCTACATTATAAGATACACTATACATACATATTAATAATAATGAGTTCGTCTCGGCTTTCGAATAAACATCTTGAATACAAAAGTTCAAGGTACTGTAATTGTTTTAAGTGACACTGAGGTACCATATAAGATTTATACAGTGGAACATGATTGACATTGCAATTAATGGCGTCACATTCTTCCGCATAGTTTTTCGTATTGTGTCATTTACAAATTGAGAATCGTTGTTAAATGAGTTTAGCCAGTTTTGGCTTAGAAACTAATCGAATCAATCTTAAATTATTCGTAATTGAAAAAACTATTACTTACAATCATCAATAATACATACCTAAGGCTGTACTTACTGCAATGAAAGTAAATACTTATTTTCCTTAAATTTTTGAAGGAAAATAAATAAAAGCGACGTAAGTACGTTTATTGTTTAGTGTCTAACATACTGCTAAATATAGGTAAATACACACTCCTTAAAATATGTTAGGGTTAGCGAAAACTTAACAGCAATCTCCACTTTCAAGTCATTCTTCACACGATTGGGGTCAAAGTACACCGTACAACCACTGCGAGGAGCAATTTAATACGTACAGAGCCTTCATCAAGATGACAGATATATATATATAACAACTATCATTAATCTTGAACTTTCTGATAACAGGTTAGGTGAGTGAAACAACTATAATTTTCTTTATAACTATGAAAATAGAAATGAAAAAATTGTTGAAAAGTATGTTTTATGTGTTTTATACTTATTTTTAAACAATGATTTTTTCTGCCTCGGTGGCGCAGCGTGAAATGTATACGAATGCTGTGCAAGAGGTCCCGGGTCGGGTAAAAATGGTATTGGGTTTTTCTAACAGGCAATACCAGTATTTAGATTTTCCCGGAGTTTGGTAAACAAATGTTGATGGCAATAGGCTTGCCCCCTATTTCATGGGACCAAACATAGCTGGCGAAATGTGGGTGTGATACACCTCTGCTTACCCCTTCGGGGAAAAAGGCGTGATGCTATGATGTTTTTTTGGGACATTTTGATTAGGTTGATTACTGCGTGACAAAGAAATAAAAATTAGACTGTCGTAGTTCGATTACCATTCACCAATATTTGTGTGAATTGTGAATAATAGAGACATTGTTTCAAATCTGTCCACGACATAGGGCAATTACATAAAAATGCGAGCGTTATTTAAAAAATATTGATTATATCATTTAAATTAGTTTGGACTTCAATAATTTTACTCTGACCAAGTATCTAGTGATAATAAAACTTGTATATACAACTAGTTTTGAGAAGCCCTAAATACCTAATAAAACGAGGTTTATTAACCAGAAAATGTTCAGTTAACTTCAAGTGAAAATGCCGTCTAGTTTGTAATGGTCATAAAGCACCGTTTTTATTAATAAGAATAGGTATACGAGTATAACATCATACCTATGCAATAAAACCTTTGTTCATAACTAAATGTATTACTTTTTTTACGACTGCAAATTTAGGACCCAGTTCCGTTTTAGGCAGGAGTTTTTAAATATCTACCAAATAGACAATTTTCAAGGTAGTAAGTAAAGTAAGTTAGAAAAATATTTAATGATCAATTGAATAAGTACGAATAAGTAAGTATATACATAATGTATACTCATTAACAAACAAATGCAATAACTTAATGCATTTAACAAAACAGATTTATAGATAAATATGTTTATTGTTTGTTGTTGATAGACTATACAAGATTCAAGACTTTACATTGCAATAAACAATTTAATACACGAACAGATTCCTTACATTCAACTAATATCTCGATGAACTAAACATACTTAAAACGCATAAACAGTAAGTAACCCAGATGTTTTACTTCTTACAAGAAAATTATCATTATTGTGTGCTAACAGTAAGACGGCTATATTTACCGTACACCTGTACCACTGACCACTAAACATCACTCATGGCAAACACATCATATTTCTTTAGTTGATACAGTCTATAATCCCTTGTAGTTATAACTAATTAGTATATTTACGCCCCGATAGATAATCATGGTTATAAACTATGAACAATTAAATGAAACATTAGCAAACCGTGCAAATATTCTCGTAAGTTCTTTTTTTTAAATTCTCTATTCCAAGTCAAGTATTCGGATCATTCTCGACTATGATGGATGGGCATAGTTTTAAATTCAAACAAATACGGCGTTAAGTAGGATCGATTTGTTTATTAATATGATGCCTAATGAAAACTTAATTGTTTCATAATTGATTTTTTAACTTGTTTATCATTAAGTAGGCCGTTGGTTGTTAATGATATATTTAGAGTACTACTTAGTACCTACACTTAAATATATACCTGTATGTTACCTAATAGACTCCTAATACTTAAATACAAACAAAAAAAATTTGATGTCAAAGACCTTTGTTAGTCTTTTGATCATACACAGAAACATCTCAAAATATATTTTGGGCCGCGTCCGAGTTATTCACACAAAATTCCTCAAGAAAACGGATACGTAGTAACAGAATGGGCACAACAAATACATTTACAATACAACGTATAGCTATGAACACAACAAAATCTCAATGACAACTGCGATCCGCGAATAAATCTAACAAAGCTGAATGAACACTTATTACGTAAGAATAGTTGATACAACAACACTAAATAACGTATTTGGTTTAACAAGTCTCTATTAAGCATTATACTAGCTTCTACAAATACTGAAATAAAATTAGCTGATCTTAAAATTATACCCGACTATATTTTTAAGAAGCCTCATAAACTTTTCATCTTATATAGCTGTAATAGCTTTCAGATTGTAGAACATAACATCCTAACTTTACCTGCGATCTATATCTTGGAAATATGTAAATTCGTTAGAAGAAATCTTCACTTTTTTACTACGAGAAATGACAAAGAATTACCATACACATTACGCCATAAAGGAAGACTTAACTTACCGAATTCACGTTTAAAACTCCACTCAAACAGTACATTTGTCATGTCTATAAAAATGTACAATAAATTGCCTGACATCATTAAAAATGAAACAAAATATAACCTTTTTATAAATAAAATAAAATTAATACTGTTAAACAAAATGCTACTATAGTTTAAATGAATACCTAACTGACACGTTATAATGATATTTATTTTAATAAGGAAATAAAAAATATTAATGAATATAGATATAACTAAATACAACAATAATATTTATAAAAATAGATAAAATCAAAATTAATATATTAAATCAAAGTCGAATAATAATAAACAGTCGAATAAATTTATAAATAAAGTTGCCAAATATTATAATATATATTTATAAAAATTTAGATTAGAATAATGCATTTAAATTTTCAATTAAAGCGCTCTTCCTCCTTCCTACATTTGCTGTGCCCGGCAGGGTCCATAATGAAACCTGTAATTATAACCTACCATCTAATTGACATTGTGGAATGCAAATAAAGTATTGAGTATTGATTGTATGGGATTCTTCAAGTGCTTCCATTAGAGTACATTCCCTGTATATCCACGGATAAATATTATAGTTATCATTAAAAAAAGATAGTATAATAGGAAAGAGTAAAATTTAACCATTGGCGTGTTTACTTAATCTTTAATAATCACCATTGAAGTAATCATATAGAAAGTAAGTATTCAGTTCATGATAAAAAACAAAACTGTCTTCTTCTAAAATGTATGTAGGATGTTATTTGGGCAAGTCCTGAAAACCGCATTCCCGTATGTCACGTTATTACCCGAGAGATATATATATATATATATATATATATTACATATAGAATAAAAATAAAATTTTGAAATAGTATTCCTAATTTATGTTGACTTCGACCGAGCCGAAATTGTATTGATTTAATTCTAAACGTATTAAGGCCAGGACATGCTTGCCTAGTGTGGGGCCAATGGATACGATGTGTACTGGTGTACTCAAAAAAAAAATATATCTTACTATTATGTAGCTGTTGCCCGGGGCTTCGCTTCCGTGAATCTTTATTTGGACACTACTCAGTTCCTATTGGCCATAGCGTGATGTAATATATCATAAAGCTTGCCTCGACAAATGGACTTACGAAAACCAAATATTTTTTTCAAATCGGTTCAGTAGTTCCTGAGATTAGCGCATTCAACCAAACAAACAGTCTTCAGCTTTATATTATATAATTTATAACAGTATAGATACAATATATAAATATAATCTTACCTGAAGGCGGCCGCTCCTTAGGATAACAAATGCGGAAGAGTCCTCGCGTTCTCGTGTAGAAGAAATACTTGTTGTTTAGACTCTCCAGAATTGATTGTGAGTTTCCCGCTGCATTGTCCGCTGCGTACGTCTGTAAACAAATGAAATATATAATAATAATAATAATATTCTACCACATTCACACAGCGCCATCTAGTCCCAAATTAAGCAATTATATTTGCTTGTGTTATGGGTACTAAACAACTGATATACTACTTAAATATTTTTTTTTTATTTTTTTTTGTAAATACGTACATATTATAGATAAATTACGACCAGACACAGAACAAACCTTTATGCTCATTACACAAAGATTTGTCCTGGGTCAAGATCGAACCCACGACCTCCGGCTTAGCAGTCAGGGCCACTAACCACTAGACCAACAGGCCAGTCAATATATATGTATTATATACATACAACATTACTTTAATTGGAGAATAACTGAGTGAATAATTGCGTTAGCCAATCTTATGAGTTAGAGCAGAATTACGTCACAAAATAGTGTTTAACGTGTACGGTTTCGCCCACGCGTTTTTTAAGTAAGTAATTATTAGCTAGATATACTTATATTTGTTAGTTATTTTTTTGCTGAAAGACTTTCTGAATCAAAAGTACAGTATAAAAATTTAAGTGTCTACTAAAGCAAAAATGTTTAATTAAACTAATTTCTGAGCATAATTATTATGAACAAGCATTAACATTATCTTCTATTGTTTACTTGTACAATAATATACAACTATACGAATAAAGGTTTCAAGAGTATAAAAGCTAACGGTATACGAATTTGCTTGTGGGTGGTTCATATCCAATGCCCCGCACATTCAAGGTTTGAAGTTGAAACAGACAATGAACAATACAAACAGATGTCTTTTGTTTATTAGCCATTTTGAGGAACTGATTGCCGGAAGGCACCTGAGAAATGGCGCGTAAAAAACTAAAGAATTTGTACGTTTGAACATGTTATAAGTATTGAAGCTCTACAAATTGAAGTAAGGAAACTAGACATCTCGAAATATAATAATAAAAGCTAAATTCTATTTTTTAATTTTATTACAAGAGCTACCTAAATAAAGGCATCAAGATACATCAAGAATCATCTTCCTTCTTCAATAACGCCATATTCAGCCTACATTCTCAAAATGGGAGGTATTTGTAGACGGTATGGCTCTGCTACGGCAGTCGTAATTATACTTGTGCTATCAAACAGATGACAAACGACCAATTTAACCTGCCAACCTACACAACCTTGTCATTTATAAATTGACCATATCCGTGCCAACAGCGGCTCAAAATGTAATGATTTTGACACCATTACTTAACACTTACTTAATATTTTCTTATATCTTTGCTCACTATACTACCAATGCAACTGTTCCCCATTATAACAGACAGCAGACGGTTTACTAGTAGAAGAAGCTTACAACAACACAGCATGATTGTGTGTTGCCTCCATGAATAAAATGTAATATCTGTGCTAGCTGTCTGATAGCCTAAGAATACATTCAAACTAGTTTTAGAGACCTCTTCTCAACACTAATCAGGAAGTATTTTTTTAAGTATTTTCGTAGTCGTTGTTTTATATGAGTGAGAATTAGTACGATATATTCTACGCCTCTTAAGAATTGATGTAATAAAGTATTTACCTCCATTACCATCATTAACTAAATCGTGTAGTATAATTAAAAAACAATCAAACTGAGGTTCTAACGGCCACACAATGGCCAACGCAATGTAATTACGATACGACCACAAACCGGCCCGGGCTGCATTCCTGCCGAGGCCTCCAGTTTCCCGAAGGACGGAACGGATTGATTGCCTTCAAGGGCATTCAAGGACCGTGTGGAGACGCTTTGTAAGTCCAAAACGAAGCTTTTTTTGTATTGTTTGTTCAGTTCTGGTAATTATACGGGATAAAGAAGTATCCGGGAATAACTTAACTTGGATTTTTATGTAAAATCCTTCGTGTGGCATTTTAATTCAGTATTAAATTCCTGTTACGATCATAAAATTCCGAAGCTAAAACGATTTGATCAACGTCGGCATTTGAAAATATCTAAGGATTTCAAGCGTAGCCTATAAAGCCAGCTTTAGTTTCACTAATTTCGCTCCAATATAATTGCGAAATAACATTTAATGGAGTATTTAAGCAATTATGACGTAAAAATAAATGTATTTACAAGTTTGGAAACACGTTTGATATAATTATACTATTTTGAATGTCTAGTCTTTTATAAAATGCATTGCTAAAAAACAACCATCCAAAAACATTGAACCTTCTGTGTTTGTTACCCTTGTTTGTGTTTAAGTTTCCTTAGCTTTAAAGCAATGTAATACGAGTAAATCAATAAATTCATCAACCCTTTGCTATGCACTGCTGGTCATACTTGTATAAAGTCAATCGTGGAATTAATTTTTTTCTTTTCAATATCATATTATAGTTTTCTCTCGCAGCTTTAATATATACATATATAAAAATACAAAAATAAGAATAATTATTAATTATCCACTGACTTTTACGAGCGGCATTAAATTATATCAGCTCTTTAAACACATGTGTTTCTTAATCTCCCCTTTTATCTTCGTAATTAGCTACGTCTTTAAAAGTATTCTAGATAAATTTTGTCATTAGAAAGTAGTTACAAAGACGTCTGGCGCCTCTACATATTATAGCTACATACATTGAAATCTTTATGAGAAAGTAATGACTCTTGATTTTTGACGAAAAAATGTACTCGAATTTATCTGACTGCCACTGAAGTGGCAACTAATTTGCTTAAAATGGCAACAATACTCCTTTGCAAATTAACAAATACCTACAGGTGAATTATGCAAACATTAACTTTCATGTCGTATCTTGATGCATGAGAAGTCCGGTGGATTCACATACATCCTCATCTTTACAGCCTTTTGTTTCTTCGTCATTCTATCACATTGCAAAGAGCACACTTTGTAAGGTCGACATGAGACACTGACACTTAAGCTATATTTTTTATTACCCGATAATGCTAAAGCTGTTGGTCCACGCTTGTTTTATTCTTGTTCAAAGACCAGGCTGAGTTACTTCGGTAAAATAAAGCCACCTCCAAACGTTGAGCCAATATAAAAACTATCAAATATTTGTGGTAACATTTCATAGAAATTTAGATTTGGCGTTATTGGCGCATGTTGGGCCAACGTGTCTAAATAAAAAAAACATGAAGTACGACAATTTGTACCAATCGGAACTCTGATATCGTTGGCACGCGTAACAATATCCTCGCCTATTTCGTTTTCCGCTCATTGTTTTTTACTGTCGTGCAGCTGGCGCCATATTCGTTCAAAACAATCACAAGTTTATCATCATAATGTTGCTTGTTATCATAAAAGCTGTGTTATAAAACTTAGAGAAATCTTTATTCTTCTTTTAGTCAAAATTTTGAGACTAGTCTTGGTTGTTTTCGAATAATTTTTAGAAGATATCTCTAAAGGACTACAAGCCAATTTAGAAAATATTTTTCACTAACCAAATATTTAGCGAATTGCACAAATATCTCGCTGTGGCGGAAATTAGATGAAGCCTACGTCCAGCAGTGGACGTTATTGGACTGATATTATGACCACACAATAAAACTGCACTATACCTGATTAACAAATCTACTTCACGCCTATAATCCTTGACAGTATAGGCAGATGTGTGTCACACCCACATTTCGTCAGCTATGTTAATTGATTAACATGTAATCAGGATTAAATATCCTAATTAACAGGCTATTTTATTAGATGCCAAAGGAACGAATTTACACACTGATCTTTAAGTACAATTATTAATTGTTCATACATAACCTTTTATCGGACAGACAGACAATCACAGTCACAGTGCTGTCAAAGATTACGACTAGACTATTTTACATTTCATTATTACTTAATATTTATCTAATAATTATTTCTTCTCTAATTACTTCACTCTCCACGCCAAACATGGTCTACTGTTACACCCAAATTTTAAATACTAACATTACCTACTACTTTCGTAAGATAAAAACATTGAGCTTAATAATGAATACAAAATATTTTACTTTTACAAGGCAAACTGAATTTCCCATAAAATGTTACAAATTTATAATTTCATGATATTCCTACTAACCAACGGGTACCTTCGTGAGAAACATCCTCACACATTATCACAACGACATTCAACAACATGACAAGAATCCGTAATTCTCTAAAGAATTTGACGAATACAAAAGTGAATAGAGCCGCAATACATTCTTTTGAGTTAATTCGGTTTAAAACTGGATGGGTGATCTCAATTGTCAAATTTTATGTCGTCTCATTATGAGGACAGAAACTATAGGACGCAACGTCTGTAAATAAAGAAAAAAAAATTTTTACGAGTATAAAATAACCACACAAAGTCCGGGGCGAGGTCAAGAATCTACCGCTTCCTTTATGTTAATCAAGCCTCTTCTAAAGGTCATATGAAACAAGGTCATATCAGACTGGAACGGGTCCAGAAGATGGTGTTCACGTACTTTTGTGTAAATTGCCACTCCAAAAACGCAGATATGATTCACAAATGCCTATCTCTTCAGTGAAAACGTGTAATGTCTTATTTAAGACGATGATATAACTACAAGCGATTCATAGGACTAAACCTTATATTATATGCAATGCAAGAGTCTAAAATATGGAAAATATTATACAATTTGCATCACAACTGCTCATAATATGAGTGCTAACTTATTATCATAGTGTTGTTTCCCGTAATGTAGTTCCTCACTCGGGTGGGTGTACTGGGAAGTGATTAGAACCTGTTCTGATGGAATGTGATGGACTAAGTATACGTAGCTATAGTATCTCCACGTTTTTATGAGTTTCATTGTTCGCTGTGAAAAGGTAATGATAGATATCTTGCATTGTCGACGTTTTATGCTTGAAAAAATACATAAGCGACATGGAGATTATGCAATCTCACCAAAAAAAATTGTTTTGAACCAAAGTTTTTTAAGTATAGGTAAGTATTTACCGCTGCTACTGTTACTTTATTCTATCTCTGGTATACGATTTATGAATTCAAATTTGATATTGCCAGAACAAAACGTAGCGTTGGAATATTGATAAAAATTTCCCAGGTCATCTAGGCGCGACAGACAGCAAAGCCAAAAGGACTTTTTATTACGATCACTTACAAATGCTATTATATCGTCTCAGAAATTGATCGTAGGCGGACAAAGTCATTAAGTTAGCATACTGTAACTAACAGCTTATAGTTTGTTTGTTTTATAAAAATACATAATATTATTAAATACCTATTATATTTTTAAAGAGAACTCTGGCTGGCGAAAACTCTCTTATTATTATATTATACAGATGTTAAGTACATCAATACTAACCATTATCATTACTAGTTTGTAGATATTTATTTTCATGTGTCATAAACATAAGTAGGTATAATGTACACTTGTAGTCGACTAGTTTCCAAATATTTTTCTATGTTTTTGTTCATGATGATGAAAGTTCAAGTTCATTTAGCATGCACGAGTCAACAGTAAAGCGTTCAATAGACCGAATAACACAGCACAGGTTTAAACAAGAAGATTCAACAGTCCAGTAATACACATCAAAGGTTTGGAAACTGATTGTTGATCTATGTATGTACCTCGATTTGCAGCTTATACAGATTAATAATATTTAATACTGCTACACGAAAAAAAAAACGAAAAATGTGTTTGTTAATCCTCCATGTTTGTTTACGTTACGTTACAAAAAATCGTGTATCATGTAATGTGTAATGCAACAAATTAATTGTCTTGTACGTGATATAGTTCTCAGTATGTAACAACAGCATTTACTCATTTCATATTGCGACACGCACGGGAAACTAAACCACGGGACGACATTTGTACTTAACATTTTTATATTGCACGTAACATATGAGAGGCGTCAACCTGGCTCCAATATCTAGCAAATTTCAATTAATAAGACCATAGAGAAACATTTTTCACGGTCCAAAATATAAGTCTCTACGTTTGTAGTCTAGACCAGCGTACCATTTTACATGTAAAATGTGTGTGATAAAGTGATAATATAATGAAAAGAGTATACTATAAATGGCACCTAAATTCCATAGCTTAATACATATATTTAATATATATGTGTCGTTGCGTTAGAAGCTTGCTGCTACATTCATACTCGTAACTTGTATTACAAGTTAATAACAGACTCGATCATGATTCATACTAATAAAGAGAAATATAATAATATATATACCCTATAAAATGTAGTGGGCCCGGATCATATTTCGCATATTTGATGGAATCTTACTACGCAGTATACCACCTTAAATTACTGTAAACAAGATAAAAGCTGCAATAACTCACTTAAGTCTTTTTACCTCTGTGTTGAGACATGACTGGAACGCGATATGACCTTCATAGACTACTGACAATTTAGAACTGACCATCATTAGAAACTGTGTTCGAAATAAATTATTCCTATAACATTAGACGTATCTCTACATCACTTGAAGAGCGTTTGTCAGCATGAAGTAAATCTCAATTTATCCAGCCATAAAACACCGTCTGCCTTGTTTCCGTCGAAACATATTTTACTAAGACATGAACCATAATACACAACTAATAATCCGAAGTTAACGAGGCAAGTTTCTGGAAAACGAGTTTGTAATTAGGCACTCGTAAATACCAATTATTAAATACTTGGTTTTGTAGAACAAGCGTTCAATTCGAATGAATAGATATCGGTCAACAGTAACGTCAATTAGTTTTTGAGTTGCTTGTTTCATAAATCAAAGACATATAAAAACGTATAACTGGTGCATACCCACTTTAAGTAATGAGAAATAGTTAGCTTTTTGCAATACAGCACTAACTCGAGATCATCAGAGTGATCAGCCATCGAAGCGAAACGTTCCTTCAACTCGACTAGAGTTCATCGATCGTCAACTTCGTTTTTATATCGTCTATCAGGTTACGATTATCGATGGGAAAGTGCAAAGAAAGTTACAGATACTAATACAGTGTCAATGATATGCTTAATCTGTGGGAGAAACTTTATGTAATATATCTTGAGGAGCAATCAAACTAAATATTTGAGAACTGCGTAATTTTACGAAATCGATTTTGTCAATTGGTAATCGCTATTGTAGGTTTGTGTTTGGACAATGTTTCACAAAACTTTAGAGCCAAGAAGTTAGCTAAAGTGATGGTCTATGAAGGTTCCTATCATCAACGTTTCGGACTCTTTTGTCAGAGGTTATACGCTCAATCTAGATTTGAAATTAAGAAAATTTTTTGATGTACTTTTTTTAAATATTCTTAACATATACATATTTACATGGATTCTTTTGCAATATAAATATCTTGTAGTCATAGAAATATGCCAAGCTTCGTATTTTCACTAAAAGCAGGGCTGATTTTTGTGTCAAGTAGGACCAGTTAACCGACACTTAAGTAATAAAATACACTAAAAATAAAACACTTATTAACAAATAGGTCATTATTTGATTACAAGAATAATTAAAACCTTTATCTAAAAGAATACGAGCCTTTAGTACAGCGACTAATGCAATAATGTATCTGTTATTGCAGTCACTTCGAATATTACAAATAATCGAAACATAATAAATATATTAATTTGTTAATGTCATCAATACATATTACACAATATAGTACACATGTAGATTTACTTTCACATTACACACAAACTCGACAAACGCATTCATTTTAATTCAATGAATTGGTATGTACAATGACATATTGTGAGATTAATTTGATACACTTATGTTTAAAACAAAAAGTGCTCAATAAGTCAAAGTTTGTGTGTGTTATGTATACCACCCTATTTATGTAAAATAACATACTATAATATCCTACTAATCCTTTTTCGTTTTTAACCGTAGTGTGTAATTTAGCCTAAAATGCGCTTATACAGTAACCCATTAAGTCCCACTGCTGGGTTCGAGTCTCCTCTCCCCTAACCAGCTAACTAGCTGAGAGGGTTTAGGCCATAATCCACTCACGCTGGCCTAATGCGGGTTGGTGGATCAGACATACTCATAGAATTTCTTCTAGGGTATGTGGGTTTCCTCACGATGTTTTCCTTCACCGTTAGCAGATGGTAAGTCACTTGACTAGTACATATAAATTCCACAAAGTGAAATCCACAGTGGTACTGCCGGTCGGGATCGAACTCGGACCGAGAAAATGCGCTTATTAATGCCTAAATTTTAACTTAAACACTACTTTCTCATGTCCTAGAGACTCAATTTAAAATAAGTTTAGCTTCTTTTAAAACAGCTAATAACACGTAAGTATGTGAAGTAACCCAGCCATGTTCCGCTTTGTTTACAAAAACACAAAACAATTTTATATAAAACTTTATGTAATGCAGTAGCGTGTGTCAATATCCATTCCAGGGAGTCTTCGTCAGTCATGTTGTGCATATCATTTCATCACCTAATCGCGAATATTTTCATATAAACCTTATCGATAGCCTGATGGTAATCACGTATTTATCTCATAAATATATTTCTTCAAGATAAATATAGTTTTAAAATGGTATTTGCTGACGATAGTACCTAATAAAGTTTATATTGTTGCTATGCTAGTACGTAAAACAGTTATTGGAAGGACAACAAGAGAATAAACTTGTTCTAAGTTAAATTATTTTCAACATTCCTTACAGATCGCAACTTGCGAATAAGTACCTACCTAAGTAGAGCATATGGTTCAAGTTTGTTAGACGCCAGGTGGAGTCTCGATGAACTGCAATAGACTGTAGGTACACCGCACCCGATAATAATCACCTATTAGTGTCATGTGAAACAAATGAATATCAACAACGCATTGTACTAAAGCTTTTAACACGACTAGGGTGACAAGACCAGTTGCACGACGTATGGTCAATATCGGTCACTTTCCCCGCACAGTTCGCGCACTAATTATACGGCCAACCATTGTCTGCACTGCAGTGACTTTCGCTCAAACAAGTAGCTCATCCGTCAAACACCTGATCATTACACACATAATCTTATACTTAATAGGCTAGAGAGTTAATTTTATTTACTGAGTGTAGCAAGTGAAAATTTTTATGTTTCTGTTTTGCAATTTGATTTGCTCGGGCTGCGAATTTAAAGAATGATGAACCTACTTAATTAGTCGCATTTTTTGTAAAATACTTTTGAAAAGATGAACCCTCGTGAATTGATGAAAATATTGGTCTTTACTATTATTAAGTTAGAAGCCTCCAAAGAGGTAAGCTGCCGTTAAATTAAAAACATTACGTATATCCATCATATTATTATCAATTTATGCAATTACGATTAAAATTGTTCAAAAATAAATTTTGTACAACGACTAACGATAGATGGCGCTTTTAGTTACGCGTCGATGCTTGTCGTATATGACCTTACGAAATGTTATTGTCTGTATTACGACTTACAATATTGAATCTATTATGTATAAGAATACGCTTATTATCAAACATCACTCGTTGATATCTTTTGTATAAACATTATATAATATTAACAATACTATGTCTATAACATAACAGTATTGTGTTCGTATAGCACGATTAATATCTCAAAACGCTGGCTCGTTTTTAATGCAAATGCATAGTTTCCCTTAGCGAGCGACGCCGACGAACGTTTGCGCATACGACCACGTCAATGTATGATCGAGCACGTTCGGAATGTCCGACGCCTTATAGTTCCACATAAAAAACCGGTCAGCTATGACTACTCACACATCGTTGATTACTCGACAAATATTGATGCGAGTTTCCAATATACCAGTTACATTCTAAAGCTTATGTACGGAAAGTTTATTATTTGTTAATTACCTTTTTATGGGTAAACATTTATTTGATTTCGAGATAACTTGAACTCTGAAGGAGGATTTAGTCTACTTTCAAAATCTCTATTGCCATTACGTCCAGGCAGTTTAAGCCATTTGATTTTCAAACAAATCCTTCTTATTCATATCGTCTTATCGTACCTTGGTCTGAAAGTGTGCCCTGTTAATGGCGATTAGCTCGGCTTACATGGAGCTAAACATGCACATAGCTGACAAAATGTGGATATGTTGCACATTAACGACGGGATGCTGTGTATTAAAAACTTAAATAAAACCTTGTAATTAAATTACAACTACATAATCTTGATATAGTCGCTGTATAGCCCTGAATACGTACTTAAAACCGGTGCACCGTACGCGGGACATACGCTCAGCTGTGGAACGTTTTTGCAGGCTCGGGTCATGTACCCTGCGTGCCTGGCCCGTTCACCTTGCAATGCCGACCATTGTACCATCTACCCCACAATATACTTATGTACCGAAGTATAGTGGTTGATATTTTCATTTCATAAGTAAAACAAATGAAGAAAGATTATTTTCACATAGTTCGCACACAGTGAGAGATGAGATTCAAACTGCATAGATTAGTTACGTGTCCCTTTTGGTGAAAAGACTTTCAGACACTACATTGTAGCTGTTAATAATTATTGTAACATAGTTTGTAAAGTCCCCAACGACACAAAGTTTGTTCACTAGTGCGGGCGTTATTTTTTTTTAAAGAAAATAAATTACTTAATTCTTGAACTCTACATTTTAAATAAGCTACAACTAAGGACGGAAAGCCTTAATAATCACTAGACGTGAAAATATAACTGAAATTATGTCAGCTTTGTGTTTAGACAGCTTATGTAACAATATTGAAAATTATCGCTCAGAGACATGGGTCACCAGAATTGAAATACTAGAAATTTGTTTCGGATACAGACTCGAGACGAATTGTCTAAGAACTCTACTAACTCTTTCTGCTTTGTAGAGAGCCACTAGAGGGAGTTTGTGATCTACACACATTAGGTATTGTATAATTTAGTTATGCGAAAAATACACCAAGGCTACCTAGGTATTACTTTAGCCAACGCATCGACGTTGGATTTTGGACGCTATTTACTCATGAAGTCTACTTCTTCAATCTGATATTCTATTTATAAAAAATCTTTATAGAATAATAGGTTTTTATAAACAGTAGGTTAAACTGTACTTACCTATACTTTAAGTTATGTTGTAATCTTTTTTTTAAAACAGTTGTGTGAAAAAGAATCAGTACAAATAACATTATACTCGACTAGCAATGCAAATATATAATATTATATTACAGATTCAAAGTTTTAAAACGTAAACGTTGTTGATCAAGTTAAAAGTATAACAAAGTACACGGCTACAGGTCTCGTGTTACAAAAATAACCAGGCACCCGGCTCGTCTCTTATAACGATCATCTGCCTTGCCCCGTAGTAACATAATCAGACAGATACTATGATCCTCGGTGCCCCTGCTCTATCGTTTATAGTTTTATACAACAGTAGATAGGTAAACATGCGCCTTACATATTGATAACTTGTCAAATTATTTATCCTTTTCCTCATGAATAGGTACTTCAATTTTTACCTATTAAAAAATATATAAACTCAGACGTTATCTTAACTAATCCTCCTTAAATCTCTCGTCAAGATATTCGTACACACTGATATCCGAAATCATATACCTAACTAATTTTAATATTTTTTTCTGAAAAAGTATGATTGTGATTGTTTTATACCTTAACGGTGACAAACAAACTTACTGCCTGCCTGATGGTAAGCGATTACCGTATCCTGAATCCGAATCCGAATCCGAGTCCTCAGAAATCGGACCAGTATACAACTATACACTACTGCTGCTGGCCCACCGAGGCAGTCAATGATAAATGTGTTCCAGAAATATAGGAAAGTTCAATCATTAAGGTAGCGCTGTTAGCAGAACGAGTCTGCAATTTTCTGCATTCTACTTATACCTCTTCAATGAAAAATATGCGTATAATGCTCGTTGGAAAAAAAAGAAAAATCTGTATTTTTCACCATAATATTTTCATAATTATAAAAAAATACCTTATCATTTTGAACTCGTTTAACATCATATTCACATTGGAAACATTATAAATCATAAAATATTTAAACGAAGCGTTCCAAGTCAGTTATTTTTCTCCAAATTCGCCGGCGATTTCTGTAAACTTTGTTTCTTATGTCCAAAGTGTAAGTTCTTTTTATATTCTTCCATATTGATAAGCTGAGTATTATTGATTATAAATCGTTCTTAAATATTAAATTTAAAATAACAAACCTGTGTTAAACAGAGCTCTCTGTGTTAACATATGGTAAATTATGTAAAATATATTCAAAATATTTCTTCTAGCTGTAGACTTACGAAAATATCATTAATACCTGATAAATAAAACTTAAATGTCCATTACAATTTGTTATTTAAAAATATTCACACATTTTTATATCCACTACAAAATACTCATTTTCAGAAATATTTATTTACCTAATTCTGAAATAATTGTCTTGTCTTTATGTCAAACATATATATAGGTAGTGGTTATTTGATTTAAAGTGATTAATATACCTACATCCTGAATCACATACATTAAGTATCTACCTTTTTTATATCCTTGAATTATCTAGTTTGAGCGCCTCTTATTTGCATAGGCTCCTCTGTAACTACAAAAACAAAACAAAAACATTTCTTGTAATCTAAACCTTAAAACAATCAAATAAATATGAAATCAGATTGCAAAGTCAATCTTTAAAAACCTTCTGGCTATATTAATGAATCAGTGCATCGTAATAATGTCTTAATAATTGATTAACAAGTGAACGTCGCGCGTCGCGTGATAAGATTACTCGCTGTCAACTGACGACGCCGACGTCAAGTTTCACTGCAATGAGGTAGACGTACTTAAACTACTTACATCCCAACGACATAACACGCAAAGCTTCATAATTGATTTGTTTTTAGATTTTACCATTTTACGATTTTACCCAAAATTAATAGATTCTTAGAACAGAAAAGAATAAGTCCTACTATTTTCCTAACCCACTTAGAAAACTACTGTATGTAAAACTGCATACATACTCGTAGCTTTAAACTTGAAACCCATGGATCAAAACAGTTTATTTTATCGTTTTGTACGTTAATTACTCTACAACGGAAACAATAAAATATCTATGCAATAGATAGTAAATGTTATCACGTATATCATAAAAACTAAGGCACCTTGATACTTCAAAATTACCCCAATGAGTCTACATCATAAAATAAAAGTATTGCGCAAAAACCGACTGCTTCAATTATTTTTTACACTTAACAAAACTGGAAAGGTATAGCACTATTTAAAATTGCTTGTAAGCAAATAACGAAATGCAAGTAAAGTTTATAACACAGACCTTCATGTAAGCAATAACGTTCCAAACATTAATTCTTCACAAATAGCCCCACAATAACGACTCTACACTAAACTTCATGTTTCTAACTTAATTTTATTTGCATGACGGAATAGAGAGAGTAATAGGCATCTTAAAATATCTTCTTCAATATAATTACTTATTGTTTATCGGTTTTATGTTCTACTGATGTTAGAAAGAAAAGAATATTTATTGCCTTATTGACATGACTACATGAGTCACAAATAACAGTAGATGTACATAATTTTATTGTGTGCAAAAATCTTTACTCTAAGGCAAAAAAGCAACGCACGCTAAACCTATAATATTGACAACAAGAAGCGCACGTTTGTCAGATTAACTAAAATAAATATATGTACTCTTATAAACTGAATCGATCGGCGATCTTACAAACTGAATATCATGACTACGCGCTCAGGGCATGGAGATGCCCATTTTACGTGGCGGTCAAAAGGTTAACGAATTTATTAAAAGACCTGACCAAAAAAGTGAAAGACTCTTTTCTCACAATCGGGAGTTTATAACGACGGAAAAATAATATAATAATATATTGTTCGGCTATAGAAGTCTTATAAATAGAACCATTTAAGTATCTACGATCGTTTTAAATTACTGAAACGCATATTAATAAGAAATTGATAAGGACGCAAGGTCGTTCGTAGTTCACCAAAATTAACAAGCTCGAAATTAGACTGAGAAATAAATATTTTTTAGTCGCTAATTAAGTTGAAACCTTAGTGAATAGCAAATCAGTCCGGTTACTTATGAAAGAAATTGAAAATTTATTAGGCTTCATTGGCAAACTAAAAAGTAGTTCAGCCCACTGATTCTGAGCTGTCGGAAAATTTTCGGCCGGACATGTCAGTGTAATTAAAGTTTAAAAACATAGTTTTAAAGAAATAGACGGTTGTAGGAAAAAATCTTAAATTAATCAGAAATAACTTATGCCGTAAAAATACGTCGTACTAAGATTCGAAAAAGTTTACGATCCGGGAGCAATCCGACGAATCAGAATCAAGGGGATGGTTAAGAATGAAAATGTCAAAAAATATTTGATTTCTTTTCAGGCTACAAATAAAATTATCCACAATGTGGTTGTAATTTATTTACCCTAATTAGGTTACAAAAAAACAATATGATTTAAAAACAGTTGAGGTATGCTAGTGTAACATATTAGTTATACTAATACCTATGTTATAATTTTAAAAACATAAAATTTTTAAATGATACAATTTTGACTCCTTTGCTACTTTTGTTATTGACTGTACAGAAATTAAATTTACCCTTCAACAGTACGTTACATAAGCCCACATTTTCTCAACTACCTCCAATATCAAACTGCCATACTTATGTCACTAATTAGAAGAAAAAATGTCATTATCATACATAGTTGCTAAACCAATGAACAAACCTGTAATGACACAATGGTATAACAATAATGAGAGTCAGCTGTGCGAAACTGGTCGTACTATACACTAGTTTGGCAACCATCTAGGTATGAATTTATGTTTTATTAGAATACTAGTTCTGGCACACGGTATCACGTAGGTACGTCATCGCAATAGCCATTTCATAGTCTTTAAACATAGTGCATTACCTGTGCCTCTTACAATCTATTCCATAAAGATGATTATGTAGCATCATTTTTCAATAATTCTTGTGACAGTTTATTTGTTCACTTATTTAATAGGTACCAATTATTCGGTTTTGATGTCGCTGTCAGTATTTGAAAGTATCACTTTCAACGCGACCATATCTAAATTTCCTTAAATTTGACAGCGACATCAAAACCGACTAATCGAATGTCGAAATTCAGAGTAAGCCCCCAGAGCTGTAGAGGTAAGTAAAATTACTAACCCAAGGTGTTGCAGAGATATTAAAAAGTTTACCAGGTAGCTAACCTATTTGGTGATAATATAGACATTTTTTGCAACGGGATATTTGTTAGCCCTTAAAACCTTCCCTTAAACACAGGCTTTTAGTTGCAAAAATATTTTTAGTTTAGTGCATTCAACCAAACAGATGTTTTTGTTTTAATAAACTGTATAAAAATGCATTTGAGAAAAAAATGTTTTTTTACTCTTTAACTTTTTTTTTACTTTTTTTAATTACTCGTCAAGGCAAGTCAAGTGAACCCAAATTGGATGGAGTAGCGTCATTTGAAGACCGTGTTCCTGTAGTCACCTCGCGGTCCAACATCAGATCCACTCCAATTTATTAAAATATTACAATGCATCCGATTTATATAGGAATCTCAAATCGGACATCAATTGCAAGATTCATGACATACAACCACCGGGACAGGTGGATTCAAACAAAAATTAATAAAATGTTATTTATTATAATAAGTCAATCAATAAACAATGCAAATTATTTATAAGCATGGATTTATTATGTTTTAATAACTTTTTAGGATGGATTATTTACTGAGGTACAAGGTTCGTGCTCTGTGCGCCATATCTCAAAAACGGTGGGGAATTTGGAAAAGTATACAGCACTAAGTTGTAGACAATTTTATATGCTTTCGTTAAGTAAAAGGATTTTTTCTCCTAGAACGTACCGTTTTTGAGTTATAAGCCAAATGGTCAAAATGGTACCTTTACCCCCATCCCCCCACTCCGGCTCACCTCCAAGACTTTTAGTATGTTCATATTCTAAGCAACCTTAACAAATTTTCGAAGAAATCGCTTAGGTTCCTTTTCACGCACTCTATAACCCCTTTGTTGACTGAACTATTAATAGTATGGGTAGATAAAACGGTAAAGGTAATTTTGCAAAATAGGATGTTCAGTTTTCACACTATTGTAGTCTTACTATTAACATAATTATTATTGTAATGTAGTTCATAGCATAGTTAATTTCGTAGCAATTATTTTGTGTTTTAATTTTTAGACCAATAAAAAATTAAAAACCGTGGTCGTACCTACTCGAAATAAACGAAACTATATTTTTATACTTAATTTCAGTATGTATATAAGCACTGCAATTTAAGTACATAATTATTTAGTTGATACATATTAAGTAGGTACGGTAGGGTAACCTACTTGACTATTTTTTAACATAGCTAGGTCGTTTTCAGTTTGTCAGTAAACTTGCTGCAAGTCTTCGAGAATTCGCGTACGATTTTTTACATAGGAAGGATGGAAAGTGGCAAAGGCTTTAATATACTAAAGCGTTAGGTAATGTTTGACGTGTGTTGGATGAAACCGAATGCAGATGCTCGTTAGATATAATTTCCTAGACGAAGAACAAATATATGAACAGTTATATTCAATTAACGGTATTTATGTAATCTCACTGACACAATAGCAAAACTCAAAAGTACTTCTAAATGGCCAAGTTCAGTGAAAGGCCTACCGACTATAAACTATGGACGAAATTGTGAAAGGTAACAATAATAACGAACTGAGAAAAAGATGGATTAAGTATTTATTCACACTTTCAAACATTTTGAGTTATTTGTTATTTTTAATCAATAAAGTTATCTCAGTTACGCAACGAATAAAAGTTAAAAAAATCCGCGAAAACAGACTAGATAATAAATCTTTGCTTGTATTAAGTGGACACAGTTAGTGACTTTAATTCACAAGTCCATTAAAATTTTATAATACGCGTAATATGACTTAAAATCGAGTGACATGAATTAACCAGATTGATTTAATGCGAAAAGAAGATATAAAAGATACTGTCATCATTCAATTGTTAACATTTTCCATTTGTTTTTAATTTCCTTACAATTTTGCCACGTTATAGAGCAGCTATAATTACCTGTGATTAAACTGACTATTAGAAGCACCAATCACGCTTGACCGTGCAATATCCGTGCATGCATGCAATCTTGAGCAAGTACTTAGTTTCATAACAAACCTATATTCGGAAGCACACGTTTGTATCAAAGGAAGCGGATCCTAGATCTATGGGAAAAACAGAGTGAAGAAAATTTGAAAAAAAGGTTTCATATTCACTACAAAAAAATAAAATGCTGGTCACTAGTACCCAAAACAAAATACTGAATGCCATTAACTGAAATTATGAAAAAATTGTTATTTTTATTTCAATTTTAGGGCAATCATAATTTTTTCACTATTATTCAGCCAGTCACTAGCCGCTGAGGATTGTAATTAGGTATGATAATAAAAAGAGGTGAATATTCACAACTCCATTATGAAGTACTTAAATTCTGTACAATTTGGTTGTTTTAAAGAATGTATCATACCTAACAACAAAAAGAAATGATTTTTTTGTTGTTAGGTATGATACATTCTTTAAACCAACTCCAAAGTAGTACAGATAGAACGATAAATTGTTACGTTTTAACTAGACGAATCAATTTATTTTTACAATAAGTCCAATGTAGGTACCTACGTAACCAAACATAACTGAACTTTCAATTAGCTTTCCTATGAAGTCAAGAAAGCGGAATAGTATAAAAGAATCGTAGTCGGAAGTCGTGAGAAGTGGGTGGCGTCGTTCAGGAAAGCGGGTTGCGGGCGCGACAATCATCCATTGTCAGCAACGTGTGTGTTGACACTTGACAGTTGTATTTTAATTTTTCATCAACAAAGCTATGTATATATTAAAACAGCAACACTATTGAAAGAAGTATTTAATAATACATTCTAATTGTAATACACGTATGTTGCAGAGTGTGCTTAAGTGCGTACACACACGAGCACATACGCGCGCGCATTGTTTATGAATAAAGTTTATAAGTAAAATCTACACGGATGTTTAATTCTGTTGTAATAGTATTTTATATCATGGTCAAGATTAAAACCCATAAATGTCTCACTGCTGGGCGACTCCAAAGAGACTACAAAGATTCTGGAGGGTATTTAGCCTACGATACCACACTGAGTAGACGGTTTGGATTTTGTTTCGATTTTTCTTTTCTTGCGCGAGTCACCTTTTACGACACTCAAGGATTGAAATGGGGCAGATACAAATAACAATTAGTCCGTCACTAACTAATGTTTTTCTAACAATTAATCTTTATTTCAGACCATAAGATTCATATAGTTCCGGGCTAAATAAGTCTATTTATATGTCTACTATCTATCCACTCTAAACATTTTATTTGTCAACGACAGCTTTAAGCCGATTATACCGTACGTAAAAACCTTTTACCTGTACAGAATTATTTTTTTAACAAATGGCGTTTACTTTGACTTCTAAACAAACGTGATATCCGGTCTCTCGCAGGTAGAGCTATAAACAAACTTTGTACCCCTCATGTGCCACATGGCAGACTTCTATGTAAATAGAAATCTATGTTGTTTCTTTTATTTTTTAAATAGTTATCGTATCTTGAATTATCATTACACAAAAAACGTTAATCTCCTTTTTGGTAGTCGAGTAAAAAAGTTGCAGTAGGTAAGTATTACATTGTTGCCAAATTTAAAATCATCATTACCAGCCATAAAAAATACCTCAAGTATAACACATTGTCTTAGAATTTAGAATCCTCATCATTACCTCATGTATAAAAAGATTTCTTTGCGTATAACAATTGTTTTAGAATTTAAGTTCGTTTTATGCCTTCCTATTCACAAAAAATCGTTAGAAAGTCTAAATAATGTCTAAAACACATCAGCGGAATGTTTGCCGAATTACATAAGTCATCTTGTGCCTCAGTAACAGAACAAGCTTATTTGCATATTCCACTTTCTTTGGCATCTGCGTAACTAAACTGAACAAATATGTATAGGAAATGATTAGGTTCTCTCTCATGATGAAAGTGATTATGGATATTATACACCTTAGAGTACGCATTGTGTATACCTACTCTAAGTTATACACTATTTAAAGCTTCATTAATTAATTGACGCGTCTTTCTCTTCTTCACTACTTCGACGCTCTAGGCAGAGTTGTGACAGCTAAAATTAAATGTTTCTGTTCGTTCCTTTACAATAAAACAGAGACAGGCCTATAAAATGTATAAAAAATATCCAGACTCCAACCCTATTTTTACTGATCATTTGCCTCTCCTCAATCTAGATAGCTGGGTTTAAGGCCCAGGGTCAGGGTAAGGTTGGTGGATCAGACTTAATATTTAGGATTTATTCTAGGATATATGGGTTTCCTCACGATGTTTTTCTTTAACGCTAGCAAATGGTAAGTCACTTGACTAGTACATTATATAAATTCCATAAAGTGAAATCCACATTGGTGCTGCCGCATGCCGGTTGGAATCGAACTCGCACCGCATGATTTGCATGCCGGTCACTTTATTCATTCAGCCACCATCGCATCTAATTTCATTATCAAAACTTTTTTGTGTTATCGTTTGTTTATGTTTATTGTTTGTATACACAAGCGTTTTGTAATATTTATATAGCGCGTCTTTCAAACTAGGTACGACTATCTCTCTATCTCTATCTCTGGTTCAGTTTATATTCGAGTAAAATTAGCTTTAACCAATATATGAGTAATATAAGATGGATCGAGAGAGCAGAGCGACGTTCTTTCACAAATTATGCGGTTCAACATGTTCTCCATAGCGGTTCTTACGAAAGCATCTGTGAAAGTTGTTACCACTTGCCACAACTAACCCCGCGTTTATACGTGTAAAAGTTGGGTGGCCAAAGTTATCGCTAAAAGACTCGGATGACTGGATTATAAGATTACACTTCGAGCGCTTTGCTCGTGACTTACGGATTACGGATTTCTCGATCTTTGCTTTGCAGTGCAATGATATCACGAAATCCATGATATACCTTGTTCTGATGATACAATATGATTGGTCGTAACTATAACTACTATTCTATACTTTACGGACAGGTGGTAGAACAACTTTAAAGGACATACCTGTAGAGGTATGAGTTAACAATATTACCTCTTAATAATATTATTTTAAAAAACCCGGCCAAGTGCGAGTCGGATTCGCGCACCGAGAGTTCCGTACGTAATTACAATACATATTCACGTATAGTTAGGTAGATGCATCATCTTTATGTAACGTCAGTCCGGAATAAACTCTCACTCTTACTCTAATTCTTTACGCTTATCACTTTATACCTCCTCCATTTCCTCCGATATATTTCAATGATATCAGTTTTCGGATTTTTTTTCTTTACTTATGGAACTTGATATTGGTTCTTGTCAAATTTCATTATTCAAGCTCAACGGGAAGTGCCCTATAGGTTTTGACTTTTTCGATCGTCAAGATAAGCGACAAAAATGGAGAATAAATGGTATCTTTTATTTTTATTGCGCCAAGGGATTACAGACCCGAGTATTTTAAATCAATTTCAGCTTGATACCTCTATGCGTTCTTAAGAAAAATATTCTTGACAAACGGACAGACAGACACAATAGGACAACGGAGTGATCCTATAAGGGTTCCGTTTTTTCCTTTTGATGTATGGATCCCTAACAAAAACAGAGTGTTATGAGGCCGACATGTTTGTGATGTTTGCCAAGAAGAACTTTTTTAAATAAGTTAATTTAGCGATTCTATATATACAACTAAACAGTTTTTAGGACCGCAGTTTGAGCCGGATGCGGAAGGCGGGAGATCGAGTGTTATAGCGCGTATTGAGAGGCCTATATCCAGCAGTGGGCTGCAATAGGCTGAAAAGATAATGAGTTATAAGACGTTAGTAGAAGGTAGAATGATTTTTCAGTTGAATAATAAAATCAAAGTTCATTGGCTTTAGCACTGTTCTGGCATACAAATTTTATCTCTGTTTTATTGTCTACAGGAAGAAAACGCATAAGATCACTTTTGCAGTAACTGTTAAAAAAACTAGGATCAAAGTTTATGCAGTGCTTAGCATGACTACAATCAGTTAAGAACTGCTTTCTATGGAGGAAAGATCAATCCAGAGATGTTCACACAGATTTCGTCACATTCACGATTGATTTCTCACAAGCTTTCCACACTGCTTCCGAAAAGCTCTAATACACTAACAATAGTTAAGTTGATAGGAAACATTTATTCAATGCACTTTCTCAAGCATCTCATGTTATTATTATCTCTGTCACCCTTGCTACCGCTTTTATTATTTTTCAAAGCCGTTCATTGTGAATTTTTTTATACCACGACGGTGGCAAGCAGACTTACGGCCCGCCCGATGGAAAGAGGTTAGCGTAGCCTATGGACGCATGCTACACCAGGAGCATCACGAGCGCATTGTCGACCCATAAGAAATCTATTCACTTCTTTTTTGAAGAACACCATACTATACCACTGCCTGTAGTCTCTTGAGAAAATCTCGTTAGAGAGTTCATTCCACAACTTGATAGTTCTTGGGAGGAAATTACTATCTTATTATTTCTTGAATTCTTGACATACACTTATGTATACGATCTAAACAATCTGTGAGCGAACTTGAGGTAAAATCTACAACCACTAAACTTGTAGTATGGTGAATAGTTTTAATGGCAGAATTAAAAACACAATTATGTAAATACATTCACCGAGACCCGTATGACGGTAAAATTTGCTTAAAAATAGCTCTATTATAGTAAAACTCTATCATATCCAAGTTGTCCAAAATACACATACATGTTACTGTTCCACAACATGTTGCATCCTATAGAAATGCACACAATATTGACCTTTAAGCGATAATTTGAAACACGTAATATCATGAATAATGTTTCGGTATTGCGTGTTTTCATTAGCAAATAGTGTACGATTATTTATGTAAATTATATGAGGAAACTAAGTTCCAGTGATTGCACACGTTAGCAGGATAGGTATGTGCTTATCTATCAACAAAAACAAGAGGAATGGATCCATAATTGGTGGGTTGGTTACTTTAAATACGCATATTTAAATTTTGGCTCAATTAAGATTTGTTATTTAGCAATGAAGTAAAGTTAGAGACTGCCAAAAAAACAACCACAAAAACCATTTTTCGTTATAAATAACATCAAAGGGAAACTAACAATAGTAATAATCAGTCACGAGACTGCCCAAACCTTTAAGCCTATCCCTATTATAGAAAAAAGTAAGCAAAAAATTAAGACTCTGTAACTTTGCAGGTAGGTTGTTCAACAAGTTGGTATGGATTGCAAAAAAATTGTGACCCCCAACACAAGAAAAGAAAACAGAACCTCTCTGTATAAAAAGTTCGATGCACATAACAAGCAAATTAACCGTGAGATGTTCCAGTTTTTGCAAATTACGCGCTTTCTGAAAATGTTCAAGTATCAAGTTTTTGTGTCTTGTATTTCTCGATTGAAAGAGAACCTCGACTCTCCAATACTTAGTTTCTAAGTAGATATTTCAACATTAGTTTCGTGTGTCATATTTATCGGTCGTGGTCATATTTCTTTATCTCCACGTCTGGGTGCACAGGAGTAGCTCATGGAATAGTAAGTACAGTTACCAACACATTATTCGTGCCATTAATACGTGCATATTTATGCGTAACGTGTCTGTTCTAACGGTGCATCGGCAAGGACTCGAAAGAATACGTGTTACAATGATTTTATTGAGTCCATTCTACTTTGTTTTAGGTACCTAATCAGAATGACAAATGAATTAAGGGAAATGTTGCAAGTGTAAAGATTTATTGATAATTAAGACTGTTTTAAGTACCTACATAACAATGAAAAATACTGAGATGTTTATCAATTGTTTGTTTTGTAATTCAAGGTGCTTGTTCCAGCTGTTCTTCGATATCTGCACAATAGTTCACATAACTGCGTAAATTTCGACCTTGTGATTAACGGTGATCTGAAATTGCTACATCCTGCGAGTTAAAATTTTAATAAAACTGTCCTAAACTTCAAATGGAAAACTATCTACTTTGATACGACCAACTTAAAGTAGTAGTATATTATTATATAAAAGCAGGAAAAATATTAAGTAGGTATAGTAAACAAAAGCTTCAAAAACAATGTATACAAAATATGTGGGTAGGTAATATTTTTTAACTTCCTTACCTGTATGTTGGTGCGCTTTACTTCGATATATAGCCAGTTATCCGTCGAAAATGCTATAGCCATTAAAGCAGCAGCCACGATTGCTGTAATGGTCGCTATAGACAAAGTTACCGCTGAGCAAGGCATTTTTACAACCTTCGAAAGACAGTAATAGATAGAAGAGGGTAAAAAGGATGATATCACAATCACAGCACTTAATATCGGAAAAGTTCACCTATACAGCATTTTCGTGAACACTTTAACGAAACGGAGAACACGACAGCACACACACAATTTAATAAAAACTCATATGAATGCGGTCATCGCCTGCAGCGTACCGAGTTCGCGCGCGAGACTTCTTTGCCTACTTCACTTCGCCTTGCCTTGCCGCTCTCTTGCGGATGTGAAACAGTGAAACTTTCGAAAGCGAACCTACTCCCTCAAGTGGCGGGAATGTAAATTAAAAACTGGTTTTGTGGTGCCAGACTAAATAAATATTTTCATATGATAATAATTTTGAAGTGTGGCAACACCCTAACGAAAATATATCTTATAAATCATTACATTTTTAATACGTTTGTAACGGGAAAGCTATTATTAGTAATATATAAGCGTGATATTTATAAGTTTTTCAAAATGTTACTTTACTTACTTATGTATAGAATATAACGTTTAGTTCAGTTTCTAGACCAATTATATTCTGTCAGACTATTATTATTTGTTCCTGACCAGTGTTGCCAATGTTGGCAATTTTTTGCCTTTTAGGCTACTCAGAATGAGAATCGGCGATACTTCAGGTTTATGGTAGACAGAGAAACAAAGTACGTAGTAGTTAGTTTCCCTATCTACGGGTTTTATGTTATTTGAATCAGCCGAATCACAAATAATGTCAAAATCATTAATCATTTAAGAAAACATCACGTTCACGCGAATAAAATGTAAATGTTTATGTGTAATTTAGGTAAAATTTGATATCGAGATGGTCACTCTGTAACAGGTAAACAAACAGGGTCCCTGTTATTTTATGATTGTGTGTCTAAGCTAGTCAGCAATAAAGTGTTAAATAGGTATGCATTCTGACTTTAAATAATGACTATAGTAGATATTTATCTGTATTGTACTGACAAAAATTAAAAAGTTCCTAGAATTTTCGCTTTGCCTGTGAAAAATGGGTAAACATGGTAAATATAATTATTTTACATTATCGTGATGAGTGGGCAAAACTACTAGCATTTAAAAGTAAGTAAAAACTCATGTTTTGTGTAAATAGTTATGATAACGGCTGTGGTCATATTTCTCTCCGCAATATTTTTAGGGTTTAAGGGGAAGGAAGGGAAGGATAAGTTAACAAAAGTGCACTCGCACCTAGTGATGAGTTCATTACCTACTATTATTATGGTTCTTCATCTAAAACAGTCTTACAAATTTCATACTCCTAAGTTCCTAACCTAATAGGGATTATCTATTAAGGGAGTTATCTATGAGCTTATTATAATAAATTTAATAAATATTGATAAAAACTACATAATTTTTACTAACTTTAGGCTACTGCAACTGAAATTCGGCTACATTGAATGAAATACGACGAAATTAGGCCAAGTGTTGATGGCAACACTGTTCATGACAAGCATCACTCTTTTTCAAGACTTTCTTTGACTATTTACTGATTTGTAAATAAAACAAAATAATAAATAAGTGAACTTGTAATAATGGCCAGTACTGCAGGTGCAACTAAATATGATGAAGTTTTAACATCGATACTAGTCAACGAGAAATCAATTCTGGGCTTTTTATCCGCTATTTTTAACTTTTTAGCTAGAAGGTAAGTTTTACTATTATAATTCATCGATAATGATTTATATTGAATGTTATCTGATATAATACTGAAATGAACATCAATAGGAAACACCAATTACTTATAAGTTTAGTAAAAAAACTCGAAATTCCGTATTCTAGGACAGATTTCTACTATGTACCTGAAGGTTCATATGAAAACATGGGCTTTCCCCCAGGAGTCGCTGAAGAACTCGTCATCAAAGTCCTGAGGACTTGTGACCCGAAAAACTGGAAGGCACCTAATGGTGCAAACAAACCTGCTGACATGAACAATGAGATTATGTGTTCAACTGTTGCTCAGGAAGTTGAAGTAATAGCTGATGAGGACCTTGATGATAATGATATAGAGGAAACAACACCACCAGATAATAAGAATAACAGTAATACAGAGAAAGAACCTCATACAAAAGCTTCAAAAGATGTAAATGAATCAGACAAAGCAGCCCCCACTTGCAGTAGTACTATTCAATCTAAGACTGAAGACCAAGGGATGAAAGAACTTCCTAAAGTAATTCTCGATGATTACAAGCCACCCGTCATTCCTACACAAAAGAACAGTGAGACATACAATGGAGCTGAGAGAGAAAATTATCTGTGGTCACAAACTATCATGGAATTAGGTAAGGTATTACGGTATTTGAATTAGAGTTCTGTGTCTGTTTAGTCAGTAAAATTTAGCTTTGTTTTTCTTGCATGCTTAAAAAGATTTTCCAAAAGTAACACTTTTTTTTCTCTTTTTTTATTAGGGCTTTCAATTACCATACTTTTTCAATGCCAGTATTCATGTATCACATAACCATGCTTTTAATCAAAAATTTTATTGAGACGTTAATGAAACAATTTTAATATCAAATCAGTCTTAATTGATAACATTTTTGTTTATTATAATAGAATGAAATATGAATTGTATGTTTCAGATGAAGAACAATAATAATGAACCCTTCATTAGGCGCGAGTGCACTTTTTGTTAGCTTATCCTTCTAAAAATTTGCTACTACACTACTTTTCGGATAACCTGTTACATTCTTGTGACTTTCATAAGTGTTACCTTGTAACCTAGATGAATAAACGAGATTTCATTTCAAAACCCTAAAAATATTGCGGAATATGACCACAGCCGTCGTCATATCTATTTTACACAAAACATTAGTTTTTAGTTACTTTTAAATGCTAGTAATTTTGCCTACTCATCACGATAATGTATAATATATTTACTATGTTTAAAGTAATGTACTTTTCAATATTTTGCTATCATCATGTCGTTTTTGTAGAAATTTAACCTGGTTAATTAGCCTAGCAAAATTTAGTGGTTATATTATTAACATTTTATGCAAAACATATAAACATTTATAATAACAATCAAAAAATCTTAAAAGATTTTACATTCAACCAAACAAACTCTTTAGCTTTATAATTATACTAGCTTCCGCCGGCTGCTTCGCCCGCGTGGTGTGTATTTTATACCTATAAACCTTCCTGCTTGAAACACTCTATGCATAAAAAAAAACCGCTTCAAAATCCGTTGCGTAGTTTTAAAGATTTACCCATACATAGGGACAGACAGACAGCAACTTTGTTTTATACTATGTAGTGATTATTAAATATTAATCATACAATAATTATTTTTTTATTTCACATTTACAGAAGTTATAGTGAAACTACCTCCTGATATCAAATCATCTAAAGACTTGAAGGTGGTCATCAATGCTATGGATATTAGTGTGTCAAGACAAAATGGAGATGTTATCATCAAAGACTCGCTTCCTTACAAAATTAAGACTTTGGATAGCTTTTGGAGTCTCAGTGAAGGAAAACTTGTTATTCATTTAGGTATATAACTATAATTAACATATTTTATAAATCTATTTATACATACTGTCCCTAAAATAGTTAACTCAGAATCGCTGAAAAAATTGATGATGATGTGTTTTTTACAGAAAAAGTACAGGAAAGATGGTGGAATAAATTCTTGAGTAGCGAGGAAGCAATAGATTTGGACAAAATAGACTGCTCAAGACCTCTAGATGAATTACCAGAAGATCATGTGGCTAAGGTAATCCTAGTAAAAAATAATAATATAATTCGTTGTAATTTTAATACATCCATTAAGTTGTAGCAAAATTGATGTATCTATCATCATCATATCAGCCCAATGATGGATATAAGCCTAACCTAATTTACAGCAATGGGACGTTTATGGTTTGAGATGATGATGATGACAAGTGATTTTGTAACTTTTTTTTTATGAAGTTAACACAAATAGGGTTCATCTAATGTTCAGCTCAAATGGGCCACCAACCACAGCCAGCAGTGGCCACTGGCTAGCTAAAAACCTGTGAAGTGGCACAGTTTTTTTCATACAGTAGCATGTACCACATTTATCTGCGAGTCCATAAAAAGAAAATATATGAAATGGCTATCGCTGGCCACCGGTCGCCATGTTGATGATGAAGCCACTGTTTGCATTGTATTCCTCGGAGATAATTTGAACCTCTTGTTTGTATTGAATTTCAGGTTCGAGAACTACAATGGAACCAAGAACGTAAAATGCAAGGCTTACCAACAAGTGATGAGATTCGTAATATAGATATATTAAAGAAAGCTTGGAATGCACCAGGCTCTCCTTTCCAAGGACAAAAGTTTGATCCCAGCATCCTCAACAGATCTGCTAACACATTCCCGTCGTATTCAGGAGATAATTAAATAAATTAATTTGAGAAATATTCTTTGTGTTTAAATTTACTTCTTTAAGACTCGATAATAGTCAATGCGCCGCCAGAAATCCTAGTGAAGATTCCAATGAACCTTCATAATATTTGTTAATATTGTTATAGGATTTTGCTTGAAAATGTGTAAAGTCTTCAACCACGTATATACAAGCTGTAGAAGATGTAGCCCTGACTGCTGCTCTGAATACAACCTATTCTAATGGACCTCGCGGCCTACACGAAGCGGCCCAGGTAAGATTTTACATAAAATTAAAAAAAAAAGTACATATATTTCCCTTAAAATGAAACTACATCGTTTTACACAAAAGTCTCATTTCATGAATTTGCCACGACCCAAGATGATATAGTTACGCGATTGGCCAGGCTTTTGAAATGTGACCTTTATACCTAATGAATCAAATTTTGACTTCGAGCTATGCACACATATACGTCCTATCTAATGAATTGATTAAAGATGTAATTATGAGTAGGTTGGTATTTAGAGACGTCGGTAGCTAAGCAGGTACGTATGTATTAGCTGCACTTACAAAATCTATCTAGTAATATTACAAAGAAAGTAAAATTTACAGTTTGTATAAAACTAGTGTCAGATAAGCAAAGTAAACGTTACCGTTTGATTATACAAAAACATTGGGTGCGATAATATTTTTATTTATATAACAATCACACAGTGGCGATAAACTTACATAAATATATTTTTTTGTAAGTACCTAACTATAACTTTTATGATATTCTAAAATTTCGACAGTACTAATTTGCCAATCATTTTCTTCTCTTCAATAATTCTGTGCGCCTCCCTCAAATTTGCTGCATTTATCGGAGACAAAGTTTTCTTAAGCGTACATTTCAACGTGCCTTCATCGAGTAATCTAGACACTTCTTTTAATATTTCATGATGCCTGAACTTATCTTCAGTGTCATACTTTATTCTTGTAAGCATCATTTCTGATACCAAAGTCAAACTCTTGTCTTTCGCTGATCGCAAATCTAAAGGAGTCGAGCTATCGACAATGAGACAGATTCTTCCTTGTGGTTTAATCACTGTCATGAGCGTATCCCAGTACGGTGCTGGATCGTAATTAACAAGAATAAAATCTAGTCCCTTTTCATAACCGTTTTCTTTTAACTGTTGAACCAAGTCTGCAGTGTGATTGAGAACGAGATCAGCGCCAAACTCTCGGGTAAATGCCACAGTTTCAGGTCTCGAGGCGGTTCCTATCACTTTGAGTCCTAATACCTTCCCAAGTTGTGTAGCTACCGATCCAACTCCACCGGCACTGTTTATAACCAACAATGATTTGCCTTTATCCTTCTCTGATAGCAACAAACGATCGTAAAGTGATTCATAAGCGGTGACTGCAGTTAGCGGTAACGCCGCAGCTTGTTCAAACGTTAACTTCTTAGGTTTCGGCCCCACCAGAATTTGGTCAAGTGCCACATACTGCGCGTTGGAGCCGTTTCTTCTCAAGTCACCAGTGAAGAACACTTCGTCACCAACATTGAATATATTTGCGTCTGCACCTTTAGCAACCACGACACCAGCACCATCCCAACCCAAAATACGAGGCGACGATTCTACATTGGGTTTTGGCGCGCGTTGTTTTGTATCGATAGGATTCACAGATATAGCCATAACCTTAACCAACACATCAGATTTATTATAAGCCGGCAAATTCACTTCCAAGTCGATGAGGCTATTAACGTCCGATATCGGTAAATATTTATATAGGCCGACAGCTCGCATCGTCTTCGGTAGATTAACCATTGTATTGTTTTGGAACGCGTGCACGTCAAATAAGGTGAGAATTGTTACTAAAAAAAAACCGGCCAAGAGCGTGTCGGGCCACGCTCAGTGTAGGGTTCCGTAGTTTCCCGTCCGTCACAATAAGTGTTCCCACTTATGAGTTTAAAGGTGGGTATCCATACTATCCATTATGTTCGCGATCCAGCAGCGCTCCGCGCTCCTGCAACAGCTCCCGGTAGTGGGTACGTGCGCGAACACGGAGCGTGCAATATTGCACGCTCCGCGGCAGTCGTTCCGACTCGTGACGGTTTTTAGCGCGAACACAAAGGGGAGCGCAGTGTGTCAAAGGGGAGCGCATGTAAAGGGCGCGCGACAGATCCATTGGATCAGTTGCAGGAGCGCGGAGCGCTGCTGGAGCATGAACATAGTGGTAACCCAACTTAAAAAAGACAGACAGAGTTACTTTCGAATTTATAATATTAGTTAGGACTCCTAAGACTACGACTAGCTGTGCCCGCGACTTCGTTCGCGTGGTTATCGAAAACTAAAATGCGTCTAAAATAAGTCCTTTAGAACCTTTACTACCTCGTACTTCAAAATTTTCAATCAAAGTTCGAATTGTTCGAAACCAAATCTTCCAATCAAACGATTAACGATCAAGACTTTTAACGACACTTTTAATACTTTCAATTTCAACACTCTATCTAACCCGCTTTGATTTCAAACATGGGAGAGGGTCATTCAGTCACGGAGAATCTTAACACCGCGATTCAGGAAAATGACGTCAGATGCACAACGCCATCTATCGAAAGAGACAACAGACAGCCATTCCAAGAATGCTGAAAATGCGTCTGTTGGTCATTGTCTGTTGGTTATACTTTAAGTAGCACCCTTACAATTTCTTTTTAAATATTTTCGATTTACTAAAACCATTTCTACCTTTTGCTATCACAACTTTTAAAAGTTATCTTGTGAAGGCATTTATTAATAAGTACCAAGTACCATATTCCTTTGATAGATGTCGTTGCATGTCTCATTCTTGATCATAATGATAAAGTTCTTGAAAACTATAAATTCATGAATTGGGTTACTAATTAATACATAGACGTGCCAGAAGTTTTCGATGGTAATTTTGAATTGCGAGAACCTATTTTAATAATTATTTTTTTGTTTGAAAAAAGATACGTTCAGGATAATAAAATATTATGTAAACGAAGTTAAAAAAAAAATACGGGCAAATGAAACTTGACCTCTGTATTGTATAGGCGCTCATACGATTCAGGGACCAAATTATATTGGTTAACTGCAGTTTCCATCTGTTGTTTCCATCCAAGTTCAAAATAATTTTCCTAGAAAGTCCTTATAAAGTTCTACTTTTCAGATTTTTTTCGTATTTTCTAAACTTATGGTTCAAAAGTTAGAGGGGGGGGGACGCTTTGTTTTTTACTTTTGGAGCGATTATTTCCGAAATTATTGACATTATCAAAAAATGATTTTAGTAAACCCCTATTCATTTTTAAATACCTTTCCAACAATATATCACACATTAGGGTTAAAATTAAAAAAAAAAACACTTCCCACTTTACATATAGGGGGGCTACCCTAATAAAACATTTTTTTCCAATTTTTATTTTAGCACTTTGTCGGCGTGATTGATACACATATTGGTCCCAAATTTCAGCTTTCTAGTGCTAACGGTCACAGAGATTAAGCGAGGACGGACAGACAGACAGACAGACATGGCGAAACTATAAGGGTTCCTAGTTGACTACGGAACCCTAAAAACCGAAAATGCGAGGAATAATCATTGTATTGAACAAACACAATGACAATGCTAAATTATTATCAATTTTACAAAGATAGTAAAGTTCTGAGTGATGTTATCGTCAGTTTAGTTTATCAATAAACGGTGTGCACTCGGCGCGCGGTGTTGAGTGAATTTATAAATTTTGTAATGTTTTGGCTACGCATGCTTATTGAATGAACATAGTCGTCATACGGCATCACTGAAGGGGATAATGAACAACTTCGCGCGCGACTCAGGTCATACAAAAGGCAAACTCGCTTAAAGGTAGCTTGTCTCCGTATCCAAACTTGTATAAAATGTGTTTGTGTGAGTTGAACGTATGTTCAGCTCTTGCAACAACACATGTTATCTTTCTCTGGTAGTTTATAGGATTGCTGTCTTATTAATTCATCAAACTATGTTCTACGAAGACAATTTTTACCGCCACATCTAGCTGGATTAGACTGACTATCTTTAGTATCTACAAGCTAACAATGTTCACTGTTATTGTTTAAATATTTTAAAGCCTCATATTATACTATTTTACTACTATGACAGAACATAAAAAATTATAATAAACTACTCAAGATTAATGTGGGGCGGAGCTATCTAAAAAAGTCGCATCATCTTCACTTCTATACTTATCAGATAATTTAATATAGGTAAAAATAATTTTATTGATTGTAAGCACATAAGCAAGGCAAACGTTTGTATTGCCAATACAGATTCAAAGAACAGAAACAGCACATAAACGTAAAATATTTATTGAGTTAGATAATATCGCTAACCAACACACAATTACTGTTAAAATTACATTTTATTATGACTTAGATGCCTATATCGTACATTAGAAAACTATGACATATCTTGACTAAAAATTCGATACTACTAATTTGCCCACCATTTTCTGCTCTTCAATAATTCTGTGCGCCTCCCTCAAATTTCCAGCATTTATTGGAGACAAGGTTTTTTTAAGCGTACATTTTAACTTTCCCTCATCGACCAACCTAGACACTTCTTTTAATATCTCATGATGTCTGCACTTATCTTCAGTATCATACTTCATTCTAGTAAAAATCATTTCAGATGCTAAAGTCAAGCTCTTATCTTTTAATGGCCTCAAATCTAACGGAGTAGCAGTATCAACGATCAAACAAATTCTTCCTTGTGGCTTTATGACTGTCATAAGCGTATCCCAGTACGGCGCCGGATCGTAATTTACTTGAATAAAATCCACTCCCTTTTCGTAACCGTTTTCTTTCAACTGTTGAACCAAGTCTGCAGTGTAATTGAGAACGAGATCAGCGCCAAACTTTCGGGTAAATGCCACAGTTTCAGGTCTCGAGGCGGTTCCTATCACTTTGAGTCCTAATACCTTCCCAAGTTGTGTAGCTACCGATCCAACTCCACCGGCACTGTTTATAACCAACAATGATTTGCCTTTATCCTTCTCTGATAGCAACAAACGATCGTAAAGTGATTCATAAGCGGTGACTGCAGTTAGCGGTAACGCCGCAGCTTGTTCAAACGTTAACTTCTTAGGTTTCGGTCCCACCAGAATTTGGTCAAGTGCCACATACTGCGCGTTGGAGCCGCTTCTTCTCAAGTCACCAGTGAAGAACACTTCGTCACCAACATTGAATATATTTGCGTCTGCACCTTTAGCAACCACGACACCAGCACCATCCCAACCCAAAATACGAGGCGACGATTCTACATTTGGTTTTGGCGCGCGTTGTTTTGTATCGATAGGATTCACAGATGTAGCCTTAACCTCAACCAACACATCAGATTTACTATATGTCGGTAATTTCACTTCCAAGTCAATAAGGCTGTTAATGTCCGATATTGGTAAATATTTATAAAGGCCGACAGCTCGCATTGTCTTCGGTAGATTAGCCATTGTATTGTTTTAAAACGCGTTTACGTCGAACGAAGAGAAAATTGTAACTAAAAGTATTAAAGCATGAGAGTTTAATGTAATCATTTAGAAGTACACAATGACGGTGCTTATTTCATTTAAAAAATCCACGTCTACCTTTTACAATATCATAATATGTTCAAAGAGAATTACGAGTAGGTTTACCCTTTACGTTTTCAACGATGTTGTACTCTGTGGTTGTGATGTTATATCTGTCAAACTAAAAACAAACCTCGTCTGCGATTGCGCGAGTCGTGTCAACTCTACAAGGTCGAATGTTGACCTGCTTGCTACTTGTTTATGCGCGTTAGATATACGCCACATGATCATACATTATTTATTTTTATGATGTAACACGTAAAATCACTTAGGTACAGACCATTTTTGCAAAACTAATTAACTAAGAAAAATCAGCATATAGGTAGGGTATAGTTAGTATACAAATAAAGTTACTGTTGTATCTAGATAGCTCCCCATTTACTATATACGTTATAAACCAAACCTTAGCTGTTTATGAGCAGTCCGTTTATAAATAGCAAATTAGTGAGCTCTGTCCTCTTCTCCATCTCATTGGACCTTTAACTGGGATGATAAATTAAATAATTACAGGTATATTATGTGAATTATACGAATGGTCCTATAATTTTGTAATGTTGTGAAATACTTTTGCCATCGCTACCTAGGTACTGAAACTTACCTATTGGACTGATCCATTTAATTTAAATTTAATATAAGTAATTTCCTTAAACAACCCCGTACGAAACACTAAAAGTGATATACATTACCGACCGTCTCAAACGCAATTTTAATTTTATATTCTTCTACTATTTTTAGGACTCCGCAGTCAAAATGGGAATAAAAAATTATTGTAAGATATGTAAAGAAATCATGTAGTTATGCTATGTAAATTATAAAGCAACTTGCATTTTTGTGCAGCAAATTCTTTTATTTGCTCATCACATTGTAAGTCTTTAGTTAAATCACAATTTATAGAAAGAACTGATAAATGGTTAAGTCGATAGTTCGCGATTTTGTTTTCTATATAGGATAATAGCTGTTTGTTTGACCTCAACTTCTCGAATCGATTTCAAGAGTTGTGTAACTCTCAAAAGAAAAGTAAAACAAATTAAATGCTTGTACATTTATTTCTAAATAGATATGACTCCTATTCCTTTAAAACAATAATTGTTTCAACACATTTACACAATATAATACAAGCAGATCGTTTATATCACAGAGTACGCGTAACAATTCACAATATGCGAAAATAAAACATTAAAAATATTTCGTAGCTTCCATCAATAAATATACTTATATAGGTACTTAGTGTGTCGCCTTTATTAACAATATATTTTTAGACTGTTTAGGGACTGCTTCATCACTAGGTCGTGCTAGGTAGTTACAAAATGTTCCTGCAAGTTTACCCTGAAATATCAAAAAAACAACTTTGTAGATTTCTTTGTTATTTTCAACTAATTCATTCAAGTGGTGGAACAGACCCTTTAGTTTTTACATCGGCGATTTAGTCGGATTTTGTGAAGCTAAATGCAGCGACAGAATCTCTAAAACAATTTTAACACTGCGATGAAAAGTGTGAGTCACCAAACGCGATGCAGCATCAATACAGTCGCAAAATCGCCGATCGCTGATGCTAAAAGAAACATGTGTTATACAATTAAAGATTTTCTTAAAGATTATCTTATACAATTCTAGGGATGCTCCATATTCACAGGTATTCATTCTAAAATTTCCTGCTTTGAAATATAAATTACAAATACTTACGAATTTTTAAAACATCAGGTACTTTGTATACAAGTACATAGGTTTAGGTTTATCATGGTGATTATTAAAATTCGTAAGGCGTACTGCGTTATTCATGTCATTTGGTAAATGCAACATTGTCATAGCTATGCGTAAACAAGTACCTAATTTATGTAAATTTATTGTATATTGAATATCTTTGTACATTATTTTAATCAAAATTGTCGGGCATTGTCCATAATATCCACTACATAGATTTTCTAAACATAATATGCGGCTTATTTATAATTATATTATTAAAGAAAAAAAAATGTGCCAAAGCCTTGTATGCAGTTATTTAGATGCCGATATAGTAACTATCGAATTAGACATTTAACACATTAATATACATAAGAATACCTAATTCATAATCAACGCAGCTGATATCTATTAACAACATAGTATAGTAACATCCAAAACAAGAAAAATAATTTAGAATTACTTTTAACGTAGTAGTTTAGTGTATGTGCATACAATAATCGTAATCTGCATAATTATTTTAACAGCTTATAAACAAACAATGTAAATATGACTGCCCAATCTTTGGCATTTGTTAGTTTAGGATTTTAAATCTTCCACTTTTTGCATTAAATTTAGAACTTCATCAAATATTTTTTCCCAACCATAACATTTAATCTGTCAATATTTAGCTAATAAATGTGGGGATATCTATGTAAATAGGATTGGCATATTTAGAAATGCTGGCTGGTGAAAACGAAGCGCAAAATACGTATTAGGGGCAGCGCAGACGACACACTTTTTGTGCGATCGAGTCTGCGGCGCACAAATAGTCTGCATGGCGCGCAAAAAGTCGGTCGCGGATTTTTCACAGACTCAACGCACACGACGCACATCTTCGATCATTCTGTCGGCAGAGCTGTAGGTATGTAGACGCTATGGAAATCGTGCAGAGATCGCGAAGTATTATTCTGTACATGAAGTACAGAAAAAGAAGAAGAAATAGAGAGTTTTGGGTACATCCTATACTTTCGGCAAGATTACTGAAGGGACAGTTCCATACTAAACATTCAATTCTGAAACATCCGGAATTTTTTTTCAAATTTTATAAAATGTCTGTTACTACATTTGATGAGTTGCTATTTATTTTAAGACGTCATACATGTCCAAACAGGAGCAGAATAAACATTACAGCACACTTCTGCCCACATTTTTCTTTTTAAATGTCTATCATGATATTCTGCCTTAGAAGTATCATAAATTGCTGGTCTGTTTTGTATTTCTTGAATTAACGTCGTTACATCGACCTCTGGCGCCATGATAATAGATCGCGTGCGTTACGTCCACCCCTAGCAAATGCAGATTGCCGACTAAAGTGTGTGCCGTCTGCGTTAGCGCGCGTTGAAGCAAACGTTCAATTTTTTTCACACACTTTTTGTGCCGAGCGGCGCGGCGCGGCGCGGTGCGGTCTGCCCGAATTACACAGATTTTTTGTGCGCCGGACTTTTTGCGCGTCGTGTGCGTTACTGCATATAATTGCATAGGTTCTATTTTCACAGACTAAAAAGTGCGTCACGGATAGTCTGTCGTCTGCGCAGCACCTTAGAATCATAAATTGTAAGGTAAGACATTTACCTATAGGATAAACTCAGTCACATCGCCATTCCCCTAAATATACCAATTAATTATAAGAAACCAAAATTATTTTCCTTAGGTAACTAGAAAACATTAATGAACACACATTAAATCGATTTTTTTAGGTACTGGTTCAGTATACAATTAATGATAAAAAATAACATTGGATTACCGTACGATATGCGGCCTCTCCTTTGACGTTATTTTAGATGAATTGAATTGAACTTCGTAGATTGTAATATTAAAAAAATATTTTCATAATAATTATGATAAAGATATATTATTAAGATTATATTGTATCAAGCGGTTAGTAGCAGTATTAAGAACTATCCACCTTACGCGCGCCCTCACGGAGATTCACGCTCTAGGTTTAGACGGGTATCCATAACCAGTTACAGATTGTTTGCAATGTCTTTATTCTATTGCTCGGGTATCGAAACACGAAAATATTCTTATATAACAAAAAAAAGTGGCAAGAGGTTACCTGTTACGATATTAGAATACTTAGTATTCGATACCAATTTATGTTGATACCTATATCAGACAAACGCAGGCTCAAGGACAAAGGAAGTCCAATTCCTTTTATTGGATGCTAGCTATAAGTGACGAAGAGGAATACTTACTTCACATATTAAGCGCATTATCAATTAATCATAATTATATACTACATATAATATACAGTAATATACCTACATATTATAATGAAATAGTACGCTGTCAATATAAAAATACCTAAATATGTAATTACTAGATACGATAGCTTGCTGATTCATTTAAAGTCACGTTGTAATGTATAACCTACCATTTAAACGCACGTAGGTAGGTAGACCTTTAATCTTTTTTAAACCTGTACGTAATATAATTACCAACCTAATTAGTTAACGCATTTCCAATGATTTTAACTATGTATGTTCAGAACCTGATATGAAATATCCGATATTTGAGGCCAATATTAAAATAAATAAAATATATAACAATCCAATTAGAATAGTATAATAGCAGGTACAATAATACAATTTTGTTAAATAGAGATTTAAATCGTATGATAAGTATTAAGAACATATTTTGTTACCACGTTGATATGTTCTCGGCATATCGTCAAAAAACCATTCCTTTAAAACCAGCAAATCTGATTCTTTCCTTGGTGTTAATACTGATAAATTTGTACTAATTACATTATTTTTGTACAATATTCTCGTACGTACTATATAAATATCGTACTATATAATATACACCTAGCAGTATCATTGAACATTGAAGCAACGTATAAGCCCTGCCCCATGCGATTTATTAAGATTTTCGTACAAAAATACCATACCAATGACTTTTCTCGTGGATTTTCTAAAAAATATTATTTAATAACCTTACAACTTAGCTAAATCGGCATAGGGGTTCTCAAATGATGCGCAATAGATTTTTATATATCTACACAAATGAGAATCTGTGTAATGATGGATTAAGAATACATAATGTCACTACCCCATCTCAACCCCTGGGTGTCGTAAAAAGCGACTAAGGGACTAAACTTTATAAGACAAGAGCACTGCGAGAAAAGGAAAATTTGAAACAAACTATACCAACCCGTCTGGCTAGCGTGGTATAGTAGGCTAAATTCTCTCCACATTCTTTGGAGGAAACCCGTGCCCCAGCAGTGGGTCGTTTGGGTTTGATGAAAATTGATGAAATGAGAGAGTGAAACAGTGTAAAACTTTAGTGTTTTTGTAGCTGCCGGATATACAAATCAACTTTCGTAAATTTGTACAAGCAATTAATTTCAATTATTTTAAAGGCATTGACATATTCGCTACCATCTTATTTTTTATGCAAGACGTGTGTCAATACTAACAAATTGTGAACAAAAGCAGAAATACACAATATAGGTCACATTTTCACTTATATGTCGTTAAATTCTTTTAACACGATGTATATTTATACACAATACTTAAACAACAATCTTTAAAGTCGTGACTGCTCTATTATTCTATCTTACAGTTATATTTTTGCAACTTTCTTCTTACAATAATCGTGATATCATACTTAGAAACTTCCGTAAAAGCATCTAAGTAAACTAAAATATTTAGATTTCTCTTCACAAACTTAATATTCCAAACAAACTTATAAACCTTTTTCGTAACTACGCTTACTTTTTATTTTGTAACAGATATGGCAAACAATTATTCACTTACGTTACAATAACGCTCAGCACTACTCAATAAAAAAACACATTCTGTCAATATTTAAAATTACGAATACCTAGGTACTGTTTGGAAAATCATATCTCGCCAAACAGATTTGATCGAAATTAGGATAAATGCAATGCAAAATTACTGACAGCATTTTTCAGTTTACGAAAATATCTCATCGCTTTCTATAAATTACAAACTTTTCAGAGGATCTAATATCGTCAAAATACGCATAAGTTCAAATCTGTTTAACAAGAAATTACAATACAAAAGTACAATTGGTATTAAGTGTAACAAGTTATACATTATTCATTTTATTGTACAGCATATTTGCAAATGTCGTGAGCTCCGGTACATTCCACACTAGGCCTGTGCGTGGAGTCCCATATGCCGGGACCACAACGTTGGCACATCCCAGCTAAGGTGCACGGGATCCGGACTAGTTGACGAAATTGGTGAAGTAAACCTCTTGCTTTGCGAAGTATTAGACGACCGTCCATGTACATCGCTGGAAAGAAAAATAGAAAATAGTAATTATTTCGAAATCCAAGCCAACAGGTGCACCTATCTATGAAATCTAACCAACGACTTTGGTAACGATGATTTTGGTAGCACACCGGTGAAAACCTTTTAACATCCGACGTTTTTTACAGAAAGATAATCAATAACAAATTTGTAGGTAAGTACATAATTATCAAAAATGGAAATTAACTAAAAACTGGTTTTTCTAAATTAAAATTATAAAACGAATATTGGTATCCGTATCTAAATCTGTGGAAATGAAATGCGTACTATCTAGGTCTACTATGTTCACCATTAGTCAACAAAATTATTATTCACTGTTTTGTTACTCAGAACACTGAATTGCCTTCAAGATTCTCAGTATTCATAAAATTAAACTAAGATAAACTGCCTACGGGCTACAACTTTGAAACAAAGTAGGTACAGACAAAACCGCAATTTATTCCTAATCAAAACACCCGTTGTGGCTATAAAGTTACCTTAGATTGTTTATTCATTAAACAAAATTTGATTTATTATAGCAATAGTAAGTAGCTAAAATGTAGTCAATTAAATACGTATTTATTAACTCTATGAAGGTGGCACACAAGCATACTTACTACTACTTGACAAGTGATAGACTAAGTAAGTATGTAGTAGCCATGACTGAAGCACACTTACTGAGTAAATAGCATCGATTTTTTATTAGACCTCTTCACCTGTAATAAGTATCATTCTCGAAATGTGTGACATTAATGTTTTGTTAGCTAAGATGACATTATTAAAGGAAAAGGCTTAACTTTCTAAGTCGGACTTTTATAAATTCGGTTATCTAGATGAAAAACAGCAGCGTGATGGTAAACCATTCTAGTGGCCTTCGATAAAAGCTACTCTGAGCCCCTGAGGCGCTTGTACCATTGTGGTACTGAGACGTTCGTTACGATCATCGAGTTTAAGCAACACTCCGTAAGGTCAGTACATGATGGGTGACCGTTTATGGCAATTTCATTCTCGAGCGTCTCCGTGCTTCGGAAGCACGTAAAGCCGTTGGTCCTGGTTATCACTTAATGTGGTAGTCGTTAAGTCATGTTGGAAGCCTTCTGGGTGACTTGATAAATTCCAATACCAGGGTCTGCCTCACACGATAAGAAGAAGAAAGCTACCCTTTCATTGTCTTACGGGAGCCTAGATGAAAGTTAGAAATTGTTTTTTTATAGACGAATTGAATAAAAGTAATAAATAAATAATCGAATGAATACGCCTAAAAATCAAATCTAATAGCTGTTTACTTACCTAAAGAACTAAAATGCAGTAGCATCTCGTCAGTGTTAAGATCCTGGGCGATGACGTCATCAGCGTAGACCGCAATAATAGCCAGACACAAGAACAGATGGAAGTAGTCCGTCTGGTAGTTCGCCCAGCAAGCCTCCCACATGCGAAGTGCTACAGCTTCCGTGAACTCACGTTTGAAACATCTGTAACGTTACGTGTTAGTTTTATTATTAGGCATCTATTTTTCTAGATCGCGAAAAATATCCTTTACTATGGCCACACTGTGGTATAGACATTATTAAATACCTCATTTTATATATTTTATTCAATAATCCGTAGCAATTCAATAAGGTACTACGCGGCCATCGTAGCACCAAAGGAAAATAAATCTCAGAGTTTAAAGTTCTTTGGACAGATTTCAATTATGAATTAACTATTTTTACGGTTGATTATGATTTATATGCGTTATGAATATTAAAGTATTGGTCATAAAATTGTTATGTGAGAAATCTTCTGTATCGCCACGAAGGCAATATTTATAGAGAAACACTACACATTTTTAACATAAACGTTATATTATTGAATATTGCATCCTGATAAGATTAAAATTCCAAAAAAGCCTAAGTATATTTGTTTTGCCTTTTTACGTTACACAATAAGGCTGCTGGAATCGGAGAATCCGTCATTGCTACCAAGTGCAAGGACGCCTTATCGATTTACATCGTATCGCTTATTAAATTTATTACTACGAGTGTGACACGTAATCAAGTCAACGTTGTTAAATGCATGCAAATTTCATATCAACAGCCCACAATAGGTTATGAGCAGGCCTACTTTAGATATAAGTATACTTACTTAGCTCGTTTTTCATACAGGTGCCCAATACCCTTTGGAACAAACGGAACGTGCCTTTAGGGGTTCTGACGTCATTAAACTCGTCCGTAATATATTTCAGTTAGAATTAATAAAATACACGCTTTCACTCTACATACAGTACAGCCTACATAAAATTGACAGCAAGTAATATAAAATACACGTGCCCTTTCTTTTGAGCACCCACGCAAAACAAAAACTAGATATAAATAACATATTTTACGTAAGTACAAAAGAAGTATCGGATCGAGAGGTCGGTTCCAACAATTTAAGTATGCCTTTACATTACGTGGGATAATCAAATAACGATCCGAATCAATAAAAATACTTGAACACCAAATATTTCGATTCTTTATAAAGTTAAACGTAATTAAATGTAACTTACAAGAGTATCCAACGATGGCAGAATAACAATTCCATTGCGTCAACATGTTTTTCTAAATGCTTGTAAAAGTGAGGCAACATTATTCTTATTAATTCCCTCAGGAAACTCTGAAACAGAACGTTGTGACGTAGGTACAGACATTTTCAATTATTGTTGTCGTCATAAATGATAAACTATCTCGATACTCGTCTATACTTTGTAAACAGTACTGATAACATAGTGATTAAAACTCAATAGTAGTACTACTACTCTTAGTACTAAGTCATCCTGTTCCATCCCAGCTAGATAAAATCACTGTTTACTTAACTCCGTCATTGACATCGGAATGCGTTAAGGCGTAACTAGTCGCCAATGACCTTGAGAGTATGGGTGGAGCTTAGCTTATTTCACTGCATATCCCCGCTCCTTTGCCAACTCGCGCACACTATAATACAATGGTCACAGAATAAGCGTAAACGCAGACATGCGCTTCTAGCTCGGCATTTTTACCTACGATTCCGGAATAACAGTTTTAAAATTGGTATTTTATTTTGTATAGAGAGTTTAAAGGACTCGTGTACACAATTATTTGTTTGCCAATATTTTTATGTATTGAGATTTTTTTAATTTCAATGTTTTGCTTTCGGTATTTATGTAAGTACTTACATAGTTTTATTGGTACTTATTTATTATTAGTATCGAAGATAATTATTTTATCTTGTAAATTATAATTAAATAAATAACTATTTTAACTTACTTTTGTATAAAAAAAAATATTTACCTATTTTAATTGATGAATTTAATGTTTTGTTTATAACACTTACTTTGTAATTACGTTATAAACTACTATTATAAATTGTAAACCATTTTATTGGATCATTTGAAATATTTTGTTTGAGAATATAGCTCGCAGAACTGATGGCCGATGGGGCAAAAAGATTACTCCTTCTAAACGGTTAGGAGGAGTAGTCGTCAGAAAATTCAAAAAAAAATATTAAAGTTCATAAATATTTGCACAAAAGGTTTCGGCACACAGCGAGAAAGACGTGACGCCTCTGCGTGACACCTTAGATTTATTTACTCGTCCCGCCGCGCTCGCTGTTTGTGTGTATATTATACCTGTAAGCACTATATTCAGTCGATAGTAAAAATGGAGCAACGAGCGACACAGCCTTCCCGTCTGAAGGCTAACGCCTGTCTGCCGCCCGCGCCCGCGCAGAGCACCTTTGAATTTCTAACGTACAGAAATCGTATTATGGCCTATTTTCTTAAGAAAATATTGATCGATTTACATATGCTATGTTCAGATTAAAGTAAATTTTACCACCAATTTATCAGTGTAAAAATAATTTCAAACTATAAAGCCGTTTTAAAGTTTTAGGGATTTTAAGATAAAATATATCTCAACTTAAAATATTTTTTGAGGCAAAAGTATTAGTCGTACGAAAATTTCATATGTTGAAAATGTAGTAGATAGATCAATTATCAAAATATATTTTTTTCAAATTTTTCGAACAAGTCGTTTAGGAGGAGTAGGCTTCAGAAAAAAGCCGTTTTTGGTGCAAAACCGAGGGAAGGCCCTTAAGGGCTGTCCCATTCATGTAAAATTAGCACTCTAATAGCGACATCATAAAGAATCCATTCGAAGATATATAATACCATAATCCAATACAGATATACGGCTAACTATATCGCGAAATGTGGCTGGTTACACCACTGCTTACCCCTTCGAGGAAAAGTTAGGTTATTTTGGAGATGTAACATAATATTATTATGAGTGTTCTCCTATAATTGTGACAGTCGTCGATCAGGCATTCAGTATTGACGACAACGTAGGTAATAGGACTTAAAAAAAAACAGTGCCCAAATTTTGAATATAATCGATGTTTTGGTTCATTGAAGTTACCTAATATATCGCGAAGAGCGTTATTAATCGACCGACATCAATCGCGTGCGTGAGCTCTTACTAAGATACATTTTAGGTACATAGGTATTCAAAAGGCAACCTCTGTTGGAATAAATTGTAATATGTTTGAACTTGTCATATCACAGGATTGCGCTGGATGCGAGCCGCATAAAGCCGATTCTATTGGAAATCTCTTGGGGATGCCTTTGCCCAAAGGTGAATGTCCTACCGCTGATATGATGATGACGTCAGTGTGACTGATCACATTCATAATTATGAGCGTGACGTTTTTGATTAGATTTATAGGTAGATATTGATGGACGGTAAAATCTAATCGAATATTTTAATATAGGTAAAGCTGTACCTTCAACGAATTTCTCTTTTGTCAGATTCTTGTTTCATTGGATATTTTAATTGATAACAGAAATAAAGCATTTCAGCAATCGAAATATAGAGCTTGACTGCTATAACTATTAATTTATTAGCCTATTAAAATTTAAGCTGTAGAAATACTGTTGGATAATATTATAACAAATCGTACAGTCGCCATGTACGATGTACCTACCTAAATGTAACTTGGGTAAGTAGATACATAAATAACATGTGAATGACCTAATAGGTAGGTACCTAAGCCCATTGTTGTTCCTAAGTAACTTGACTACCTACTTTAAACAATTCATTTTGAACTAGACATTGGAGCTGAATGGGTAGTCCCTCAGGCTTCATTTATAGACTTACATGTTACGTTACTAACAATTACTACCTAACTAAATTAGGAACACTTATTCATTATGTGTTTATCAATAAAATTACTTCACATACATACCTATGCGGGAGCAATGACATGTGAACTTACTTTTTATACCAGTAAAGTTACAAGCCAGTATACCTACGACATATCTGGAAGTAAATATCTAACCTGTTACCACAGCTTTTGGACGCACGCTTGTAGTGAAAAAGGGTAGAAAATCGCCGTCAATCCTGCAGCTTGAAATGCGGTTTCTTGACAACTCTTAGCATACCAGGAACGTTAGGTGATATTCAGTACACCACCACAAAAATTAAGACCCGTAATATCCTACCTTTGTCTTAAGTATAACAAAAACAACTTACGAGATTGTTATCCATATCGTTGTCGGTGGGCGTGCATACAAATATAGCCCTCTGCATCAAACCAACGAAGCACCAAAAAGCCTCCGCTTCACATTTAATTTCACAAAGCACTGGAGCTAATAGATCACTCATTCCTTGCGTGTACCTGTCAAAAATGAAACATGGTAAATCGAAAGCCAAAAACAATACGAATCAATATTAAATAATAACTGTTCCTTGCAATTTTTACTACGGCTACAGCCATATAGGTACCTAACAATGGACAAGAAAATACCGGATGATATACCTTTAAATAGGTACCTACTTGTATACATACATCAATGCTCTGATTAAATAAATATATTTTTAACTTACTTACTCTACATTAATTGATCTCACCCTGAACATTGGTTACGGATGCTTAATTTAAAACTTATCTAAAAGAAACTTACCCTAATACAGGATTGTAAACGGCATAATTCAACAAAATATTTTTCATAATTTCTACGTTATAATTATTTTCACCGGCAAAAAACGGATTCCCTCTATCAGTTCTGACTACGTCTTTTTCTATCACGCACTGGACTGTTTTCCAGAACACGGCGTGTTGCTCTGGCGTCATCTTCTCAAGTCTCCTCCGAGTAATCTCCTCATACTCTCTTGTCCTAATCTGAAGTATTATCTCTCTTTCGTCGTAAGTAGAATTGTAAGGATAGCAATGTAAAAGGAATGGCCACAATTCTCTTCTAAGCTCCTTATCTAATCCTCCAAAAAAGACGCACTTTCTCAAAAACAAGTCATCTTCAATCACCCCTTTTCCATTCATTATTTTGCCGTAGAACAGTTCTGGTGTAATTTTAGGAAGTTTGCCTTCCTCTGGGTGTTGTTCAGACTTCTGTACCTCTGGACGGCATACCATGAAATGGCGATATGGTAGGTTTGGTTCTTCAGAACCTGTAACCACATTGCCTACGAACATTATAAAATCCTTAGTTAAAAAACAGCAACAAGAAGCATTGATCACGTTCTATATACGTGTAAATGTAAAGAAAAAATTGAAGAGAATTTTTTTTTATTATACGTTGGTATTTTACCTGGTGTGAGTTTAATGTTATGCAGCAATGAGTGCCATCGATGCAGCACCTGCGCCAAATGATCCAGCCCTCCATAGTGAAAGTGAAGGATTTTGTATTGAGACTCTCTGGACGCAACGACTAGCTGTCCGCAGGTACAATTGTCGTCGTTGAAAAAGAGCCGTAGGGACCGCATTTGACTGAGGTCGACGGAGAACCTATTAAACGGGATAATAATATTTCAAATAAATTGTTAGGTAGGTACTATCACTATGTCGAAGCTGTTAAGATTGTTGCCTTGCCAGTTTAACACTAACATCGCCTTTTATTTGGGTTTGTTTGTTTGATTGAACACTAAAATCTCAGGAAGTACTGGACCGATTTGAAAAATTATTTTAGTGTTGGATAGCCCTTTTGTCGATGAAGGCTATATATAACATCACACAACGGCCAATAGGATCTGAGCAGTGGCTAAATAAAGAACCATGGGAGCGAAACCCCGTGCGAATTTAGTATTAGTATAAATACAGAACTTCAAGTTACGGCTAAGCCATAGAACTGAAAAAAGATGATTATGTATTAGTAAATGTATCTAAATAAAAAGGTAAGCATGGCATTTTGATAACCAATTTTCACATCGAAGTATGTTCTACGTTACATAAAGGCATTTAATGGGTTATTTACTATTTGTGTAGTACATTAATAGAATTAGATACAGTAGTAATCGTAGATTGATTTGTTGGTCCAGTGTACAGAAACGTGACTAGTCGTGTGGATCCATTACTAACTTTCGGGTTTACGGGACGACTTGGGTTATCTGGACCCATACATCTTAGACTGTGACTCGTATAAATTTGGATTTAGAGTACCTAATGAATTCTTGCAAACTCAGAAATATTTCGCTCAATAGTCTTTGAGCAAATTAATCTTCCGACTTGGCCTCCGCAACGTAATTTAATCAGAAATACAAATGGCGGATAAGTAAAAAAAATTACCAACTTCAAAATTTAAACGTGCGTTCTAAGTACTTTGTCCGCCCTTTTTTAACATGGCCTGTGTAGAGGAGGATTATTCTTAGTAAATCTTCAATAATACTTTTGCAGTAATCTAAATGGTCTCGCACCGCGCGATTTCAGGGCAATTTCCTCTCTTGGTTGGCTAGAGTCAATATACATAGGTGATTTGTATGATACTGTGCGTAAAAGTCATTAATTGGGACAAATTAGCTTATTTTAATAGATAAATGATGTCGTCACAGAAACAAAAGAAACACTCCGATAAGAGTTGGATCTCATGGCTTTCATAGAAAACAGTTTGTTCTAAAAGCCTACTCTAATAAACAATGTTTTATGTACTGCTTACTGTAAGATAACACCGCCGACAGAACATGCCACCCAAGGGAGCTATGAAGTAGTGTATATACATACATACACAGGTACATACCTACGAGTATCTAGAGTGGGCTCATATAACAGCCACAACGAAGTACATACTATACCATAAATATAACAACTAGGATACTGATTATTTTAATAGGTCAACTAGCTCAGCTAGACAAGGAAAACAAAAAAAAATAGAATTACGGGACCACTCACCCATTACTGTAACTTCTGTGGGCCAGAATTAACAATATTATACCCTTGTGAAGACCGAGCTATGACACTCAAGGGACCTATACGGGAAAGCCTAACCAACTGCCTCACTTATTGTAAGTACAGGAAACAGATGACATTGAGAGATGTTGATGAATGATGAAAGAGATGATAAGTTTTCAAAATCGGATCAGTAGTTTCTGCGATCTTAAATAACATACAAAGTCACAAACTTTACGTCTTCATATTAAGAAATATTTATGAATCTCTATAGTAAAATTCTGATCTCACCATAAGAATGAAAATTGTTATAAAATAAAGTGATCATATTTTTTAGGTTGTTATCGAGTAGATACGAAAATGATCACGCAAATAGCACTCCAGTTATCAAACGAGTAAACGAGTACTTCGTGATGTATGAAATATCGACACTGAGGGATGTGATAAGGGTGAAAAATATTATAAGTCAATATGGATCTCGTTATCTACGCAGACTAAGTCGCGGGCAAAAGCTAGTGCCATATATACTCAATGAACTTAATAAACAACTACATAACTTTACACTTCGATAAATATTCCGGTAGCGTAACACAATAAGTGGAGCTTTTATTATAGGCATAAGTGACGTGAATCTAATCAGGTCATGGCGTAAATAAGGCTGTGAACTCTACTGATACTGTTATAACTAGTTATTTATATATTACTAGCTGACCCAGGGAACATCGTACCGCCATAATTATTTTATATTTCATGAATATGCTGTGCATGCTGTGGCAACCTATAATTAAGTCTACACACTAAGTTTGTTCTTTGCATGTAAGATATTATTTGTATTGGTGTAAATTTGTTGAGTTGTCCTAAATAAATAAATAAAATAAAATAAAAATATTTTCGAAAACCGTGTTTACAATTTATGCCCGCCTCGGCTTCACACGCTAATACCTACTTATAATGGCAAAAAAGAAAACAAATTCTTCCCGATTGCAGTCATAATATCGATTCTATACAACAGACCGTGGTAATCACTATTTTTAACTTAATTTTTTTATTTTTTTTAACTATTAATTGATAATATTTCATCACTCAAATGTTTTTCTTGAGCATTCTCCAAAAAATGCACTAGGTGAAAATTTACAAAAAGTAATTCATACAAAGTACGAGTACCAGTAAAGGGTATAGCTAGGTATAGGTAGGTAAAGAACATGAGCTACCCTATGAGGCGGTAATCCTGGCATTAGCTTCAGCCTAAGCCTTGTGTTTAGCCTAAGCCTCGTGTTTAGCCTAAGCCTCGTGTTTAGCGCACTCGTACAACAACAACAGAACTTTTGAAAGCCTACGAGAATAATATATTGAATAGTCTATTACCCAAGTCATCTAATCACATCGCTGCTAAAAAAATATCTAAAGCTTCTCATTTCAGTAAGTATAAATAGCTTAGTCAAGTTTTGTATTACATTTTTAATACTAATTCGAGTGTAGATAAACTGAAGACTCCCTAGACCCTAAATAAACGGTAAGTGCTAGGTGGTTAGTAATTCCAAACCAAGTCACTTCTTACCTTTTAAAAATGCTCCCTTGTATGGAAGAAGAACGAAAGAAGAAGGAATTTACTTTTCTTATCTTTCGGGTCACACACACAGTCAGCACCTTAGAGTTTGTTTACTCTAGCGCGCGGAGCCTAGGTGGTTTACTCCATAACATTCATGTAGAAAAAATGAAATACGCATGAAAAAGATCCCTGAAAATTTGTTTTCCTCGAAAAACAAAACAATATCTTATAAGCTTAGGTATACTTGAATCTATGCCCTTCTTTGCAACCTTTGACCTATGACTTACTAAATATAGACTTCTCGTGACCGATAATCCTTTGCAGGCGAATTTTCGGTCGTTAATATTCCGCAGGGCCGAGTTTAAAAGGTTTATGTGTGGAATGAGAGTAATAATGACATTCCTCCACAGGCGTCTCGTAATAGAATGCACTCGTCGATAAGAACAAAGACAGACAAGGTCGAATAGACAGCATTTTGCATCTAGTCTCACTATTATTCTTTTAACAATTAAATGTAATGAATGTAGTAAAAATAATCTTTCAAAAACAGTTTTTTATCCCCTTGTGGCCTACTTTTTGACACCTTTTAAGTACAGCGAAGTTCGCCCCAAAGTATAAATTGACAAGGATCATTTTCTACGTGTTTTTTTTTTCAAACCATTTCCTATTATTCACTGATACGAAACGACGCCTTCAAAAAGGAATCAACGAAAGACCCAGTAACTAGGTTCGTAAAACTGTGACGAAGACGTTTGACTTCAACCAGACGTAACCCATCACGTACTCACACGTGAAGTAACTTAACATACAATTTGCATGTCTGTGGTAAACGCCTACAACTGCACTCAACAGTATATCTTATCTAACCCAGTAGACCTATATACATATTATTATGGTAGGTACCTACATATGTGTACCACATACCTACTTACATCTATAGGGCACCACAGGTCTTTATCATTTTTAATTAGGGAACTGTGCCAGGATGCCTATAGCCAGCCTAATATATTATATTAATAGATAGGTATAAGTAATCCGAAGATCTGAAGGTCTGGGATGTTCAATGATAATATATGCAGTCAAACATTTCCGCAGAGATAAATGCAGTATAGACAAGCGATGGTGGCCAAACAGATACATAGGTGACCAGCGTGCACGTCATGCGGTCCGAGTTCGATGCCGACCGGCAGTACCAATGTGAATTTCACTTTGTGAAATTTATATGTACCTACTAGTCAACCATCTGCTGTCGGTGAAAGAAAATATCGTGAGTAAACCCATCTAACCTAGAAGTAATTTTAAGTGTATGTGTGGGCGCTACAATACCTAGATCAGTAACTGGTCGACGTAGCAAAGAAGCCTCTATGGCATCTAACCCAAAAATGTGTACCTGCGTTACCCCAGCAGGAGAGTAGCCCCTAGGATGATATGAGTAGAATAAGTAATTAGTTCTCAAAAAAAACGGAAAAACCGTATCTCTCCGACCACTAGTTTAGAATTTTCATGGTAGAACAACGTTACCCCAGCAGGAAACGGTTTTTCCGTTTTTTTCCAAAACAACAATAGGCACCAATTTTTTAATCGGTGCACATCTACAGCAGATTGAGAACTAATTACTTATTCTACTCATATCATCCTAGGGGCTACTTTCCTGCTAGGGTCACGTACACCCCAAAAATAATAATTAATGAAATTATTTATATACTGCATAACTACAGTGAGGAACACTCCTTCTCCAAATTAAAACTAATAAAAAACAAATGAAGATCTACAATGCTTCAAGAGAGATTAAACAGTTTGACGCTAATGTCGATAGAATGTGATATGCTCGAAAATACAAATTTTGAAGATGTGATTCAACGATTTTGCTCAAATCAAATCTGGAAGGGTACCTAATTGTGGATGCTGGTTATTTAGTGTGGATTACATTATATTATCTATTCACCATAATAATATCTAATGTAATGGTAAAGAAATAAAAATAAAGGTAAAACTTTGCATATCTACGTACAACGTTTTACGTATGTCTATTCTAACAAAGTAGTGCTTATGGTCATTGAAGCCCCACGATTCTAATGTGCCCAGGGCCTATATTAAGTGAAAGACGGCCCTGGACATTTATTTATTGGTTGAAATGATGAAAGTCAAAGTGCGGCCTATGAGCCTCTGAGCTTAGTTGCAGACGGACAGACGGATACGAAGGGTTTCTTGTTGACTGATGAAATCCTAAAGACCTAATAAGTGAATGAGCTGTTGTTAAGGGCTTACTTTCAGCATAATATACCTAATAAAACAGGTTGCAAGTAAAATTCTGATAATCTGAGCACTCTTAACTTAGATCTAAAGAATAATAATTACTGGCTTATCGTGTCTACATAATAATATATAATTCTCATATAAATATGTAATCATGATGCCCGTGTTGGTAACCTAATAAAATATTTATGTGCTACTCACCTACGACATTTCAAAGGCGCTCTTCTCTGCGGTACAGGGGAACTCTGCACGCTATCAGGAAACACCAAGTTATGCTTTAGAGCTAAAAACTCTGGAGTGCTCATCCAATTTGGGTTACCCTCGTCACAAGAACTCATTGACAGTGACCTAATGAATCTATCGCCGGATACCGAATCAGGGGTCAAATCGACATTTTCTATATTTGGATTCGCTATTGTAATATTAACCGATGTCATCGAATGTGAACGCACTTGTTTATCGTATACAAACACCTCATCTCTCAGCTCATCTTTCTCGAAACTATTATAAATATTATCCTTTACGGAATCTATAGATTTCACTGTAGGCTTGGAGCTGGATGTGAGCTCATCCTGCGTCGTATCGTTCTGCGTAAATCTTGTGTCAGAAGATTTGATACTTTTATCTGAATTAGAATTCAAACTTGTAGTTTCCGAGGAGTCAGAAAATGCATGTTCGTTATTAGTATCTATTTTGCCGTTGTTTGGATTACTATGCGATTTCGGAATTTCCTTTGAATTTGCCAGTTTAGCAGTGCAGACCAGTTCTTCGCTGGGACTGGTTTCTACTGCTGAGGGACATTTCCGCAGTGTAGAATTTGGAATCCAATTGAGGAACAGCGTAGGTCGTTTGGCATTATTGTGTTGGTCAGTAAATACTTTAGTGGTTACTGTGAGGTATCCAGGGTGGTGCACAATATCTAGTTCATGCCTGGCGACGGTCGGTGGGTGCACGCACACATTGTTCTTGCAAAACAATATTTCGTTGTCTACGTAATCGGGAGGTTCTTCATTATCGTCGAACTCCAAACCGAGAAAATAACTAGAGGCTCGTTTCAAAAGTTCTGGCAGCGGCATCATGCTGCGGATTTGTTCACATTTCCTATAATAATTCACGATTTTTTTGTTCTGCAACGCGTTATCACTCGCGACAACCTCATTCAAGCGAAGCTGTGTGTGTACTACGCGCATGTAAACACCTACACAGCTATGTTGATAACATTGTATTGATCGGACGGCGAGAATAGAACCGGCTCTCGGACAAACGTCACAGCTGTGTGACTCTGTAACTTGAACGGTTAACACGTATCTTCATTGTTGTTGGATTCGATTATGCAATAGAAATTGATAAACTAACTCATCTTTTATCATTATTTTTGTATTCATAATGGTATTTAAGTAGGCACTTAAGTATCTAAGTACTTGTCTAGAAAATGATATTTGTATAGAAAGATTAAGATTAAAGTTCTTATTAAGTGGGCGTATAATTCAATAACATATTAGATATAAGATGTAGGCTATGATTCTGATTCGTCGGATTTATCACGAGTCGTAAACTTTTTCCAATCTTAGAACGAAGTATTTTTACGGATTCTGAGCTGTCGGAAAGTATTCGGCCGGAAATGACAGTTTATTTAAAGTTAAAAATACTTAGGTAGGTAGGTACTTACCTACATAATTTAAAATAAAGGGTTGTGGAAAATATTTTTCTATAGGTACGATTACTTAATACTAGCACCTTTAGTGCCCATAAAAACCGTAAATAAACTTCGTACGAAGAAGTAAAGTGTAAAAACTTTTACCTGCTTGCATCTAAAAGTATTCCTGCTTGTAGGTATCCAAGTAGCTACATACACTTCGCGGCTATCCTAAGAGGTGTTATGAGGAAGGTAGTCAGTGAAACGTCGTGTTTCTGTTCAGTGGAAGCATGTCTAGAAAGAGAACTCACTGTCTTCATGCAGATCTGACAGACAAAATTTAGGATCTACTTAAATAAGCATAATGGCATACTAAGCTACAGACAGACACTGTTGTATTCAAGGTACGTATGATTAACCTTAAAAGACAACCGGCAAAATGTATGGAATCTGGCATAGGAACCAATTTATTGTGATGAGTTGTTTTTTTATTTTGTAGGTACCTAAGTATCTAGTAAGCGTACCTAGCGTAATTATGTAAGCAGACCACTTGAGTCATCAATTTTTTTTTTATTATTTCCCTAATGTATGGATATTCAGTATCGACATAAATGCATAATAATATTTATATTATGTATGCAGTATCATGCCGAAGTCCCCAGACTCCCAAAGGGGTCGGCAACAGCAGATAATTAACACTGATATCATTTGTTTTTTCATTGTTACATTGTAATTATCAGGAAACACGTTTTTATTTATTAATTATTTTATATTTTGGACGAAGTCGAGGAACCGATTTTGTTGAATTTTATCAAAACGCTCGTTGCCCTTTAGATTGATAGATAAATTTAATATTAATCAGTACTAATATGTTTTTTTAGGAGCATAAAATTATTGATATTTCTCAAAAAAATTGAAAAAAATATAGTTTAGTATTACAAAAACACGACAAAATCTATCTTCAGTTTAAAAACCGTGAAACGGAATGTATTTTAGTTCACATAAAATACGTTAGATGGCGTTTTCGTTGCATAATTTATTGACGCATGCGCCACACATTGCAATCAGCTGTCAGAAAGAACATAATCACGTAAAAAACAAAATTATTTGTGTCTTTAGATAATTCCCGTCAATATGGCGGGGCAAAATCCAGGTTCGCCGACTGACTTTCAATATTTTTACGAGGATGAAGTGTATAAAATAAACAATCGCGGTCAAGTTGTCTTCGGTCTGGTACTCGAGAACTATGAAGCCAACTCCAGCGATCAAGAGAGCGACATTGAGACACCGATACAAAAAGGCGAAATTCGTGTTGTCTGGCATCCTTCCGGCACTGAGCGGGTCATATCTGAGAAGTCGGTAAGCGAGGATTACTACAATTATTATATTATAATTGTCTCACGCGGCGTTCGGTACTTGCGCACCGTCGCAAATACTTGTAAAAAAAACATCTCATGCCGTTACTTATGAGTCTAACAACCCCTAAGCCAGAGGCTAATTCGATTTTTCTTGAATAATACGTGCTGCGCCCTTGAATTAGTTTATGAGGGTGAGACTTGGTTCTTCAATAAAAATAACTACCCACAAGTTCTAATTTTAGAGATTTTTAGTGAGCATTAGATATTCTAAAATATTCAAAAAAACTTATTGAAATGAGAGAGAAAAAATATATGAATGCTCTTTATATTCAGTCATTGGTTGTAATTGTGCAGCAATTCTCTGAATTTAAATCCATATCTATTGTTATGCACATACTCATTACAGAACATGGTGTCTCAAAAAAGGTCACTGTTGTATATTGAATACATTGTACAAACAAAGGATTTTTCATGGAGAGAAACTATTTTAGTTTCATTTAAATTCTAAGATCAATATCAAATTAGCTTGTGTATGTAACCTTTACTATAGAATATGTAGCCCCTAAGCTACTTATCATGCAGGGTGTAAATTTTGCCAAACTTAAAAATTATAATTATGGTATCATGATATATTATTTCAAACTTTTTACATGTTTTAATTTTATAACTAACTCAAAGAAGGCACCTTACTTTTTTTAAAATGTGTACAGGTTGGGCTAGCAGACCGCTCATTGATGCCAGGGGATGTAGTCCGTCGCCTAATTGCTGGTAAAGACACACAGCGAGGTTACTGCAGAGACATAATAATGACTGCAGCTCTACAAGTAGTGGGCACCAAACATGTTATACCAAGTGTTGCCAGTGAAAGACTGCAGCCATTGGAGGAATTCACCCCAGATTTGGCAGTTTGCCTTGATTCCTGGGTTGGAACCTCTAAGGTGAGTGCACATTACATAATAATTTATTTTCAGCGGATAAGTGTATTGATTAGCAAATCATCCTGTGCTTCTTATTCAAGAAGTTTGAATATTTGATATTCAAATAATGCTTTAGTACAAATACAGAAGTTAATAAAAGTACAAAATTTATAAAAACATTAAATTCAAAAATTAACCATTTGCTTTTTTATTTGATTAAAAAAAAAACAAATATTTGACTGGTTGTGCCATACCTAAAAGATTTGTCTACTCTACCACTTCATCAACCAAAGGAAACCACAAATTTAATTTAGTCATTATTATGAAATAATAGTATGTTAAGATCTAGCCAGAACACTGACATGAAATGTTATAAAAATAAATTAAATCCTATGTCTGATTTATAAACATTGAAAATACTCTAAATGAAGTTCTTATTCTATAATAAAAAAACCGATTAAAACCATGTCAAACCATGCTATGTAGGTATTATAATGACATGTTACAAACAAATTTATGCTGCTGTAGGCTTCACCCACACTACCTGGTGCCGTTATCATTCGTCCTACATATGTACTAGCTCTATGCGAACTTCCTGTAATTGGGTTTCCTGCGCTATGACATGCCCTTCTTCAAACGAGGAGAGAGCCATCCTCTCTAGGAGCACAGCCAAGCCGCTGCCAAGGCTTGGCTGTGCTCCTAGAGAGGATGGCTCTTACTATCAAGTGGGAGTTGGGATGACTGCTCGTTTGCCACTACAGGCAATAAATAAAGCAGAAAAATTATTTAAAATATTTCATAAACTTTTTGCCGGTAAGACTTGCTACAATAAACTAAAACACATATTGGCAAATTTTTTGTTGTTACGCTGCCATGTTTCAGCAACAGAAAAAAATACTGACAGGGTACAATGTATAGAATTTGAACTATTCCAGTTAGCTTGTATCAGCCCCCTGCTAGGCAAAGGCTTCCTCCTATAACATCCATACCTACTGTTTGGTCCGTAGCCATTGCGGACCAATCTTTGGAGTATTGATCCAATTCATCTCACCATCTTTTCTGAGGTCTGCCGCGACATCGATTTGTTAACTAAACAGTAAGCTAACCTTTTTGTGAAGAGCCTTTGCCAAGCAGTTGGATGTAAAGGGTTATTCATTGTGAAGACAAAGACTTTTGACTAACTTATACAAAAGAAAATTATTTTTCTATGAGTGCATAGCTGTCTTACTAATCCTACTTCCTACCATTATAATTATAAATGCGATAGTTAGGATGGATGTTTGTTACTCAATCACGTCAAAGCGGCTGAAAAGATCAGAATGAAATTAGGCACCTAGAAAGAACATAGTCTGGAATAGCACTTATACTGAGCATGAATTCTATTTTTTATTTTATTTTTCATGTGTTCATAACGCGACGGATATTAACGCAATCGAATCGTACCGAAATTGTTGCACTATATATCTATATTAAAAATACAGTTAAAATCTTCAACATCTCATCATATTATGTTTACTGACATCGCACTTATAGGCGTATTAGGCCGCGTTCACATTGGATGCGAATTTGTATATTTCTATCAATATTGACTTCGTCAAATAGGCCCGCTAATATCGCATTCGTGAAAACATCTTTGGTGCGATGAATTATATATCTTCGGAATCTCCGGCTTAGATGATTATCTAGATTCTAGATTTTTTTATGCCACGACGGTGGCAAACAGACGTACGGTCCGCCTGATGGTAAGCGGTTGTCGTAGTCTACGGGCGCATGCAACACCAGGACCACCAAAAAAAAAACAGAGATAATCATTTAATCCGAAGTTTCCGCCGACCTAAACCGAATGGGTGCGTGAAATATTACCAATTCGCAAGCAGTCTGCACGCTTCTGTATCAGTACTCGGAAGCTTGGGAATGGTCGTGCGTATTTGTATGTTGCCGCACGAATCATATTCACACATGAAAACTTGTCTAAAGTGAGCGCGCCTTTATACGGCGGCTGTCTGCGTTACGCACGACTAACTTCACTAGTATCAACAGCATGCGGCAGAATCTTTTCTTAGATAAAGTATCTCAATACAACTGGACTTAATGTAACAAGATAGTTTTTAGATTACCTAAAAGAAAATATTATAATTACCTAAAAGTTGAAAGATATTTATTTCTCAAAAGTAGTTTAGTTATTGTATTTTATATTCTTTATCTGAGAAAATACAAGTTTTTCGATAGAAGTAACAAATAAGTAAGTGCCGGAGCGGATTCACAGTATAATTTTACATTAATGTTTATGAAATAAAACAAAACTAGCGCGACCCATGCCTTCCAAGAATCTAAATGTTAAAAGTCGTAAACAACGTGAAATAGATCTCAAAATTCTATCAAATTGTACGGATAGGTACTTTAATTATGACCTATGTATTGATTGAATTTAGCAGCTCACTTTGGCTTAATTATGTATTCCAATTTCAACTTAGCGAACCAGAGTTGATATACCTACATACACATTATTATAATATGTATAATGGTTAATCATATTATTATATCATGTTTTAGGATGGGCATTGCCATTGATTGTTGATGGATTACTTTTCTACCCCCTCTCCTCTCAACTATGCCCATGACTGTCAAATCAATCTTTTTATCCAAATTGTCCCTCTACTGGACATGGGTCCCTATATTCCGCGTCTCTTTGATGCTATCCATTCCTCAGAAAAATACCCATTTGGTTATGAGATGAGCAGATCACATTTATAGACAGATAGACTGAAATCGTTCGTCACTATTTTGGATACCTAATCGCAAGCGGTCGATGGTACCCAGTGTTTAAAAACGCTAACGTCATTACCTTGCCTAAAAAACTGAGACCAATTGACAATTGATTTAGGTTGTAAGAGTTTTTCCTTGGAAGACGCGATGTTAGTGCTATAGATAGGCTACCAGTGAGTTCTTTACAATCTATGACTCCGTTGTACAGTCGAGTTCATTAATATATTGGCACCATCATTAGATATTTTTATTGAAAAGGGTGACTGCAACTTATGTTGCATAATGTACAGCATATTTTATTGAAACATTCACATGAGGACATATATTTGACCCATAGGTTCTATAGTATTTATTGAGCTTTTCAACGCTCACAATATTTTGAATCTTTGATGGTGCCAATATATTAATGAACTCGACTGTACAACTTGTTTGGAATAAGGCGTCTAGATATTTCCTCCGACTGTTTAGTGTACACATAATATTGTAATGTTTCGGCCGGTCTGTGTAATTTATTGAAATGATATGATTTTATGACATTCAAGACAGAATATTTTCTTACAATTTTGAATAATCAATATATCAACATTATTAGGTACAAGTACAAGTTATTATGACAGTAAGATTTTTAGATGAGTAACTTGACACGTGTTTCTTTCTATGTACCTATGTACACTTCACTTTACTGCTATTCCTCTTCGAATCTCGTATTCCTGTACTCCTAGAACATAATGTCTATATATTGGATATTGGAATAACTTTGCAAAATAGGGACACAAGCGGTCTTACAGGCCAGGGTTGCCCAACATTTTCAATTCGACTCAATTTCAAAAACCAATTTTGTAAATACATACAACACGCCGCACAAAAACTAACATCGTCGTTAATCAAGTCACTTAATTGTAATGAACTGAGAATAATACTCCAATTGTAACGACGTACAATGGATCATAGTTTTGGTGGTTTTATATACTATGCAATTATTATTTTTAATATAAGTGCAAGATTTGAGCGCCGCAATTACGCATGTTGAACACCCAAGCTATAGGCAGTACAGACTAAGAAAGACTAAATTCACCGAAAATTTCTGTCAAAGCTAATTTCTTTTTCAACAAACTACATCATTCATACACAAAGCTATGTTGATCTAACAGTACTGATAACATAAAGCAATCATATTCATTTTCACGATTGTTGCTTACGATGTAATGTTATTTTATCGCTCTATTAAAACTGTAAGACTAGGGCGTTTTATGAAATCAGTTTTACTACAAACTACATGGTGTTAAATCGGTGTTACAAAGAAAACGTTTTAATCAACTTTGCAAAACAATAGTTGATTTAAATTAATGTAACACCAGCTTTTAACCTTTTGCACGCCAACGTCGGCTATACTCGACATGCGCAAGCGTGCGCGACAACTGTAGTCGACAAAACACGGACCCTTAAAAATACAAGATAAAGATATTAAATAATTACTTTTAAGTGTTATAATGCTACACCTTAAAGACACAATTTCTTTGCTTGGCGTACAAGTCACGGAGATGCCGTTTTTGCGTGGCGTTGAAGATGATACAAAAATCTTTAAATTTTTGAATTAGTGCATACGACTGGTGCTCAAGTTATTCTATGTTCGTTTTATTATTCAGGCGAAAACGCTATTGGAATTTCTATCTTGATATCGCAAGTGTTCTGAAATTGAAATTTCTGATACGAAGGAATCTGTGCAAAAATACATACATACTTACATATTGATCACGCCTCTTTTCCAACAAAGGGGTAGGCAAAGACTCCTTCCACCTGCTACGATTCTGACATACATCTTTCGCTTCTTCAACATAATTCAATCTTTTCATACATTTTTGCAGGCTTAGTATACTCCTGATTTGTCCTTTCTTTAAAACGCCCCCTATTAGGTCATACTATTAAAATATAACCATCAAGCGGGCCGTAAGTCTGTTGACCACCATCGTGGTATAAATAAAATTGGACGTTTCTTTGTTTCGATGCACTTAGATTCAATGTAGACCTTATTTTGTTACACAAATATTGTAAAAATGTATCTTTTGTTCACAGGCCGTCCACAGTAAACTTCGCCTTGTGTCTGGTGATGGTTCACGCTTAGAATACCCAGATCTGGATACGTGTCCTCTAGAAGATTACTCGATGCGTCGCCGACGTTCAACTCCGTACTCTTCCTCCGAGTTCTACCCCGGGCAGGTGGTCTACGGGCCTCTTGGATCTTTGGATAACGCCAACTGGTTGCAAATCACCAAGGAAATGAAGGCAGCTAGAAAACATAAGATGCATGATCATAAGGTAGGGCATATACTATTTTGGAGCATATATCCACAGATAAATACGATAAACACACTACTAACATTTTTGACTTTTGTGTATTCAATGACGTTTTACAAATATCAGTTTTAAAATGCGCCACGAGTTTAACAACTAGGCTGGCTGTAGGTACTGTAGAAGGATAGGATAAATATTGCAAAAGAAAAATCAGAACCTTCCACTTTTTTGAAGTCGCTTAAAAATAATAAGAATGAGGTTATGTTACTAAGTTCTAAATTAAGGAATCTCGGCTGTACTGGTCAGGATTATGTAATTAAATTCTGAACAACAGAAACTACATATTAGCTTATGTTTAAGATGTCCAGATATAATATTATCTATATATCTACTGTAAAAGTCTCACTCTAATCATGTTTTTTCATAGTTCGGTAAAATGCATGCATAATCTAACGTGTGTGCGGACCATTATACTCGTATCAGCATCGACTTCAAATATTAAGTCATAACGTTATCTATAAAAACAGTATCATATGCCGTGTACGAGTAAATATATAAGTTGACGTATTGAAAGAATCGATGTAACTGGGACCGGCACGCACATTATGGTTTTCCTCATATTTAAATTACGGCGATATTGGTACGGCGGACTTGGTTTGTTTGTCTTGAACGGCGAACTAAAAATGGGATCGCTTATTGTGTATCAGAATATATAGGTAAATAAGAAACAGATTTTTTTATGACGCCGTGCTTTTTTCTTAACAGGATTAAATCCTGTACAGATTACTTTTGTCTCCCGCTATGCTATGAAGTGGATAATTTCTGTCCAACTCTTCCATTTACTTCTGATTAATTTCGTTGCGGGGTTCAAGACCAGAAATATCAAAACTTGGTGATCACAAGAGTTATAGTGGTGGGCAAAACGATGGGATTGTCCAGTATGCCTTGAATTTAAGTAGCTGTATAATTATTTAAATTAGAATATAAATTGTTTCATATGGAAGTTCACCGTGGAAGCAGTGGTGACGGAGAGTGTCAGCGTGCATTGGCAGTGTCGCGCGCTGTGTACGCACCCCACCGACGCCACGGCGCCGCAGCAGCCCAAGTTCCTTGTTGAAGGTACTATATATTATCAACCTATTAACATCCCAATAAATCCACTCCTTCATTCACATTCGTAACCAAAAATTCATTACTAGATCAAAATGGAATTAAATTTCCATAACTAATAATTTATAATTCCATAAACATAGAAAAAAGTAATCTATGATAACTGGTTGTGAAATAGCTTATAAAAATCCTTCTTCATAACTAGTTATGTTATTTTCGTTACGAATGTGGTTGAAGGGATCCCAACATCTGCCCTATCTGAAAACTACCACGTCACGACTAGGACACGAGCGTAATGACTGTCTGCCCATACAATAAGCATGTACAAACTAGTCTTAATATAGTTATAACAACAATAATAATGTTTATTTCAACACAAAAATAAGTACAGTACATGTTTTATTGTGTTTCAAATTATAAGCAATGGTCAATCGTGCGATTACAATAAAATATTACGTTCTTACATTATGTGGTGACTGGTATCTTAGCAAAGTTATGTTTAAATTAAGTCTATTAATTAGCAATTGCTTTGTATTCAGGTGAAGACCTAAAGAACCTCAAATTGTTGAATGTATTTGAACCGTGCACTCTGCAAGTGGGTGACAGAAACTTCCTAACAATTGGCCCCGAAGATACCTTTGTCAGTAAGAAACAGTGGAGAAAACAACAAAGTGAGTTTAATATGTATTTTTTATAAAACTATGGAATAATATTTATGTCGCTGTGTGTTTTTAATAACATTGAATTGGTAAACATTCGGCTCATTGGCGTAGTTCAGAATGTCTCCTAAGATGAGCAGCTGTGGAGCCTAAATTAGATTTTTTTATAGCACGATGCGATTGAGACAGACAACCCATCAAGTTATGATAAAAGGTTACCGCAGCCAAGAACACCTGCAACACAAAGAGATGCGATGCGATTTGTCGATCTATTAAAGCCCCTTCCCTCCCTAACTAGTTCTGGGTACCACTACTCAACAACAGAAACATACATAATAAAACATACAACATAACTAAGGCAGTGTTATTATGGCTGCGGTCTTAAATAGGGAGTTAGTTCACTATACTCAGTTTGAGCAGGTGGCCGATTCTGGTAATTTAGACACGTCGATAGCATACCGATGGACCAATCACAGGCCGGCAATATGGCGCGATGGACTTAGTAAGCCAATCACAGCTAAAGAGACCGTGGGCTTACGATTGTGTTAGCAGACTTGACCCCCTGGAGTTTCCTACCTCTCAATTCGGTTTCAGATATCATAAGATCATATTAATGTGATGTTTTTATTGAATGACAGGTAAATACTACAGAAATCTCCGTAAGCAAACGCGGACGTTCAAAAAACCGTCAAAATCTGAGATTAACTCTACAGAACACATGCCATCACGACCCAAGAAACGCGCCTCATCACATCGGAAACTAAAATCTGCTGATGTGAGTTCATTTGTAAAAATTTAGACGAGTGAATTGATACCGTCTCTTTCATAGATAGCAGATATGTGATATATGAATATTGTGTAACAAGTTTAAGATCAACTCAATATAAAATTCATTATAAAGGCCTTTTTCAACACTTGATAAACTGTTTGAGATTTAGGTGACAGATTTTATATGAGCAAAACAATATCTCAACTAAGATAGCTAGATAGACACTTATTGCCAGAGGTGAAATAGGCACTTACTTTAACATTCCTTGTGTGCAATTTAATAACCAGTATTATATCTATGCTGCAGTAATTAAATTTTAAGCATTATTTAACTTTTTATCATCATCATCATCAGCAACCCATTAAGTCTCACTGCTGGGCTCGAGTCTTCTCTCCTCTAACTAGAGAGCCGAGAGGGTTTAGGCCATAATCCACTCACGCTGGTCTAGTGCGGGTTGGTGGATCAGACATACTCATAGAATTTCTTCCAGGGTATGTGGGTTTCCTCACGATGTTTTTCCTTCACCGTTAGCAGATGGTAAGTCACTTGACTAGATGTACTAGTCAAGTGACTTCCGTACTTTTACTTTTACTACCGACTTTCATAAATTCCACAAAGTGGAATCCACATTGGTACTGCCGGTCGGGATCGAATTCGGCCCGCGTTATTTGCTCGCCGGTCCCTTATCCATTCAGCCACCATCTCTTCTTAACTTTTTATATTTTAAGTAAATCTTTTAAAATTGTTATGAAAAAGGTAATTATTATTATTCAGCCTACTTAATTTATAATTGAAAAAAAAAAAAACATTATATCCTGGCTTCTAAGATCGCGGTATAACTGCCATCCTTGACCAATATATAGCTTTAAATGATTTTACGTCACTACCCTCAGAACGATATGGAAATAGACGAGAGTACAGTCACATTACAACGCTTAGTAGATGAAGCTTTGAATCGCGTTGGGGTGAAGTTTCCCAGTATCAAGATAGATCCTATTGGTGACGTATCGTCCCAGCCCATGGCGAGCAGTCAAGAGGACACGGCTACCGAGGAAAAGAACGACTCTGGAATCAGGTGGGATCACTTGGAAAAGTTTGGCTTTGCAGGTGTCGGGATTTATTTATATATATTGTACGGGTTCACAGAAAGGTTTTAAAAGATTTTTGAGCGTTTAGTACGTATTATAAGCAAAATTGTTATTATAGTTTAAAGAAATTAGTCCTAAGATAGTGTGGGTCTGTTGGCTTTTATTTTTATGTTATGTATTTTTATAATATATTTAAAAATCAATCGATTTCTTTTGTTGTGCGGAGTGAATAAGATAAATCTTGATTGGACGTCATAAACATTGTATGTCGTACACAAAACTAAAGAAATGATTGGATAAACCCTGTCAGGTTTTTGTGTGTGGCATTGTACCTAAATGTAAACATACAAAGGTTTTTGGAAATAAAGATAAATAATAATAATTAAAAAAATATATAATTATCAAACTCGCTTGTTCGCTACCGACAGCTACTTAACCAAAAATGTGTAACAAACATTGACTACAACGTAAGCGGGCTAACTAGATCGCACGTCCGCAGTCCGGAGCCGACGCGTGAAGACAGCTCTCTACTGAACGGTGACAGCAAGTCTGACACTGCGCTCAACGACGACGACTCGGACAACTGGGAGAATACTAGTAGTGATGGCAGCGATACCGATAGGTAAGTAACAAATTATTACTGATTTTTTGTATATGTATACATATACGTATACGTTGAAGTATACGTTAGTTTAACGTATATATAGATATTAGTGAACATATACTTTAAGTTGACGTATACGTGCACGCTGAGTTTTGGATCCGTAAACGCTAGTTAAATTGGTATGTTTTGTAAAGTATGTAGTATCCGTAAGTGTGTTTTTATTTTTAAATTTATATATATGTAAAAAAGGTAATAAGAATACAAAAAGAAAGCAGTTCTGGTATAAAAATTGTGGACGTGCCGAAGCATACATTTGCAATCTGATTTTCTATATAGACTCTTACGTGTATTACTTACTATGTAGTTACTAAATAAAACCCCAATTCGATGACCGACACTCACTTGCCGAACATCATGTACGTGGCGAGCTGCCACTTCTCGCACCGCCACTACCGTAAGCCCCTTGTCTGCATGCGTATTTATTACTGGAGGTATACATATATCACGTCATCATCATATCAACCCAATGACGTCCACTGCTGAACATGGCCATAACAATAACACAACACATACGAACAATACAATAAAGAGTGTAATTTGAGCGCATAGTTGTGTGTGTAGCGGCGCCACGTGGTCGTCGCGCTGCTCGTCGGCGGCGTCGGGGCGCGGCAAGCGCTCGCCGCAGCTAGCCGTGCGGCTGCTGCGCGGCAAGCGCCTCAAGCGCACCGTGCGGCGGGCGCCGCCCGCGCCGCCCCCGCGCCGCGGGGAGCGCGTCGTCGTGGAGACTCTGCACACCACCAGCCGCGCCAACGTCGTCTGGCAGGTACCACACTGACGACGTCACACGAACTATATTTTTATATTCGCCTTTATTGCCTATTTGCTACGGGTCTATTCTATACATATATAATAAATAGAGATCGGATATTCCAGTGCATATTTACCTAAACTACGCGTGAGTAAGTAACATAGAGTGGATAATACCACCTCTAAAATACCTATATAATCTATTGGTATAATTGAATTTCACACGGACCAAGTCGTGGGCACCAAAAAATACAATTCACGTGGTTAAGAAAATAGCTTTGTTTTTTCATAGACTCCTGTCTTCTTCCTTAATATCTGCTATTAATTTGTATATTTATAATTATTGAATATAATAATATTCACGCAGGACGGCACGATAGAAATGGGCATTCCGTCGACACAACTGTACCCTATCCACCACCTAGATGGACAAGAGTGCTTCCCAGGCGACTTTGTAGTTAGCGGCGCAGCCAACGTCGAAGAAAATCAACAGGTCAGTAAAACAGCACAAAAAACGTGTGCAAACAAATTTGAACTTAACGCCTGCGTATGAAAATACTTTATTAAGTGTAATTTAATTTGTTAACAGTTAAAGCACAGAGAGTACGGAGTAGTACAACGTGTAGACCACCACGGCCGAACAGCTATCGTACATTGGTATCGTACATATACGAGTGCCGATGAACCTATGTAAGTATTATAATTAAATCTGCTTTGTTATTTTTATTGCTATAGTTACCATTTCCAAAATCCTACTATGTTCCTTTCTGCATCTACATCAGCCCACAAATGTTGTACGAGAGTGAAGTGAGCGTGTACGATCTGAAAGATCACCCAGACTTCCAGTACCGGCCCGGCACGGTTGTCATCAGGGTGGCTAACTTCACGGGAGAAGACGCCAACTGCACTGCGGGACAGGTACTACATTTTTATATTATTATAAATTACTTACTTTTTCTTGCAAATCAACCCTTGCAGAATTCGTATTATATATATGCATATATTTTAAAATATTTAAAAAAAATATTGGACAAATAAGTGTAACTCTTCTGAAACTTTGCGCCTAGCAACACATTTCATATATTTGTATAATAAATGATGAAGATTATATTACCATCCCTACGTTTTGGGTCCTTTTAATGCATTATACTCGCAAGTGCCAAATTGTTGGCAGTTTTAATATGCATTATTATATTAAATTGATACTTTGCCAAGTAAGACGATGTCAGAATATTCCGATAATTGCAGGCCCCAATATCTTCGCAGAAACATATTCTTGTTAAATATAATAGTAAATAGATTATATAATCTATTTATTATTATATCTTTAACTGCGTAGATATCAACGTAATTAAAAATGCCGTTAAAGCACCATGAGTAACATCCTTACATAATATAAAATAAATTCTCTTACCTCTATATGTACGCTTAGATAGTTTAAACTACGCATAACGCAATGGCTTTTGATACAGTTTTCACCAATAGATAGAGCGCTTCATGTGGAAGATTTGGGTGGAAACCTAGTATAATTATTAGAAACATACATAATAATCTATTTGTAAATTATTTCAGGTTATCGACAATTTCCCCTCCGGTCGTGTTAAAGTATGGTGGGTAGACGGACACACAAGTATGTGCTGGCCACAGGATCTCTACAAGGTAAATAATAGACACAAGTTTATGCGTTCACCGCTAAGAAAACCCCATTCACTGTGACCCCACAGTTCCAGGACACAACCCTTACCATCTTACCTAGTATATGGATCCTCGGTGTCGACATCTGCAAAATGGTCAAAAAATGGTCTCGTACCGCGCGGTTCCAGAGAGTCCTCCTCATTAGCTCTTTGAAAAACTATTCTTTTTAAATAATTTGCTAAATTGGTCCAGCCTTTCTCGAGGTTTTATATATGTAGATTAGTGCTGTTATTGATTATAGTTGTACTCTATTTTTTTTTCAATTGAGTTGTAGAAAAAATACTGATCCTTTTAGCTAGGTATTGAAGCAGCCGGAGATATATATATGAACGTAAAATAATAAATATACGTTAAGGGTTAAAATACGTTATAGGTTGGCGAATACGATAGTGAAGAAGGTGAGCTATGGGGCTCGGACGGGTCAGGTTCAGAAGACTCGTGGGAGACTCAAAGCTCGGCACACGATCCCGAACCGAGGACTCCCGACCAGCCCCGAACACCCACACCACCTGAACAAGCCGTCGCCGCCAATACAGGTGCCTACTCCATTTAACTGTAGTGGTATTATTTTTAATTTAATTATTCTTATATTTTAGCTTCTTGTATCCCGTTTTCATAATAACTGTAATTATGTGCGTGCCATGCTGCACTTTGAGTAGGTGAAGAAGTGAGGAAAGGTTTTAGTGACAAATCATTTTAATATTTATTATATTAATAAGTTTATTATATTAGTTTAGTTATTATTATTAATAACAGAACAAGCTGCGCAACCTGCGCAGTCTCATGTTTTGGTCGTACATATGCAGTGATAACCGCGGCGGTGCTGCTGACGGGGCCGGAGCTAGCGAGCGCGGGCAGCGTGGGGGCGAGCGTGCCGCGCCTGCTGGAGCCGCGGGTGGCCGCGCACATCGAGCGGGGCCGCGTGGCCATGCGACGGCTCGAGGAGATGTTTGCTAAACAACCATCGTTGCAGAATCAAGACGTAAATATACTCACATTTAGTCTTCTCTTTTTTTATTTTGTCAACGAGTAAGACAAAAACAAATAACAAACAATAAAAACTAAATAACGCGACCGCTATAAGTGACAACTAGGCAGCTTGTGACTCGGACGCGGCCACTCAAACGCCCGCTGGGCGCCGATGCCATACAAAATGTATAAAAACCGCGTTCGCAACTTCTGGTGGCCACTAGTGGCTCAGTGTGTGGAGTCTCTTTGTTAGCAGATTAATGAAACATTTATTTTAAAAAATCTGTTACTGAAGTCTGAGATAGTTATCAGATATATGCTCAAAATATAATTTGTTTCAGGTTATGCGAAAATTATTAAATCTTTACAAAGATTGCCGGTTTTTGGACCGTCTCATGGGAACGTCGTTCTTCCACGAAGATCATTTTCTAGTAAGTATCGTTATTGATATTTAATTTTAAATAATAATTGAGTCATTAGGGTTAAGGTTAACCTTTTAGATAAATGCTAAACAAATTGTCTTGTTCGTGTTTACAGGGTCTACTAGAACGTGTACGCGAGCGCGGCGCGAGCACGCCGCGTGCGGGCGAGCGGCGCGTGCACGAGCAACTGGCGCGTCTGTTCGCGCCCAGCGAGCCTCCCACCGCCAGCACCACCAGCTCGCCCGCGCTCAGCGCCGCCACCAGCAGCACCGCGGCGCCCGCCCCGCCCGCGCCCTTCGACCCCGCCTCGCCCGCGCCCCTTGACCCCGCCTCGCCCGTACAACTCGACGCCATGCTGGTGGACGACGAAGACAAGGCTAAAACTATCATTGCGGCCAATGTCACAGTCGAACCTATGGAGGTAATAATTATAATATAATATACCCTGATATCCTGCGTTTCCACCAGATAAATGCATTGAGCGATGCTAGCTAAATGAAGCGATCCTATCCTCACTGGTGGAAACAAGCCTACTAATATTATAAATTTCGATAGATGTTTGTTACTCACTGTAATTTGACACACAGATTTGTAGTCTGGTATAGCACGTAGGCTACATTTTATCGAGTTACCACTATGTAATTGTATACTAGCTGTTGGCTGAAGGTCTGGTATTTGTTCCCATTTCCACAAAAACTTTTCACCATTACGTTTTGTAGTGCATATTTCCATTTTTTTCTCAATCGTAAAATCCTTCATCGGACTTCAAAAGAATATTTAAAAAGAAAGATTATCTGAATTAATTCAACCATTCTTAAGATTTATTTAATAACACATTTAGGCGTTCATTTTTCATTTACATGAGGCTTTGAAGTTTTATACTTGCTTTGTCATAATGTCTCAGAAAAATAGGAAAGACATGAGACTAGCCTTCCAAAGGTACTTAGAAAAGGACAAAATATTAAAATATAATGATTAGTTCTACAATAGTACAAAGTTAAATCTAAATCATATTTCTTAATAAATTTCAGGTGGAATCATCAGCTAGTAAGAAACAATTACATTTGAATATAGAACTAGCGCAGGCTTCTTGTTCTGACTCAAGTGTAGCACAAGACAATGCAAGTACTGTTATAGCAGTAGCGTCCAATGAAAATCGTAAGTATCCCACATCAAATTGTTTGTATACGGTAATGTGAACTCATTAGTAATGTTTCCACGTCCTTAAACCAATAATTTCCGAAATTTGTGATGAGAAAAATGTGAATATTTTTTTAATGTAAATATTAGGATCGCGCTGGATGCAGGCCGCAAACAACCGGCCTTATTGGGAATCTCTTGAGGAGGCCTATGTTCAGCAGTGGACTTCCTGCGGCTGATATGATGATGATGAAATATTAAAGTATAAAATAAAATAAAACGATGTTTCTAAAAACTCCGTACACATATATAACTAAATTTGTTTGTTAAACATTGTTTTTAAGTTTTTTTTGCCATAGTACCTGATAGTACGGAACCCTCGGCGCGCGAGTCTGACTCGCACTTGACCGGTGTTTTTCTACTACGATGTTAACAAATAAGCTTGCCGCCCGCCTCATTGGAGACGGTGACCGTAAGGCGTAGCCTATGGACACCAGCACACTAAGTGCATCACATGAGCGTTGCCGACCCTTTAAAACTTCTATTTTTGATTAATTTGAAATACATGTAAATATGTTATACAGGGTGTATACGACGGTACGACATTAAATGAAACCACGTGTAGCATGTGATGTTAGAAGGCTATACCAAAAAAATTAAACAGAAATTTGCAATAGTTTAGACGCAAATATACTTTCTTTATGTCACAGTTGTTCACAGTTTTAAACAACCTGTAGGTATTTACGTTGATCGTATGTTGTCATTACGTCATTCAATTCATTTAAATATCTTTGACTCTTTTATATTATCTTATCTCTTACTCTGTTCCGCACTGTTGTCGTCGTCATGTCGAAAACGTCATGATAGAAAAATAATGTGTAGTTTTATATTCTTAAATTTTTCGACTTTAAATAATGTGTAGATTTTTTTCTTTTTTTTTTAAATAATTTATATTAGAATATGTTTATAAGAGTTAACACTGGCTGCCTTGTCATTTAATGTCGTATCGTCGTATACACCCTGTATAAGTCATTTATTAGAAAAACCTCGTTAGGGAGTTCATGCCACATACAGAATATCACTTTCATATGAAATTAAATCCTCTGTTTAGCGTCCGGCGAAGCCAGTGATGGAGATGGCAACAGTCGTAACGTCTGCTATAAACTATGCAACCTAATACACGCGCAACTCGTCAAGGCACATGCGGAAGTCAGTCGGTAAGTACCACCTGTGCCTATACCACCACAAAAATTTAATATCAACTTTATGTCTAAATACATACAGGTTAATCTCGATTGGCTAGAAAAGGAATGATTTTTAAAAATATATTTAATTAAGGTGCTAGTAAATGGTTTGATTGTAAGGTAGTTTTTTTAAATCATTTTATAAACAAAAAAAAAACGAAATATAAAATATTTAAACCATTTAATAGCAATAAAAAACATTAAAGCAAATACTAAACATTTAATTATACTTATTTTATTAACACAATATTTATTTATTTTATTATATTTTTTGCACATTTTCAAAATTAAGCAGCCATTTTTGTTTTTACGCAGTTAGATGTTTAATTCTTTGATTGTGTTTAGCATAACGCAAATATGGCAGCAAATGATTTAGAATTTACATTCGAGGCTCAAGACATGAAGTTATTGTTCCTAATGCAAACTTATTACTGTTTAAAATCCTTCGCAAATATCTACATCAATATTATCTAAATTGCTGTCAATATTATGCTGTGATGACTACATCCAAAACTTTCAATAATGGAGGAACTATATCTCATCTGCTAGAGTGCCTAAAACTGTACATTTCCTCTAGTTTATTCTATCGTCAAATATCAAATTGGTATGCCAAATCATTCTGTATATCACAAAAAATTTACTAAATATAAATATTTACATCCAGTAAATGATGTGCTTAGTATCCACAAAGGTCGTTGTATGAGAGAAGGGAAATAGTCACCAAAAAAAACTTTAGTAACAATGTCTCACAGGAAACTTCGTTTCAACCTTGACATAGCATTTTCTAATGTTCTCAGGCTATAGCTATAGTATTTTACAGTATGGTTAGGTGGGCCATATGATTATTATCCACGATATAAAAAAGTGGTTGCCCGCAGGCCACAAACAGCAATAGTAAAAGTAACAATTTGTTTCACAGGAGAAGGCCTCAAGAGTTGGCCGATTTCTTAAACAGCTTAATGATGAAAAGAAACGCGACTGAGGAGAAGTTACTCTACCACTTTTCAGTGTGAGCGTACATTATTGTTTTATTTACATTTATGTTTTACATTACAGCTTCTGTACATGTTTATGGCTTTACACATTTACACGAAGCAGATTTTGATAATCAATAATAATAAGATTTTATGCATGTGTATTTGGTCTCGCAGAGAACTATTTGGACCGTGTGAAATTTAGAATTACCTTACGCCTTGATGGTACAAATAATACAAAAGAATTTTGTTTCGCAAAGTTTGCATCGTGTAAATGAGCTGTAATACATTCCTTAAAACTATTCTCATCCTCAGCTTTGAATAAAAAAAACGAGTCAAAATCACAAATATTTTCTCTGTAATAGCTACTCTATTGGAATTTAAATCATATGTGCTTTTTAGAGTTGGACCAGATCTTGCACCACCGAACCGCACTTTTCTATGCTTCTATCCTTTTCTGTCACTTAGAACCGTCATTTGCTAGAGCGAGATAGAGAGAGCCAAGCGCATCGTTGATGCTGCCGCGTGTGGTCGCATTCCCGCTCCCGTTCTCACTCTAGTAAATAGCTGTTCTATGTAACAGAAAGGGATAGAAACAGGAAAGGACGATTCCGTACTGTTATATGTGGTTCAACCCTAATGTATAAATGAAATGTAAATTTTACGCCATTAAACCGTTATCAAAAAAAACATGTACAGACGCGAAGCTTATTGTTATTGTTTTTAATTTATTTAAATGTTATGTTTCATAATTTATTTTGTGCATCAGTATCCGTCGTGTTGTTGGAATCATTCTGATATAATGTACAGATATTCCATATAAATTCTACGTTAAAATTTACCTTTAAAATTATTTACAATCATTGCATGGTTTACAGCTTATTTCACCATTGTAAAGTTATATTAAAAATAATTTAGTAAATGTCATTTTAACATTACTTATCATCATCATCATATCAGCCCAATGACGTCCACTGTTGAACATAGGCCTCACCTAATTTCCGCCACAACGAGCGATTTTGTGCCGCCCGCATCAAACTTACTTACTTATCATATCCACCTATAATTAGAATTAATCTTAAAATTTTTGCTTTCAAGTTATAATGGTGGATCTGTGTGTCATTTAACATGTCAAGTTCATTACTTTAGGCCAAAACTATTGGAGGTGTCACTTAATTATTTATAAGGCACTATAAGTCGCGGGGGGCTTCGCTCCCGTCTTTCTTTATTTGGCCACTGCTCAGCCTATGTTACTCAGTGACAATGTAGCTTTCTAAGTGCAAAAGAATTTATGAAATCGGTTCAGTAGTTTTTAAATTTATTCGTTACATACAAAAACACAAATCTATCCTCTTTATAATATTAGTATAGAGTAAAGATAGTATCTAAAACCTTTGGTTCGCTCATCTTAACTATATAGACAGTGGTGAAACAGGCATAATCGATGTTCGTTGTTGCTCGTATATTAACGTATTGTTTGATCCTACAGTCAGTAAACTAGGTTCACATACTGTATCTAGTTCAATTCTTATATTAAACAAATGTGTTTACATAGTGATCGCATTAGATTCATTTTGTTTTTAGAATCATTTTATTTAGATTTTTATGATTTGATGCGCTATTAATTTTGACTTGTTTTCCTAAATGAATGGTGCTATAGACCTTTGGAATGATATGATTTTGTGCATGTGAAATAGTTAATGCACATTTTGATGTCATTTTATTAAGAAAACATATTTCGCACCACAGACAATAACACTTTTTTAATTTATAAAACTAATTACATTCCAAATCATAGACATTTGTTGACATAATTTAGCGTTTGTTTTTGTTTCGTCTGCAAAATTAAGAAACAATTTTTTTTTTTTTTTGTGTTATGTAGTCGACTCTATAAAAAGTGGTAACTTAATTTCTCTGATTTTCGTGACCTAATTCAATTGTATAGTAAAATATATTTGTTTAATGTAAGTTTTGTGTGTAATAATAGTCCCTTGAACCATGTGCATGGTACTATTGTTGGTTGGTACTGTCTATCCGTTGAACTCGTTTCGCATCTCACTATTCCTGTAAAACTGTATTGTTTTTTTGTTTGTTATACAGTAAATTGTACTAACTGGTGCAATTGCCGTCAGAATATTTTGTGTATGTTCATAAAAATCCAGCGGAATTATACGCATTGGTTATAAATATGACCGTCGATTCGAAGTTTCTAGAATCCATTTTGTTTTAAAAATGGTTTCTGTTTTGATTTTCAGCGCATTTGGTTATCAAATTGTTCTCTTAAAGCTGAGTACAGACTGGAGCATTTATTTGTAACAAAAAATTGAGCTGCTCGGCGTTCAATGTCACGGTAAATTGCTCATTCTTCGTGACCATTTCTTCCGACATAATAGATTACTATGCGATTAGAATAAGTATGGGCCTGTCAAATCAAGACGCCATTTTGTTTTCCATTTGAAGACAACTTCATGCCTTACAAGTAGGGTGTACAAAGAAAAAAGGAAAAAACGAAACACATTACAATTAGGTACATACCTACATACTTTTTCGGTTGTAAGATCTTTATTATCTGAAATATTTAGGTACATAGTTCACTAAACTTAGGCATAGCTAAATATACATGTTTTTATTAATAGTATTGAAATAAATTATGTGTGAGTATTGAATATGAAATTAGTGTTTGTTGCATGTTGTGAATTTTTTGATTTACGTCACGCGGTGCTTAACTCCCGTCGTTTTTTTATTTGGCTAAATACTGCTCTGCTCCTATTGGCCGTAGCGTGAAGTTATATAGCCTATAACACTAAAATATATTTTTAAATTGAACCAGTACCTAGTTCCTGAGGTCCTAGCATTCAACCAAACAAACTTCAATTTTATAACAAATAGGCAAATATAATGTAAATCTAGTCAGGTCCTAATTCTTCCAACCTAATTCTTCCTAATTCGTCAAACGTGCAAGGAAAATGTAAATAATTAAAACAGAATAGAATAGAACATAAATTAATTAATTTAAAAGTTAGAATTTTTTTGCCTTTTTTGTTTCTGCTAGCTGTACAAAAATGTGCACATTCGACTGAAGTTAGCTGCAAATACTACCACGTGCAATCCCATACTTATTCTAATCGCATAGTACATAGATACCTTGTTGAAATTGAGCTTTTGAATCTATTATGTCATTATAATATTACATGATTAGGAAATGCTCGGGTAAATGCTCTAAGCTACACTAACCTTTAAAGACTAAAGGTTCATTTAGACGATGCAAGTATTGCTAGGAAATGCTCATGCTTTCTTTGCGTAAGAGAGCCAGCACGAAAAGTATCATGCAAATCTTGCACCGTGTGAATGAGTTTTAACAATGTATTTATAAAGACGGTACTTGTACCAATGAATGGTTGTGTGTCCCATGGCATATAATTAATTAGTGACAATTATAGTCAGTACGGCGCGCTGGTAGTCAGCATGGCGGACCAAGATGAGAAGGGCGAGGAGAAGACCTCCTCGGACACTGATGTCAAAGATACCTCCGGTTCACCACCACCTAAGACTGAAGAAAATGCACGTGAGTTGTTTATTTTTCTTCTTCTTCGTTCATTGTTCTTCCTTACACAAAATCGAATTCGGTAAATTCACGGAAAGTTATTATGAGGTGAAAAGTTGAAAAATAAATTGACTGAAAAACGTAAAAAACCATTTTCCATTGAAAGTGTTATAAGCTGTCAACAGCTTTAGACCGAACGACGTTGATCTATTTAGCTATGTATTAAATTGTCTGCATTGGGGCCAAGGAGGAAGGTCTTCGTTCAGTAGTGCACTTATAAAGACGACTCCTTAAATAGAATTAGTCAATATGTCGCGTCTTCATCTCATATCGTTAATGATTGAACAAATTAACAAACAATTAAGGTGATAGTTAATGTTTACCCGCTTTACCCCATTTCTGTCTGTTATAAACCCATTTAAAACTAATTTATTGCACGTTATCTTCCACCTACAACAATAACCACAGAAATAGCCCCATTTCTGACCGTTACAAAAAAATTTACAACTAAACGGTTACACGTTATCTGCCACATATAGGAAAAACCACAGAAACAGCCCAATTTCTGACCATTACAAAGATATTTAAAACTTAATGGTTACATATTATCTGCTACATATAGCAACAACCACAGAAATAGCCCCATTTCTGACCGTTACAAAGACATTTAAAACTAAATGGTCACATGTTATCTGCCACATACATCAATAACCACAGAAACAGCCATTTGTGACCATTGCAAAGACATTTAAAGTGTAATGGTTACATACATGTTATCTGCTAATAACAATACCCACAGAAATAGCCCCATTTCTGACAATTACAAACACAGAAATAGCCTCATTTCTGTTACAAAGACACTTAAAACTAAATTATCACACAATCATTATCTTCCACACAGCAACAATCACAGAAACGGCGCCTCTAGCGACAGCGGAGGGCACAGAAGAAGCGGAACCTCTAGAAGGAGCTTCACTCTCAGAGAACGGTGATGGCGAAGGGTTCTGCGTGTTAGAGTCGGCGCCCGCCGCGCATTGGTTCCGACTGTCCATGCTGCAACCTTCGGAGCCTAGAACTTTCTACTCGGCTGTGAAGCGAGAGATCAAGCTATTAAAAAGTGATCTACCTCCTGGTGTAAGTATAAATAGCTACAAAAACTGTGTATTTATTATTAATTTAACAAAGGAAGCCACGCCTTTTTCCCGAAGATGTAGCGGATTAAAACGGTGCTGTTTTCTATCATGAAATTCTCAGTATCAGCTCTACGTTTATAAGTGTGTCCGGTTGAATGAATAGCGAGCCCATTTACATTCTTCTATTGTATGAGACCTGAGGGGCGGGTCAAACAGAAAAGACGTATTATCTGTACATTTTGTATGAAAATTACCGCGTCTGCGACGCGTCCTCGTCTTACGTCTTTTCTATTCGTCCCGCCCCTAACATAGCGTGACGCTATGTATTTATCATTGTGTTCTAAATACCGAAAAGACTATAACAATCATCATCATCACCATCATATCAGCCCAACGACGCCCACTGCTGAACATAGGCCTCACCTAATTTACGCCACTGCGAACAGTCCTGTGCCATGATGCCCGCTAGTCACCCTAACCAGGTCGTCGGTCCATCTGGTGAGGGGCCGTCCCACTCTGTGCCTTCCAATACGTGGCCGCCGCTGGAGAACCTTTTTCCCCCTTTTTTTCATATATATATTTTTCATATATATTTCATATAACAATAAGTTGATAAAATAACTGTCACACATCTCTATAAATACCATTAAATCCTCTAGGTATGGGTGCGAGGCTACGAAGACCGCATCGACCTGCTGTCAGTAATGATCGCGGGCCCTACCAAGACTCCTTACGAAGGAGGCTTGTTCGTGTTCGACGTACAGCTTGGCGGCGAGTACCCGCGCGCGCCTCCACTCTGCCACTACCACTCGTACTGCACCGACAGGCTCAATCCTAACTTGTATGAGGATGGCAAGGTAATCTATCACTACTAATACTGGCATATAACAATACTAACTTCCACCCGTGGTATGTCGATGAAAAGTAGCCTATGTGCTATTCCAAACTATAATATTCTAGCTGTGTCCAAAACTTCATACAGATCTTCGCAGCCGTCCCAACGAGATTGAGTATCAAACAGCCATCCATACATCCACCTAAACTTTCTCATTTATACTATTAGTAAGATACTGCTATAGTAGACCTGCGGCGATTTTTCCCGTTGTTCAACATGTTAGGCAACCACTGGCGTCAAGACTTTCTAAAGAAAAAAAAAAAAAAAAATAATAATAATAATAATCTTTATTTGTCTTCTCACAATCACCATTACAGTAAGTAAATTAAGTAAAAACAACAATTTTCTTTAAGACAGTAATTGCGAGAGGACTGGTGTCTGAAAAGGCATTATAGCCTGTATCTCAGATCACCAGGCAAAAGAACACTTAATAGCAAGCAATCATAGACTTTTTGTATTTATAATGAATCTGCAAATATGCATATAAAATTCACTCATCTGGTTATCAGATGAGTGAATGTCGATTTTCCACGTCTCTTACGGCCGTTTTCAATATTATATCCATCGATCGATGGCTACTAGAGAATTTGACCTAGGCTTCATATAAAGTATGTCAAAATTATATCTCTAGCAGCCTGATCCATCGATAGATAGATTATTGAGACCAAAGGATCTAAAAACCAGTTTATACATCTTTAGTAACCGCACTAACATATTACCATGATCAACAATAACATTAGGTGTTTGTACATGTAGGTGTGTGTATCACTTCTGGGCACGTGGTCGGGCCGAGGTGTAGAAGTGTGGGGCAAGGACAGCTCACTACTGCAGGTCATCGTGTCGCTACAGGGACTCATACTCAACGCTGAGCCCTATTTCAACGAGGCTGGCTATGAGAAGCAGAAAGGTTAGGGTTTTTATTTTTCTATGAACAGGTTGATGTCTCGTTGAAATGAAATCTCGTTTATTCATCTAGGTTACAAGACTTATAAAAGTCACAAGTTAAGAATGTAACAGGTTATCCGAAAAGTAGTGTCAGCAAATTTGCCTACGACCAGTTCGCTGACGGGGTGGAGCTATGAGAAGAACTGGAAAGAAACTCACGCCACTCTTTTAAAAAAATGGATAGTTATTATTGTTGTTAGTTGATGTTGACTTCGTTTCAAAAGCATTTGCAGAAAGTATGAACAAGAATTTTATTCTATCGTATATCAAGTTATATCACTCTAAATGCCTGTCCAACAAGATTGTAAGTAATCAACTACCTTCTTGATTGGAGAACTGTGTGGTCCTTTGAGCTAAAAGGTGTGTTTATGCTTTCTGCAAATATATTTGCTACCTATTAAGCTGCGTTTATATCTACAGACAATGAACGTGTCGGACATGTACCATGTCAAAAACGGCCTTCTCGTAACGTGGGTGCTCAGACGCAGACAGATAAGGACTGTCAATTTCTTAGAAAAATCGGCACGCGTCTGACACTTTTAATGTCTGTATAAACACAGCTTTATAGTTGCGAGCACTTTTTACCGTTGGTTAGTTATAAATGTTGTTTGGTATGTCAGGTACACAACAAGGCAAGGAGAACTCTCGGATGTACAACGAGATGGTGCTGCTGAAGCTGGTGCAGTCCATGACGAAGATGCTGCTGAACCCGCCGGAGCCGTTCCGGCAGGAGATCCTCACGCACCTGCGGCAGACGGCGGGCGCTCTGTGCCGGCGGCTCGAGGAGCTGGTGGAGCTGTCTCGGGGCGGCACGGGCCCGGCGCCCGAATACCCGCTAATCCCCGCGTCGCGGGGCTTCTGCCTTACCCTGCGCTCGTCGCTGGAGTCGTTCCGCGCCGCACTGCGACGTCACGAGATCCAGGTGCCGCCCTCTACGTTATAGCCGCCGCACTAGCCCCGCTCACCCAACACATACATTCAAAAATATTCGTAGTTTATAGTATTTATTGTGATGTACTTTTCGAGTATTAGTGCGGCGAGACTCGGCTCGCTGCGATGTGGGAGCGATCGGTCCTCTCTAAAATTAATGATAATCAAATTCTAAATGAAACGTTCGATCTTATGCGAATGATATGATTATTAGATTTATTAATGCATAGATTAATATTATTTATTTGTTACAAAGTAATGTCTACTTTTAATTCAACATTCGACGTTATGATGTTTAGATTATGAGTACTTATTAAAATTGCATACTTTATACGAGGCGAAGCTTTTTTGCTGTCATTCGAATATTTGCTACACTATTGTTATTAATAATAATATACAATAAAGACAGGTCATTTTAGATGTAACGTCTAGAACGTTTTGTTCCTGATTCCGATATTGTTTAATATTTACGATTGAAGCTATTTATCAATATTAGGGTATGATGTGCGAGTATAACGAGTATCTCATCAGCGGTTATTTTATGTATGTGTAATGTTGTGTGTAAAATATATGCATTCACTCATTTTTTATGTAATTATATAATGGTTTTGTTTTTATTTTATTTTTGTTTGATATTGCGGGAAATATGCATTAGTACCTAACAGTGTTGTGGTATCACCGGCCTGACACGCGCCGTTGTCGGCCGTCACCGACCAGCAGCAGTACTACATACAGTACTACAGTACATACCACGTAGCTTAGTGTTAGTCGTCGCCGACGCTCGGGTGTTCTCTACACATTGTGTTCTATTCCTTCTCGTTACCAGTGTTTGAAATTAATGAAATAATTTACACCCTTAGATTTAGTGCGAGTAGAAGTCTGGATGTTTCTTTTATCTCACGCCAAATATTGCGCGTCACAAAATATCTTACTTTTTGAGGTGATACCTACATAATATACATAATTTTACATTTCCCAAACTATAAATTAAATTAAAAATAAATAAAAGTGCTATCTAGTGAGTTGGCGCTTGTTAGTGATATTTTCTAAATTTAGTTTTAATTTTCTATCCACTATTATTTTAGAATGAAATTTTCTCCTCAATAGTGCTTGTAGTGTTTTAACATGGCGCATGCGCCGGCCCCGCGCAGCACAAATACAATGAAACCTTATGCCAAAGTCAATTGAGCTATGGAAGGCTTTTGTCGCTTGTGTACGCGAAATAAGTGACAACTATGTATAATGATAAAAAATAAATAATTCTTCAACATTATAACGTTTTTATTTTTGATAAACTATCAAACCGATTTCCTACCAAAATCCTATTGCAGTCCTTCCTATTAACATCCATATAATAATATAAACCTTTTATAATCGTGTTAGTTAAATTCAGATGCCGGCGAAACGGCTCCCTCTAGCTACAAGGGCCTGACGCGTGTAAAAAAATTGTAAATTAATCTCGCCCATTCTTTAAGGGACACTCCCACCCTCACGCCCCCCAGTGCGGCTCCTCTAAGACAGTATTAACAGCGGTGACCCTTTTAAACCCCGAGTTACGACACTTGGAGTCCAGAGAATGCCTAGCCAAGAAATAAAAGTAAATAAAAGAGTTGGAAAGAAATTATTGGAAAAATCTCTCAGAACACACACTGATACAATACTTAATACACTGAAACAGTAGAAACACACAACAACAACAGTGTGTTGCCTCATCAGTCATCATTGTAAACAAGAGAATCAAATAAAAAGATATGAAAAAAATAATTTTCTTTACAAAATATTTCTGCATTCAGGAATCAAGATCAAGGGGTGTGGACACCCCGTAATGAAGCGAACTATAAATAATAAAAATAATTGAACGAGGTCACGGCGCGAGGTACGTGGCGGTTTGTTTGTGTCGTTGTAATCAGAGCGTGAACATCTATATTGCTTAATCGCAAGACACGATGAGGCGAGATATAACTGTACTCGCAGATAAACATCTAGATTTATGTCTGTACTTGTATGTTATTGCACAAGCTGTGCCAAGATATCGTCCGCGTTATAATTGTGTTGATGTTTTGAGATCGTTCAACCAAACAAACTCTTCAGCTTTATAATATTAGTAATCGTAAACAAGTAAGAATTTATATATTTGAGATAACTAATTATCAAAAACTAGTCTAATTACCGCACTTAGAGAAATTAAAATTAAATTACTATTTAAGCGACTTTTAAATACAGTTTTAGAGCGGTTACCGGCGATTAATTAAAAAAAAAAATTAATTACGCCTTTCTTTGCATGCGTTGCTCAAAAATACGGACGAGCATAAATATATTCATATAATGCCGAATTTGAAATCGCCCTTAGTTTTTTTTTCAAATTCGTACTGTATGTAGTGTGGCTGACTCTGACTTGGCCACTATTTAACTTACTTTATTTACATGTGGCTGACCTGGAGAGGCGCCCCCAGCTTGAACAGATTTATACCTATTTGAGATACAACCTAGGGCATCTAGCAAAGATCTATTTTCTCCCAAATTTAGTCACTAATTAGTCTAGGTATTGTCATTAACCAGACATATTTCCAGACTCGGGGTCCAAGCTGATACTAAAAATTTCAAGATAGAATCCCAATACCATTTCAGTCTATATAATTTGGGTATAAAAATTAAAACAAACAAATGTACACACATCATTATTTATATTTTATAAAAATATTTTGTAAAATAATGAGTCAGTCGTTACAATAATCCATTTGACAATAAATATTACTCTTTTAAATGGTGTTCCTATCACAGTGAAACAATAGCTCGAACTAAAACATAAAATAAACTATAAAAAGCACACAATTTGGCGCTATAACAAAATATAAACGACTCTTTAAAAATATAATTACAAAATACAGCTGTACTGTTATAATATAACAAATAAAAATTAATATAAGATACTGAAGGCAGTAACATAGCTATTTAGTTAGACAAGTTTGTGCAATGGCCGTCCTGCTGTTTGACAAACGATGATAGTGAAGAGGTACCGGTGAATCAGGGTGAATAGGCACGTAGGTGTGAATAATTACAAAAATTGTAACGCATATTCCTTACATAAATGAATAGGGTAGTTCCTATTTGTTTTATAGAACTAACGTAACCGGGACAAAAAAAGAAAAAACATTCTCAATTATTGTTCCATAAAACATTTAGTATCTATTTTTCTCAAATTGTTCTATAGAACAAGATAAAAAAGACTCCTTGAGGATTTAACGTTTTCGCAAATTGTAAAAAATTCGTGACAAACATGGTATGGAACTGTTTTGGAAAAACGATCCCCAATTCATATTAATGAGTAAATCCGGGTGTAGAGTTCTATAGAATAAATTGAGAATTTTTTTCTTTTTATGTCCCGGTGACGTCAGTTCTATAGAACAAAATTAAATGGAAACTACCCAATGAATTATGATCATTTTATTTTATTTATTTCTGTTCAGCTTACAGACCAATAGGATACATGTGTGGTTATAAATAAGTACGTTAGTTTTGGTACCTATTCTCTCCTAGTCCCATATTCACCTAGTTATACGCAGTTCTAGTAGCAACTTATCACACCACAGAATAGCCTGCATATAAACTTGCGTCATCGCATCGACAGTACAAGGGTGGATTGGCACCTTGATTAACCTTTTGATCGTCACGTCAAATCGGTATCGCCGTGTCTTGAGCGCCAAGCTTTTAAAATAGGTACAGTACATTTTTGACGTGCCATGCCGTCATTGGCGTGGTGAGCACATTTTCATTTTACATGTATAGACGTTCAAAGGGTTTAAGTATGTTTCAATTGTACGTTGCTCTCAAGCACAACTCGATCAATTACGACTACCATGACACCCGCTATCAGCGAGACCAGCATCAATTGTATTTCTACATTTGTTTTGGAATTAACTGCAAAATAAGCCGCCTATGACATCGGGGACTGATATATTAAACATGCAATAATATAAATCTCGTTTTTACAAAACTGGAATAATAATTAAAAAAATATAGACATTAATAAAACTGTAGTTATACGAATTACATATTACGATTACAATTTATGCAAGTCTGCAAGCAATAAGACATGTATATTTATTATCAGTAATCACAATTACGAGTTAATTCTATAACATTAATTTTAAATTTATATTAAGAATATAATACTATATTTACCCTAACATATAGTTATACCATTATAGAGAATACTATCGATCACATTGTTTTTAAGTAGTTGCAACAATGAAAAACCTTTTTTCAAATAAAAAATTAAGAGATAAGACAAACATCTAGAGACAATTATAATATAAAAGAAGCAAGAGTTCGCTTGATTTAATTTATATATCTTAGCATAACGTACAATACGTCAATTAATTTAAATATACTATAGAATATATTACTTTTTATTAAGACGGTTTATACCGTGATCTCTCGTAGTATGACCAGAATCAACGTGATTGGTTAATTTTTATCACGACATATTATGCGCGTTCCAATATATCATAGAATGTCTTAAGAGAGTACCAATAGACAGCTTAATTCCATATGAGATCACTTTAAGGCGCGCTTAACGTATCCGTATTATAATTAATTGACATGAACATTTTAGCGGCTGAAAGGAAGCATCGGAATCGGTTTTATAAAGTGACATATTATATGAGACAAATTCGTTCCACATTCGCTAACTGCTAATATGGATGTAAGACATGGCGTTGCAGGCATCTATAGGCTACGGTAATCACTTACTATCAGGTGGGTTGTACGTCTGTTTGTCACCGTCGTGGTATAAAAAATAAGGTCTGTGAATGTAAGTAAGTTCTCAGTAGAAAGCGTAACAATCGCGAGATAATTTTCTTCTTACGAGTATAATGCTATGCACAATTATTACATTTTGTTTCCAAGAGTATTCCCCTTCTAACCAGTATAATATTTATAGCTATATGACATGACTTATTGTGCGTAATATATAATTTTTTTTTAAATACTAATGAATAAAGTATAAAAAATCAGACAAAATCACTCTTAATGTTGGTATGCGTATTCGATTATATAATCTTAACTTACTTTTTAATTTATATCCCTTATTATTCTTTGGGAACTAAGGTAACATTGATTATAATAAGCGTCGGACAATTTGTAATTGCCTTTTTAAGCTTTTAAAAAAGTCGCATAGAAAACCCCCACGATATAAATCTAATGTGAAAATGTTGCATCAGACATTTACAAAATGCTATTCTTTTTTTAAATCAGTCTTACGCTATCTCTGTTTATCTCGAAGGATCATAAATGCTGCATTTTGTTTCGTAAAATTTGCATTAAAAGTAAATTACTTTTTAATCAGGGCATGTTCCTTAACGCTATTGGTATACTTACAAAATTATAATCAGGCAGTGAAAACATGCAATTGTTTTTGTACCCCGTACAATATTTGCAAATTCAAACAGTAATATTTTAAAACATTAACATCAACACATTAATAATGGCTTTTTTACACGATATGAGTTTTACAAAGCAAGGTTTTTGCCTATCTTTGTTATACTCTTTGAGAGTAACAATAAGAAGATAAGAAACTTAGGTCTGAAAACTAGCATTGTGTAAATGGCACATTTAAGTATGGATGCAAATCGTAATATTAATATAAAAATACAATTTGTAATCTGTAGGATCGACAAAAGCTAATTCTGTAATTAAAAACTTACGTCGAATTTACAGCACGAATAATAATACTAAAATTATCTATATAATATTGTATTGTCCTTTAGGCTTTATGTGAATAAAGCATCATTGACACGATGCCAAATTTTGCGAAGTCATGTAGATACATAACTTGCCAGATATATTATTCTTAACGAAAAAGATAATCTAAATACTGGCTTTACAAAATTTGTTTCATGTATATAATCTACATGCTTATGATAACAATAATATTAAAACTTTTTATTCAACAAATTTTGTATTGAACATGCAAAATTTAAAATTGTTTTGAATTACAATTTTACATTTTTAGTAGTTCCTTATAGGTAAATTAGCTTTATTATAATATTAGACATACAAATAAAGCTTTATAAAGTAGAATCTTTTTTACAACAATAACATGATCTCCTCTTGGTATCGCAGAAACGGGTTAGTGATGAAACCCCTGTTCTTATTTCCTACCGAAAATTTATTCGAAGAAAAAAGTACTGCTTATATTATTGTCAAAACACATTACACAAAATATGTCGAGTTCTTTTTTTCCATCACTTAATATAATAGATATAGTTTGTTCAAATAATATGTTAAGAATTATGCCGGCTACCTGCGCTTGAGAGAGATAGGCATACTATCTATTCAAATTTGTCTAGTTGTTCTTAAACCAGTTCGGTGCCGAAAGATAAAATGGCAATTTGTATGTTTGTTCAAATAATATGTTAATAATTATGCCGGCTAGATTACTAACAAGAATTATGAGCGCAAAAGGTATCAAGCGAAATGTAAGAACTTGTGTAAATTAGAGATTTGTGCTTGACTGTACTAATTTAAAATTTCAGGGGCAAACGAGAATTAATGTGTGTATGTAGTTATACTATATCGTTTTAATCACTTTCGGGGGACAACGAGAACGGGGGCAATCAGCACTAACCCGCAGAAACGTAAAAGAACGTACCTAACCCAACCGGTTATTTAGATATTCTTTTGTTATATAGGTACTTTTGATTTAATCCAAACTTATTAATCTCTTATTGTCATGATTTCTTCTCAAACATATTAACAGATACTAGCACTATACATATCGCTGACCAGAGCAATACAAACACAGCCCACGCAACGTGAGAAAATGGACTCTTGTATTTGTTAACTACACCTAGTCCTAGCAGCGTCGTGCAGTGACGCCGAGCAGACACTACAAGGAACGTAGGTATAAAGTACTGAATACCTGTACCGGCGTACGAACCAGTGAACTCGATCAAAATACTTATATCTTCGAGGAAATACGTTAGAAGTATCGGAGGAACAACAGTTATAATTGGAAAAAGCAATTTTCTGAGAATAAAATTGTATGACTCCAAAGAAGTGGTATCTAAGAAGAGACTTTGTAGATTATTTTTTAATGTAATAGCTATAATTGGGAAGCTAGTTGATAGTGTAAACACAGGGAATAATGCGAGGAAATATTCAACAATTTCAAGAAATATGTTCTCGTTATCCGTTGGTACGAAGTTGAGAGTGTATAAATCGCTTAGATGTGCGAAAGCAAACGCTCCTGTGAATGCTAGAAGGAGATAGAAGATAGCTATTAGAGCGTAATTGAATGAGAGATGAAGACCGAGGTGTGACTTGCCCTTGATGGGAGTGATGAGGCCAGGTAGTGAGTGGTGGCACATGAAGGAGTAGACGCAAGCCCCGAAGAGAGTCGGCATGCCGGTTACGTCGAAGGCTGGAGGGTGGCCTTGAGGTCCACGTTTCACTAGCAGGTGGATGGCCATTGATATCATTATGGTGAATGCTGTAACCAAAATACAACTATTATAAGTATAGGCATATAGAAGTAAATAGCTACAAACTTAATTTTTAAACAAAAACCACAATATTGTAAATAAGTAAAATGACCTATGTCTATTATAGATACACATTGAATAGGTTCAATATGAATAGGATTAAGAATACATAATGCCACTACCCCACCTCAACCCGTGGGGGCCGTAAAAGGTGACTAAGCCAGTAACCTTATGCCTTCGAATTTTCCTTTTCTCGCAGTGCTCTGGAGTACTGCGAGAAAAGGAAAATTCGAAACAAACCCTATACCAACCCGGACTTTTGGACCGAATTTAGCCTACTATACCATGATGTCCACATTCCATATTCTTTGGAAGAGACCCGTGCCCAACAGTGGGACGTTGATGTGTTGAAATGATGATGAAGTAGGTAGAGGTTCATCATCCCCAGATATGTTGTTGCCCATTAAATAAGCGAGATTGCGGGTAAGTTTATATACCGATTTAGTTTTAGAAGAGCAGTATTGTAATTGTTTTGATTGTGTTAATCTGTAATTGTGTGCGTTGTATAGGAATACATTGAAACAATAGAGCGTTATAAATAATGCACCTTGTGTGTGTGTGTTCACAATCACTATAAGTACCTAAACTATACTAAATATGAACAGCTGTGTATTCACAATGTTTATTGTGTTATTTAATCATTAGAAGTCACGCGGGGCTTCGCTGTTCGCTCCCGTCGTTCTTTATTTGGCTTCTGCTCAGCTCCTATTGGCCGTAGCGATATAATTTATTTATTTATTTAACTCATCACAGAAAGATTTGTCCTGGCTGGGAATCGAACCCACGACCTCCGGCTTAGCAGTCAGGGTCACTAACCACTACGCCAACAGGCGAGTCAGCTGAAGAGTTTGTTAAGTTGAACGTAACGAACGCGCTACTACTGCATTGCCCGATTTCAAAAAAATATTTCAGTGTTATATAGCTATAGGCTATATAACACACAAGCCACGGCCAATAGGTGCTGATCAGTGGCCAAACAAAGCACGACAAGAGCGAAGCCCCAGACAACAGCTAGTATCTTAGTAAAATGTAGTTACAAACTTACCTAACCAACGCATGCTCGAAGTAAACAACTGCAGATACTTGGTCTTCTGTACATTGAAGAACACGAAGGGTCCCATAGCTGCGAAGAATGTCAGTAACGCTACTCTGTACAGGCCGAACCTGGTGTAAGCCTTGGGATCAGTTGATGTGGTGTTGAAGCAAGGCAGCTCGTCCCAAGATGACGAGTCTGTCATGTTTGCGGGGATCGGTGAACTGGAAAAGGGTAGTGAGAATAATTGCATTTACATCTACTATTATTAAACGCCCAGTATAGTACAGAGACCTTTTTATTGAGGAGGCCGTTTTTTAGTAGGAGGCTACTATAGGCTGACGATGATGATAAAAAGACATACCGCGAAACCGCTGACTCGCTGGGCCTTATTTATAACAGAGTTGACGAGTGAAGACCTTTACGTTTCACTTGATTAGACAACTTCCTGTGATTAGTTATCAAACATTTGCTGCGTATTATTGGACTGTTGAATCTTCTTATATTAACCTGTGATGTGTTATTCGATGTGTTATTTTCCTGTTGAACGCTTAAAACTGGCAACTCGGGCTTGTTAAATGGACTTTTACTTTCATCATCATGAACAGAAACATAGGAAAATGTTTGGATACTGGTCGAGCAAGAAGATGTCAGATTGTAAATGATAAATTGGTAGACACACAGCCGAGCAGTTACAGGTAGTGCATTTAAATGAAATCAATGCAGGTGCAATCCAAAAGATAGCACCCTCTGCTTCCACCATAGTGATACTCCGTACCCTCCCAATTCGCTCTAGATACCACTACATTTAAATGAATTCCCCAGCAAGATACGTATCAGTTATAAAATACATCTGGAATGTGCATTTTGCATAATTACTTATGAGAACGACCGGAGCAAAATGAAATCGCAATTGATTTATAGATTTATCAGCAATTTTCTCTGTGATATGATTACCTAATATTGCGCTGCGGTCATAAATGCGGATAGCCAAGTTATGAGTTTTTTAATTTGATACCATATGACGACTGTTGAGCATAATTTATCATTATCATCATCACCATATCAGCCCAATGACGTCCACTGTTGAACATAGGCCTCACCTTATTTTAACTTATCATAGCTGAATATAAATCAAATTTAAATAAATGTAACTGACGACAGTGCCAGTTTTTTTCTCGAAATCGATATTTTAGATAGTCCATAGCCGCGTTATTTAACCCGTCGAATGTAGGTAATCTAATCTAAATAATACGAGGAATCCCACTTTATCAATATTTATGGACAGATAAAATTTATTTGGAACTACCATGTTATGTTGCGAAAAATGTTGATTTTATATATTTAAGCGTATCATTTTCTAGTCTACAAAACTAATCCAATTTTAATGTCAGGCTTTCAATGACGTTAAGAAATGCCTGCCAATTTCCAGGCATCTAAATCCTATCACGGTTATGTACGTATTAGTTACGTATTATTTTAATATAACGCCTATTATTCCAAATAAATCACTTTAACCACGGATTACGTTGATTATGAACGGTAACATTTAAACGAGGTATTTTATTACCTACTTATGCAAACAGAAAAAAACAATAGGTATATATAGTGAACCGATATTTATACATTCACTCAAGTTTTTCCCATGCCGCTTGTTTCAAATATTTCTACTAACGACTCTTCAAATTAAGACTGTAAACCACATAACTACCTATATAATTTTAACGAAGCAAACAACAATAAAGTAAGATTTTTTTAACACAAACTTAAAGCCCGCCTTATGTAAGCAGTCATCGTAGCATATAGAAGCCTGCAATACCAGGAGCAACACATACGCGTCCTCCCCAATGAGTTCTGAATACCACTACTCTCCAGCAAGAATACAACACTACTGGGGCAAGGTTTACGGCTGCCGTAGGATAGGAGGTAATTTCTCAGGCAGACGGCACAGTTTGAGCGGGTTACCCAATGTGCTTTTGGTGCTTCACTTCGCACCACTGGCAATAATTAAGGTTTTAATGATCCTTCTGTCACCACTGGCAACAAATGGTATTTTTTTTCTCGTTTGTCCCCAGTGGGAACGAAGCCAGTGGTGACGACTGGGAATAAGCGTCAGCTAACGGTGAAGTAAAGAATCGTGAGGAAACCTACATATCCAAAAGTCATTCTGAGAGGCACCAAAAATGAACTTTTTGACCGCCCCGCGTCTGACCGAGGATGCCCACGATGCACCGTCGTCTGCGTTGGTACATACAAAGTGGTGTGTTCGATTCACGGCGGTCAGCCGCGGCCGGCATTAGCGGCGCGGTCTTTTTACTGTGTGTATTAGCAGATAGGATTCCCTTTGTTTTATAGTTCGCGGTGAAAATGACCGGCTCGCGCCGCCCCATCGTTTGTTTTGCGCTTAAAGGGCCCCACAGACTATCTGTTCGCCTGACGATGACGGCCTGTCGGTAAAGCGAGGGAGGTCGCCTATTGGCTACTGCGATTCCGAATAGCCAATAGGCGACCTTCGACGCTTAACCAACAGGCTGTCATCGTCTGGCGATCTGATAGTGTGTGGCACCTTAAGTGTATGTGTGGATGCTACAATAGATCAGCGATTTTTTTTAGCGCTCTCATACATGTGAAGTTGGGATTTTTTTTTGTCATCTACCCCATCGTGTGGTATATCGTTGAATAGGTCTTCTAAAATGACTTGGGGGCTACTAACATAATTTTTCAATTTAATGTTTCATTTACGAAATATTAAACTTTAAAGAACAATTTTTTTTCCAGTAGGGCGTCCCCTCCCTCCCCTCTAAAAGCTAAACTGCTGGCTTGAAAAATCTGGAAAAATTCATGATGATAGTGCATTTCATTAACTTTAAATGAAAATTATGGCGGTTAAGATAACTTTATTAGTTTAGCAGTGATGAAGCGTTGAACTTGGGTGTTGGATAATTTTGTATCAAATACAAAATCCTTAGCATTAATCCTTTATAGTGACTAAGATAAAGTAGTTGCTTGTTTATAACGGGTAAAGACAGGCATTTCAAAACAAACTATCAAGTATATAATAAATCATAAGTTTTTCAATACTGCCGCTAGATGGCGCTGTACAAACGGGTTACGTTTACATTCGAGTACCTCAACAGAATTTTACTATAAGTATTGTGATAACGGGCTACTACGGAACCCTACACTGTGCGTGGCCCGACACGCACTTGGCCAGTTTTTTATTGGATGCTGGGATTATTCTACAGAATAAGGCGGTGAATTAATAAAGTCCTAAATGATATTCAATGCAAACCTCGGAAAAGCAAATGTAGGTTTTATTATTATAACTGTATTTATTTAGGTAGGTAATTAAAAATAACATACATAAACTTTTTATGTTCGGCGGGATAGCATCGTAGTGAGTTAGTGGGTAGGTCCATTAAATACAAATTAGTACTTTATTGTGTGTTGTACTGATAAGCAAGTTATTTTCATTTGCAGCGTTTATTGGCATGTATAACAAAGTACATAATTATAACCGACCGAACGCAAATGGTTAGGTACATTCAGTACAAAAACGAGTTAGAAAACTCATAGACTATGTTGAAAAAAATTATAAGTTCTGGAGCTGCCTGCAATAAATCCTAATTCGGAGTTCATCGTCTGGTATTGTGCAATTCATTTGCGAGATTAAAAGACTGTAGGACTGACTGTGACCGAATTCGTCAAAATAAATATTAACATCAACATTAAGTTGGCTAAGAGTAAATTGATATTTTGTAGCCTTAACTATGTTTTTTTTTTATACCACGACGGTGGCAAACAAACGTACGGTCCGCCTGATGGTAAGCGGTTACCGTAGCCTATGGGCGCTTGCAACACCAGGGGCATCACGAGCGCGTTGCCGACCCTTAAGAAACCTTATGTTTGCTGCTATCCCGGCAAAGTGGTAAAGAATTCAAGTTTACCTGAATAAATACTTATGTCTTGCTTTTCTATATAGTAAAGCGTACAATACATAAACAGGCAAAGCTACAATTTACTGTCGTCATAAAATCATTACTATAAACATATACACCTGATCAAACAAGTTGTTGTAGGTATGTAAATTGTTGATACTTTGAGTTAAATGTGTAAAACGTTTTTAATTCTACTTAGTAATTTATTTTTAATGCATTCTTTTTGAGTTTCAGTGTCGATTTCGAGGTTTTGCAAGTGTACAAGTCAGAGTGTTTGTCAGAGCTATCCATAACGTCAAGTTGCACGGTCGTCTGGCAGTACACAGTACTCAAATCACTTATGTGATAAGTATGCATTTTGCGCTACGTTGCAGCCCGCTGCGGCCTGACATAATGTGCGCGAACCTATAAAAAATGTAAGGTTGTAGCGATCGAACGATTCGCTACTCACAAATACTCGCACTAGGCGGCCTGAAATACATACTAACTACTTTTGTTACACGTTTCCGAACGACAGCTGCTTCTAAACTAAGCGCGCATTACAATTAAATTTCTTGCGATTTTTAAGAGTGAAATAAACACCGCAAACGTCTCGGTGGAAAATCGCTTTAAAGGGTACAAAATACACTTAAGTTGTCGTATTTGTGATTTTAAATTCGCTGTGCGCGAATTGTAGTGTATTTGCTCACATTCACACATTCACATACCGTTGTTCACAAATTTACACATAGTTTCTGATACTTACCAGATAACATCCATGACAGACTTCGCGACGGCAGCCGAATATATAGAAAGATCTCCATACAAATAAATGCAGAGCGTACAGTAGAATGTAGTCCTTCCAATTTTGTTAAAGAACAAATTGGCCATCTCCCCCAACTCGACCCGTCGGTCTAAGCTGTAGTATCTCGAAGGTATCGTGTCTGCGCAAACGAGCGGCTCTTCTAAGTCACCATGGTTGTTCTGAGAAGTATTTGGCTCCTCGTCTGAATCGTGATCTTGTAACTGAAAGATATGAAGGGTTTTCAAATGTGTTATGCATGGTTGAACCTTTATGTCTGCTCTACACATAGGCAGATGCGTACACGGAACATTATATTATATGAAATGGATTTTGAGGTCTAAACATTCATTTTTTAAATGTTAAAATAATAAGAATGTTTTTTAAATTTATTGATATACCCTCTATTAATATCTATGGAATTGAAAATGGTTACAATAAAGTGATACTTACACTCTCCCTTTTAATAGACTGCAACCTCTTCCATTTGAAGACAGCATTAGCACATGCCATAGTCTCAATGACATATGTGGCATTCAAGAAGCTCATGAATGCCAGAAACAGAAGTGATATAGTACTGAGGCCCCATCCTGCACGTGCAAAAGCCGCTGGAAGTGTCAGTGCACCCGTGCCAACAATTAAGTTGAATATGTATATTAGACCCACCTATGGAGAAAAGAAATGTTAATTTTTTTTTACCAAATGGCCACCAAAACCAAAACCATAGCTTAATTTCATGCATCATATATTATCATGCATAATTTTTTGGACTTATACAGGGTTTTTTATAGTCTGTTACACCACACTGCCTTGTCAAGCCAGCTAATCTCAGCCAAGCCACTGGCCGCCTCCGGAGGGGGTTAACCCCATAATAATATAATGAGTTGCACACTCTTTTACGACCTCCTTGCCATTTAAATTAAGATCATATATCATTTAAGATATCAGGGTCAGCGGCCTTGAGTAACATGTAAAAATTAGATAACCTCATGAAGAACATTGTAATCAAAAAGCATTTAAATTTGGATGGGAAGTTATCAAGATTATACATTCAAAGCTATTGACTGACCTGTTGGTCTAGTGGTTAGTGACCCTGACTGCTAAGCCAGAGGTTGTGGGTTCGATACCCACCCAGGACAAATCTTTGTGTGATGAGCATAAAGGTTTGTTCTGTATCTGGGTGTAATTTATCTATAATATGTAAACAGGGTGGAATGTTGTAATGCCACCTGGGGGGGAAGTATTCTAAATACTAGAGATAGATAATTTTACTCAAAGGAAACATTCCATTGTTTTTAAAAAGAAACAAAACTGCATTCAAACTTTTTCGGAAATTTGCTTGCCACACCTGGGAATCGAACCAGCTAAAATCCAAAAAAATTACATCATGTACTTTTATGGCATTGATCGATAGGGTTAACCATAAGGATCGAATCTTACTAACAAATATGGTTAATTAAATAAAAAAAAAACATAAAACTCTAACATAAATGTTACTTACGTGGTAATTCTAGTGCCTCACGCAGTTAAGTCGTATCTTTTTTTTTTATTTGACCTGCATAACAAATATATGTGCATATCGCAATCTTCTTATTTAAATTGTTTTTCTTTATTTTAGTGAATAAAAATGACATTATAATAAATTATTAATCACGGACATAATTAAGTAAAAATAATGGACCATTGAGTAAAAGTGCTTTATCTAGTCTCATTGAATTTATAAATTAAGATTTTATGGTTTTCATTTTATTTAATTTACCACGTTAGTTAGAGAGATTCTATAGTTATGATTGACCCTATCGGTGAACACCATAAAAGTACAGGGTGTTATTTTTTGGAATTTTAGCTGGTTCCATTCCGGGGTGTGGCAAGCGATTTTCCGGAAATCATTAAATGTAGTTCTGTTTCTTTTTAAAAATAAAGGAATGTTTCCTTTGAATAAAATGATCTATCTCCAGTATTTAAAGTACTTTCCCTCCAGGTGGCATTACAAAATTCCATCCTGTATATTCACAAAAAAAAATGTATTTAAGTAGCATATCAGTTGTTTAGTACCCTTAACACAAGCAAATATAATTGCTTACTTTGGGACTAGATGGCATTGTGTGAATGTGGTAGAATATTACTATTATTATTATTTGATGGTGAATTAGGAGTGGAGAGAGGGAGGCTGTTCACCATAAATACCTGCTGTCTAAAGTGGTGTCCATATTAAAAAGTCCTTGATATTTAAATTTCCATAGATCATCCATATTCAAATGTCACTAATCAGACAACTTTATTTTTATTCAAATTTTTCAACTATTTATAGTCATTTAATTCTAATTTCATTAGCATAACTAGTCTCATATCTACAGGGTACTCTAAGACGTAAGACAACAGCAAAAAGGTCGACTTATGACGGTACAGTAAAAAAAAAACTATGCTTAAAAAAAACTTGCTATGATCTACAATTCCAAATTTATTACCATTTTAAAGAAATTTAAAAAAGTTGCTACCCTGTGGTAAACTTTTCACTAATGAGACTGCAGTGTTCAATTATTTATTTGCAATTATTTTTATTATAATGTGACAATAGATAGCAATGTAGTAGTAGTAAACAAATGAAAATTCATTACAAAAAACAGACAATAATAGTTATTATCTAAACTTAATGTCTGCCTAATTAACTATCACTCAATATTGACTAAATGCAATAATATCTTTTGTCCTCAAATAATATTTAATTCATAATAATGTTGCGGTCATTAAAATATATAATGGATCTACGTTCACCCTAGCTTTTAAGTTCTGCTAGCTAACTGTGCCAAAGCTATTATTTCTTCTAATAGTAAACAATAAAATACATTGTCATACATTCACTTCTGGATATGAATGACATCATTCAAATGGATTCAATAATTTGTTATAAGTTTAATTTGTAAAGAAAATATCTATTTCAATTAACATTATCAGTTTTATGTAGAGAATTAAGTGTCTCAGCAATATTGGACCAATTAAAAAATGATGAGGGTTCAGTAAGATCTGTGTAACTTTATTGATAGTTCTGGGCATGTGGAAGAGAAATAACAGACTCTTTGTCAATAATAAAAATATTATTTTTATATAAAAAAAATAAACTAAAATGTTATTTTTTTCATCTATTAATAATTAATATAGTGTCATGAATTATTGTTCCCTCATAATTATGATATGATTATTATCAATTAATGGTTTTATTAATACATACCCATACTGAATATTGGTCCCCTGCCTCTGTTATAGGCATTCTTAACAGTCTCCTTAAACCCCACAAACGACGAGGCATAACACTTTGTTTCCACACAACATTGCTGTCGGATGTCTGACACAGCAATGAACGAATGTCCCCAATCAACAATTATGACTGTATTTGAATATCTATCGATTTAAAAATATTATGTTTTATTGAACGTACAGTATGTCTCAGACACAGAACACTTATACCCTGACAGTTTCTGATGAAGGTTGCAGTTTGGAGTATGTAAACTCGCACTCAGTCACACACAACTCGACCACAGACTAATAAGAGATACTACGTATCAGACTGCCAACTCTAGAACAAAAATACTCGGCTTAACATTGGAGTTTTTAATGTCATATGACGTTTCTTTTTTTTTTAAATCGACGAATGAAACTGTACAACTTAGGCAAAGGAACATTACTCATACAGCCTCAATGCTGTGGTACGTACGCGGTAGGTACTTACAGGTGGTTTATTTTTATTTTTTTTGATAGATATTAAATAAAACAACCATAAATAAGTATTATTAGATTTATTTTTATTTCTTTTATATTTTAATAGTGCTTTTTTTGCATCGCAGGCAAATCACGAATATTTAATCGGGAAATATCTGTGCTCTTTAATATTTTGTTAAAAAACATTGCACCAATTCATTATTGTAAACCAAATAGTTAGGGTAATAAAATGATTAATTAAGGGTAATCATCTTGTGTTTGGTACAGTTGATAAAATCAAATGAATACTTGGAAAGAATTTGAGCACTAATTAAATTTGTACAAAGATTCATCAGATAAGATCATGTGTATTTTTTTTCCAAGAATTCATTTTGTTTCAGTAATTACTGTATTAAAACACCATACTGCACCTTCAGATGGGTAGTATAAACTATTTGTTGCTGTTTTATATTCCCTATGCGTTATACATTGATGAATATTTGTTTTATTACTTAACAAGCAATTTGTGCACGAATTGCACTTGAGTTCTAATCTTTCAAAAGTTTGCTTACTACCCATCCTGCAGTGTAGGCCCGCGAATGAATATTTAAGCATTCACGTCGGGCCTGTTCCACAATCCTAACAACATTATGTTCGGTTTCTGGATGACCGGCTCATCAACATTTTCTTTCACATCTTCAAAAAATAATTTATAATCTGATTTGCCGGATCATCCTCACAATTAAATGATAGATTGTGGAACTTGATTATCCTGGTTATCAATGATGATTTCAAGGTACAATTGAAGCTGTGGCAGTTTTATCATTTATTCTATAGTTATATGCCCTTACTAGGCCAAAAAAGTTTTCAATTGGATGTGAATTAAAATATCTTGGTCTCATTATTTTTATGTTTTGACTATTAAATTTAAAACCTGCCACTTCCTCATATAACTTTTAAAGCAGGGACAAATTTTTCTAAAGTAGGCACAGACCTTTCCTTTCCACTTGAATCTATACATTTTATTTGTTGTAGTTTATTAAGCATCTTGCCAAAATTGATGATGAGGTGATTTCTCCATCACTACCATTCTTAGCGGTTTTCCTTTAATTGTTAACAATGCAGCTCCATTGATACTATCAATCAGTTGGTCAAGAAATAGAACTGTTTCAGCAGTGTTCTTCAATGTTTCACTGACAGGTCTTCCATCTGCATAGTGGGCTAAAAAAAAGAACATGTCATTAATATTTAAAAGTCAACTTGTTTGGATGCCAAGGACTTTACTAAAGTCGTGTATTAGGTGTACATTAGTACCTAAGGATAGTACATATATATTTTTGTATTTTTCTAATATTTTTATCTAATATAATATAACTAATCATTGGTATCTATTAAAAAAAGAGCAAGAATTGTCTATATTAACTTTATGAAACAAGTAGTAATTTATAAAAACAAGATTTAGCTCTGTTTAGTGGCTACAAGCCATCATTGATAAGAGCCTCTTAAATATATATAATATCATACTAAAGCTTTATCACATAATATCTAATCAGTGCAGATATTAAATGTTTATTAATCTAATTTACTCACAAAATTTTGCTGTATACAACAAGGCTGCTGACACAGTGTTTTCATTCATTCATTCATCAGCAACCCATTATGTTCCACTGCTGGGCTGGGGACTCCTCTCCTGACACAGTATGGCTTCAGATAAAAATGCTTATGTACTGCTATTTCTTCGAGACGGTATTCCACTTAAAATCTCTTCTCCAGTTAAAAGAGAAGGATAGGCACTACCTATCAGACGAGATTTGGATATTATAAACTTTTTCTCAAAGTATTTTTGGCAAACAAACAACTTTGAAAGTTGTTCTGAAGATAAACTGTTCAGATCATCTCGGTTTAGGCACTTTAACCACACAGAGTCTTTTCTAATACATGGAAAATGATGCAAAATACAAAATAGCGTCCTGTCGCGAAGATTTACACTACATTTTGCAATAAAAGGAAAATAATCACAGAGAAACTGGGGTAGTAAGCACAACACAGTACCTACCCTGTTTGACGTTTAAAAATTGTCAAATTGTGAAAATAAACCGGCGACTGCGACAACCAATCACAGCGAAGCAGAAACGTCAGTTGACATTAAAAAACAAAATGGCGTACGACGAGCGTTTGGATATATGAAGATTGTGGGGCGTGAACTCGACTTAGACGATGAGATGACTGACATACATCATACTAATACATGACATGATGAACTGACAAAATTATAAATTTGACATTTGATATCAATATTAAATGAGTGCTCGAAAAGGTACTGTGGAGGGAAATGGCGAAAGCAGAAATTTTGATTCTTTGTTTGGACTAGTTAGGAGATAGATTTCAGTATAGCATAATGTACTCTGTGGAGATAGACATACTAAAAGTCCTTACCCCCCCGAGGTGAGCCTGAGGGGGGGGGGGGGGAGCACAAAGAAGGTCCCGTTTTTTGGTTTTTTGCTTACAGTTCGAAAACAATTTCTCTCCTCGGTCCCTCATGGCTGAGGATCGTGGTCATCATTTGATGTTGATGGTTTGCCCCTATTTTGGACGATCTGCCTCCACTGGCATCTATCCATGGCGGTTCGGACAGCTGAGCAGAAGTTGGTTGTTGGTAAGCGTACAATTTCATTGCTCCATCTGGTAGGTGAACGTCCCCTGGCTCGTTTATCGAAAACAATACTCCGTACGAAATTTTATTGTACTACACAATAAAAGCTGATAAAATTCTCTACAACATTGGCTTAAACATTTATATCTATCTTCAATCGTTGACTAGCCATGAGCTTCGAAAAATGGTCGATTTTCAAAAATGTGTTAAATTCTCTAGAACAGGTAGGTACCATTTTTAGTTTTTTGCTTACATCTCGAAAACAGTGCGTCGTACGAAATTTTATTGTATTACATATTGAAAGCTGCTAAAATTATCTACAACTTGGGTTTAACACTTTTTACCCAACTACGTCGAAGCAAAAAAGAAGGGTAATGTTTTTGCAGTGTATCCATATTTGTATGTAGGTATGTTTCTATGTTTCACCGTAGCGCCTAAACTAATAAACCGATTGTAATGAATGAGGTGTCAATAGGTTCGTAATAGTATCTCGGCTCGGATGAGATAGGCTATATATTTTTTTTCATAATATTATATGACGGAATTTAAACCTCAGATTCTAACCTTGAAAAAAAATATAGAATGCATAAAAATATAAACAATTTATCTGAATGTATTAAGTAATTATTAAGTAAGTATTAAATTATATTTTAAATTTCATAGATATTATGTTTAATATTATATAATTTTAGTTTTAATTGTACATTTTCTGATTAGTTTCGTAGCAGGTTCCAAGATAGACTCTTGAGTGTCAAAACTCAGTGTTTGCAAAGGTCACCGTGGTTAAACCTGGCTCACAGAAAGAAAGAATAATTTATTTCTCAGAACATAGTAATACATAATATTAGATGTTGAGTTGTTTTTGGCCCATAAGTTCTACGATCTCTGGTGTACAAATATTTTAAATTAAACACATTAAATGCTAGGTACTTTTTACAGGCTGGCACGGCCCCCCTGCAATAAATGACGTCCATCGGATACTTATGACAATACAAACAAAACCGAACTGCATATACATAGTTCCACTGCACAACTATTCTTACCATTATTCATTTTAATTATCATGTCAGGAGGAGGACAGGAGTTCGCTTACTGGAATTGAGTTGCTGAATTGCTCCACAAATTGAAATCCACATTGGTACTAGGTACTGGTCGGAATCGAAGTCGAACCTTACGATTTGCATGCTGGTCAAGGGACCGGCATACAAATTTACGAGTGAGCGCGATGGTGGCTAAGGATAAGAATAAGGAGGATAAGGATCTTGGCCACCATCGCGATCACTCGTAAATTTTTGCTGAAAAATACTTTTTCAGCTTCTGTTACATGTATTGTGTGCCCCCTTAAAAATATTTTTTTATTATTTAACTACTACTAGGTAGCGGCCCACAGAAGACACCTGTTCTCTAAATTTTATCACCATACCTCGATTAATATTTGAGTAAAATGTCTGAAAAACGGATGGACAAACGAACATGACGAAACTATTTTTACCATTTGGAACCCTAATACAGAATAAATAACATAATATATAAATAACACAGAATTTTTTTTTTAGTTTTGATAAATTTTAACAACATTGAAATAAGAAAATAGAAGAAGCAGCATGAAAGTAGAATAAATGCTGTGGAAATGAGAGCTTTGAGAAGTAGGTATGATTGGGATAAATCTGAGTGATAGGATAAGAAATAGTGTAATAAGAATAAGTAATAAGAGAACGTTTTGGCTTAAAAATAGATGTTGTGACACAAATAGAGAAAGGAATGTTAAGCTGGTTTGGACATGTCGAGAGAATGAATGAAGGAAGAGTGACAAAACAAATATATGGAGTAAACGTTGGAAGGGGAAGACCTAGAGGAACGTACCATGACCAAATAGGTGACGTTCTAAAGAAGGGACAGATCAGGAGTAACCCTCAACCGGCGAGAATGCATGAAAACCAAACACTCATGAATGTTGAAGAAGCCAAAGATGTCAGAATCGTACCAAGTGGAAGGAAATGGTCTCTACCTACCCCTCTCTTGCGAAAGAGGCGTGATCTATATGTATGTATGTAAATCTTAAAATTCAATTCTTATTTCATTATTATTTATATTCTTCACTCCTCGAAACATTTTCAATTATTTTTTTCCTTCTTTACCGAAGCAGGGCTCTTAAGCAGTATGTGCTTATTCTACCTAATGATAAATCCCTGAGTGGTATGGGAAGGCATCGCGTACATCGATCACCTGTCGCGGTGCTTTATTAAAAATTATTTTAAACATAATATCTACATTAACCTCTGTGATATAAGAGGTCAATATTCTGAATGCTAAATAACAAAATAATCCTGTTTCTGGAACAAAACCACTTTCGACGCTTCGTTTTTGGTTGTGTTGCTATAGTTAATATTAAAACTGTGGTGTTGCTATTATAAAAAGAGAAAGTACAAATAAAAAAAAATGATAAATACAAAAGTAGGTAGGTACCTAAAATTTTGTAGTATAATGTCTTATTTTCATTAAATTCCAATTCAACGTTATAGTTATATGTAATCAAAATATATTTTCTATATGACGTTTATTTAAATTATTCTGTTTGTAAATGACACAACTACTTGACCTGCGTACATAAAGTAGGTATTTGTTAATAGGTACTTTAATTATTTATAATTTCGGTGGTCACTAGTCAGTACAGTTTGTACCTGCATTTTTAATTTCATGTTTATAAAATTCTAATTTTGAAAACCATTCTAATTCTAATCTCATACTTGTCAAATCGTTAATAATAGCAAAAAAAAAATTAACCAAGGCGCGGTTTGGTTTGGTACTAAGTAGGTATCTACGTAATAGAGACACCGAGAGTTATAAAATAACAATCAGTCTATCATTTTTCGATAGGGCTCATTCCATATTACAAACTTTATAAGAACATTATTATAATAGACTCATATTCGACATAAGTTGTAAGAAGATTAATACACATGCATACAACAGTATAAAAATAGGTATGTATTCCTACGGTATTATATTGTAGGTACACATTTATAGATAGACACTGTAGATAATACCCTATGCATATTAATGCTATATGTATGTAGGTATAGTAAATTGCTATTATCCGGCCATGACAAAAATACGTCAACTCTCAGCAATCCCGTAAGGCAAATGTCCATTTTGCTTTAGTAGCGTTTTGCAGCTCTCCGTGCGAACCCCGACGACGAAATCATTCCATCCAGCCGTCGATGCCGTGTTCTCGGGGGTTTGGGATTGTGATTTTGTATAAATCTCTAAGTTCATGTGCCAACAACATTACAAAACGGAGGTAAGGGCTAAAATATTCTAGTTTTTAGAAATAGTACTTAATGTCGTCGTTGATCGCTCTGAGCATTTATGGCATCGCTTTCTCAGGCGTATGTTTTTTCTCCTTCTAACAAACGGGATGTTAGCGACATGTTTAATTTTCTGTCTCATTCCTCCTAGTAATATAACACCGTTGTGCTCGGTCGTGTCACGTAAGATTTTTTGTATTTTTGCTTGATTAAAGTGTGATTTTTGAAGCAGTTTTGCAATATTTATGTCAATTAAGTGTTTGTGTATGTGGGCTACTATTTTGTTTCGAAAATATTTGCTTTATACGATTGATATGGGTCGTGCTAACTTTCACTCAAGATATAGATAGGTACCGTGGATGATATAGCATAGATAGATACATGTATACGACTGTAGATATTCAACATCGAGTCGTCGAGTCTCAAGGCCGAAATATACAAATACATAAGTATAATAATGTAAGAAAAGAATATTGGTTTTTATAGGAATGTGAAAATTGAAATGGGAATTGTGATACGTTTTATTCTAACAATCACGGTGTGGTCAGTAAGTACTTGCGTCGTATTACATTGAATACATTTTTGGAATGGCGTATTGTAAAACACCATTATGATTTTTGATGGAAATCAATGTCTATATTACAAATCACTGCGTCGTAAATAGTTGTTTTGTATTGAATGTTACCATGGCCTGTATAAATGTATCTATCTACGCTATAGGCACCGATCCAATTATTGACCTGTCTATTTTCTGATCCCTGTAATAACCTCAAAAAAGAACGTTTGCGATACTAGTTTATTGTTGAAAATGGCTAATTACCCCCTGATTGATTGATTGTTTACACTATTGTCAGCTAATAAGAAATCTGAAATGAGAATCCTTTGTGTGCAGATAATCTAAAACGTTACGAGCTGACTGCAAAGCTGCTTCAAAGGATCCGCCGAGCCCTCATTATCTGTGATATACAGCTCAGCCTCTCGTCCGTCCTATAAGGTAATTTCATTGAAATAAAAAAAAATGTCAATTTTTTTATTTTTATTTAGCCCATTTTAAGGGAATATATATTTGGTATTTTAGTAACCATCTAATCTTATCTATCACTGTATGTTGTTTTTCACTGAAGTAGCTATACAATGTCACCAAGTGTACAAATTCTATATTGCATACACTTGTTACTATGGTGAACCTAACAAAGTTTATTGGATATTTTATGGTGTATGAAACATTTTTATAGTATTTCTGCACAAATTTAATGTAAATATAATTACACCAAGAAAGGTCTAATAGGTATATTTCATGTTAGAAGAAAATAGAGCAATGGTTCCAGTATCATATGCTAGACGAGTGTGGAAAACCTGTTATAAAGAACACTTGAAACTTGTAATAAAATTGATCTTAGCAATAAAAGAAAAAACTAGTCTACAATTATTATAAATATGAATCAAATGCATTTCAATTTAGCTTGTCTAGTAGTATTGTGTGGTTCGGTAGTAATATGTTCTGACAGAATATTGTGCATCCTTTATAGGGCTGGGCCACTCGGGGCTAGGAGGCGAGTCCGCAGCAGCAGCTTCCAGCGGTGATCTCACCCTGTCCTCTGCCATAGAGGCACTAAACACTGCTACCTGCTTTATTGACTGCATCACTACGAACCATTGTTACTTAGTCTATAATTGAAACAATATGCTATCTGTGAAAATAAGTATAATGTTAGGTGAAAACTGTAGAAAATTATTCTATTTATAATAATTGTCTGATGTCTAATGTTTCTGTAATATTATGTGTTCGACATCTAATTAAGTATAATTGTTACTCCAATATTAATACTGTTACCGAACCAATGCAATGTAATTACTCCACCTCGATGTTGGTGGTGAACACAAATAATTTTGGTGCTTTTAAGCGAGTCGAAGAAAAGAATGAAAGTCATGATGCTAGTGTAAAAATGGTAGATTTAAATATTTATAATGTAGAATTTGTTGATAGTGTCCAACAAAACCAAATGATTGGCGATACGCCGAACTACTGCATTCCTTTAACGATTAACGCCATAACAGTCCAGGGTATCTCATACAGTGACCCATATTTCAGTAGCTTTAACTTAAACTATAAGATGGCGTTCGGAGCGCCGGAGCATATGAACAAGTCTGATTACGCTTTTAAATCCTCAGTTTGTATTATACGAGATGAGCCTTGCGATACGCAACTACTAAACGACAAGTCTGCTCATACTATGATATCCAAAACGAAAACTCGAATCACTAATGAAGACAAGTCTGTAAAGACACACCATGACAATAATGTATCGGAAGTTGGTTACGACAAACTCGCCAAGAAGATGGCTCTGCGAACGTTCGCAAATGGTGATCTCACCTTCGATGCTATGTTGAAACTCACGAAAAACGAGGATCGAATAATCAAGAATATATCGAAAAGCCACGAGGTGGACAGCTGGGGCGTCCCGCGCCTGCTGCGTCTCTGCGGGGGAGGCGAGAGCTCCCTGAACGCTGCCACCGGCTGGGGCAGCCCACCCGCCTCCAACAATAGTAGTAAGTACATACTAATATTTGCGCCGCTTGAGAAGATCCGGCTTTACAACAACTGCCCGTATTTTACATTTCTTAAATTACTCATTTCCATTCATTACCTACTATCAATATAAAATATCGCGTTTGATAATAAATCATTTAAAAGTCAAACCGCGATACGAAAACCGCGGTTTTTGATAAAGAGTTCTATAAATATTTTTTCTTTGGCAGCTGGAAATTGGGGCGGTAACTCCAGTGGCCAATCCAATAATGGCACTAACAATACTCAACAATGGAATAATACGGCTCAGCGCCCGCCCGCTTCTCAAGCGGACAGTAAGTTGTTTTAATATTATCATCATGCTAATACTGATTGCTTCTATTGTTGGCAAATGATAATTATAGTGATTAGTTACGATTAACATTATGCATGTTCGTATTTTGTCTAGGTGTTTATGAATGTTAGGATTGTCTCTTGCAGTGAACAGTAACAAGGGTAATGGTAATCAAATGCCTCCGACGAGCGCCGCGTCTGCTAATTGGCAGAGTTCCCCGCCAAACATGCCAAATTCACAACCCAACAATAATGGTGCACCTACGAGCAACGGTTAGTTCACAATAAATGAAATTCTCGCAAATAATGCGTATTTTACTCAAATTGAAAACTTATTTTCTAAAGGCTATGGTTTAATTCCATACTAAATTTAATAAAATTGAGACAAAATAATACATTTGCAACCCGAAAAAAGGTAAATGTTCACCTAAATCTGTTACCCTATTTTATACTAATACGCTACCCATTTAATTAAATTTTGTTAGTCAAATTGTATTAAATAAAAAAAATTCATTTACTACCCAAAATTAGTAAACGTTCACCAAAATTGATAAATTAGAAAATGGTGTAAACATTTAAAAAAAAGCTACGTCTATGTCTAAACCTAACTTATCCATGTCGAATCCACCCAAAAAGGAGCAGAGGACATACTAACCCACGAATATAACTAAATTCGCATTTATTTGGTAACATTGACTTAGTTTTTTTTACATTATAAAGTTCACGCATCACTTGATCAGATACACATAGGTAGTAGATACCTACTTATTTATTTGATATGCGAATTTACTAATTTATACATACGGATTTTAGTCAAGTTTCTTATTGTGGTATACGTATTTTTTTGGGTAACATTAATTGACAAAACTTATATTGATGAACAAAGTATTTGTTCGGTTTTCTAAATATCTCGTAATTTTATTTAGGTACAAACAATACCGGTAATGGGAACAATGGCGGTACTAATCCACCCAATTCAACTCCAAACTCGAATGGGCCCTCGGCCAATGGAAATGGAAACAATGGCAATAGTGCCAACAGTACTTCCTCTGCTAAGATTGAGCAACTCAACTCTATGAGAGAGGCTTTGTTTAGCCAGGACGGCTGGGGAGGTGTAAGTATTAAACAATAAACTTATCAATTAACAATGTTATCTGATCGCATCAACATTTTTTATCGTATTTATAAAATTTTAGCAACACGTGAATCAAGATACCAATTGGGATGTCCCTGGATCTCCCGAACCGGGATCTAAAGTCGAGCCGGCAGCTGCAGGCGGCCCACCAGCATGGAAGCCGAATGTTAACAATGGTGCTTTCCTCGGCACCGATCTGTGGGAGGCTAACCTGAGAAACGGCGGTCAACCGCCACCTCAACCCGCCGCTAAGACGCCATGGGGCCATACGCCGACAACGAACATTGGTGGTACATGGGGAGAAGATGACGATGTCGCCGATTCAGCCAACGTTTGGACTGGACCGCCTCCGCCTCAGCAATGGCCCGCCGGACCACCTCAGCACGCTCAACAATGGGGCGTACCCAAGAAGGACGATTGGAACGCGTGGGGAGAACCCCACCGACCTGTCGACCCGAGGATCGACCCTCACCGTACGCCAGACCCGCGTTCGCAGCAACAAGATCCTCGCCACGACTTGCGTGGAGGGATATCTGGACGCCTCAATGGCGATATGTGGAGTCAGCACCATCAGCACGCAGCCGGACCTAACAAGATGATGCCCGGCGGTGGTGTCAACCAGTGGGGCTCTCAGGGACCCAAAGATCCAATAAAGGGCTCTGGTTGGGAGGAGCCGTCCCCACCAGCGGCGAGGCGCGCTCCAGGCGGCTTCGACGACGGCACCTCACTGTGGGCGCAGCGCGCTGGCATGGGTGGAATGGCCGCGCGCGGTCCGCAGGGCCCGCCCGGTCCTCAACGTATGCCCCCTACGCCTACGAAACCCGACGCTGTTTGGGGGAGTCATGGCCAACGGAATGGATCGTGGGAGGAACCTCACGCGCCCGCTTGGCCCGAACGTGATGCGCCCTCTTGGAACGATACATCAGGACCCGCACTGTGGGCGGTGCCTAAGCAGAAACCGACAGGTCCGAGTGGTGCTTGGCCTGAAGATATTGGTGAATGGGGAGGACCCAAGCCTCCGCAAGGCCCACATGGCAAACAATTGCCTAAAGAAATGGTGTGGAATAGCAAGCAATTCCGGTAAGTGTTCCTTACTAAGTATATATTGAACAATGCGATGAAAAATATTGTCTATTTCATCCTATAATTTGTATCTCAGGTTCTTGGTTGAGATGGGCTTCAAGAAAGAGGAAGTTGAGGTTGCACTTCGCAGTCGCGACATGAACGCTGAAGAAGCTTTAGAGATGTTAGCTAACGCTCGTGGCGACGGCGGTTGGCGACGAGATGAACACTTTGGAGGTCACCATGGTGGTCCCTTCCAGCCTCCTCCAACTGTGCCGGCGGTGTCACCTGCTGTGGTACAGAAACTACTTAATCAGCCGCCTCCCCAAGCCGCTCAGCACCACCAGTCTTACAACCCCAATAGGTTTGTTATTTATTGAAAAGAATAATTACCTTGACCTGGTTTCTATTTACCTATTCTCTCGCTATTGATTCCATAACTCACGAAATTGTTTCTGAAGTACGCAACAAAAGATAAACTCCGTTTTAACAAATTTGACTGACCAATAACCGCCGTATATCGGTTCTATAACTACCTGAAGTCTTATAATTTGACATATAACCAGTACAATAAATTGCAAGTTGTGATTTTATAATTATTCAAAAAAGAAATAACATTTATTTTAATTGTTTATTATTTGAATATATATAAATACGAGAACACTAATAACAATGTTAACTAATACTAATAATTCCCCTAAAATGTAAAGTGCACCAAATACCTTATACCATACCTTAAAACGCATTTTATAGTTTGACGTAAGGCAGAGAGAGAGGATCTGACACACATGTCTTTTTTAATTTGACATCTGTGACATTGAATATTTTTTTTTTTAACTATTGGTAAAATAAGGAACTGCTAATCAGGTCACTAGCTATTGAAAGGTTCATGTTGGGTTAAGAGAGTCCATACAGAGGAATCATCATCATAACAGCCCAATGACGTCCACTGCTGAACATAGGCCTCACCTAATTTCCGCCACAGCGAGCGATGGACGTCATTGGGCTGATATGATGATGACGATGATGATGATGATACAGAGCAATGGCAACGTCGCAATTTAATGTCACATTTCGTGGTTTTCGATTTTATTAAATAAATGCAGTTATTTTTTTTTAAATGTTTTCAATACAGTTTTTTGAATTAGGTGATGGAGTATGTATGTAAAAGGTACGAAATCATTGCGTTTACAGTTCTATTTATAAGCAAAAAATTCATTGGATCTTTCACAGCGTTATTTTCATAGTAAAATAATTGTAAGCACATCAGATGCTTACTTTATAATACACGTTCACTTAATTCTAAAAAGTTTATTGAAAACATTTAAAATAATAGCTCCGAAAAATTATATTAATTGAAAAACATGACACTTAATTGCGACCTTGCTATTCCTCTATATGAACCCTCTTAAAAAACGTAGAAATAGTTAAACTATGTTTATTTTAAAACTTTAAATGGATAGTTTTTGAAAACTTGTCTGAGATCCTCAGAAAGTGATAATATTATTTAGCTTTAAACTGTGTAACAATAATGTTATAATGTTGTTTTAGTGGTTCCGGTAACAGTGCTCAGCCTAGTACTGCGCAGCTCCGCATGCTCGTCCAACAAATCCAGATGGCGGTATCAGCTGGCTACCTGAATCATCAAATCCTGAACCAGCCCCTCGCGCCGCAGACGCTCGTTCTTTTGAACCAGTTGTTGCAACAGGTACTTAATATCTACTTGTATTATATCATTTACCGTTTGTCATATTTTAACATGCAAGTTTTCAATATGATGTTCTCTTTCTAGATCAAAGTACTCCAGCAACTATTGCAACAAAACTCACTTGCTATGACCAAAGGACATACATCCCTTGCATTGCAATACTCTGTGCAAATCACCAAAGCTAAGCAGCAGATTTCTGCTCTTCAAGTAAGTGTACCAGAAAAAACATTATATTTACATGGCTGTAGAGGTAGAGAGGACCTTAGGCGTCTTTGTGTTTTATCAAATTGATGTATTTTTTACAGGATATCCCTAATTAGATTTTTATTGTATTACATTTTATCAGATCACCCGATAAAGATAGTAAAGTGAATTTATGTTTTCCTCTGATAAGAGTATACAAATGTATAATCTTTTAGACTAGGTACCAAATATTAAGTTTAGAATACTTATTGTTATGAATGAAGTCACATTTAAATCATAAAAACATCATTATTTTGTATATTAGCATTACAATGGCCTAGATCTGGAATAAGGACTTAACATTTGACCTTTTGGTTACATAGAATCAAATAACAACTCAGCAAGCTTTATACATGAAGCAGCAGCAAGCCGGTAGCACGGATCTGTTTAAGCCAGGCCATGACCCCCTTGCGCAGCTCCAAAATAACTTCGGCGATATGAGCATCACTAAAGATTCCCAAGTAAGTGTATTAAAATTTGTTTACAGTACAATTAATCATTCATAGTAAACAATAATTTTAGTTTTTGTTACTGAACAATGTCTTTCTGTGATCAATCTGTGTAATACATACATTTCTATAGTATATAATAGACTATAGAAATGCAAGTTGTGTATTTGAAACAAGAGTAAAACAATTGTAGGCCAATAAAAAATAAAAAAAAATTAAAATGTTTAATGTAAGTGTTTGCACCAAAGTATGTGGAGGGACTTTAGCCTACTATACCACGCTGGCCTGACGGGTTGGTATAGAGTTGTGTCTTTTCTCACAGTGTTCTTGTCTGCATTAGGTTACTCCGTTAGTCACATTTTACGACGCCGACGGATTGAGATGGGGTAGTGACATTATGTATTCTTAATCCGTCACTATATACACAATCATACTAATAACTGGCAAATCTGATGAAATGAGGATGGGATTGTGACTAGGGTATCGAATTGCAGAGGTCACTAGAGGCGGCAAAATTTCAATAGCCGACTGGCGGCAAATGTGTAAATTCTCCACACTGGTATTATTAAAAAGTTCCTGATTTTGATGACACACTATTTAAGCAATGTGAAAAAGGATGATATTGCGTTGATTGGTTCTTTTTCTATTTACACAGAATTTATCGTGTGTGCATTAGATAATGCATTTTTATAAACAAACAAATACGAAACTGCTTTATGTTAAGCCCACCATAAGCTATATTATAATAAATAACTGTGTGTATATTATAATAATAATTTAACTGTGTTAACTCTTATGGTGTATTTGATCAAGTATGAGTTAGTGTAAGATGGGAAATACACCTAATTGTTTCGACTTGATGTAGATGAAAATTAATACTGTGTTTTTCTTGAAAGTCGTATGGTGCCAGCAGTAACCAACAATCAAGATTGAATCAATGGAAGCTACCTTCTTTGGACAAGGATGGTGAAGGCTCAGAGTTCAGCCGTGCCCCAGGCACTGCCAAGTCTACTACTAGCCCACAACTCAATCAGCTGGGACTACAGCCTGACTCGTAAGTATTGCAACTACTGCTCTTACTAACAGTTCTGTTCGTATATAATAAAGAAGTAATAAAATAAAGATATTTAATTGATTAAAATTAACCTGTGTAGCAAAGTTTCATCATATATTTTGTTTATGTGACAAATTAGTTAATTATGTTTTTTGTATAGCACTTGGGCAGTGGGTCGCGGCAACGAAGGTTGGGGTGATAGCGGCGCCGACGTGGCCGACGGCAAGGACGCCTGGCCCTCGCATCCCTCGCACCAGGTGTACGATCTCGTGCCGGAGTTCGAACCCGGCAAACCCTGGAAGGTGAGTTAATCTTTCCCAAAGTGGATCGAAGTATATACTAGAACATCTCAGCTCGCCAATGTCGACTACATCCCATCAATAATAAAGTCGACGGTACGTTATCCCAATTCACATAACTACGCTAACAGGGCAATCAGATGAAGACGGTGGAGGACGACCCGGCGATGACACCCGGCTCCGTGGTGCGCTCGCCGCTGTCGCTCGCCGTCATCAAGGACACGGACATGCTCGGCGGCAAGACGTCGCCGCCCGGCGGGGAGCGCTCGCTGTCCTCGTCCACGTGGAGCTACGCGCCACCCGGCGGCGTGGGTGCGGGCGGCGGCGCCAGCACGGCGGCGCCCGGCGGCATCAAGGCCGACGCTTGGGGCGCCAAGCCGCGCCCGGCGCCGCCCGGCCTCAACAAGGCCTGGCCGCAGCACCACGCCAACTCGCAGCAGCGCGCCGTGCCCTCCTGGCAATCCTCTACTTGGTTACTACTGAAGAACCTTACCGCTCAAGTATGTTAACTGACATAGCTTATCTTTGTAAACTGGATTGTGTTTAGTCGAACAAGTACTTAATATTATTGTTCCCTCGATAGATTGACGGGTCCACTCTGAAGACGCTCTGCGTCCAGCACGGTCCCCTACAGAACTTCCACTTGTACTTGAACCAGGGACTCGCCCTCGCCCGCTACTCGACGCGCGAGGAGGCCGCCAAGGTGAGTCCATCGGTTCTTTTGCAGTTTTTCCATTTGTTCTTGTTATTTTTATTGTTGTTATACTAACTTTCCGGTCGGTCTCCTTAGGCCCAGATGGCCCTGAACAACTGCGTGTTGAGCAACACGACGATCTTCGCTGAGTCGCCGGCGGACTCGGAGGTGCAGATGATCCTGCAGCACCTGGGGTCGGGCGGCGGCGGCGCATGGCGCGGCGGCGGCGGTGGCGGCGGCGGCGGCAACAAGGACGGCTGGGGCGGGTTCCCGGGGCTGTGGCCCGACTCGCACGACCAGCGCGCCACACCGTCCTCTCTCAACTCGTTCCTACCGCCGGACCTACTCGGCGGAGAGTCTATCTAAGCGACTTCGGTCTGTACAGATGCATTTGTCCGTGTCGATCCGGCTCCGGGCCTCGCTTCCGATCTCACTTCGTCTGCGAACGGCGATGTCGCCTCGGTCGACCCTGAGGTGCGTAATTTTGTATGTTAGAGAAGAATTCGATGTGTAAGATAGTGTTAGCGACCGGCCGGCATGCCCCCGCTCGCACGCGACGTGAGGTCCGGCCCGGACTGTCGGTGTCTAGTTGTAATTACGCTTTACCGTCCCCCGTACGGGGATCGACTAATTTTATTCGCCTAGTCAGATCGTGTCGAACGCGTCGCATCGCGTTGCCGCACGCGGCGCGACGCGGTCGCGGTAGCCAACTGTCCACAATACTATATTATCTTACTGTGTTTTAAGTGTTCATGTAGAATATTTAGTGTATATAAGAATTATACATATACAATGGCAAATGAAAGTGTATCGAGGTTTATAACGTTAAGAGTTGGGTCGCGGCGGACGCGGCCCGTGCGCGGTGAGACCGCGCGCGGTTCGCGTCTGTGTTCTACCAAATAATGTAGGTATCGGATAGAGTAGTTGCCTCGCGGGCTACCTCAGTCACTCGTCCCGTGGCCTTATTTTATAGCGTATATTTATTTTGTTGTGCTCGAGGGCTGTTGCTGTTTCGCCCGTCGAGTTGTTGCGTTCCGAGTTTCTTTCGTGTTCGTTTTTATTTTCTCGTTTTATTATCTGTACTTGTCGTATTTTAATTATTTATTTCTGTTTTGAATTCTCACTCGCATCGAGCCCTCGTTTTCCAGTAGTGATATTTTATTCAGCAATAAACGTGTAAGTGCATTTCGCCCACTAAAAAACTTATTACGATTAGTTGTAATTTTATATAAAGGTAACAAAATTGTAAAATGATGAGATTTGAAGTGCATTCTCTAAGCGGTAAATTCCTTTAAGCCGTAAATAGTCTGAGGCAAACGAGTATATAGTAATGTGCGGACGAGCGGAACCCCGCGCCGCAAGTACAAGGTGGGGCGCGCTCCCTTGCAATCCAGTAATCCTGTGATGTAAAATATCTTGCCTAATGTAAGGATAATCTATTTTGTTGAGAGTATCTAGTAGCGCTGTCGCCGGCGGTCGGCCTCCGCCGAAGCTGACGTTTCCCCAAATTTTTTCCAGTATTTGTGATTGAAGTGCCACTTTATGTTTAATATAATGAGACGATTATCTAGATTATACGATTAACGTAAGGGTAACCTAATATAATAAATTGAAAATTGTTTTATCATTTTATATTACACATACATTTGTGAGAAATGTTATTAAAGTACTATAATTGACAGTAATTAAATATTACACTTTTGTGTATAGGTAAGAATAAAGTTCTAACTTAAATTTAGCCATATCAATATCTATTTAAATAAAAGATTTGTGGTATTTTCTATAGGCTCAATTTGAACGTTATTCAAAGTGACATATGCTTTAGATATTCTGTTAATAATATACTTGTAGCCGTAGGTTCGTCGGTATTATATAATTGTAGGTGTAAGTTTTACATTTAAGACCTATCGTAGAGTTCAATAAGCATACTACTGATATTTAACGGCAACGATTGCACGTGTAAGGTAAAGTTCGTTAACATAAAGTTTATTTACACTTTTATTTACTTTTAATTTATTGATGGTGTGCCACAGAGATACTCTGCCAAAATATAAAATTACCAATAATAGCGGGACGTTAGAGCAGGCGGGGCGGCGATATTAGTGCATGAGGGACAGTGCGACTGTCGCAGTCATGGCCCGGGCCGCCCTCCGCCGCTTGGCCGCTGAGAGACTCGCCGTCGTTGACGGCCCCACCACGCTTTACGAGCAGCCGGCAGCGCCCGGCTCGTGGCGTCGACCGACTTTAAATAATGTAAATTGTAACTATTTCGAACATCTTCCAGTGTTTTTATGATAAAACGATTTTAGTGTTAAGTTAGTTGTAAGCGATTCGCTGTACCTTGTCGAGCTCCGGCTCGAGTACTCTTCACAAATTAATTAAGTTAGTTACGTGATGTTGGACGTGTAAGTTACGTGCGTTCTCTGATCGCTTCGGACCTGTAGTAGTTAGAATTTAATGTTTCGATGTGTCATGTGTTCATTTAGAAACAAAATTAGCATTTGTCATTACATTTGTATTATCTTACTATAGGGACCGACGACAGTGCCGCGTTTTATCATTGCATATTGTTCGTTGCCTTTAGCGGTTTGTATCTGATACAGATTACGTAGAACGCGAAGCTCTACTCACTAAGAGCGGTCATCACAACGAAGGCACGTATTTATGCAACCGACCGTATTTCAAGGGCCGTAATCGAGATTGTCACGACTTTTAATGTTAGGTGCCAAAGAGTGATTATCAAAGATGTCCGGAACAATTAATTGCATTTCACTGCTTGTTAAAGATTCTTCCAAAATTTGAAATTATTTTCGCGGTACGGGTTTATGATCTGATGTTCCTATAACATTCGTGTTACGTCTATGCAACAATAGTGCACGTATAAACAGACAAATGTCAATTCTATGTATTGTTAAAGCTCAATTTAAGTGATGAAGGGTGTTTCGTTTTTATTACCGATTGATAGCTTATAAAGAGTATAGGTATTATTTTTAACTGATATTGTTCTGTCCAAGTGTACACCAATATTCAATAACATCTAAATCTCAGTTGTTACTCTGGTGCAAATTTAAATTTTAATGCAGCAATAAAATGTCGTATTTAATTTTTTATAAAGTTTATCCATTTTAAGATTAGAAAAGCCGATCAAACGGAGAGTATAATAAACCAGTGCCCTTTAGAATACGTCATCCATATAGAATAAAGACGAAAGAAGTTTATGCCTTTTAGTCAGTTAAAGTTATCAGTACTTAAATAATGGGTATATAATATAAAACATAAATATTGTAAAGTGGACGTATTTTAAATGTGTAGTCGTGTCGGTATAGCGTATAGCGTATAGCGTATAGCGTATAGCGTATAGCGGTACATAGTGGTGTTAGAGTTGAGACGTTTGCGCCACAAGGTTGTGAGAAGCGGCCACGCGCCGCGCTAACTGAATCTCCTCTCGGTTCAATGACTGCATCATTATTTCCTGCACACAATTATTGCGCCATGTGCAATTTAGTCTGTGTTATAATATTATGTTGTTGTGTATTTATATCATACGTCTATACTGTAATATGTATATATTGTGGAATTATATTCGTAAAAATTTAATACGCTTCACGCTTCTCTTTGAATAACATTTTCGTGATTTGTTTCTGTTATTTAGATTAAATTTACGTACCTAAAAGTAATTATAATAAAAATCATAGATGTAAATATAAATAATTAAAAAAAAATAAAAAAAAAACGAAAAAAAAAAAGAATAAAGAAAAGCAATTAAAAGAAACCAATGATTGTGCCTCAATGAACTGTGGTACGTTACCGATGGCAGGTGTAATCGTTTCTCTTCAAAAATGTATTGTAATGAATTGTGCGCTAGGCACCACTCGCCATTCGGCACTCGGCACTCGGCGCTCTGTGACTAGCTGTAGACAATATAAGGCTGCAAGCAGCGGGGCCCGCGCCCACGCCTTGTGTAATCATTAATGAGCTTAGCTATGTTTTACTTTTATTGTAAGTGTTATTTCATCAATCAACATTTTATATATATACCTACATATATGTAAATATTTTTATTATCTATTTTTATTTTGGTTTTCATGAAGTTTATCCGAATTAACGTGTAACCTAAAATTATTCGGTTTATTTGAGTCAGTTGAGACGCGCGGGCGTCGCGTACGCGTAGGCGTGTGAAACGTTCGCATCTATTCCATAACACTTGAATGCCAAAGTCGATGTCTGTAAGCCATTGGACGACCGCTTGTGTTGTTTACATATATTGCGTGGATCTCTGACATCACAACAAAATATTGATCGTACAAATAAGAGCCATTAATATGTCGGCGACGTTTAGGTCGCCGTCGCCTATCCAAGCTGCTCTGGTGTTATTTTAGCTCAACTATTCAAGTAGTTTGCTCATAATATTGTTGTTAATTTTAATTTTTTATTATCTTAATTATTTTCCCTTAGTGCGGAATAAAATTCTAAAGTTATTTGTAATCTCCAAATTAGCTTTTAATGTACTGAACCATAGCTGTTAATCGCATTGTGTATGACGTAGGTCTCATGCCGCCTAACTGCGCGTTACGCGTTTATAGTTTACTTTATAGCTTCCCTTCGCTTGTCACTATTGTAGTACCGTAGTACCGTCCCATTAACCTCGATATGTAAGGGTATATGTCAGTAGCTTCATTAGTTTAACCTCTGTTCGAATGGTACAAGTCGATCGATACTATGTTTCTTACAACGATTCAGTCGTGTTCGCGACGAGCGCAGGCCAGTGCTGCACCGGCCACCGTGTCAAGGTTGTCGGCTCACTCGGCTCGCTCGGCTCAGTCGACCGTCGAGCACTACTCACTCGTTCAACTGTTACTCTGTATCACATAGGGACCAAGATATCTATCAATATAACGCACCGCCAGCTACATCCGAGCTGACTGCTGAACTCGACGCATACTAAAAGACATTCTCGTTTTCCATTTGTTGATACGTTAATAAACTGACGTTGTTACTTATACGACATATTGTACCTAGTGATAGTGAATGTTGATATTCAGAAGGGCCTTTTTATTTAACGTAAGGTTAAAGTTTTGCTTGTTGTCTTTATTTATATATATTTTTGTACGTTACGACGCGACGTTGACGTCCTAATACAATAGAACACATTAGGTGATATCTACAAAGAAACTAGTCTTCCTTATTTACGAGGGATCGTGTTGAGATGGCGAGACGCGTCGACACAGAGGCAATCATTCCTCTAGTCTTGTTATGTGGTGCGAATAAGAGAATACCAAATATAAAATAACGAAGGCTTTGACGTATTGTGTAGTGTAGCGGTAACGATAGTTCGGCCCGAGCAGCTTGGACCCTGTCGAACTTTACAAGGGAATGGTTGGGTAGTATTATTATAATGCATTTATTTCTCTTTTTTCATAGTCACTCAATATATTTAATTAATTGAGCTAATGCCTAAAAATTGGAATATCAGAGTTTATTTAGGATGTTCATATTTTACATTTTAGTGTTTAAATATCTAAAATTTACCTTAATTATAGTAAATGGATTTTTGTATTATTGGAATATATAGCTGTAAGATAAAGGGTGTTCTTGATAAAACACAAACAACTGATTATAAACAAAATAATAAAAAATAATGTACTGAGTGACTTTACGTGTAAACAGAGGGCCATTGATAAAAAATGTTGAACTAAGCTAAAATTCTCTATGTGGTAATTTAACTAAATGTGATTGCTGATTGAATATTTTAACTGCTATTATGTATAGTTGTAATAGAGCAATAAGTCGCCATTTATCCGTTATCCGTTAGCTCCGTGAGCCTCATGCGAGTAAAGTTGCATTTGTTCGACGAGTATACACGAGAACGTGTGTACTATGTATGTATATGTATGTGTATCAAGGCCAACCCCCCCACCAACAGTTAATTGATGCAGTAGACTCGAGACTGCTGCTCGCTAACTACAAGACACTGCTTCTCTAGTCTCTCTCGCATTGATGTATCGCCGCGTGATATATTCGAGCATAATTAAACGATCATATCCTATATGAAACTAGTTTATATTCGTATTATTCTTTCATTAGATCTCTGTTGTACCTGTGTCAAATTGTTTATATTCAATGTTCATTTGTACTATAAGAGAACTGTATCGGTCTCAGGTCTCGACGACGTGCGACACTGCTTGATATATACGTAATCGCGTAGTTCGAACGACCAAATTCGTTAATGTTCCACTAAACTATTAACCTCTCAATATTTAGATATTTCTATTGGCGTCAAAATCAATACTCTGCGGTGTTAAATTAGTCACTTTTGTACCTTGATTGTACTTGTACTTGAATAATCCTATGTAAGTGAGGAACGACTAATCCAATTCTGAAATTATACTTAATTTAAATTTTGACAGACTGATATCTGTGATTAAGAAAATATTTTTAATATTGTCCAGTGAGTCGGATGAGAATATTTATTTTATTAGAGGTCTCCTACTGGCAGCGGCACATAGTTATGTGACGAGACATAATATTTAACTGCTTCGTATATTTTTTTACTTTAGTGATGTATCGAGCTGGAGGCTGGATACATTATAAGAGTGGAGTGTACCGTTGTCGGTTTATGTTGTACAAAACGAACAAGCTTAATTAGTGTATAAAGAGCCCACCATATACAGATTGTAGTGTACCGAATGATCCCAATGATTGGATGATTTACAACGTAAGGTATCATGACATCATACGGCCTCACGGCTGGAGACTGAAACAACCATTATGACTACCACGTACCACCGATGTCATCTGAACATTTGTTTTCCTTAATGATTGATCTTACAACGTTGCATATCGTCTACATTTCGAATTATTTTGTTGTATTCATATCCGTGATTCCCGTGATGTGCGTTAAGTTTGATATTTGTAAAAGCTTAAGTTAACATAATAGTCAATACTAAATTGATTGCCTTTTTTAGTATTGTAGTGAGTGACATCTCTTTAAAATAATGAACGATTGGCGTTGTTTTATAATAAAAAATAAATATTTTTCGGTACCACCTTTGAGTTAAAGTACAATGTAGTTATATAAAGCATGTTTCAGCGACGTATTCATTGTAACAATATCAACATAATTAATTGATAAGTTTAGCGTAGAGTTAGGCTGTCTCGTCTCAGGTTACACCAATATTATTAATAATAATTCCCTTGATATTTGTATTGGAACACTTTTAAGTCATAAGCAGATACTAAATTATGTCATAATTATATCAATAGGCTAAATATATTAAAGAAAAAATAAAAAATTTAAAAAAATAAAAGATTTTTCTGTGCAAATCTCTGTGATGGGAAAATTTATTCTAAAGATCTAGTATTAACTGAAAGTGATACGAGGGTCGTACTATGAACATGTTCTTTGCGTTCGCGGGATGTATAGTTGCCCTACAGATACTTGGGTACATAAAGCAATAAGCACATCTCTCCGTCGAACACGCATGTAGCACGAGCGCATCTCATACTAGGGCCCGAGTTTCACGTGACTTTAAAAGTTGAACTTTTCAGTCTTTTCGCGCAAAGGGTTGTGTATTATTTTTTATGTAGTACAAAATGTGTTCGCAATTTGATTGCTGCTGTAGTGTTCCTTATGTTCTTATTCAAATTAACTTTGTTGGGTATTTATTTGAAACTTCGTATTCTCAATGTCTAAAGTATATCTAATAATATAATTATGGTCGTAATAATTATGAGGCATGCGTAAGAAATTTCACGTAGTAAGTTTATGAACGGCTGCCTTAATAGTAATATGAATTTCTATCGATCTGTACACCATCCTCTACGTATGTTCCGTCGACGACTCGCTTCGGGTCGTTTGTGTTCCGTCAAGTACCAAATAATAGCGTAGCGGGTGCGCGGGGCCCGCGGCGGCACCGCCATTAGAGCGCGCGGTCCACACGTCTCCATATTTACAACTATTTTTCAATCGGCGTGTTTTTAGACACGCCCACATACATACATATATGCGTGTGGCCGGTGCCACGTGACGGTGCTCCGCAGACCACAACGTGCCCGAGCCTCAACAGCGGTTCCAAGCTCTATCTGTATTACCTCATTTAATAACCTCACATAGTATGTCCTATATTTATCTATTTATCGATTCCCAGTACTTATCACACGCACTGCACTGTTATTTGGTACACAAACAACTTTGTTTAAGTTAATTTAAGGATCTATTATGAATTTTATCTGTGTATCAAATAGTCGATATATTTTACTGTTATTTTTCTGATACTACCTTAAAAAGCAATTGTATATTACAAACAAAGCAGGAGAACAATAATTATTATGTAAGTGTAACAGTTAGTGAATTTAAGTGTGCTATTTTCCATTCCAGAACTCAACGATATCATTGTTCTTGTAATACTTATGTTCGGGTTTTAAAAATGTTATTATTGTATTTAAACTAAACCTTATGTGATTGAAATGCAATGTTTAGAAGTATTTTTATTCTTTATTTTTTACCATTAATTAATAATAGTTAGTAGAGATCTATTTGAGAGTCTAATGTATCAATTATTTGTAAAGTTGGCTGTAACTAATTAGAAGTTACAATAAGTAGACATATTTTAATATAAACATTTGGAGCAAATTTTATGTAGATGACAAATAGTTGTTTTGATCATTATGTGAAATGTTGTCTCGTATTGTTAGCGCAATGTGTACGCACAACGGTGAGGCGGGTCGGACGGAGCGCGCGCTCGGCGTGACGTGCACGTGACGCACCCGTGCCGCACTCGCGCCGCACACGCCACGCACACGTCACGCACGCGCGCGCTCCGCCCTGCCACCGGTGGACCCTCGACACTCACTGCACAGCACTGCTAGACTAATTCAGTTATTGCGTAAGGATATTTTTCTTACATTTCGATAAGAGTAATGTTTTTAGAATAGGCAATAAATAATGTTTAACAAAAGTCCCTATATAATCGAACTGACGACAGAAACGCATGTTATATTTGTGGCCTCTTTATGAAGTAAGATCTAAGTTACATGTTAAAAGAAAATTAATTTTGCTATGCACATAAATGATACTCAATTAATTGCCAAAAAGTTAATATATATTCATAGTTCAACAATATTTCTTTTGGGCATATTTACTTTGAATTTATGCAAAACTTAGATTATGAGTAAGTAAGTAGGTTGTAGAATATATGTAGAGTGAACGCATATTATATTATTATAATATATCTATATATATTAAAAGTAAGGTGAATTTGAGAGGTATCGATTTCTTGTATTGTTCGTAAGTTTAGATAATAAATGGGTTTAGCCATACTTCGGCTGGTTTGATATGTATGTTATCTGATTAATTGTAAAAAAAAATAAAAAATCAATAAAATAAAGTTGTTTTATTGATCTCCAACTACTAACCCTGGTTTAATTTAATTATAAGTATGGCTGACACTGGCTTGACAAACATCGCGGATATTAATTTTGATAACACAAATATTTATAGTCGTCCGCTAATTGTTCGAAATTAGTCACCACAAATATTAGAATTAGTCGGTCTATGGTTCAAAAGTTATAAGCGTTTTTATTTGGCCGTTTTGGGAGTCTCCTCAGCTTAAAAAAATAACTTTAAAAGTAAAAAATATATTTTTGAAGTAAAATACTTTTTATGTAACTGGTATGTATGTACATTCCGTAAATTGTTAAAAATTTACTTCTGAGCTCGGCTTCTTAGGCCCGGGCCCTCTTGGGTCGGGGGCCCGTGGCATTTTGTGTCTGTCAGGTTGCCCTTTATTCCGATTTGCCTCCTTTAGGCTTGCCCCCGGAGTGGTGATTGGCACTAACTACGGTGGCGTTTACCGCCCCCTTCGCAGTAGCTTTTTATTATTTTTCTACTTATAAAGCAAATCCCTGGATTCGGCGAATATCCATATTATTCTAACATATGGCAAGTACATAAAAAATAGCTCTACCTACTCTGATCTCTGGTAATGTCCAATACGATCTGAGTTATTCTCCCCCGTATTATAGCTGCGAAGGGGGTGGTGAACGCCACCGTAGAAATGAAATCTCGTTTATTGATCTAGGTTACAAGGTAACACTTATGAAAGTCACAAGAATGTAACAGGTTATCCGAAAAGTAGTGTCAGCAAATTTGCCTACGACCAGTTCGCTGACAGGGTGGAGCTATGAGAAGAACTGGCAAGAAACTCACGTAGTTCGTGCCAATCACCAGCCCGGGGCGGAGGCAAGCCTAAAGGGGCAAATGGGAATAAACCCATTTTGCCAGCCCTGCCACCCTATAGTTACACCAATGAATTCTAATATTTGGCGACTAATTAGCGACTGAATATTTTTGTGATAAAAAAATCAAAATCCCCGATGGTGGCCAAGCCAGTGTCAACCACACATCGGAAGCCGGTATGTTTGTTTGAGGTAAACTCCGAAACTACTGAACCGACTTCGACGGGACTTTTACACCTGGCGGATACAAGGAGTAGGTATGTACCTAACTTAGTTAGGATTCTTTGATTTTGGAAAAATCACGTTGTTGTTTGCCAATAAAATCACTGTGGGTAAGTAAGTGAGTATATTATATATAGAAAAATAGAGTTGTGTGTGAGCCAGTAACGAGAGATGTACCTACGTGAACGCGGTGAACGAGAGGCGGCGACGAACCACGTTAAATATGCAGCAGGCTGAATAATGCAAGCACTTCAGTCGCTATGTCCTACCTATTCCCGCTTAGCGAGACTCGGGAATTTTATTAGGTACCTACTTAATACAGACAAGCATTGCCTAAGACCAGTGGTTTGAATCGTAAGTGTGGATGTGAATATATTTTTATTTGTGTATCGGGTGTTTTGTTTTGCCTTGAATAATTTCCATTAAATTTATCTATTGAGAGTGTATAAGATCGAGTGTCCATTTATAATAGAATAGAATAATTATATAACGATGAGATCCATCCTACATGCGAATAGTAAGTAAACATAAGACCATGAAATTGAACTGATGATTATGTAACGACTGCACCTCTTTTGACCAACTTTTGGATCTCTTTTGATTTCTTTTTAATTTACTTTTAATAATTTAAAATTCAGTCCTAAATTAATTCAAATTCGAACCGAGTCTTCGTCGGACCACCCGTCGAAGACTAAAGGCTCACTATTATTCCGATTTCTTGTACAGTGCACGCACTTCTTGACATTTATAATACTATAACTTCATAAGATCAGTTGTGTTTTATTGTGAGGGCCCCACGCCCTTCCCCATATATTTAGCCGGATCCTACTACCATATTCTTGCCTAGCACCCACTGGAGGGCTAGAATTATATAACTTTGGGCCCTCCAATTCAGATGCGTACATAAAGTAGGTATACACTTAAGTAGGTAGGATTCATAACAATCCCCCCTTATTTCAAAATACGGACTAAGCATTAAATCAGGTTTAAATTGACATGGGATCATGTTTTCTTCCTCTTTCTTGATCATGCACGTAATATATTAATTAGATCTCTACACAATCTTAGGTTGAGTGTTTGAGAATGCTTCTGTCAATGAATGATTTTGGAGGGAAATGTCGAAAGCAGAAACTTTGACTTAGGAACTTTGTTTGGACTACTTAGTTAAGAGATAAACATACTAAAAGTCCTTACCCCCCGAGGTGAGCCCGAGGGGGAGAGCACAAAGAAGGTCCCGTTTTTTGTTTTTTGCTTAGGTACATCTCGAAAACAGTACGTCGTACGAAATTTTATTGAACTAAACGATGAAAGCTGATAAAATTCTCTACAACTTTGGCTTAGACACTTTTTATCTATCTCCAATCGTTGCCTAGCTGAGCTTCGAAAAATGGTCGATTTTCAAAAATGTGTTAAATTCTCCAGCACAGGTACCATTTTTTGTTTTCTGCTTACATCTCAAAAACAGTGCGTCGTACGAAATTTCATTGTATTACATTATGAAAGCTGATGAAATTCTCTACAATTTGGGCTTAACACTTTTTACCCAACTACGGCGAAGCCAAAAGGAAGACTAATGGAAGATTTTTTTCGAAGTTAGAATCTGAGGTTTAAATTCAGTCATATAACATTATGAAAAAAATTATATAGCCTATGTCACCCGGACTATTATTACAAAACTATTGACACCACATTCATTAAAATCGGATCATTAGTTTAGGCGCTATGGTGAAACATAGAAACATACATACATAGAAATATGCATATACTTACTGCCAAAAACATTATATACCCTTCCTTTTGGCTTCACCGTAATTGGGTAAAAAGTGTTAATGCCAAGTTGTAGAAAATTTTATCAGCTTTAATTATGTAATACAAAGAAATTTCGTACGACGCACTGTTTTTGAGATGTACCTAAGCAGAAAAAAAATGGTTGTGTTCGATTCCTACCCAGGACAAATCTTTGTGTGATGAGCACAAATTATTTGTTGTTTCTGGGTGTATGTAATGTAAATATTATATATAATATATCAGTTGTCTAGTATCCATAACACTACTTACTACATGACTAGATGGCGCTTATTCCCTCACCCGCACCTTTCCGCCCGTCGTCAATGCCCCGTGAAGGGCTGTCGGTGGGTGGGCTGCTGACGACATATCAAGTTCCAGGGCCCACCACAGGTTTTAGTGGGACTAGATGGCGCTGTGTGAATGTACAAACATTATTATTCATAGCAACGTAGCATATTACGTACGTATGTATTTTGTTCGACTTGTTTTGTACCGTAAGTTTTTGTGTGCTATTAATAGATACCTTTGTCTCTAATAAAAATGTTTTTCTTTATTTCCAGTGTTACTAAAAACCTACTGGCGAAAGAGTAAGCAGTGTCATGGAAAATGGCAGTTTTACCCAAGGTACTACCGGTAGAGTTCTGTACAAAGTAAACTCTCATGACATTACTAGTACTTACTTAGTGCCATGCATGCGGTAGGTTGGTACATAGTGTCAAGGGAGAGAGAATTCTTGCTCTCATCTCGGGGATCGAATCCGACTCAGTTGCGTTGCGTCATCAAGGAAGTTCAAAACGCTCCTTTGTTACATTGTGACTATGATGCAATTAGTAATTCTCAAGAATTAGTACCTCCTTAGCTCAGACCAACAAAAAAAGAAAGATGACTTACCTTAAGCAGTAAGTAATAGTCAAGCCAACAAAACCAAGCGACTGCAAGTAAACACACAAGTGCACGCACACACTTTCACGAAAACCAAACGCATTGCTTTTAGTACCTATCTACTACGAGTCGTTGGTTAGATATCACTAGGTAGTTAGGTACATATTATAAAACCTCCGCCGCGTCTGTCTGTCTGTCTGTTTGTGATGGACTCCTTAACTACTGCACGGATTTGAAGAAATCTTTTAGTATTGGATAGCCCATTATCGAGGGAGGTTTGAAAGTCAAAAAAGGAACTCAACATTTCAATAAGTCAGTTAAATTTCTTAAAAAATAGAAAATAAGTAGGTAGTTTTGATATGTAGTTCTGACATTCAGAAATTGAAGGTCAATAAGGTATGTCGTAGTACTATTATTTATTCTGTGGTATGGATAGATAGCAAAACGGTGATGTGTGTTTAGAGACTTTATATTAAAATACATTATATAATTAGCTATCATCATTAAATATATATCATTACATGGGCATATTGTAAACGGAAGATTTTGTCATTTAGATAGGTAGGTAAGCACAATGATATTGTAACATACAATATCATTGGGTAAGTAGGTACTATGAACTACGATTTTATCTCCTTTTTCCTTTTTTTTTTATTTCCAGTTATTATACGAAGACGAGGCGGGCATATATAGTAATACACGTCCTTTTTTCAAAAATATTCATGAATAAATGAAATATGGTAGTACAAAGATCGCCGGGTCAATTCTCAAACAAAAAAAAATTATGACTTCCTGTATAGTGAAAGTTTAGAAAATCTCACGGAATCACTTTTCACTTTAAAATAACATCATTTCTTTAATAATTATTAAACTACGAATTTAGGAAGTTTACGAAGTAACCTTTACTTGGAACAAAATCGTCAACAAACAAAAACAATATTTTAGTGACTTAAAGGTACAAGAGTTGCCATAATATTATGATTTATAATTTCTCCATTCAATTATACGTACTCTGTCCATTCGTTTTTTAATTTTTTAAATTAATTTTGCTTTATTTAACGTTTTTATTCGGAGTAGAAGTTCTTTTAAACAATTGCGGTACAATACACACTCAACAATATCTTATTCGTACAATAATATCCTACTCACATAATATTATTCTACAAATTATAGGGGAAAAGTTTAACAAATGGCAACCCTTCCAACACACACATAGACAAACAGATGGCTTGACTTCAGTTCGCCATAAACCGTCTATCTTTTTTTTGTTGGTCTGATGTACTTAGGCACTTGAATTTATACCTAGGTATGCGTTTTTTGATGTTTTATTTTTAATGAGTTATCGTCATTTCTACAACCTATAAACGTCCCACTGCTGGGCACGGGTCTCCTCCATACATCTAGCAGAGAAAGCCTACTATACCACGCTGGCCAGACGGGTAGGAATAGAGTTTTGTTAAGTTTCTTACAGTGCTCTTGCCTGCTTAAGGTCTCTAAACTCCCTTAGTCGCCTTTTACGACACCCACGGGTTGAAATGGGGTAGTAACATTAAGTCTTCTTAATCCGTCACTAGGAAGAGAATCGTCACACATGGAAGGCTGTACAAATAAATAATAACTAGACTATTAACTACATTTTAATATAAAATTTAATGAATCAATAATTAAAATCGTTGATAATGTTGATTATGTATTTACATAATATATTTTTGGTTTAACAAGTGTTCAATGTACAAAATCCACAGCTTATTTACAATTATACCTATTTACATTAAGCAATAATATGGAAGATGTTTGAAGCTATCTAAACTAGAATCTTAAATGCATCTTATTAATAAAATAGACAATACACAATACAAACATCAATTAATAAATATTGAATTTATTAAAGTGTTGCTAAGACATTTCGAATTATAAAATATTTGATTTTAAAACATTAGATACAGAATAAGAAAATGGAAAGGATTTAACAATGAACGTCGAATATGTTTACATATGATTAAAATGTAAAAATAAGTATTAAATAAATTGCATTTATTTATTATTGATAAGATATATATTTAGGTATAACAACACGATATACAACTACAGTAAGTATGTCAAGTAAGTATTAAAAGCAGTAGTAAAAGTAAATAATTTATATAAAATTACTGGCCTCTATATCGTTAAATGAATTCAGACTGGTGGTTTAGCGTGACAAGGAAATCGTATGACACACTGACTAGTTCATTAATTAATCTCAAATTATTGGAAATTAAAGAAAATTGCAAAAAGCCAAGTTCAAATACCTGTTTTATTCTAAAAAAGTAGTAGATAAATACTAATTTGTTACTACAATCGTCAGAAAAAATAAAAAATTGGTATGTAGCTATTCAAAATTTGAATATCGAATCCTACTTGGGCTTTTATTTCAGTTTTTTTAAGTCAAATAATAAAAAGACCGTTGCCTCATTGTCGAAATTCATGATTTTTCATTATTCTTTTTCATGAAGATAAGATTTCTTAAACTAGATAAATATACTAAAAACACCGTTTGATTTTAGAATCTAAAGCGTTAAAAATTAACTTGTATGTCACGAATTCTCGCTAAATTCCTCTATCAAACGTTTCCGTCATTACATCCAAAGCATTTAAATTAAATTCAATTAGGTAAGTCCATTTTGCTGAATAAACGTCATTGTCAAATAAAAATATCTACCAATTGTAGCGTCGAAGTAATTTTCCCATCATAATAAAGTTCAGAGCGAGTTTGCTTTTCACGGAGTGATTGTACTAAACTGGTCTTTTGTAGTGTGACAATATGATCTGTTATCTGCTTCCATCCGGACTATTGAGAGTCTCGAATGCGTGTTTGTACCAGAAATCGACTGTCTTGCTCCACGCACCGAGCGTCGCCTCGTCCATACTCAAAAGATCGACGAACATCTTCATTACGACTTTTTTCAGCCCCTAGAATAGAAACAAGAATGTATAAGTTATAGTTATCGTATATACCTACTTAACATTAAAATTCATAAAATATAATTTAATATTATAAAGCTAAAGAGTTTGTTTGTTTGGTTGAACGCGCTAAGCTTAGGAACTACTGGTCCGATTAGAAAAAATATTTTAGTGTTGGATAGCCCATTTATCGAGAAAGGCTTTAAGCTATATACCATCACGCTACGGCTGAGCACTAGCAGTGACTAAATAAAGACCAACGGGAGAGTATCTCCGAGCAACAGCTAATTTATAAAAAAAGAGTTTGAAAGTATAGAGCTCATTCAGCCCCCTGATTCTGACTCGTCGGATTGCTCTCGGATCGTAAACTTTTCCGACTCTTAGTACGACGTATTTTTACTGTTTAAGTTATTTAATGTTATAAAATTGTTTGCCGTATAGATTAAATTTAAGATTTTTTCCTACAACTCTCTATTTCTTTAACATTATATTTTTTAACTTGAATTAAACTGACATTTCCAGCCGAAAATATTCTGACAGCTCAGAATCAGGGGGCTGATACGCCTCCTCCGAACCTAGTCACTTTGTGACATAGAACTATTAATTTTATAACTTTTCTACAATAAATAATCCCGCGCTTTTCTTCTGTACATCCGAATCATGTTTAATAATGTAAGAACAAAACCAATTAATCCTAAAAGCATCGGATACAATATACGAACGCGAGCAGGAAGTACACATCCCGCAGTAAACCATGTATTTAACATGTAAATGAGCGTAACGCGGCATATTTACGCACTACGCAAAACTACATTTTTTCCATTAAAAAATGTCGAATTATTAATTGCGGGCACAGTACTATACGGCACAAGATTATTCGTAATGTCTAACAATTATTTGTACTAAACCTTAAAAATATTTTTGAAATCTGAAAAAATGTCCAAATAAGAAAAATTTGGGACAGGAGTCGAAAAACTTTCGCGATTCGATCGAATTTATTTATTCTTATCATTGGTAGAGATCATTCTTAAGCCCTCACTACACGGATAATAATCAAGAATTTTGGTTGAATTGATAAAATTCGTCTTATATAAATATCTCTAAGGCTGTGAATGCATATGTTAATATTAATGAAGCCTTCAAATAAGGGTCTATTTATATCTGAGAATTTTTTGACAGATTTTATATGAAAAATACGTCAAAAATCTGTCAAGTGCATTTCATATAGGCTAACTAGTATTTATTTGCCAGTGGTAAAACAGGCACTTAGAATACTAATCTACTAAACTTTAAAGATTAATAGAGCTGTCCAAATCTATTATTTTATACCTACTGTAAATTTTCCACGTGTCAACCTCTCTTCAATCTAAGTAGTAATATGAACTGACTCGGAAACGTATGGTAGTTTGTAGAGCCCTAGATTCATCATCATCAGGACCAGTCGACTGGCTATAGGCCTCTCCAATTGCAGGCCATTGAGAATAGTGATAACTTAAAAAGTTCTCTTACGTGGAAATCCTCCTCCTTAATTTTTCTCCTAGAATGTGACTCTCCAAGCTTGTTCATCATTACAACGACCAACTCGGGCTGATTCAGCGTGACCACTGCGAGGTTGAGCGCCGTCATCAGGCTGATCACGTGCGCTTTGAATTGAATGTTTGCCGTGTACTCCTCTTCCGATTTATTCCTAATCATCTTAAAGTATTCCTTGGCGTCAGGGTATGCGCGGAAGTATCTGTAATGGAGAAATGAGAGAAAATAAACAAACTTGTATTTCAACAAAAAAACCTAAAATTACGAACAAAAATTTGTTCTTTTTTTGAGGAAGATTCCCTAAAACAGCTAAGATTAATATTAAAAAAATCTTAAATGCCACCAATGCGGATTTTTTTGCAACAACTGCATATGGGTGTCCAATCATTTGACAAAAAACAAATGACAAATTTTCATTATGATGATTCTGAGAATTATTATGATTTCATCATGATAAACTTATCAAGTATAACTTTGACAAACGTTGTTTTATAAATGAAAATTTGTTATTTGTTTTTTGTCAAATGATTGGACACCGTTTAATATAAATATAATTGAGCCCGCGTGGTACAAGTACCTATGTCAAAAAAAGTAACTTAATATGTGTTATTCTAGACTAAAATCGTTGTGCCAATTTTGTAAAGATACTTTCAGCTATTCTAGCGTGATTGAGTAACAAACATCAAACCATACATCCATGCTAACTTTCGCATTTAGTATTGTTAAGATACACTACTACAATTTTAGAATGATAAGATGTAGTATGTGTGCGTCGTCGCTTACTAAATGAAAGGTGACTTTGAACAACTTGAAAAAGTTTCAGCAGGTATGTGAACTTAACAAAATTGATTTACTCTTTGATGTTTTGTCTTCTAACTAAAGTAGGTAAACCTAATAAAAAGAATAATTTAACTTGTAACAAGTTACATAAGTTTATGTGCCTATATGTGCGCACAAGAGAACGTACTGTTAGGTACTACTACAAAAAGTATGAACATAATCAATTTGGATCTTTTACATAAATTAATTTAATAATAAGAGTTGTTGCAATTCAAGTAGATTAGTAGGACGAGGAGACCGAGGGAATTAGAAACAAAGGTGATTTGAAACAGTGCCGAACTACACAACACGTATTTCGTGTATGAAACAAAATGTGAAAATTGTTTCAACTCTTTGGTCTCCCCTACAGTACTGACTCGGGCCAAATATTTGTGTGACTACAGACAGCTATTCTGAGTCAAGGCGTAATTTATTGCGAGAGTAAATTGCATGTTCATGAAGTTCCTAGACATAGAAATAGTTTCTTAGAGCATATATAAAAAAAAATATGTTTCAAATTGTTGATAAAACAACAAAGAATGGAGACAGACGTACTCTTATAATTGGTTTTTACTCCGATTCAACGTAATGATTATCATCATCTTTAAAAAAGGAGTGAATAGGTTTTTTAAGGGTCAGCAACCCCTTGTGTTGCAGGCGTCCATATATAGGCAAAACGTGGTATAAAAAAATAAAAAACGCAGCAGCAATCAGTGCAGCGTCCTTCCTTCCTTTTAGAAATAATAAACCGATAAATAAGACTTAATACGTGTTAGATTGCACACACCCAAAGAATGCCGATGTGCACAGTTTTTATTGTAGCTCTGTATTTTCTCTTCAGTTCAGATATACGATCGATAGGTGGTATACGTTAAAGCTTTAATAGACACAAATTGGTTGGAGCGTTCTCCACTTTTACACTACGATCGATAGACAGCACGGTGTATATGAGGGCAGGTCACTTTAGTAACTTATTGCTTTATTGACTTTGAAGAGGTTGGGTAAAGGACTGGTGATTCACTTTCGTCTTACTATTGGTTACGGTTAAGACAATTAGGAACATGGCTACTTAGCCATTTATTAGATGTTACTTAACATCTAATGTAAATTTTACCTACATTGACAAATAAATATTTGATTTTAATTAATTTTAAGTCTCTTTATATTATATTTTTTAATTAATTGTTATTTAAATTTCCTAGGTTTTTTGTATACGACTACGACGCAAAATTGTCCGATTTCCGGGGCAACCAGAAACGGTTTTGGGCGTTTTTGACACTAAATTTTAAGTATCAGCCCAGATTTTGGAAATATGTCCTGTTAATGGCAAAGGGACCTTTTCCTCCAAGGGACCAATAACTTAGCTGGTGATATGTGGGGCCCACCCACCCATGTCCCCATGGACATCTGCCTAGATAGACAAAGCACGACCCTTGTAATTTAAAATCAATTTTAAATTACAAAATTCTATGTAATTAAGTTAATTATTAAATTTGAGACCAAATACATTGTTTTATTACATCTTTTTATATTTTCTTATTTTCTTTGGAAGTGTTTTCTCGTCGTTAATTATGCAACCGCAAGCTATTCGAGTAGCAACTAATCGTGGCTAACTAAAAGTGACAAGAATAGTCTATTGATTTATGAACTAATCTATCTACTTGGTTTGTGAACAGTTTTCTGCAATAGATTTTTGATTGTATTCTAGTATGAGCTACATGCTCTTTCTTTATGAAACTGTAGTGTAATTTAATATTATTAAAAATAAACTTTATTATTATTAAAAAAAAACAGTCACTGGAACCATGACGTGAGTGGGTCAGTAAATATTACGAGATGATTACGATTTTGCTATTATAACAGAAGTGCACTTATCAACAACAACAGAATCAACAAAGCAATAACGTGGCTACCGCTTGTCTTTATAGACATTACACTTATTAAATCTATTTTACTGCTAATTGAACAATGGTTTCACGTCATCTGTGATATGTGTTTTATTACTTCGCTAACTGTTGCACCTGAGTATTATGTATTTATTTATGTAAACTAGATACGTGTTAACATAACATCACTAGACTAGATTAAAATTAAAATTTGAATGTTGTTATAACTTAAAATAATATACACCAACGGCAAAATTATGTAATTACCAAAAAATTTTAATGTTCCTATGAATAAAATATCCTGATGGATGTCTGACTCCCGATTTCCCGATGAAATGTAGGTACTCAAAAAATAGCTACATTACCATGTTGTATGATAAGGTGAATGTGTTGCCCCAGGTAAAAACCAGCCTTCGGATCATGCGATGACTCAGTAACCCGTTTACAAATTTCGCGATAAAATTGTGAACAATTAGGTCTTAAAAATATTTACACATTGAAATCGATAACGTGACTTTATCTAATTTATTTCATATTATACAATGCGTCTATTTCCCAGACAGATGAAAATTCATAAAAGTGACTCTGTGAATGTCTACAGTTTTCCGTTTTACCGTGCGACAGACGTATTAGTGAGACAAAATGGAGGATTTAATCCCGCTCCGAGAAATGTGTCAACACAAAAGACACGTTCATTAAGCCAACCGAATTGTTTTTGAAAATAAATACCACTGTGTCAGTATGCGGTTACGAATCCATTAAAATTTAGCTACCTAAGAATAAAAATAGGTTTAAAACAAACAGATAAATGGAAAGAGTTTCGTCATTATTTTAGCTTGTTCTGTATTTTCTAACGTCATGTCAGTATCATCATATCGGCCCAATGATGTCCACTGTTGAACATAGGCCTCACCTAATTTCCGCCACAGCGAGCGATTTTGTGCCGCCCGCATCCAACGGCCACCCGCAACCTTTACTAGGTCGTCGCTCCATCTGGCGGAGGGCCGTCCCACGCTGCGCTTTCCAATACGTGGCCGCCACTCGAGAACTTTTTTGCCATGTCGTCATGTCAGTATATATTTATTTATTTATTAGCTTAAAATACACAAAACTTATGTATTAAGGCAGACTTAATGCCAAAGGCATTCTCTACCAGTCAACCTGAGGTGGTGCAGAGATATAATGAAAGTAGGTGCATAAGAATAGAAAGAGAAGGAGGAGACATAAAATACAAATTGTTACCAAGAATAAAATTTAATAAATATAAACACATGTCAGAAGTTAAATAATATGACGTTATAACAATAGGACAGCATTTAATTCCACTCAATTATAACACACAGCTATTTGTGTCAGATTAAGAAGGGGAGACCTCTCGGTACCGAATACTGGAGATAATTCTGAACATAATACGCAAGGCTGACCGAAAAAGCGGGCCATTGACCTTTCAATTCACGAACCAGCTGAGATTTTGCTTCTCTATACATTTGATCTATACATAAAATTTAAGGCTTTATTTTTATGGTTGAATGCACTAATTTCATAAGCAACTAGCTCGAATTGAAAATATATTTTAAACTAGAACTCACGCTTCGCACCCGTCTTTCTTTATTTGGCCACTGCTCAGCTTCTATTGAGCGTAGCGTGATGTTATATAGCATTCCTCGATAAATAGGCTATCAGCTACAAACAGATTTAATTAGGTTGGTATTACAGTAGAAGTAGTTATTATACTTTACTACACAATAAAATAATAGGTTCATGAATACAAAATGGCAAGGCAAACAAGTTCATGTTCATTTTGAAGAGACAAAAGGCTGGAACAAACTCACTCGACCTAGATTTACCTTTCACATTATATTTCCGTCCACAAACAATTACAAATAACAATTTCCATTCAGGAACATTTTATTTATTCATCTTAAGACGCTTATGAAAGGCGGGTCATAAAAAGAGCAATTTGGAGTGCGCATTACGAATGCCGTGCCTAAACACGCGGGCCGGGGATAATACCTGAATTTATATTTTATACTGTTTTGTGAACCCTATTGTAGCGACGACCCGACTGAATGTTAGGAAGCTTGTGTCGAACATAAATTAGGTTGTTAAAATGCGTGCGAAAGCTAAATATTTAAAATTTTAATCTGAAGTGATAAGATTAAGCATTTTTTCTGGTACAACAAAGAAAATCCCATATGTACATTAAGTACGTCTGAGATTTTCTTTTTATATTATATCGAATGACTAGAAAAAAGTACTCAGTAGATGTAAAATTGAATGACAATTTGATACAAAATTAACAAATTTGATAACGAATATGTACAATTTCGCTAAAATCCAGTTTCATTGCCAAAACATTCATCAAATGATGGCCAAATTTCGCCTTAACTTCTAATAGCGGAATACTAAGTACTATAAGGAAGGGAACAGAAGGGAATTCCATTCCGTGACGCGCTAGGCCGGGCGTGAGCTCACGTGGCACGTCAACAATGTTGGGAGTTTGAGTGAAGAAGACATAATAACGTGAAGTAATATAAATACTTATGTAGTAGACTAACTTTTGGTCCTTGAGTTGAATATTTCCATTTTGAACCATTCTCACAATACATCAGCAGTAAACTCTATACACATATCATAATTATATATGTACAATCTCTGATGATGAAGTCTTTATACGTGTTTCTCTACGGTCCATTTAAATAAGTACTGCATATCCGAGTTGATAAATGCGATTGATATCATAACACATGAACTACAACAGTAACTTTAGCAAATTTATTTGTTTTACAGCGAGGTGTAATTAAATATAATATGGAGAAGTACGAAACCGATAGGTCATAGTTATGAATTAATCATTGCTTTAATTTACTAAGTAGGTATGTGACTTATATTACTCTTTTAATTTCTTCATAACAGATAAATTAATATCGACAGTTGAAAGTTCAAATTCAACACCCATATTTAATTTATTGATCTAGTATTCGAAGTTCTTATAGTCAAAAGTTAGAATTGTACAGGTAATCCGGATAATGACGTCAGTAAATTTTGCCGTAAAATTTTACATTACAAATTTATTAAATCATATCAGCCCAACGACGTCCACTGCTGGACATAGGCCTCACCTAACTTCTGCCATAGCGAACGACTTTGTGCGGCCAGCACAATTTTCCGTAGAACTTCTCTTCTCCCTGAAGACCATTGGTTTGGACGAAATGATGTAGCATCATTTCGTCCTCGGGTTGCCCAATAGATAGATCTTTCACGAACACTTTGGAGCCTTGGTTCTGCTCTATTGTCTCTTTAATGGATTGAAATCTGTCTATTGAGCCCTCCGGTATGATAATGGGTTACTTGAAGACTAAGGTCCCGTCGCTTTTCCATGAGTCTTAAGGTCGAGTCCCAGATAATTTTTGTTCTATGCGTTATTTATTTATTTTAGATTTAGGAATAACAACAGTCTAATAACAATTATTTAACGTTTATTATTTAAAGTTATATACTAGATATGTACTCGTATTTAATTTATAAGTAAGTACTGCAATGTGTTTCTTCTCCAAAGATGGTACTGTCGTTTGGATTAAAGCCAAAGCCTGTTACACTATATGTACATTACCTACGTATCGTAAATCAAAATAAGATTGGTATTAAAAACGACACGGCAGTTATAGTTGTTGTTCAATTTAATGGCGACAGTTACTGCCTTTACGAGCGCACACTTAGCCCTGATTGATTTATTGACAGCTAGAACTTCGATACCGTATACCTATATATAAATGTATACTTCATAAATATGTAATCAGACGTAATCGTAGGCACGTGGTAGAATACTAAAATTAAATAGGCAGCATAAAGTACACTACTAAACATACAATATTTGAAATAATCAAAAAGTAGCGAGAATTATGAGAATTGTAACCTGTGTACGATACAATACCACCCTTTTGCATCTTTGGGATGACGTATTAAGCGATTTGAGGAACAATTAATTTTTGTAAGAAACGAAAATTCAAAATAACATCCTGTACCAGCGTGCTAACAGTTAGCAAATATTCTGTGAGCTGTAGTGTTATTGTGACCCAGTAATGGAACGAAATAGGTTGTTGACAATGAAATACAATATGAAATTATCTGTGAACATTGCTGGCGCATTCATGACTGTTAGCAATGGTCTGTAAAAGCTATTATCATTAATTATTAACATCAGTGTTACAAATTTTAATGCCCATATTATAGTAATTATATGGGACCGATACTTTTGCGTTCTTGAAATCTCGAATGGGATTTATCCAACAATATTACAAAACGGAGTATTTAACTTACAGTCAAGGCATACTCCTACGTTCTTGTACGTAAATTTGCAATTTCAAATCAATTTCTCGGTGTACCTGTAACCCTTATTTGATTATTGATTTCAGAATTTATGTTCGTCAACTTCTTGCTTAACCAAAGTGTAATGTTTCAAGTTTCAATTTACTGTGAATGATAGCCAAGATCCTTTTGAAGAATCGGTCATATGAGTGTATAAAATATTTCTAGTCATTTGTTTTACTGATTGGTTGTGTTGTGTTACTTTATTGTAAACTAAATTGCTCAGCCTTGTAACTTTGTAATGTTATTGAACACGCATAAACTGCAAGGTTGAATCAAACCATACAATTACAACGATTTTAAAGCATTATTCGTCCATGGATAATATCGAAAATGTGACCAAATAAGCTCATTGACGCTGTCGTGTGAACTTATGTTTATACGTTGTCGTAAAAATCTTGTTTGGAATTTTGAACAATCAAATAGTTTTTTTGATGTTTCAGTGTATTTTAACTTGGATCTTAGCTTTACCTTTTTGTGTATGGTTTAAGTTAACATTTTTTTTCTTAAATTCATATCCGTTAATAAATAAGATTATGTTTCTTAAATTCTCTCTTTTCTCATGTACTAAACTAAAAAAAAACCCTAAACCGACGAAAATGTATGAAAAGATTGATGAATGTTGAAGAAGCGAAAGATATATGTCAGAATCATACCAGGCGGAAGACCACTCCTCTGTTGGGAAAGAGGAAAAAATCTATATGTATCTATGCAAATCATCATCATTTCAACCTATAAACGCCCCACTGTTGGGCATGGGTCTCCTCCAAAGAATGTGGAGGGGATTTCGCCTATTATAGCACGCTATCCAGACGGGTTGGTATTGGGTTTGTTTCGAATTTTCCTTTTCTCCCAGTGCTCTTATCTACTTACGATTACTTCCTCAGTTGCCTTTTACGACACCTACGGGTTAAGATGGCGTAGTGACATTATGTATTCCGAATCCGTCACTACACGGATATATTATAGCCGAAATGGCAAATTAAAGTGCTGACTCTATTGAATAAAAATATTCAAAATAAAGTACGATCAAATTTATATGATTTCATTCACATCAATGAAAATCTAAAGTAATAAATGCAAACATGAAGATATACCTTATTAGCAGCTCAGTTCCATTAGCAACTAAATTAGCGTTGACTGGAGCCCAAGACTTCTGTACGACGTAGACCTCACGTTTCGTTAGACCAGAAATAGGAGACACTTCATCAGGGTCACCACCCCACCAGAAGTAGCTCAGCCAACCACCCATTGCTACCTGCCCAAAATTAGAAATTTTCAGAATTAAAAATCAATAAACATCATTTTTGTAGGTCTGTTTATAGGTACAGTTGTATATTACAGGTGTAAACGTAAGAACCTATTAAATTGTTTTAATTTTGACAATTTATTAATTTGAATCACAGCACAATTAAAAAATCGCGACCATCTCGAGATTTGTATAAAAATCAAAGTTATTCCACACTAATGTTTTATTGCTTCTCGATAGTGACGATGTAAGTAAAAACTCATTTTGCTTTATCGTTTTAAATAGTTACACATTTTAGAGTTAGCCTTTTTTACACTATTTTAAAATGCCGTTGTGTTAAGCAGTTAAGCTAGCCTTTTCTTCACAAGAGTTTAAATCTATAAGAAAGATCATTCACATTCAAACGCACACGTATTTCTCAAAAATATCTATCTTAATTAAAACCAAAAGCTGTTAAAATCATATCAGAGAATTTGATTTTTTATAAATTTGATAAGCTTTTGCTAAGTAGAAGAATTTTTTCTCTTAGAACGTACCGTTTTGAGTTATAAGCCAAAAACTCAAAAATGGTACCTTACCCCCCTCCCCCCACTCCGGCTCACCTTCGAAACGTCAGGACTTTTAGTATGTTCACTTTCTAAGCATCCTTAACAACTTTTCGAAGAAATCACTAAGATTCCTTTTCACGCACTCTACACCCCCTTTTAGAGCCTTCGTTGACCGGAATATAAGGCATTGTGTTGTTAGGATGGGACAGAAATACAAAAGTTAACTTGAATAAGGTATTACTCTTCTAAATTTGCCTATATTCTTCAATTAAGTACATTATTTTCCAAAAAAACCTACCTTATTGGCTTTCTCCTTTTTTAATATAACTATAGCAGCTAACAGTATGAAAACAGTAAAACCGTAAATTAAAAGTAACATTTTGTTTTAAAATTCACACAACTTTAACAACGACTATTCACTTAAAATATTTTATATGAACTGAAGTTGTTTCTAGATGTGACGATATTTATTATTTGACCAAAAACGGGTTTCAAAAGTAACTTTATCAGTCACAAGACGAACTATAAACATTATGATATTTTAAAGGTAAATATGTGACTCATCCGATGATGTCCCAAAGGTTACATGTTTTATATAATTAACTATATGTCACGCGGGGCTTCGCTCCCGTCGTTCTTTATTTGGCCACTGCTCAGCTTCAATTAGCCGAAGCGTGATATTATATAGCGTATAGCCTACCTCGATAATTTTATATCCAAGACTAAAATAATTTTTAAAATCAGACCAGTTATTCTTAAGAATGGCGCGTTCAAGCAAACAAACAAACTCTTCAGCTTTATAAAATTAAGTATAGATTTTGCAGGTCGTCAGGTACGTCATAAATTTTTCTCTTCTTCGTCATATAAGGTCGGGGAAAAAGTTTATTGGTTTTTTACATAAAAAATCAAGACAATTTTTTTCATTATATAATTAAAGTTTTTTATTATTTATACTATATAATATATGTACCATTTTGTTCAATAACTTGTTGCAGTCTAGGTAATGACATGACTAGAAATTTTGAAACCTCTGAGCAAAAAATCAAGACAAACAGTTGACAGTCCTCTCTTGATGTCAACCTGACCTTAGGTAGTCTAAATAATTTTGAAGAGACTATGTTTCAGTCTCTTCAAAATTATGTAGATTACCTAGGTGAAAATCAGAAGGTTAGGTTAGGCTTAGTCAGGGCTCTGCTGATGATGTATCAAGTTCCAGGGCCCACCCATTACGGCGAAGCGACGGGTTTTAGTGGGTATTCCGGTCCCTTTCGTACTGGCGAGTTCCACATAACCGTCTCGTGTCCCCGCACGGGGCGGTATGCGTAACGCATTTCCCCTCTTAAAAAAGAAAAGGCTTAATCAGGGCTGTATGGTGGATGCACTAACACTTCCCAGCCAAACTCTCTTAATTTTTGCTGAATGAAAAATAATCAATGGTTTTACCCCTATAAAATCTAAAATATTCATAATAAACGATGAGTGTATTGGGTCCATAAATGTCACATTTTTTGGTCGCTTTGTCGCATTTCCTGTATAAGAGCAGGTTTTTTAGGAGAAAGGAGGGTTAATAGGTATGGGATTGATGACTGGGGATGGATATGTCAGACACATTGGATTGTACATCTTGGAAAACATGATTGTTTCATAACTATACCTACCATCACCGGAAGGATAATGATTTCTCCGAAAATGTTGAACTTTATGTTACAATTCTAGGTTTTTATTTTGAGTTTATATCAGTCATTTGAAATGACTCATGTAAATTATAGATGCATACAATTTATATTCGTTTTACTTAAGTAATATATTTAAGATAAGCTTAAATACTAAAAGTAGGTATGTCTGTGTGGAAAGGTGAAATTCTAAAATCAATAAACTGAAGTAAACACATAGGCGCCGGCGCCGGCGGTGGATCCGCCATACGCCAGCTAGTCAACATTTTCACAAGTCACCCACAACACATTCATATCTACTTAAATTTATTTACTTGAACAGACAATAATTTTAGTTGTATTCTGTCAATGTTACTACAACCGGTTCGTGCAAGCACGTGCCGTTGACCGATCTTAGATATGATTTTGGTTTTATAAATAAAATTAACCTTAGCTTTTGGCTGTAATTATTTATTCACAGTTCTCCGTCAAATGGTACTTTCACTAGCGACCTTACATTACGTCTTACATCTTAGCGATTAAATGTCTATTTTTTTTAATTTCATTAATCCTTCCATAAGTAAAATAATTTCAAATGAAGTTGTCACCACAATCACGCATTAGCTAGCATTTTTCATTATAATTAACTTGCTTTGTATTGTACAACGGTGACAGATTTAAGCTTATATAATGTCAAACAGCGAGAACAAAAACAGATAACAAAGGGTTTAACATTATTTAGTTTCACCGCTTCTACAAATAGTAACAAGCATTGTAGATGCAAAGTACTCGTAATTATAATCATTGTGTAAACGCAAAGCGTAGGTAAGCACGGGCACAAGACAGGTAAATATTTGTGAAACGAAATCACATGGTTAGAGCTAACATGTTCGGCTAACATTACTTAGTGTTTTGTACACTTGGATATTATTATGTTACTGGGATGCCAGGTTATTTCATCATCATCAGCAACCCATTAATGTTTCCCTACTGAGCTCGGGTCTCTTCTCCTCTATCTAGAGAGCTGAGAGGGTTTAGGTGATAATCCACACGCACTGGCCTAGTGCAGGTTGGTGGATCATACATATCCATAGAATTTCTGGCACTGCCGGTCATTTATCCATTCGGCCACCATCGCTTGTATACCATTTATCTGCCAAGTGCCACCTTACATAAACAGAAATGTGCGTGTGATACACCTCTGCTTAACCCTTCGGGGATAAAAGGCGTGACACTATGATTTTTAATAGGTATACTTACAAGCCAAGTATAGTCATGGTATCCTAGATTTTGTATGTAAATTTTAAATGCGAGTAACATACAGTGACAAAGAGCACTTTATGAAATAAATAAAAGGTATGGACTCCAATCTCATTCCACCATGCTGGAAGCCTCTCCAACAAGGTAACCTATTTGAAATAAGTCAAGTTGTATTTCGTTTCACTAATAAATAACAGATGAGGGTATATATTTCTTAATGGGATCTTGTACTATATGGCAATGGTCATCAACAAATTGAAATCCCTTGATGCTCGAAAACTAAAATAAATTAGTTACTTTTTACAAGTTTCTTTTTAAAATATTTTAAATTATAAAAGTTACTTTATATTTCGTCCATAATATGATCATCTCATTCATGTCTTCATACTCACAATCTGCTAATACACGCTAATATTCCTAATCACTACACTGGTTAGCACAATTTGTAGGTTTTGACACGGTTTCTACTTGCTTTATTAATTAACAATATTTACATAAAGACGCTTCCGACGATGGCTGAATTGATACATTACAACACCTTTACCTATAGAGTAATAGAACAACAGTAATTTAGCGTAGAAAAACGAGTTATTTAATTGGTATTTTAGGAGAGGTAAGTATGCCAAAGAACACTTTGATAAGGGAATTAATGTTACCAGAAGAAAACCGCAGCAATGTAGATACTACCCGGTAGTGTAGTGAAGCAGCAACTATAGAATTCTACAAGTGGGTCAGAATATTTTGAAGTAGACAGCTAGTTTGCAGACAGTAGTGACAATTCTTTACATTATTAGAATGGTGACACGCAAAAAGTCATAACTCTGGCGTTGCAAATATAATTTAGATTGCTGTAACTAATCAATTCTACAGCAGCATTGTGTCAAAACTCAACAAGATTATGCAAAATATGATATGACAGGTAAAAACAAAACAAAATCTTGGCACTGAACAGGTCACTTATGAATTACTTATTATAGTATACATATTATACTAAAGACAACATTACGTAGCCGTAAAATATATTTATATCAAAATGCAGAAAAACAAGCTTCCTCTAAAAAATCGATGGAACTCCTCAATACTATTTTGTTCGTAAAATATTTGATGTAGAATGTATGCTATGCTTATCTTAGTTACATAATCAAAGACAAAAAAAAAACGTCAAAACTTGAATCGTGTGCGTAAGTGTTTAACAAAGCACTTCACAACATTCCACAATATTAATATATTCAAAATAGCCAATAATTCACTATGATATTATTATGAAATTGAGGAGTTTGTTTATGTGTTGGAACGAGCTTATTGCAGGAGCTAGTAGGAACTAGTTAGGTCTAAAAATAGCTAACTTTATCAGGAGGTATATGTATATTCTAGGTAGTTATTGTTGAAATAAATAAATTTAAATACTGATATCTCGTATCTACTCAATCATCGTGCTCAGTGGCGTGCTACTGGAGAGGCCTATGTCAAGTGATGATGATAATGACTGGTATCACGGCAATTCATCCAACGCTAACTCGTTATAGGCAGTATTATTTCTCAGACAAGGTGATTAAGACCTAGCTACTTTACCTTTATAACGAATGAAATATATATTCTTTAATATCACACAAATGGTTTCGTTTAGTTCATTAATAACCTCCTACCCTTCACTTAACTAATTGGTAATAACGTTATTACTTAATTAATATAACCCGAAAAAATGCGTCAAACAACAGTCGGTGACTGAGTAATTTCAGATGTATTAATTAAAACGAAAGCTACACTTTTAAGTAATGGTGTCGAGCCGCCAGGGATCAGGCCTGATATTATGTATACCATGCCTGCGTGGGTTTCTAGGATACTTTTATTTAAAAATACCTGATGCCGAGCCTCCCAAGAGCACAGTTTTGGATATTTCTCGCAAATATCGAAATTAGATAGGGAATTAGGCCAACTCGTCTTGCCAACCCGGTATGGGTTGGCAAGACGGGTTGGTATAGATACCTAGGGGTTTGTTTCCTTTTCTCACAGTGGTCTCGTTTGTTAAGTCCCTTAGTTGCCTTTTACGACACCCACGGCTTGAAATGAGGTAGTGACATTGTGTATTCTAAATATATTATGTAACAACACGGACACTGCTTTTAGTATTATGCCAATAATATTAATTAGCAATTTAATAACCATTTTTTGCAAAAATGCGATATATCTAGCTGAATCTTGTAAAGCTAACAAAAAGGAATTTGTAAAGTAAATAAATTCTTCAGGTGGTACCTAAACCTAAATGGAATTATGAGAACAATACGTTGAATATGTCCAAAATTCTTTCAAACTAATTTTGAATCCAGATACGAAAACTTATCCAATACCAAACAAATATTATGTTTAGTTACAATGTTGTAATACTATATTTAATATAAATATCAATTCAGCAGGATTATTTTACTTCGAAATAAGTTTTTGTCTACCAATTAAAGTTACCCAAAAAAATTGATTGATTGAAAATACAACTTATACCAAAATAAGAAATGTGTACCAAAAACCGCATTTCTAAATAATAAATTAGTACATTCACATATCAAATAAATAAGTATAGAAAGAGAGATCTTACCAAGCAATGCATGTTTTAATAATTGAGAATTTACGTCGGCGCGTGAAGTTTATGGTAATCTAATTAAAAAGTGAAATTATTGAGATATTAACGATTTTACTATATTTTTTTATGTGTTAGATAGTGGTCAATATATGCATCAAAACTTTAAAAATATGTGACAAATACCAAAAGTTGAGGGCTGTCACACTCCGCTTTATTAATATATTGCAGTTATCATAGGATTAATTTTCCGATAAAAATCTGCAGACGTGGTCAACCTACGGGTAATTAATTGGACTGTGACGGGTGGTTCCACTCACGTCGCGTCAAACCAATTGAACTTCAATAATTGCATTAACCCACCACCGAGCGAGCCTTTTGTACCAATTGAAACATTATTCATTGAGACTTAATGCCAGCTCGTCAATTGGCCACGCTGCTGAGTATTTAAATTAAACCAGTTAAATTAAAAGGCTTTAATTGAACCCAATTGATTTACAGAGCATATCTATGCATAAAAAATTGAGGTGAACTTTGTAGATTGATACATCGAGATTTTTCGCTGAAAGTTCGATGTATTGAAAATTCCTTTCATTATCATTACTAGTGGGTACTGTAAAGTTACTGGTGGTGAGTAATGGTTTTTAGAGGCTCTCGCTGAAACTTGCTGAGATTTGTGTAAAACAACTTACGTAACAAACCACTTTTGCGGCATTTAAAGAAAAACAAATCAGATAGCTTTTCAAACACATATTGAACATAAGGATACCGATTGCTCTAATGAACGAATCAGAAGGATATTGCCAATTCTCGCAGAACGTTCCACTTTTGATTATATCACACGTGAGTGAATTGGTATATTGCTCATCCACCCTATGCTATTGAAAATATTCACTGGGTATTTGAATTTGGTAATCGGTGTACTTATTTTGTTTGCTTAAGTTTGCTATCTGTAAGTGTGTGAACTTCCGTTATTGGTCAAGCCTGTATCGAATACAATTGTTTAAAATCCATCTAAGTGTAAAATGATTACGTTGCCATCTGGTGTTTACATGAATAGTTTTGTTAGCTGATGTATAATTCAAAGTGTTTTTTTGTCCGACAGCTTGTTTAGACGGTAAAAGTATGCAATAGCAAAATTTCCAATAACGTGTGATAACTGATTACATTCAGAGACTATTAAAGAGGCATTGGCCATTTACATGTTAACTTTTTATATTTTAATAACGAAAACAATATCCAAAAATATAAATTAAGTATATTATTTATCACAGACTGTAAACGTCCACCCTAAACTATCTTATTCATTGCTATTCATTATATTTATTTTTTTGTGGAGAGATAGAGAGTCTACCTTAGTGGTAACCGTACCCCAAGTGCTCATAGAAAATGGAAATGACAACACAGGAAAGTCGCTGTCTACATTATAATGAAATAACTTTTTGGCCGTTTTAGAGACAAAGTGAGTTTCAAAGCGATGTTATCTGTTTGTCAAGTTAGTTTTTGACTTGATTGACCTTTAAAGTTATGGATTGTATTTCATGATATTTCACAAGCATTACTGAAGTTGCAATCATCTTTTATTATTCATATTATCAGAAATTGCTGGTCATGCGAATGTCTTAAAGGCCATAGTTCTGTGTTATCTGTCATCACTTATCACAAGTTATTAATGTATATGACAGAACCCCTGTTTACTCTAATAGCTCATTTAATTACCTATTCTACAGTTCCAATCAAGACGTTGCTCTACGTCTTAATTGGGACTGAAGTAATTATAAAACTACTGATTATAATATATAAAGTTGTTAATATTACCCAATAAATATGCAAGACCCATCTATAATTATGACATGAAGGAACCTTATTTATTAAATACTATTATTAAAACCTACGAGAAGGAGGCGTCCATTGGGTAAGCAAAGTGTTTAATTTCTTCAAATATTGTACAATACCTCATCATTTCAAGCTACAAACGTCCCACTGCTGGGCACGGGTCTCTTCGAAAGAATGTGGAGGGTACTTAGCTACTATACCACGCTGGCCAGATGGGCTGGTATAGGGTTTGTTTCGAATTTTCCTTTTCTTCAGCGCTCGTCTGCAGAAAGTTACTCCCTTAGTCGCCTTTCACGACACCCATGGGTTGGATTTGGCTAGTGACATAATGTATTCTTAATCCATCACTACATGGATGTACAATAATGTACATAATACCTATTGTAACATAATTAACTTGTAATTAGGGGTAGGTACTACTTTATATTTCATGACATAGGCGTACCTACGGCCCACCTAATGGTAAGTATTTGCCGTAGCTCACGAATGTCTGCAACACTTTATTATATGTAAATGCAAAGAAAGTGAATGTTTTATGTCTCACATAAATGAAGATTTGTCTTAAACATAAAAGAAGTTTCTAAAGTTGTAAAGACTAATTGAACTGTGGAGAAGGATAAGTGCTTATACTCGTAGCGTAGTAGTATATCCATTGACAGCATGGAAATATCAATATTTAAAGTGATAGTATCTTCCCCAATTTGTTTGTCTAACAACTATCTATATAGGTACCTAGGCCTCCTAACACAACTATCTCACTCCCAAAAGAAATACATAGATATCAACAGCTTTTGGCTGACATAAACGTTCTTCTCTGTCTCACCCTATTGGCTGCATTGAGTTTGTTGAGTATTTATGTACTACGTACAGTACATAATAACTCAATGATTGGCTGATAGATAATGCCTTTGGCATTAAGCTTACCTATGTATCATTATGCATAAAGTTTTAAAATAAATAAACGGAAAAAAAACAAAACTCATTTTAAAATTTATCTAAATTACTTGTTGGTTGCTTACCTATTTATTCGAACTGTACTTGAGTACTAAAACTTTAAGTACGCTGTCACGTTTAGTTTTCATAATGTTAACTATAAATAATTCTTCTATGTCACCTTTAATAAGCTACTTTACATGGAGTTGTAAATAGATATGTCATCTTAAAACAATGTGATTTTGGCTGTAAGTCAACAAAGCAGTTCAAATGTTTGTTCCAACGCCCACATACTTTGATAATAAAAAAACTATTATGTTGTCTACGGTGTCTACTTATATTTATTGTGAATGGCAAATAAATAGTGCTACGATTGTTTCCCGACATAGTACTGTACAGAAACAATCCTTTCTTAAAATATATAGTCTGAGTCTGAGGCATATGGATAATATTGTATTTGGCTCGAAAGCGCTCCAAATTGCGGACCTTCACGCAATATCAAATAGTTTTTTTTTTTTAATATGGTCATAGTCGTTTTCAGTCGCTTTCATTTTAACAATAATAAGAAAATGGACCAATCGAATATCGAAATTATGAGTAGAATCACTGTATTCTAAATAAACAGAATAAGTAAAGTAAATTTTTATATATGAAGACAAAACATAGTGATAATTTAATAGATTCAATGTAATCCACAATACTTATGTTTTAGAATAAATAAATTTGAAGTTTGAGATCTTAAAAAGTACTTTTTCACTCAGAAAAAGTTTTTGTTTGATCATTATAGCCAACATTGAAGATTCAATGCGCAACTTTGAAAAAACTCAGCCGAAATAAGTTATACTTCACATGAATAATTTAATAACAAAGTGTTCGATGGTGATAGAATACAAAAAAATTAAGAGCCCTACGCTATTTGAATATCTTCTTTGGGAGAAAAAACTTTTATAAAGTTTAGACATTTTTGGCATAAGATACAAGGTATGCGTATCCGCGTGATACGAATATACATCGTAACTTCACTCTGCTCAGTATTTGTTAGATAAAAATTATTGTTAAAGTTGCAAGTATGCCAAATGGATTTCTACTAAGCTTTTGGTGTTTATTAAATTTGAATCTCTGAATAACACAGTCATTGTCTGCCAAAACTGGTGAAAGCTCTTTTCAACTATTTGTACCTTTAAGATAATATATATGAATAGTATATATATAGGGATATGAATAGTATTGGGCACAGAACAGACATAGGTTTTTAGAGAAGTAATAATAGTGTAGTCTACTTTATTAATATACTTATTTACAGAGCTATGTCAATCTTACTACTTAAGATCGTAATAGAACAGTTAATTTATCCAATTACCATATAATTGTACGAATGTCTAGTGAAAACGAAGTATTATTCGCAGGAACTACTAAACCGAATTGAAATATTCTTTTTGTGTTGGATAGCCCATTTATCGAGAAAGACTATAGGCTATATAACATGACGCTAAAGCCAGTGAACAGTGGCCAAATAAAGAAGCCTCGCGCGGGGCTTGGTTCCCGTCGTACCTACTTTATTTTTTATACTGGAAGTTTCCAGTAAACTGATAATTTGGTAGTTTTTATTTAAATACAGCATGAGTTTAGCTTAGTTCTGTAAAGAAAATTAAATGGGAACTATGAACTATGGAAGCTCAGCTAAACATTATGCACGATTGCACAAAGAAAAAAAAAATGATTTTCCTAGAGCTACACTCAATTATCCTGTATAATATACAAGACAATCTTTTGCACAGGATAACCCTGTATCTGCAAAAACTGGGTAAAACTGAAAGTATTCTGTGTTATCTTTTAACTGATAACAGGGTAAGACTTGTAATTATTCGTATTTTGGCGTGACAATGTCTGTTATTGTGCTGGCTGTTAATTTATTTAGAAAATACGAGAAATGTGCAAAGGTTATCTTACATTATATTTATTTATGTTATGTATGATAACCTTTTCACATTTCCTCCAAAATATTTTCAGTCTAAGCTTATCAGCACTTAACCTACAAGCTAGGGTTAACTTGAACCAAAGGTTATCCTGTATCCTGTGGATAACCTTTGGTAAAAATTGTTTGAAAACAAGGTTAGACTGAATATGGAATTTTTTGAGGAATAATGTCTGTTTCTGTATTCCATGTGAATCACTTAGAAAATACGAGAAATGTGTTAAAGCATTATCATCGAGTCAATAAAACCATATTTACTGCAACTCATATAGATGTTATTGTTGTTTCTTATCAGTACAATTTCTTCGGAACAACTGCGACGAATTCTGTCCTCAAATACTTGTCGATAATATTAAAGTTTATTTTATGGCACAACGTACACCGTGCTATAGAGCCAAATATAAATGATTATATAAAATATCGAAATATTGAAGTTCCATGAATTGTATACAGGCGGGTTCAAAATGGTGAACATTTACGCTGAAATCATATTTTATGTGTATATATGTATGATTCAAATTCAATGAAGATTTATCTAGTCTAGTTACGATTGATATACCTAGGTATACACACTAACTAGATTAGAGGACTAAAATTTATTGGTATAGCTATTTTATAACTTGTGAAATGAAATCAAGTCAGTATTTATATTAACATGAATCTCTACGCATAATGATTTATATGAGTAGATTGATTAGGTAAAAAATTTAGTTTTAAATAGCCACTTATATAATCTGAGGTATTAACCATGTGTTCATTTTTGTATTTTTCTGCTAAAACCTTAGCAAATATTTTATTGTTTAACCGAACACAAACAACATTTAAAATGAGGTACATGTATCTACGGTCAACAGTTTACACACAACACAAATCCTCCTACGTCAATTTAATGTGTACAAATCCTCCCACGATTACAACCGCATTAACGCATAGAAATTAAGCGGGTTGCATATTGGCTATTATTGATAGGAGATAAGTGCATAATTTATCATTTTGCTATCAGTAACATGGCAACCACATACATGCTAGAGGCCTAGCCACTCCCTAACTTGTAAGGCAACTATTTGCAACGGAATATCACAAGGTTAGTACTTATTACACAGAATTGTTGACACAATATGTGAATGAGTTCTATAGGCTCAACAATCGCAGTCCTCTCTGTCATCTCACCCCTTCTCGATTGCGAGATAGAGGTTGATTGAGAGATCATTGACTACTCTTTGTCCATCGTTGGTACACCCGCATAATAAATATATGACGGTATATACAATTTTTTTGTTCAAGTTAACATTATTTATTTTACATTTTATACATTGACATTAATGCTCGGTGTCTGAACCATCAAATAAAAGTTATTTATCGATGAAAGTATAACCTGACTGAATAAAAAAGTAAAACAATAGCACTAGTTTATTCATACAACTGTCATTTTGATTTTATTAAGTTACATTTTAACATATTAATAACTTTTATTTGATGTTTCAGAAACCCGGCATTAAAGATACATAATGCATAAAACAGTTTCCTCATATTACAATTTACTATTGATCATAATTATTCAGGTAAGTATAGTTGCTAAACTTTGAAGATATAGTCTATGGTGGACTATAGCGTATTAATTGACCAGGCTACATTAATACTGGTGGTTTTTAGCTAGATTGCTAGTTCTTGTGCAGAACTATTCAAAACAAGTAGAAGTCGAAACAACCAGGCTCTTATGCTGATCGGACCTTAGGCCCTATTTCGACAACTCATTAGGAGTCTTAAATACTTAGATATAGACTTCTGAAATGGGATGCGCCCTTTCCACAGAAACCATTAGCAACACAAATATTTAGATAAATAAGTAAGATATCACCATAACACAAAATATATTAGGTACATAAAAAGATAATTAATCAGTAATTTGTGCTGTCACGTGGAATCTAAAGTATGTTTGTAATTCAAATAGCCTTCGTATTTAGACGTCATTCATCACGATTGTCTTCTAGTAAACAAGTTCGTTAACTGATGATTGAACATCAATTTGTTATAAGATGAACAATGAAACAATCAATAAGGTTGTGACAATATATTTTTATAAGTTTAAGTAGGTGCTGTCCGCGACTTGGCTCCCGAGGATCGTTTTAGCTATGTTTGTCAAAGTGGTCATGTCACCCAGACAACTAGTAAAAATAGGAACTCAATTCGTATGTATATTGATGAATTACGACCAAGATATAATCACTACTCATTATGGTATGGTTTCTGTATGTGTAGTAATTATCATTTTTAAATACTTCCGATTCATCGCATTTCGGCAAAACACATTTGACAGCCGACATTTACGTGATATTTTGACTTTGACCTTTTAAAATGACGACATATAATAGTACATACAACATAAGTATTGTTATAATAATATTGATAAATACAGGCATTGATAATACATATAATTATTATGTAATGTTAACAACGCGTGATAAACTATGATAATAACAATCAAAGTATTATGTAAGGGAAAACTACCATATTATTAAATGATTTGATAAAAATTTTATTAAGATTTTATCATTTATCTAAAATAAGGACTAAATAATTAAGGATTTTGTTACTACCCTACGCGATAGTAGAAGTTGCAAAATAAAATAAAATTCCCACTACTAAGCAACGGCCTGCGAAATCCAACTACCAGAAAATATTGTAAAATGCATGCTAAAATAACTACGTATTTATAATTAGGTATTATTTAAATCTATAAAAATATTTTTTCAAATCTTAACATGATTGATATAATATATATAGGTAGGTACAAGAGTTAGCAGACGGGTCTGCTATTCAAAGTTATTAAAACAAGTTGGTAAATACGCATCTCATTAAATGAATCAGACAAGGCTATCCAATGAGATTTAAGTACATTCGGTAAGTTAACCAAATAATTTGTGTAGATAGATTTTTGTGAACAACTAATTTATGAAGTAGTTCTACAAGATTTTGCACATTGTTTTCATTGTAATAGAAATAGCATCACCACGTGTTTCTGTCTACGTCTGCGATAAAAAATCTTGAATAATTTAGCCAAAAGACTCCTCTAGTGGTACCAACCGGTTTTGTAAAAATGCGAATATGCGAGGCGATGAATGAGGCGTTCATAGCATTGAGATATTGAGGTGTTACTATCAAAGAGGTCACCAATATAACAATCGTCGGTCCCTAAACGGGTGGCCGTTTCTGGCATATTCATTTTAGTCTAGAGCGTTTGCTTGCTTCGGAAGACAAGTTATGCCGCTTGTCCGGCACAAACGGCATTACGCTTGTCTAAAAGTTGGAATTGGAAGACCTGGTGGTTTTTTTTTTTCTGAATAAAACTTAGACCACAGTCTAAGGATTCTTACTTTCAGGCTCTACTACTACGTGCTTATACAAATAATAAAGAATCGAGATATTACCATGTATTTTTTGTTCACCAAGTAGAGCCCTGTAGATTGTGGGAGAGGTTGGTCGAATTAATTTGACCATGAGATCCCTTTCATTATTATTAGCTTGATATAAACATACAATTAAATTGTTTTTATGCTAATTGCATAAAACTGTATATGTTGTATAAATATCACGTGCAGTGCCACGTTTGTGCGAATCAACTGATGGCAAATTCTTAAGTTTGTTAGGAAATTTGCAAGGGCGCATGTTGTTTTCATTTCTTTAAAAGTAAAATTTTACGTGAGATTTTAAAACATACAAGTTGAATAAAAATTACACCTAGATTTAGAAATTACTATATTTGTAGGTCATTTTAATATTTGGGTTTACTCCGTCAGGGAAAATACATTAATTATGTATTTAATACAATGCGGTTTTCATTGAAAAATTATGTCCACTTCGGTCAACGCAATTCATGAGGTAAGAATTTTGTGAAATCTGACTGGCTCACTGAGTCATAATTTTGTTATTGGATCTAGTTAGATCATATGGATTTTAAATTATTTGGAAATACATTAGGTATTCTCTGACTCCATTCAGCAATGACAGTCATGCAGGTAGGAAGGACTGGCTTCAAAATCTTACCTGACTTTTTAAGGTTCGTAGACCTACCGATGATTTAAATTGAGTATGTTAATATTTGGAGATCTTTTTGATATTTACCTATTTCAACAGTATTTGTGAGCAGGTAAAGCGAATTAGATTAATGTAAAAATATACCGGTATATGTAGATAAATTTTCTATTTGGGCTACAAACGACTGCTACCCTGCAGGTAAGTACATATACCACTTCATATTAGGGTTCCATCCGGAGATACCCCAGGCAAGTTTGCACTGAATATAAATTGAGAATAACGTATATTTAATTATAATTTAATTAATCATTTATTTCGAGTAATAAGTATACAGACTCATAGTGTTAGTTACAAACAACTTATATATATATATTGCCGTGAATTTCATATATTCGTTTAATTGTTTTAGAATATCGTGCCTCAAACAATTAATATAACCATACGTTAAAACATACTTTTTATGACACACTTTTATATACCTGTATATCCTTGCTTCAGAGTTGTCAAATAAAATTCGTGCCTTAAAATTGTAACCAACTTATATTTGCTATTTATTTGTTGTTGATTAAGCAATACTTTGAATTGAAATATATAGGTATACGAAGATACAATTGTATCTATTTATATAATATGGTTAAAATCTCGGCGGCACAAGCATTGGCATAATCAACTTTGATATAATAAATACCACGAAACGAACAAACCTTTCCAATTCTTATTTCTATGAAACAATTTAAAAAAAAATACTTACGAGTCACAATCTCAAATGATGTGTTTGAACTTTTACGCGCGCGTTTACGTGGGAAATGTAGAGTGATATCAATTTAACGAGAAGTGTATGTGAACACGTGTGTCGCGTTAGATGCTCGGTGCGATACTGCCTGCCGGTTTGTTTACTATGCCCGCCGCCCGCCCGCCCTCGTGTATCTACGAAGCCCTATCAAAATAATAGTGTGGTCCACAATTATGTATGTTTAACGAAATCATTATGCTCATGTTATATCTGCTGATGAAATATTTATTTTTATACATAATAATATATGTATAATATAATAAACTTTAATTAGATTTATGATATTTGATATATATTTAATTTTGGAGTTGTTTGGAGGTTTCCAAATATTTATTTATTTATAAAAAAAAAACATAACATAACGCCTTATGCCTAAAGGGTAGATAGAGGTGTATCACATCCACATAACGTCTGTTATGTTAGGTTCCATGTAATAGGAGGCCAGTCTATTGGTATTTACTGGGTACAATTTCAGACGTCGCGCTGCGGCGTCGGATTGGTACAGATAATTTCACGATGGAAAAACCCAATGCAATGTTTGCTGATTCGGGGTTAGAGCCCAAAACATCTCGTTCGTAGCAGTCTATCAATCTCGTAGCAGTCGTTTACACCCGCTGCGCTACCGAGCCAGTCAAATATTTTTAGTATTTATCAGGAAGCAATGATAAAAATATTCAATAGTAAGTAGTAATAGCAGTGATAAAATATTCAACAGTTCCAAAGAAAAAAAAAATAAATATATTAGACAACTTATCAAAGTTTTTGAAAATTAGCAGATTTGTAGCATAACCGTTACCTGTATAGTACAGCTACCTGATTGGCATACTTTAAAGTCTGGAGATTTAAAAGAGCTACCTAAGTTAATGGATGCGTCATGCGGGTAAGGAACACCCATGCACATCGGCAATTGTTGCCACCTATCTTTAAATGAAATCTTTGGCTGTGCTGTGTTTCTATGCTGCTAAGCATAGAAGACAAAGGTACTGCTGGTATCCAAGTATTATATTTAAGAGGATTCACAGAAGCTCGTTCTGTTTTCAGTAAACATTCTATGAAATTAAATGTATTGAATAGTTATATATGCGTGAATAATTAGTAATAGGTCAGTGGTTTTGTGGGGTTTTTAAAGACAATTTTATAAAAGGTAAGGGAAGGAAATGATTACTTACAAATAAATATTAAGCAATGCGGTTACTACACTAAATGAAACTTCATTGTGTTAAAATACCAATTGATGTTTTATTAAGTAGGCATAATTATTATGTTTGCACAAAACACAATGGCCCAAGCATGGGTTTTTTACTTAGGCGTACATGTAAACTTCATAAATAATAAGTGCTTTTTTGTACCTAGTTATATTGTAACAATTTGAGTATTGTTAAAGGGTATTGTGCATAGCTCTGTATAAGTACAAAGTCGCACTTCTATGATACAATTATACATAATTATATATTAAGCATATTCTGTTTTTGTTGCTTGTCAACTTTTGTTGAAGTGTGCCTTGTGTTGGTATGTTTATTAAATTGTGAGGTACACAATATTTGCGTAGGTCAAAGTAAGTAGGTATTAAAGTATATGTACTACGCATTGATATTTTTTGTATTGTCACACAATACAATAATAAATTCATTATATTTTTGATAATTTACCTACATATTGTCACGTTTATTTTGTTTGTTACGTATTTAGCTGAACCTTATTTAGTATTTCAACAAGGTTGAACAGTGAACAGTAATAAATGAGGATAGTATCTAGGTAGGTATCATGTTACTGTACTTATGACTAAATTGCAATTATACTTAGACTGAATAATAAATATTGCGAAATAACACTGTAACAAGAAAGCTCGTACCTAATGATCATTGTTTATTGCAAAGAAGAGAAAAGGCTTCTAAAAGATACGAATGAATAATGATATGGGATTTATATAAATATTCTACATAGTTAATGGTTACTTCCATGCAGTAGAGGTAGTCCATAGGAAGAATTTAGTGGATATATCAGTTACTAGGAATTCTATATCTGAATAAAATTATTATCAACCTATAGCTCGACCGAAAAAAGATTTTCATAATTGTATGTTAGATAGAAAAAGCATCGTCAGTTATTTCAATTCTGTCTTTGGAATGTTTTCTCTTAGCCCTATTTCTGAGATCGAGTTCTTAATAAAAATACGGTTAAATGTTTATCGACTGCCTAAGTCGAAGAGATATTTTAATTCCAAGATTCATATAATGTTATTGAAAAATCTGCCTCTAATTTAAATTGGTGTCAAAATGAATTAAATATTTATAGGCAGGCAGAGGTGGGCTCGGGCCATCCCGAATATCCACGGTTATTTTGAACGTGAAGTTATTTCGTTTTTATTAAAGCTGTCATGAGGAGAATAGTTATGCTTTATATTTATTTTGTTTCTATTATGTTCCGTTTAAATTTATTTTAGAACTATCTTTCAATGTATCTAAGTCAAAGTTGTAATCGGGTAACAGTCGCGTACGTTATTTCTAGGAATACGCTTATATTGAAGTACTACATAAATGTGATAAAGACACCGATCTTCTTAAAAATATGGAGGAAAATTACGTACCTATTTTCTCTTAGATGTTCGGTAATGGAACGCGCTAATTTTTAGCTCCTCGATTAGGGTTACCATATCTCAGGATTTGTCCTGAGATTTCAGGAATTTTCGACTTTTCTCATGATTGCGGCCGGATTTTGCAATCTCAGGATTTTCAATAAAACATTAAAAGTTAAACCAACTAAAATAATCTTTTTTTGGATAACAATTGAACATTTAAAATCTATAAGTACTTATTTATCTAAGTGAAACAAACTAAAAATAATATTCTTTTGGTAACAATTGCAGTTAAAATCAATAAGTACTTATTTATCTAAGTACGTTGCGTGCAAGTTGCAACGCGTGAGCTAGGGCCGCAGTGTATAAAACGATAATAATACGTTTTTGAGAGAAAATTCTCAAAGTGTATAAAATCTCAGGACTTTTCCATGGAAATCAGGCCTTTTCTCCGGTCTTTTGATATTTACATCTGGTAAGTAACCCTATCCTCAATTAATATATATATTAACAACAACCTTAAAGCAACTCAATTGTATAGTCTAAGATTTAAAAAGTTATAAAACAAATCGTTTGGGTAGATTCTAAAACCACGGTTTCTGAACTACGAGTACCTATATCACAAATAGATTTGAATCCACTTTAACAAGGTATATTTAATGTAACGGATATAAAATATGTGAACGATGTGGTTATTTACAACATAGCTGAAGCTATAAAATAAATCCACTCGTGGTATTCATAATAGTATTTTGGGTTCTGGTAATCTGTAGTATGAATACTTGGTATGTAGGTCATTTTCTCATTATTAAAAACAAAATTTAAAGAAACAAGTAAAATGTTGTGTTATACCTAAATAAGACAAGAATACGTAGACTTTATTTATCCGTGTAGTGACGGATAAAGAAGAACTACGTAATGTCACTACTTCAACTCCAACTCGCGGGTGTCGTAAAAGATGATTAAGGGAGTAGCAAGCAGAACTGAGCACTGTGAGGAGCCTCGACGCGTGTATCTGTCTCGCGCTTGACCGGATGAAACCAGACCAGCCCCCTGATTCTGAGCTGTATATAGTGTATATTTGCTGCTGAATATTTGCGACCGGAAATATCAGTTTAATTAGAGTTAAAAAATATGATGTTAAAGAAATAGATAATTGTAGGAAAAAATCTTATATTAATCAGTTTTTAATTTTCTATACGGTGGATAACTTTATAACATTTAATAACTTAAGCCGTAAAAATACGTCGTACTAAGATTCGAAAAAGTTTACGATCCGGAGGCAATCCGACGAGTCAAAATCAGGGGGTAGAGTTGATTGCCACGATGACCGCGTACAGAACCTTTGCAAACTCATTTTACGAGGGGCCCTTGTACCAAAGGACGCAGTTACTATTGAAGAATGCATTTCTGCATTGTGCTCTGCATATTATTTTAGTTCAATGCTTAGCACAATGAGTGATAAAAAATAATGTTCGATGCAATATAATGTGTTGCATTGAGTTAATCGATGATAAGTATCTGCTAATGAAGTATTGTTTTAGTTCCTAACTAGTCGTCTTTATTATGTGCTTATAGTGTTTGAAGGATGTGTGGATTAGTAAGTTTATATGACGTATGGGCTAGAGCATCGACCTCAACGCAATTGTAAGTTAATACAGGATCCTCTTTCCGCTCTAGGACAGGTATAAGGAAGAATAGTAACTAGTCTTGGTTTTATAATGATTGGGTCAATGGATAATATACTGCCGCACTCAGAGACGTCAATTAGCAGTAATCTGTCATTAACACAATTTTTTCATTGAATAATCGTCTTTAGGCATGTATACTTAAGTATTAAGTATTACACGTTTTTACTAAATAAACTTCAAAGTTAAGTTACGTTTCTGAGTACGGCAGATAATAATCTATTCCAAACCTGTGGTCTCCGACCCGAGGATCCCTGGGATTCCGTACATGTGTACATATTCTAAGAGATCCAGAAGAAATATTTAAAAGTAAAACGGTACGACTCTGCTTTCTATACAAATGTGCATTAAAAACAGATCCATGTGAGTTTCGCAAATATTAGAGTGGTTTTTTGTTATATTTATTGCTGGGATTTGCAGATCATTGCGAAGTTTTGCTAATAATGTCCGCATTAGAGAAAAGGCTGGGACACGCTGATCTAAGAAAATAATGGATTAATTATTAAACTTTTTAAAAATAAGTCAATTAAAATTTGTAAGGTTTAGCTTTGGAGTTTTTTTTTAATCAATATTTTTGCCTCAATACGCCAGTGTCCAACCTAGACTAGCGAGTGTAGATTATGGCCTAAACCCTTTCAGCTCTCTGGATAGAGGAGGGTCTCTGGACCCGAGCCTAGCAGTGGGACATTAATGGGTTGCTGATGATGATTTCTTACCACGCTATTATTATTAGATCTGCATAGTATTTTGAGCTAATTAATTTATTAATTTGCACTGCTTCTGTATAAAGGAAAAAAAATATAATAAATCATGCTACATATAATAAAAAAATAAAAATATTATACTCACTATTTTAAACGATTCTCAATATTGGGAGTTGTTGACCTTTTAAGGACTTTCTTATAAGGTCTTGCACTTGCCTCGCCTTTTTAGGGCCAAGGTAGTTTACAAATATTTACTTGCGATATGATGCCAAAAAAAGAGTTTAAATATTATTTTAAGATCCTTGTAAATGTGTACCTACTTAATATAATATTCTCTTCAATTATTAAGGATCCTTTTGTTTGGTTTATCATAATAAGACTTTTTTTTTTTTTTAATATTTATTTGGGTAAAAAACAGTGTCAAAAACAGAGTTGTAAATGGTAGTTAAATCGAAGTTATTAATTTTAACACCAACATCATTTACCACAAATTATTTGAAGAACTCAATATACACATTTATGCTGAAAGTGAAACTTTAAGTTATCTAATTATAATTAAACCTTAAAAGAAACATAATAGTAATTTTAAAGGGTTCTAAACTTCTAAGTTTATATTTTTACCTATTTTTACATACTTTTTAGTTTGTTTTAGTTTAGGTTAGATGTTTTAACAATTTAATTTTAATTTAGTGTTAGGGTAAATTATTTTTATAAACCAAATTTAAATATTCACTTATTCTAACATTAAGAGTGAATTAGTAAGCCAGTTAGTTAGTTACCACTGCGTAGTGCACTAAGTAATAATGATTTAAATGTACTTGGTCTTGTTACCATAATATCGATAGTATTAAAAAAAATATTGTGGGAGTGTACCAGTCGATATAGTGGTGACCGTTTACCTGCATTGGTGCGGCAACTGGTAATTGCAAATAATTGGGTGGGGTTGCGGCAATGAGTTCTAATGGGAACTCTGTAGCACAGCTTATTGACTATAGGGATACAATCGTATCTATTATGACAAATGTCGTACAACATCATAGCTTCAAGTTGTTTACGCCTCTCAGTAAGCTTAAGAAGTTTATATTTCTCTAGGAGCAGTTCATATTTCATTCGACTGTGAAAGCATTTGTAATGCATAGTGCGTAGAAATTTTTTTTGAATCATTTCTAGTGCTTCAATATACTTATTATAGTAAGGGTTCCAAATGGGCACACCGTACTCTAGTTGGGACTCTAGTTGGACTTTTGAGATAGATAATATAGCTAATTATAGAATTTTATTCGGATACACATTATCTACCTACATAATTAAAACAATTCATTCTCTACATAATATAAGGTATAAATACAAAATAATTTTATTTTCGTTTGTAATAAATAAACTCAAAAACCACTTACGCGTTACGCATTTATAATGGCATAGTGGATTTTTTAAGCAACTTACTATACTTAAATCTGCTATCGCAAATTATTGCACAGATTCTAATAGATATTTGGATCAATAATTGCAAATAAGTGCAAGTCGAACGTGGTTAGATTACTGCATTATTGAAGGTAGCTAGTCAATCAAGCTCTGCGTATAGGTGTTAGGACGGCACGTATAACTTATGTACTTGCGAAACATTACGACCAATGGTTTAACAACTAACAAGTTACCTATTAATAAGCGTGAAAATTTTCATTAAAAACACAGACAGTGAAAATATCTTATGTTTATTTATATATCGCGAATACCTATTTAGATAAAGTAATTATTATGCCAAACATGGTTTTTCATACGTACCTATTTACCTATTCAAAGTTTTCACTATTAGCAATTCTCATTAGCATACCCATTAATGACGAGGTAAATTACTGGTGAGCGTGTGGTAATTACAGGTAGTTGGACAGGGGTATTTATTAGGGTTGATATCTCGTAAATCTGAGAAGTAGGACAAGAAGTGTGAATTCTCAGATTTTGCAGCTTACAATCTGGATATGTGATAAGAGATTTTTAACACTACCTACTACATTGCCGTGGTAATTGAAAGGGCAGTAAGTCAAAATGATCATTTTTTTATTGCTGATTTGGAATCTAGGTTTCATACTCGTACAATAAAGTTTATAAAATTCTACACCTAGGTATTAAAAATATTAAAATTACATATTTTAATAGGTGTAGAATTTTATAGACTTTCCTTAGGATTGATGTAAGTTAGACTTCTTAAATCAAAATTGGTTTTGCCAGGGAGCATGACGTGACTATTGATATCTGATTAATTTTAATGAATAAACGAGTATTTTATGTGTTTTTTAATGATGTTTTGTTCTTTTCCCTACTAAGTATTTATAGACATACCTACTGCTAATGAAATTCTGATAACACCTAATTTAAAATACTACTTTAAAGAGCAGTAACGTACTTTACTATAAAGTGGGGGTTACAGGGGAATGACCCCCTCCCCCAAATCGTACACGCCACAAAGAAAATTTTTCTAAAAATCTACAAAATAAATAAAGCAATTTTTTTATTAAAATTTGCCAATAAAAATAAAATACTTCCATTTGTTGTTTTATGTGTGCATAAAGTCTAATTTACTCAACATATTGTATTATTATTAGTGACCCTCTCCACAATTTCAGGCTGTGACCGCGCCTGGTTATTCTACTGTAAAGAATATATTTTTTCCTATCTTTTGACATATATAAAACATGAAAATTGAGTGTAAGTACTATAGTTTTAAAAACATCAAAATGTTTTCTCGTAGCCGCCTCTTCTGACTTACTGCTATAGCGATTACCAGGGCAGTACGACGCCCGATTTCGAAAACTTCGATCCGTGTCAAATATTTCATGAATTTTGTACAACAATTCCTTTCCAACAAAACTTTTCAAAATATTGAATTGAGCGAGTTACAACGAACTTAATCATGACACGGCTCTTGTGTCATACGACATCCAGAAAAATAATAAATGGCAGACTAGCTGTGCTTTTCGCAAAGAATTACCTTTTAAAATATCTATATCTTAGTTTAAAATATGTAACTAGGTACAATAAAAACCATGCCTGGTCCGGTCGTCGGATGCTAGGGTAAATCCAGAGAAAGCCGGATGGTTGGCAACCCTAGGTATTTATATAAAGCCCCACAGTGATAATTAGTGGGTAGGTCAACATAACTTATTGAAGTCTAGAACTCCCAGTGGTGCCTGTTGAAAGGTTACCTATATTAATGATGTCCCAAAGCTGTACTTGCGTGTAAATAGAAAGTTCGAGAAATTACCTCCAAATAATGACTCATTCGTAATTTCGTACATAATGAAGTCATTAAAATTCATGTTTTTTAATCATACAACATAATCATACAACACCGATGCTAAACTTCTAACGCCTCAAATTCACCGACTGTATACAATAATAAAAACATTATTAGGTATTTTTATAGTTAATGTCAGCAATTTCAGCACACCCGAAAGAAGTTCATTTACTATGTACACAGCAGTAGGTATGTGTAAACAGCAGCGGGATGCAACTTAATAGTTATCAATTATTCGAAAACAAAATTAAAAAATTGAACCTGAAGTGTCTCTAAATTGCTTCTTCAATGCAACAAAGTTGTAGTCTAGCGCTAAAATAATAAAAAAATGGATAGTAGATATCTTTAAATTCGAGCCGAAATAAATGTAGGTATCATCTCAAGGATATTGACCTTTTTTCTAGCTCAAAAATATGTTTTAAAACGAATTTAATAAGCACTATGAAAAGCAAACAACTTGATGCAAATGAATTTTCTGTAAATGAATAGGAAATAAGGAAATAATAGTTAAAACTAAAACTAATCTAAGCACTGAACAAAATAACACTTTTACAACTTTGTTCCTACTTAGTGCGAAATCTGAAAGTAGTTCGTTCAGAATCAATAGCAGAATCGATTCCAATGCCGCCTAACGCCTTGTGCCATATTGTCTACTCGCAGCAATAAATAAATAAATAAGCACTAAATAAAAATACTTATAACACACTTATAACTTCGTGAGGTTTAATTGTTTTAAAATTTAGATTTTTCTAATCTGATTCTGTAAATAAAATGATGTTTGGGGTGTTTCAGATTTAGTTAAGTAATAATTTTTATAGGTCATTATATTGTATAACAGCCAGCGATGAAAATATTATATAATAATTTTATAAATTTTTATTGTTTATTTTGTTCTGCTTGACATCGCTGACTGTTTTTTTTTTCTCGTCCGTTCAATAGCCGAAATATGTACAGAGAAATAATAATAAAACCTATCATTGGCCATACCTAAATTATTGTTACCTTTTTGGTTTATAATATGTAAATCGCTGCGCTGTTGGTTCAGAAAAAATTGTAGAGTTTATAGATAGGTAATAAGTAGGTAGGTATCTATTTTTAATATTATTTTAGCTTATTACATATTTTAAAACTAAATAAAAACTAATCTACTTACTTATCTACAAATACTATTTACAATACTATAAATAAATAATAATACAAAAGGTAATATGGGCTAGGCGACAAAGTATTCGTACTTGCCTTAGAATATAAATGCTTGCGATTATATCGCGTAATGTGAACGCCATGCTAATTATAGCATTACGTCTTTATTTGTTATACTATACACTTTTAAACAGCACAATAGTATAGCGTAGTCTGAAAAGAACTTGAATGTGAAAAAAGAGTCTATTTATATCAGCGCCATCTTGTAAAATTTTTGTGTATCTGTTTTGAACGAAGCTTTTTTTTTACTTACCCATGTATGTTTCATCTCTTTAATAATTTTCTTCATTTTATTCGTAGTTTCAAGCTTGTGATCATTAGGAACAGATTCTGACACTCTTGTAGTCGCCATGGCAATTCTATGGCTATTTTCTCAAAATCTCTTGATTCCGCTTGGAGCGTACCTGCTGAGCAAAATATGTATTTGTAGTTATGATTATAGCCGAAACATAATACCTACCTCGTATCTACTATGAAGTTTTACAACTGACAAGTTACTAGATAAATTCATTCCCGACAAGTACGAATAAAATAATAAATTTAACTGAATTGCATTGACGAACAGAATTATTTTCCGTTTGTGTGGATGAGGTGGAATTAGGTATAATTCCAATTCTATACTCACTTTAAGTAAAGCGAAATTCTTAACAGGATAACTGAAACAAACGCAGTTAAATAGAGTTATCAACTACTAACGATTATAACTACAATGTGGGTAATGATAACATAATTTTCGTTGAACAAAAGAAAAGCGTACAACTCGCAAGTTTAATTTACCGCTAAGTTAGTGATTGTTGAGTTGTGAGTTGTCTATGGTTAGGTAGCGCCATCTCGTTGTCGTTGATTATTTTTGTCATTTTCCGATTACGCTGACTTTGGCTCACTTTTTCAATTATTATATAAGAAGTTATTAATTACTACACTAGAAAATTATATCACAAACTTAAATAAATATAGACGTTCTATTGAAATTTCGTTCTAATCTAAAAAAACGACGTTCATTCAGCAAGTAGAGGGATAAAAATGTTCTTAATAATTAGAGGTCAAGTTCATTATAATGGATAACTTAAATTTCAAAACAAGTTTTTAATTACAGAGTGGTTTGAATTGAAGGAACGTCATAAATTTGAAATTTGATTGTCACTACTTTGCACTTTGTCATTTGTCAATCGGTGTCTGTCAGTGTCACTACCCCATGCTGTTGTTTTCTTGATAGTCGTATATTGTGCGAATTAGATTATTTTAATAATTTATTTAACCAAGAATAATGACTAACACTAGCGAGGCTGCTGTGAAAAATATTGGCAAAGTCCTTAACGACCCTTCGAGGCCTTTGAAAGAAAGATTTAGGGCTCTTTTCACTCTTAGAAACTTAGGTGGTGAAACCGCTATCGAATGCATCAGTCAATGCTTTATTGATGAATCTGTGTTGTTGAAGCATGAACTAGCGTATTGTTTAGGACAGATGCAGGATGTACGCGCGATTCCTGTGCTTAGAAGTGTGTTGGAGGAAAAAGATCAAGACCCCATAGTTCGACACGAAGCAGGTTGGTTTTTATCTTTTTTCCAATAATGTCTATTAAAGTGTGACTAAGAATACTTGAGAGGGTGCAAGTAAAATGAATATTATATCACTCATACAGTTGGAGTGAGCACTAACTTAAAAATTGTATTGTTAAGTACCTATACACATACAACATATCATTTTCTTGGAAACTTTATTTAACAGTCTTTTTATGATGAAATATGGGCAAATATAAAATAAAAAAATATGGCAAATATATAAAATATGGGTAGGTACACAGAGAATGGTCTTGTATTGTTACATTGTCTTTATAATATAAATTCCACATAGTAAAATCCACATTTGTACAGCTGATCAAAATCAAACTCAGAATCACTTAACCATTCAGCTACCATCACTTCCACTTCAGTAATAGGTTTCTTTTTATATTTACTTTTTGCTCTTGTTAGCCCACATCACACTATATTTTATAGAATATTTCTCCTTTTATATAAGTCTTTTTTGTTGTGTATGTATTATAACCTTTAGTAAATGCTATGTACACCGAAATTGTCATACATATCAGATGCAATATTATGTACTTATTGTTGCTACTTGTAAATGTTATAATATGTATGATGTGGTTGTGCTAAGAAATATAAATAAATAAATAAGACCTTAAAATAAACACATTTAATTTTTTCTTTCATTTTTTCAGGAGAAGCCTTAGGTGCCATTGGTGATCCAAATCTCCTTGAGCTTCTAGAAAAATATCAAAACGATCCAGCAATTGAAGTAGCTGAGACTTGCCAGATTGCTCTACAGAGACTCAAATGGGTTGCAAACAACAGTGTAACTGAAACAAACCTATCAAAGAGTTTGTATTCATCTGTAGACCCGGCTCCTCCGAGTAGTGTGGATGATGTTGAGAAACTGAAAAATATATTGATGGATGAATCTAAAACATTATTTGATAGATACAGAGCTATGTTTAGCTTGAGGAATCTTGGTACTAATGAAAGTATCAATGCTTTGGGCGAAGGTCAGTATTGTTGGATTATAATTATCTATCTGATTTTCTTGGTGGCACTGTACACACAGTGCCACCAACTGTTGTATAAGAACTGGGTATGTTGCTGACCTATTCACTCCTTTTTTGAAGAACCCCATACTGTAGTCCTTTGGGAAACCTCATTAGGAGTTCATTCCACATGATAGTACTTGGTATTGGCTTTGCATCGCAGAAATCACAGCAAAAGGGAGGTTACTTTCATTCTGGAATATTCTACTCTTGTGTGGAATGTCTATCTAGTTACTAAAAACAAACACTCATTTTTTAATAACATTCAAGTTCACAGTAATAGTTAGCTTTATTATTCTTTGTAAAAGGTTATTGGATGTCAGCCATTGTACATGCATTGTTCTCTTGGTGGCTTAGCTGCCATTCAAGCATGTTGACAAAATGCTAATAGCATTTCAGAATTTGTTGCCTAACAAATATCAAGACAGTTGTTCTGATTTCACCAAATATACAAATTTTTAATAATAAAACATTTTTCATTAGCATTAGAGTCCTTAAGTGGGTTTTACTGCTAAAAATAGAAAAATAATTAAGTACATTGAAAAAAGCAACAGGCTATTGCCTGGGGTTTCGTTGCTGTCGTTCTTTATTGGGCCACTGCTCAGCCCCTATTTGCCGTAGTGTGATGGTATGTAGCTTATAGCCTTCCTCAATAAATAGGCTCTCAATCCAATCGCGCAATCATTTAAATTCGCCGTATACTTCGATGTCTTCTACAACATCCTTTATTATAAATTTCAGGTTTTAAAGCATCCAGTGCACTGTTTCGTCACGAAGTTGCTTTTGTCTTTGGTCAGATGCAAGACAAGAGAAGTGTTCCATTCCTCAAGTCCACCTTAGAGGACACAAATGAGCATGAGATGGTGAGACACGAGGCTGCTGAGGCCCTCGGCTCCATCGCTACTGAGGAGTGCACTGAAATATTGCAGAGGTAAACATTGGCTTCTTTTAAAATAGAACCACAAAATGCTCATTTACATGGTAAGAAAAGTCGCGGGGTCTACTTAAGAATTCGTTCTACGTTTCTTTTCGTTTCTACATACGAACTGTGTACATTGCAACAAGAAAAAATCTTATCTGCGCTAGATACGACGCGCCCTGTGTTCAGCATTTCAACCCAAAAATATCCCACTGTTGGGCACAGGTCACATCCAAAGAATGTGGAGAGTTTTCTTAATCCGTCACTACACAGATTAACTGCCCTACGTTTGTTAATTTAAATTTGAAATTTGGCACACTGACTATAATCTAAGTCTAGAATAGCACGTAGGGTACTATTAGACTACACTTTTTAGCGGCATACAATGCGGAAGTAGCCGCGGGACAGCTAGCATAACAATATTAATTTGATCTGGATATATATTTTTTTTAATTGGGTTTTTCAATCATGAGAAGAATATCCTGGCAATCCATGGAGTCACCGTGCGGGTCTATCGTGTAGTAGAGCGAGCAAAACGGGCAATGTCAATTCCAGTATTAAGAATTTCCCAGAGCTCGCCTTCTCTTTCATGAGACTAAAAATAGCTAGTAAAATGTTTGTGTGTTACACCTCTGCCTATCCCTTTGGGGCAAAAACGTGATGCTATGCTATATATGGATACTTTTTTATGAGACTGTAATGACTGCTCTGGAGTTTCCTATTTTTGTAAGATCGAATTTAATTTATTTGTTGTAATTTTCCAGGTACTTGAAAGACCCACGTCGCGTCGTCCGCGAAAGTTGTGAGGTGGCTCTGGATATGTCTGAGTATGAAAATAGCCCGGAATTCCAATATGCTAACACATTGCTCACTGTTGAAGGCTAAATACTAAATACAATACTAGTTTATTGACCCTTTCAATACAACTTCTGATTGAATTGAAGACGTATCCATACGTCTATGTAACAAGAAGACAAGACTAGAAAAGCCACTGTGAGAATCATCACAGAAATAAAAATAATGTGATAGTAAATATTGTTCCCACGTGTTTTGCTATAATGTTGTGTCATATTAGAGCCTAATATCGCATTCCTGAAAAAAACATATTTACATTATCAGCAACCCATTAATGTCCCACTGCTGGGCTCCGGATCTCCTCTCCTTTATTTTGAGAGCTGAGAGGGTTTAGGCTGTAATCCACACACGCTGACCAAATTGTGGGTTGGTAAAATATTTGCTGGCAATTTTTAACTAGCACAAAAACGAGAAAATTAATATATAATCTACCATCCATCCATTTTAAAGAATATTGTTATTTATACATAATTATACCTACTATTATCTACTCGTTATAAACTTGAGGCATGACTAAGAAGTTCTTTTATCTACAAGTAGGTAAACCTGGCTGAAAGACTATTTTTAATCGAAGATTTTTTCAGAAGTAGTATTCAAATGGTTATTTCTATATTCAAATGAAATTTCGATATTAAAAAAATATCCGCGGGAACGTATGGTTATTTATAGTTAATTTGTCTTGTATTTTTTTATAATAAATGTAATTATACCAAGATTTCCACGAATTTTAGTTTAATAACAGTATTTTTGTAAATAAAATTTGTTATAATTTAAATTGTTTTATTGAATTGTAAGTATATTTCAACGTGTTACGTTAATAAAATTATTTTTATCAATATCAATAAAATTCAAACACATTAATGTAGTCGCTTTTATAGATTGCAAAAAAATGTATTTACAGTACGAAGTTGAGATTGCGAAATTATATTTCACTACGATATTATAAATAATGCCTATTTTAACTATTGCGCAATGTATAGAGCGCTAAAGAAGTTTATTAATGTTTTAAGTATTGTGTCAATCGTAATTAAAATGGCTGTGAGTTTAGTTTCTTATTAATGTAACTTTCAATGTTCAAGTATTGGTTTTTATGATGATATTATGTGATATCGTAGCGTTGAAACCAGCTCATGTGTCTTTAAGAAAGGTAGGGCCCGGCGGGTTATTCCCGCGCCATCTGAGCCGTCTGTCTGAGGCAATACCTTCGCCATAAAAAAGAGGCTGCAGCCATAGCATTAGTGTTGTGTTCCTGTTGGTGAGTAGTGGTGTCCAGAGCTCACTGAGACGAGAAGGGATTTTAAAGGGTCGGCAACGTGATGCCCCTGGTGTTGCAGGCGTCCAGGTCACCATTAACCATCAGGTGGACCATACGTCACCGTCGTGGTATTAAGAGGTATAAAGAGTTTTTTGAGTGACAAACAGGCCTACGGCATACCTACGGCCTGCCTGATGGTAAGCGGTACCGTAGCCTATGGAGCATCACATGCCCGTAATTGCCGACCCTTTAAAATTCCAGGGGCACCACGAGCGCGTTGCCGATCCTTAAGAAGTAATTGCGCTGCGCCACTCTTATTAAAAATCTAACATAATTACATATGAACTTCTATGTTTCTCCACAAAAGGCATCAGACGTTCTAGAGAGCGAACGTACGTCATTCCTGGGCTTCACCCGCGAGGTCCTGTTGAGTAGCATCACTGTAGAACTGGTGGAACAACTCCAGGCAGCCGTCTTCGAACACAGCGCTGGCGACCGCCGCGTCAGACGATACTTCGAGCATTATGATACACCGTTTATTGGAGATAATTCGTAGATCTTACTAGTAAATAAATGGTTTTTAATTGAGGAACTTGCTTTTGTTTGTTTTAGTTCTTAAAGTATTTTTATACGCATTTATGAAGGTGTTTAAGAGCTACTAAAAACTTCTCTATCTATATCTCTTCACATCATACCTATTACTTCATATCGAACAAAGCTGAGCAATAAATAACAATAATTAGGTAAGTGTACGGTAGCGTATATACGGACTATACGGAGACGTGGGCACTCACATTAAGTACCTTCCTTGTCAACAAATGTTTCTATTCTATTTCTATTCATTCTATTCAATTCTTCCTAATTTGTTTTTGCGAATTGTAATAGCTATCGTGAGTAGGTAGGTAGGTAGTTTTATTTATGATTTAAAGAGCATTGTGTAGTAACCTACCTATTAAAACGTTTCGTTCTTCAAAATTTCTTTACCCAAGTTTTGTCATATATCTCAAAGACAGTTATTAGAAAAATGTCTTCAGAGTCGAGAGGACTGAACAACTAACGATGCGACGCGCGACGTGACGTATATGTACAGAAAAGTGTATACCCACTTACGTTTTCTTGATTTTCCTCTACATTTTTACGGTACCTTAGGCAATTACTGGAACCCTTATAAATTGAAGGCTGCTGTTACCTTGTTGTAATTGTATGTTGTAAAGATATTATAGGATTGTCGTTTCTTTTAATTGTTGTGGTTTAACTTGTCTTCATTCGTATTGGTGGCGAAAAAAATTTCTCTCTTTTGTCGACACCAAGAACCTGTTTATTACTTGAAATCAAAGTATTACAGCTTCGGATTGATAAATTTAATGTTATCATCAACATCGTAACCATTTGAACGTCAGCATTTTAACGTAACCTAGCTCTGGATATGGATAGGATAGGAGGAAGGAGAGCACAGCAGTTCCTTTAGACTACGGAAAATTAGGACAAGCTATCTTAGATGCTGTAATATGCACCTACTTATTATGAACGGCTCTCTTGAATGACTCCTAATTATCTCCAAAAGAACAAGGAATATTTCATTACATTTTCTGAGAATAGAGGAGAGATTTGATTGAGAAGGGTACACAATTGTAACTTCTAGAAGATGTGCGATATCATACCCTCTTCTTCTGTCGCGTTCTTCTTTACTGAAGGTAGTTTCCGATTTAGAAGTATGCGTAATTTTTGATGTAACTATTTTCCACTCTCGTCTGTCTTTGACATGTGTTAGAGCGGCACATTGTGATCACGTTATCTAGCGGCGCAAATTAAAATCACAATCCTCAATGCGCTGTTAGTGTCGCTGTGACAAATTTAATCACACTGCTACAGTTGAGGACATATTTCCTTGAGGCATTGCCACAGTAATATGTGTGGCGGTTAGACGTAAAATTGCTACCGGTGTGGCTCTGTCTAATAAACATGTTTGCAAGCTTCGCCGGTTCGTTATAGCTTGATGATTTCACTTGGAAACATAGGGGGGATGACTGCTAGCGTGTTCGCTGTAAAAGTTTTTCTGTTATTATGTTGTTTTTGTAATAGTTTATACAAGTCGCGCGGGGCTATGCTCTCGTCGTTCTTTATTTGTTACTGCTCAGCTCCTATTGGCCTAACGTGATGTTATATAGTTTATAACTTTCCTCGATAAATGGGCTATCCAACACTAGAATAATTTTTCAAATCGGACCAGTAGTTCCTGAGATCCTAGCGTTCAACCAAACAAACAAACTCTTCAGCTTTGTAATAAGTATGAGTATAGAAAAGTATAGATTTTTGAAGTGCTTCTGGCACAAAACAGGAATTAATACGAATACTGTGGTTTAATTCCCAGGTCGGCTGATTGATTTCGAATATTAAAATCTTATAAACAAAAAAGTTTTCTTTGAGATGCCTACATATTAATAGGTGTCATATCTCAAAGAAAACTTATTTCTTCGTCATCCAATATTGTGTTTTCCTATCACTGTAGCACGCAGAAATACCTGCTAGATAAAGTTGCTTCTAAAATGTAATACGTTTTATAACTTCCCTTAGCTAACAAAAGCTTGTAAAGTTATTTGAACGCGGAAGCCGACGTTCACAATGCTATTAGTAAACCGTGTGTAGTTAATCTGGCACGTTGGCTGTACTTCGTGCGAACCACTGCGTTATATGCCTTGTAATAGGTACAGAAGGTAGGTCGTATAAATCATGAAGAATATTTGCTTTATTCTTTGATTGAGATTGACGGTGTGCAAGACTGCACAACCTTTTTATAAAGTTTATACTTTTTGAGGTTTTATTTATTGTCTATATTTTTATAAGTTTTTCTTTTTTATACTTTGACATAAAATACATTTTTTTGATTCGCTACGAACAAGCGTACTCTTTTCTTTTCTCCGTAATAGACATATTATTCCATAGGTTCATAATAAAATAAAGCTGTAGAGCGTATTGGTTTGTTTTATTGAACGCGGTAATCCCATGAACTATAGGTTCGAATTATATAATTTTTTTAGTTTTGGTTAGCCTATTTATCGAGGAAGGCTTCTTAAAACATCTTTATATTACTATTATTATTATTATTTTACTACCTGAGCAGTGGCCCACCAAAGGTCGACAAAAGCGAATCCCGGGCAACAAGTAACTATACATGAATAAGAATAATAGTAATAAAAATAGGTCTGTTCATCATTTGAACCCCACAAACGTCCAACTGTTGGGCACGGGTCTCCTCCAAAGAATGTGGAGGGAATTTAGCCTACATGCATACCACGAATTTTCCTTTTTTACAGTGCTCTTGTCTGCATAAGGGTACTCCCATTCAGATGGGGTAGTGACATTATGTATTCTTAATCTTTCACTACACGGAAATATAAATAAAATAGGTCAGTTACATACAAGCTTTGAAATTCACCTAGTGACTATTGAAATACAAGCATTTGGCGACGCATTCTCAAGCTCTGACTCTGAACTATTTATATTCATTATTCAATTATCATGTTGACAAACTGCAGATACACAATTTTATAAAGCGTTATTAATTGTTCGAAAACAGATTTACGTGTTTTTTTTTTACATACTCACCACGCACTTATTACCGCAAGTTAGTTTATCGCAGAAGAATGAATCAAATATTTTCTTACAGTCAAATCTAAGTATACTAATAAAACTAATCAAAACTAATATTACAAAGACATTAACTTTAAATTTCTTATTTAAACACTCGAGTTTTGAAACGAATTCGTTAAAATGTTTGCTATTTGTACAATCTTTAGTAAAATTGAAATGTTTACTGACTTAATTTTATTTATAATTGATTTTACTTGAATAACTATTTACCCAATTATAAAGTTTATAGAAAAAATGCTGTGGATTCTGATAACTTATTTTTAAGAAATTTTCTTATCTTACTTTAAAGTATGTAATTCTTTTTTGTATATTTTTATTTAATATACGTTGTATCTTTGATGCACACGAGATGCTGTTCTTGATTCCCGGTCAGTCAAAAATAATTTATTTTCATGTCTTGAAATTTCAGTACCCGGTGCCCGAAGTTTCAAAATTCATTAATACTCACCCTTCTACTTGGAATTGAATAATAGCTGGCGAAATATAGGTGAGATACACCTTTACCTATATCTTTACAGATAAAAGGCGTGATGATGTCTATATCTGAAAACAAATAATGGCATTGTAATGTATTACATGAGACTAGGCTTCAAATTCGGCTTCAACCATACTACAATCTATAATATCTGAAAATTTTATACGATTTTTTTCAGAGATTCTGGCGTGATTGATGATATTAACAAACATCCATCCACATACACACTAAACCTTTGCTACCTAAACTATCTATTCATGTGTGTAATAACACATTTACAGACTCATACACTAAGCCGTGATATCTAGGTGCTAAGTCTACGTATGTGATTACAAATTCAGTGTTCCATCAGTTTAGGAGCCGACCGAAGCATTGGTTGGAGATTTAATTCTAGGATTATGTCTTGAGCTATATGCTATCCAATCACTCTGTTGTGGTATCTTCTTGTTTCGCATCGGCTTTTCTATGAATATACCTAATAGGGGATGATGAATTTTTAAAATAAGGCACAACGTCACACGGTAATCTGAGGGTATTAAAATATATACTTTCGCATGATAAAACGTTTAGTTATTCATATCTTGATGAATAAATAAGCTACTTTGCCGAGTCGAATTTGTTGTGACAGTACAGGTAAGTAATGTATAAATGTGGGTATGATGCCTCCCTACCTTGCCCCTCGGAGAAAAAGGCGGGACGCTATGGTGTATACACTAAAGCTGCATAGTTTTTTTGGTAGGAACTTTTTTCTATTAACTTTTAGTACTATATTTTGACATCAGGTTGGTGTAGCGGTAGTAGCTCTTTAGGAAATTGAACGTAAATTCACCTCTTCATTAACCCTCTTAGCTCTCTAGATAGAGGAGAGAAGACCCGAGCCCAGCAGTGGGACATTAATGGGTTGCTGATGTTGATGATGAAATTCATGGGCAAAATATTGGCAAAAATATTGTGCAAAGTTCAACGTCCTATATTAATCTAACTAGACTAGTCAGACAATACAGGGTTGAAGCTATATGAGTATGAAATCCAACAACACCAACCAAAAACAAATACAAAATTCAAACTGACCCGGATTCTCTTTCCACAAAAAGTTGGCTACTTTACCTACTAATGTCAACAAACATTTGAGCTTTATCCCTTGTGGCCAACGGGTAAAGCTAAGTATAAATAGGGCCTCATCATTTCTTACATCATGTTCCGTACATAAGCTTCTAATGCGTTATATACGTTAATATTAATAAGGCTTGCCCATCTATCCGCAGTTCCGTTGGTTCCGGAAATGAGTGACGCATATTCTGCCGAATCTTATTATGTAGGTGGGTTGTCAGAGCGAGCGGGAAATAGAGTCTGAATACTGAGTAGATTCTTTAGCTTTTTAGATGAAATTTGTCCAATGTTGGTGATGAACAATTGGCCAATGTTTGGTAAAAAATAGGTACTAAATTCTAATTACTCACGGCTACAGCTGTTGGGCAAGAAATCCTGAAACATTAACGTTTTTTTCTTAACGATATTTACAGTTTAGTATTAGGAAACGGCAAACATCACGTATTATTTACATAGCTGTAATACAGCCCTGCCAATTCAATGATTGTAATTCCTTATTATACAGCCATCTGTCAAAACGAAGTTTTGTAAAATATTTTACTATTTCCATTTTGTATCATTTCAAATCTGATGTCTGAGTGTTTTATCCGGCAAGTGGGTGAATTTAAGATCCAGAAGTTAAACTATGACAGTTAGCTACGATTCAGACCAACCGGCTCGCATCGGCCCGCGCCGGGCGGCATTTTACAATGCGTTAAAGAACATTGAAATGTATCAACAGTAATTACAGTTCATATTTGCATGCAACTTACGCATAGTTACCTCCGTCGGCATCCCGCGACGCGTCGCGACGGCCGACCGGCTCCGACCGTAAGTTGCATGCAAATATGAACTGTAATTACTGTTGATACATTTCAATGTTCTTTAACGCATTGTAAAATGCCGCCCGGCGCGGGCCGATGCGAGCCGGTTGGTCTGAATCGTAGCTTATTAAGCATTGCGAACTGAGTGACAGTAAAAAAACTTTTAATTCGTGTAATTGGTTTATCCGTTGGCATAAAATAAATAAATCTTACTGCTGTTGTTTTCCAATCAGCTTCTGAATTAAACTCCAAAGACGATTAGAATTAAATCGAGGTTACAAAGTATGACAGACATAAGTCAAGAATGTAACAGTTAATCCGAAAAATAGTTTTAGCCAATTAAATTTCAGCCTACGAATAGTGGTCTAGGTACTTATCAAAAGAAATACAAGGTACTGCAGTGTTCATTTTTGTTGCGATCCTTTATTATAAAATGAAGAATGGCGATTGAGGAAACACCTTCATTAATCGGTCTACTTATGTATTTTGAGTAAGAAATCGCTGTACCCCACCTCTCTAATACATACCTAAATAATTACACTAAAACATTTTCTAACTATACAATTTGGTTATAATAGGACCTTTACTTGCCTTGTTATCGTTGTACAACCTTCCTGAAAACCTTATCTATGGCCAGTTACATAATTTGATATGTAGGGTTTCTTCCGGGTTATAAGAACCCTTTAAGGATGAGCTATTTAACTTGTATAGGGACATAGTACAACGTTCCTTTTAATTAAATACTGAGGAAGGTCTTTTGGATTATTAACTTAAACATCTTTGTTTATAAAATATATTTTGAATTTAAATTATAATAGGTATATAAAACTAGCTAACCCTACAAACGTCGTTCTGTCAAAGGTTATTTTCAGCTAAGAAGAGTTTTAATATAAAAATAAGCAAGGTATTTAGTGTATTATAATTATATTATTATGTATATCCGAGTGTTTTACGTCATACAATACCTCTTTCGCTTCCTCTCCGAATCACTATGACATGACTATAATACCCTGGATACTGCAAACGTCTTGACTTCAAATAAACGATTTTTGCGTACTTGACGCAACCCAAGATTCTGAAAAGGAAAAAGCTTGGTAGGAATTCTTGAAGATAACTGAAAATAATGTAATAAAATAGCTTAGTTTATAATACGTACAATAAAAGAATACAATTCGTTAGATCGTTTTAAAAATATTGCGATATTCGCTATAGGTATAAAGAGTTTTATGCTTTTAAAAGTTGCCAGCTTCGAATAACACAAACTCCTTTCAAGAATACGGATTTGTTTGAATAATAAGCTAAAGATTTCTTTGTTGCCAGTTATTTTTATTGCTGATATCGTGAATATTGTTGAACTTGGATATATTTCTGAAGAAAAAGCAGGAGGATTTTGAATAATTTGTATGTTTTATGCAAGATTGTTAAATGTATTCTTTTTTATTTTGGGTGATTCTTATTTTTGAATGCGTAGCACTAAAAACTTTTTAAATGTACCTAGCTTTTTAGGGTTCCCGCACCTCAAAAGGAAAAACCGATTCTGAACTATAATATACAGGGTGGTTTCCGAGTAGTGATGGATTAAGAATACATACACACATACACATACACTACCCTATCTCAACTGGTGTGTCGTAAAAGGCGACTAAGGGAGTAACCTTATGCAGACAAGACATTCTTTGGAGGAGACCCGTACGCAGTGGGACGTTTATGGATTGAAATGATTAATTAATTTTATATTAAGAGTTTTTTTCAATTATTTTTAATTAAGGTTGTGTGTCCTAGTGACAAGACGTAGAGAACTACAATTAACTTTAAGAGCTACACCTAAGTTTAACAAGTAAATATTCTGATTTTTATTTTTAGATTCATTTCTTAGAAACCATGTCATCGATTTTAGTAACAAGCAAAAATGTATTCGTAGAATTAAATAATAAGTGTACCTACACAAATCGGAAATCGAACCCGTCATTTCTATTTGAATATCGATTGTGTAGATCATAAGCACTAAGTGTTACTATGAATAAAATAAAAATGTTCTGTGCGTGAGTCCGACGCGTACTTGACCGGTTTGTTTGAAGAATCCCATACAATTTAGTCCATTGAGAAAACTCGAGGAATTGTTTTACTGTCTTAATGTCTGCGATTCGACTTAGAAATAACTAATTGCTACAGTAGAATTTCTATTAAGTTAAACGTTACGTTCTACTCTTCATGATCATCATGATGAAGAGTAGAACAATACTACGATTTATCACTTTAACACCTTAGATTAGGTAATAAAATAAACTTTTTTAGATGACATTATTTTACAAAGAGGTTGCTTATTTCAAATTTTGGCATTACACTAAAGGTACTGGCCATTATGTCATGAAAAAATGTGAAATGCTGTTTATTGAATAGAAAAAAAAAAATATTTTTCCTTTATTTTTTAATGGCTTGCCTAGATTTTTTGAGCAATAGTAGACAGTATTTATATTTTCCATACTGTTAAACAACCTCTTTGTCAAAATAAAGCCATGTATAATAAAAAATTAACAAAATCAAATAAGTATTAATTGTAAATAATTAATGATGTTATAGTCTGTTTGCACCCGTATGTAGAATTTTGTGTACCGTGGTATCAAGGACTATTTGAAATTGCTCAGTGATCGTATAAGATTTCTGCCTTTGGCCGCTTATTTATTGCTTTTGCCTTTTTTATACTGTTAAATATTGCTCTTTAAATTCGTAGAATATTTTACCTTAAATAAAAAAATAATAATGAGCGTATTTCGTAAAGCATGTTACCGTTGCGGTTACATCTAAAACAGTGTATACCCTATGGCTAAACGTACCTGTTATCCCAGATTAGAAGGTTTAAGTTCAATGTAATATAATTCGCGTACACTGTACCCAAAACCGCTGAATACCGATTCGTAAACCGCAAAATGTATCATTAGAATAAAGGTGCGCTTAGACTGGGTGAGGTTCCAACTTCGAATTAAGTAATTTTTTTTTGAGTTTGAACTTAGAACAAGGTTTAAATAATAATAATATATAATATAATATTTATTAATAAAATTGGATGTTAATATTAATTATAGTGTTTGTTTCTAATCTATATAATATTGTTAAAAGAACTTTGCTTATTTCGATACGTAATTATTTTAAGCACTTGTGTCTCGAAAACGGCTCAACGATTTCGATGAAAATAGGTCAACATTGAATAATCTTAGTAATATTTTATCAATTGCTATGTATCACCTTCTTAGGCAATTAAGAATTGCCGTTAAAATGTCAGTCTCTTTAGCATGAGGTTAACATTTTTCTTCGAACTTTCTAATGTAACATTACAGGAACTACTGTGGTGGGTATTTAAAATTCTTCAGATAGTCTGGTACACATCAAATTGGTAACAGGTAATCTCTCGTTATGTAAATGGTCTTTAATGTATGATCGAAATATATTGTACCATTAATGGATCACGTTTAGTTATTTCAGAATAATAGTTTTGACACTAAAATGCAACGTTTGCACGATTTGATTGAGCTGTCAAACGCAATAGCTTGTTAAAATTTTGCTGTAGGTAATTTTGTGAGTTTAAACCTAACTAAGTATCTATGTACTATTCTTATTATAACATAACAAAGCATCACGCCTATTTTCTGGAAGGGATAGGCAGAGGTTTAACACACCCACATTTCACCAGCTGTTTGGTCCCATGAAATAGGGGGCGAGCCGTCATCAACTTGGAACATTGGTCTTCCGAACTCCAGGAAAATCCTAATACTGGAATTTCATGATAGAAAACCCCAATACGATTTTCATCCGACTCGGGAATCGAAACCTCTTGAAAAAGACAGCGTTTACATATTTGTTTACAAAAATACAAACATACTATTATTAGATATAGAACACATCCAGGTTTAGATAATTAATTAGGTACTTTAAAGATATATTATGTATGTATGGATGTTTGACTCAAACACGTCAGAGCGGCTGAAGTGATCAGTTTGAACTTTACACATAGGTACACAAGTAGATTGTAGTCTCGAATAACACGTATTATGCTACTTTTACAGACCTATCAGGGGGGTGGAGCCGCGGCCAGAAACTAGTATAGTCATATAATATATGGCAGCAATATCCTTGTTATAAAAGTTGACGAACAACTACTAGCCGGTACCATATACTATACGGTCCAGTTCGTACAAAGTAAAACTTCTAACATTGTAAATACCTACTTGCAACGGACGCCGTAACCCTCTGAGAGAAATTAAAAAGTTTAACGGCAACTGGTTTAAACTATAAAAAGGTTTCGGTGTTAAAACGACCTTCGGGGGACGGACCGGGTTTGTTTTTAACCGTGGTTTAAAACTACGATTTATTAACTTGGTATTTGAAGCGGATTTAAAATTGTCATATTTATGGTTGATCATTGCTCGAAGACAACCAGCTGATTTTTTATGTTTTATTTCTGATTATACGTACGTAAGACACGAAGAAAAAACTTAAAGAAGTACTTATCTTTTCTTCATTAGTAAATTGTACTCGTGCAAAGCCAAGTAAGGGACAATTATGTCACACGTAGAGTTTTAGTCCACAGAAAAGAGCTCGTAAATTGGGAGATTTAGCATCAAACATAAAAGTAGCATCACGTATTTCGTTGAAGGTGTACGCAGATTTGAAGTGCCTATCTAGCATTAGTTGTGTGCCTGAAAAACAAATTGAAGTTGATGTTTTGAGTTACGTATTATCTATAGAAATAAAAAAATCCAACGAAAATATTACCTTTATCCTTGTGAATATTTTATGAATAAATATTTTCACCATCATCATCAGCAACCCATTAAGTCCCTAAGGCTCGTATCTCCTCTTCTAACTAAAGAGCTGAGAGGGTTTAGGCCATAATCCAGTCACGTTGGCCTAGTGCGGGTTGGTGGATCAGACATACTCATAGAATTTCTTCTAGGGTACATACCCTAGATCGTGAGGAAACCCATGTGGGTTGTTGATGATGTTTTCCTTCACCGTTACAAATGTTCACAAATATTTTACTTATTTGTAATTTTCAGAACATAATATAATAAAATGATAGAGAACTATATAGATTATTATCTATGTATTTCTTTATTATTTGTTCGTAATGTTACGTATATTACTTTTGTATTTTTCTATTTAATTTTTTTATCAATGTACACCTTCTTTGCTCTACTCAGCATCACCCACGGTAGACTGGTAGAAAATGCGTACAGCATCAAGTCCGTCCATGTACCAAAGTGCGTAAAGTTTAACATAATAATATTATAAATATGAAAGTACTATTTGTTTTATTGTTTGCGTTCACGTCTTAACCACTTAACCGATCTTTAAGAAATTTCACAATAAGATTGTCTAGGACTGGAAGAGGGATAGCTTACTTTTACCGACCTATCATGCGGGTGAAGAGGAGGCTAGTTCATATTTATATCAGTAAACAGATGTGGATATACAGTAGGTAGTACAAAAGTCAGGTTCAGTTTTTAGTTATAATATCGTACTCCCAGTGCCAAAAAGGTATAGGTAACCTTATAAAATAGAACATGGAAATGTCTGAACAAATGCAAATCTGAACTTATATCTTTTTTCCATTGACAAAGCGATATTTTCACGTTAAAAGTTTTTTATTTGGATTGTCAAGCTATAGTAATTAACGTGGACGTAAATATTTATTGAACTTTTTTTATGGCTAGACTGACATGGTAAAAAATAAATTCATATTTAAAAATTTCACGATCGCAGTTGCCAATGCAGCGAGCATATTTTAATATTTACTATCAAAGTTTCCGCGCTAGATACACAAAATGATTACTTCTGTGATCAAAACTCTGGTATTTCATCTTTAATTCAGTAGTTCGTTTTTGAACCCAGTTTTCGAGGGAAAACATCGATTTTATTGGTCGTTTTGTCGATATAGTGAGGTGTTTTAGGGTGCACACCTCTTGGTAATCCAATCTTTTATTTATTTATACGTTACATGGAGCAGACAGTCACTAGCTAGACGGCGTTTCGCCGTATATCACACCGTAGTGTTCGTAAATATTGAGAAATGAGACATGTTATTTTTTTTCGAATGAATGAATGAAACAGTCGATGACTTAGCTGAGCATTACTGATGCTATATTTATTTATAAATATTTTTTTAATATTTTTTTATAAAAAAATATTTTTTTATAAAAAAAGTGCTAATTAAATACCTGAGTTTGAATCTGAGTTTTGGTCGCTATCATATTTTGAATAGAATGCATCCTTTGTAAACAAAGTATTTAAAGAAGAACAAGCAAAAAAACTAGCTTAAAACAAGGAAAGGTAATATACAATTAAGTTGTTTTAAGGCTCTACACCAATTAAACTTTTAATTTCACGTAGTATTGAACATATTTATGGCGGTAATATATTCGGCTTTATATACCCCGTTATTCATACGCATGAGATTTGGTGTGGTATAAACTAAATCCGCTTGCGTAATTACAAATAGATATTTGAAACGCCGTATTTTATATATCGCCCAGTAAAGATTGTTCTACGTCGGTGTGAGTGACAGTCCCATATAAGAAAACGTGCAATAAGCAACAACAGTACCAATTGGTGCCTGATGTAAAATGCAACGCCAATACATAGAAGTATTTGGTTTCGATACACCAATGCTTTGGGGAGGTTCTTTTTCGTTTACTGCATCATTTCATTTTAGAATATTAGAAATATTTTGTGATATCAATCATGGTGAACCAATTGAGTCTGTTTGAATCACCAATACTTATTAATAATTAATGGTTACGTTATTATTTAGTGAGTAAAAGGTGTAATGTACGTACGGTTGGCTTTTCATATTTTATATAAAGGCACAAACATTTAGGATACTGTGATTTTATCTAAAGAATTTTGAATAAATTTTAATCCTGAATTTATTCTTCAAAATTTATGAAACAGTCTTAATATTAATTGTAATGTAGAAAAAGTGTAACAATTCATGTATTATTCTGTTCTTAAAAAATACATATCCACCAGCTGTACCGCAGGAGCTGTTTTGCTTTAGAAGAATATTTTTGTGTTCTAAGTTAATAAAAATACATCTTTTAAGTTCGAGAAATAAAGTTCTTTTTGCTTTACATCAATAAAGTGGACGTTGAACACATTTTCAAATTCGATCAGAATACAGTTACATAAATTTTTTTTGGTTAAAAATCTTATTTTGAAAACGTAAACGGCTTTTTCTTCCTCATCTGTGTAGTCTGAATTTTCATCAAAGATTCAGTATTGGTTCAGTACGAATTTTTCAGACAATTTCAGATTATTTTGCAAACCCATTCAATAAAAAATAACGTAGGTACTTAGGTTGATAAAAATATTTTATTAACTTTTCACACTACAAATGTAAAACCAAATATGGCATAACAATTCCAACCTATCTTTATTGTTTCACAAAGTTAAATTGCCAATAATAAACAGACTTTTATATCGTGCCTAAATATTTTCGGTGAAAAAGCAGAAGTGTCGCTTTATATTGCACTTTATACCAACTGATACAATATACATATAGTTTGAATGTACTTACGGCCTTTTAATACCAAAGAAATTATTTGTGTATTAAATAATAAAAGATAACAAAACGTTATAAATATTATGTTATTATTATGCTAATGTAGTGGTGAATGGTTTAGGATATAATAATATTAATTCAGCGTATTTGTGTATTATTATTATTTGTTCCCTACTTCACTGTACTTTATTAAAAAAATAGATTGTTTATTTATTGTAGAACTACAAAGAGTTATTTTGTTAAGTCAACCTAACGAAATAAATATTTTAGATATAAAGGAAGTTTCATTCATATATCTATTTACCAGATTATTTAATGGTAAACTGTACTATCAAGGTAATAATATTAATATAATAATAATAATATAATAATAATATTCTATAATATAATATTCTACCACATTCACACAGCGCCATCTAGTCCCAAAGTAAGCAATTATATATGCTTGTGTTATGGGTTATAAACAACTGATATACTACTTAAATACATTTTTTTTTGTAAATACATACATATTATAGATAAATTACACCCAGACACAGAACAAACCTCTATGCTCATCACACAAAGATTTGTTCTGGGTGGGGATTGAACCCACGACCTCCGGCTTAGCAGTCAGGGTCAGTAATCACTAGACCAACAGGCCAGTCCAAAAAGGTAGAAATAAAAAATACGATTGTGTCAATGCTAATTGTAATTTTTTATAGTCACCTGAGGTTAAGCGAAAATCATAACCTTTAGATGCCTGTAACATCAGGAGTCGAGCCAAGACAAGAGCCTTAAAGAGTCGTCTTTAAGGCTCTTTCCCCTTTATTAAAAATACGGACTTAGTATTAAACAAGGTTTAAATTGACATCTATGGCACTAAAACAATGACTTATATCAATTTAAACCTTTTTAAGTTTTTATGTGTGTATTTTACCGACGTACTGCGCCGGCGAAGTGGTGTATGGAAGCTAGTATATTTTAATTATTATAGTATCAGTTGTTCCAGAACATTCCACAATGCATGTCCGGACAGATCTGGGCCACTATGTTATATATTGTACTTTTTCATTTACTGCAATCTCTATCTCTAGTAACTATGACAAACAGCCGAGAGCCGAGAGCTCATTTTACGTGCGTATTCGTACTGTTAATTTATAAAATGTATTAGACTATATTTTTAAATCTTACAATTAATTTGGCATCTCGTTTTATTTTATTATTATTTTATATAATAATATTCTACCACATTCATACAGCGCCATCTAGTCCCAAAGTAAGCAATTAAATTTGCTTGTGTTATGGGTACTAAACAACTGATATACTACTTAAATACATTTTTTTTTGTAAATACATACTTATTATATATAAATTACACCCAGACACAGAACAGACCTTTATGCTCATCACACAAAGATTTGTCCTGGGTGGGGATCGAACCCACGACCTCCGGCTTAGCAGTCAGGGTCACTAACCAATAGACCAACAGGCCAGTCGCATCAAATAGTCATAATTATATATATAAATAGTCATAATTACATACATAAATCTTACAATTAATTTGGCATCTCGTTTTATTTTATTATTAATTGCATTTATAGTTATACTTTAAATAAATTCAATACTATGATAGATTAATAACGAAAAGCAAACAGTCAATTTTATAGGATTCAGCAGGAAAAGACTAGGTGGAGCGACGACCTAAAAAAGGTCGCTGGGTGTGACTGGATGCGGAAGGCGGAGTGTTATGGAGCGTGTTAGGAGAGGCCTATGTAATGATGACGACAGGACTATAAAAGATACACAGATTAGTCCAATAAATTATTTAATTACAACATACAAAGATAACAATCTCGTCCTCACCATTTTACTATTACAATATATCAATTTAATACTACTGCAGGTATCGAAATAGTACAGAAGAATCATTCATGATAGTCTAAAGTTACTAAATTAGTTCTATAATGTATAGGTTACCCCTTTGATTACAATATAATACTTTAGAATAATGACAATTAATAGTTTACACATTTACAAGATAAATAAGTAGATTAGGATTAATATAATCTTACTCCACAGGAATATACTTATGACTGCTCACTCAACGGTGTCTTGAAGCAAAGAGAGAGCATGTTCTACTAAACAGTGGCTTTTATAGCCTACATTGACAGTCGCAGAACGTGACGTCAGTTAGTGTAGCTGTTACATTTACCTAAAAATAAATCGGCGATAACAGAACGACAATTAAAAGAGACTAAAAAATCCATCAGAAAAAAGAGGTATGGATAATTATGTCGGTACTCGTAATAATTTTCTAAGTCTCAGGCTTGGACAGGACAATAACCCCGATTTTTTGCAAAAACCTTACAAACTTAGATAATACTTACTTAAATATTTTCATCCGTAATGAAAATGTGGAAGAAAAAATATAACAAAAAATACCAACATAAATTAGTAGGTTTACGATACAAAAACAGTCTAGGTTTATACCCTTACGTGCTTATGACCCTGTATGTTTTATTTTTGTATAAGATTTTTTAGTATCCATGTAATGTGGTCGTAATTGTGCCTACGAGGGTTACGAATATACTTATAAACACAAAGGTATATGTGGAAGGGCGTAGCCTTCTTAATTAGAAAGATAGGACTACAGAATTTATTTTCTCACCGATAGCCATGTACGCCAAACATAAGTGTTATTGTAACCATTCTAAAAGATTACTACTACTATAAAGTACTTAATTAAGAAAATTATTGGATACCTTTCGGCCTAGAGCGGAGATTATGATATCTTGTTTAAAGTTATAAACATTTTCGGGATATTATTAAGGTTTATAACGGTATAGTATAGAGTATTAAAACGTGAATTGAATGTGTTATAATAGTCGTTGTAATGGTTCGTATTATTTTATGTTAGCTACGTCTCTTTAGCCGTTTAATATTTTATTTTTAAGAGGCGTGTTAACATTGTGTTAAATATTATTTAATAACCTCGAGTACTTTATTTTTTAACTAAACGAACCTATTTTATTTTGACAGCGCGTTATATTGGCACAAATATAGTTATGAATAAATAAGATTAATGTATAAATTCACATTCAGTATCAATCTATCTTGGTACATCCCCTCTGAAATCAGTTTGGCACGTGTTCAGAGCTAAAGTAGAAAACACTTAGACTAACTTCTCAAACTATTGATGCATTTGCAACTTAAGCACTTATGGCTTACGTTGGATGACAGCGAACTAAAGTAAAGTTACATGCTTCCGAAATTGCTGCCACTTACTATGAATGCTTCAGTTGGGCACCTGCATAATTACGGGGAAACTTGCTAGAACCTATCACCTATAAGTTGTATTTTTGCAGAAGTTGAAAGCGACCATATTTTAATTTTTTTTTTGTTATATTTTTCTACTAAATTGAATGCAGATAAGATTTCGAATAAGCCCTATCAGCCCAATCACTAACTATCATTAGCAACCCATTAAGTCCCACTGCTGGGCTCGGGTCTCCTCTCCTCTATCTAGAGAGCTGAGAGGGTTTAGGCCATAATCCACTCACGCTGTGCCTAGTGCGGGTTGGTGGATCAGACATACCCATAAAATTTAATTTGTACTGCCGCCGGTCGGGATCGAACTCGGACCGCGTTATTTGTACATCCTTATCCCCTATCCATTCAGCCACCATACCTTTTTATCACTAACTATAATTAGGCAAGCGAAATTTTTTTGCTGGTAATCTATGGAACAAAATATTCCTTCCTGGTAAATTACTAATTGCTACTTTCTTCCTAATTAAATTTTTGAACGCCACGCTACTTCAGCATCTGCGTGCCTAGTACGCCAATGCAGGAAATTCAGTTTTTCAGATGTAGCAATAAGTTTGTTTTGTTTTTTAAATGTTTTTTTATGGACATGTTTGGTCGACTTTATCATCGGAACACAGGGAATGCTTAAGCTTGATGACTATAGCCGACTAACTATGGAGACGATCATAGAATTAAAAATATTTCTTCTAGAAATTTATACTACTACAAAATTGTGGTACTACTATACCAAATTATACTGTGACAATAGCTACTCATATTATGTATATTATAATTAAGAAATTCAAGTCTCAAACAAATCTACAATCTAGCTATATTAAAATTAAATTAGTTTGCAAGTTTTGTAACAACAGAACCGTGGCATTGGTAAACATTGTAAAGTCCTTCAGGCAGAGTGGAAATACTAACGGGCCAAGCTTTAGAAGCTGAATTCTTAATAAACTTGGAGCCATGCTCGATACTGTAGTTAGTAAGTAAAATAGTATAGAACTTTCAACTTAAAAATATTGAGCATTAAGTATAATTTCGAGTAGTACATTTAGAGTAGTAGTAGTGCACTTGTTAAGCCTCTTCCCAAAATCAATAACCCAACTACCCCTAAAGACCTGCGACCCATTAGCTTACTTCCTTGTCTCTCTAAGGTCCTGGAGAAAGTAGTATGTGCCCAATTGAAAAAGTTCATTGAGGAGAATAACATCTTACCTCCAAGGCAATCTGGCTTTCGTCAGGGTCACAGTACAACCACTGCACTTCTAGATGTTGTGGATGATGTACTAGAAACAAGAGACCAGGGAATGGGCACTGTCCTTACTCTCCTTGATTTTTCCCGTGCATTTGACTGTATAAATGTTTCCTTGCTACTGGCTAAACTTACTTACTATGGTTGTGACTCAGCAACAATAAAATGGTTCCACAGTTATCTTTCTGACAGATCCCAATTTGTTCAACTGGAACATAATGATGGCAATAAGGTTTGCTCCTCTTGTTGCCAGGTAAACCGAGGTGTGCCTCAGGGCTCAATTCTCGGCCCTCTCCTTTTCATCATATATAGTGCCGATATTGCCAATCATATACTCAATTCGAAATTTCATTTGTATGCTGACGATCTCCAGTTATACTTATCTTTTTACCCTCAGGACTGTGATGAAGCTATGGATAAAATAAATGACGACTTGGATAGAATATCAGTATGGGCAGATAAAAATTCTCTTGTATTAAATCCAAATAAATCAAAATTCATGATTTTGGGTTCTAAAGAATGCGCTAAAATTATCCAAAGATGTAGTCCAAACATAAGGGTGGGTGGTTGTTCCATTGAGCAGGTCCAAGAAGCAAGAAATCTTGGCTTGGTGATGGACAGTGAACTTCACTTTGAGAAGCATGTCATTGAGGCTGTGAGAAACTGTTTCTATCGTCTTAAACTGTTATACAGAATTCGACGATATCTCAGTGTTGACTTAAGAATCCTATTGTGTGAGTCTCTCATTTTGTCTAAGTTGAATTATGTTGATGCTGTGTATGATGGATGTATATTGGGTAGAACACTAAAATTAATACAACGGGTGCAAAACTCATGTGCGCGGTTTTGCTTCAATGTACCACCTCGTGCGCATGTCACACCATACTTAAATCAGGGAAATCTTTTAAAAATGTCAGCCCGTAGACATCTCCATTTTGCTACTTTGCTCTTCGGTATTGTCACATATAAGAAGCCAAAGTATTTATATGAGAAAGTTACTTGGTCTCGAGATATAAATCAACATAATACTAGGGCATCATCTTATCTCCTTGTTACTCCTAGGCACAGGACAACTGCCTTTCGCGGTAGTTTTAGGTTCGCCGCTACTAAATGCTGGAACGACTTGCCTCCGCCCTTCCGTTCCATAAGAACATCACAAACTTTCCATGATAAGCTCAAACGAATTTTATTAAGTAATCAACAAGTTCACACACACTGATTACAGTTGGGTATCCGGCGACCGGCACACACACTTTCGCATACTTACATCTACTCAAAAGGCACACAGTAGTATATAAATCCGGTTCTTGTGTATGAGTTTGTAACATCTTGTATTTTGTATTTTATTTTATTTTTTTGTTGTCATTTCATTTCTCCTTTACTTATTACCTACGCGCTACGTGGCAAATGCGTGGCGGTGATGTGTCAAAATCCATTGTCATTGGTCACATGACAGCTGACATTTTTGACGCAGAACGGCATTCACGTAAAGGAGCACTAGCCTTTTAAGTTTTTAATTTGTTTTTTATTTTATTTTTATGATATTTTATGTTAAACCCTATTTATGATTTAATTCCTCTTATGTATAATTATTTTATGTACTTAAAAAAATTTAAATTACCTGCCTACGGTCTGAAAATAAAACAATTTTCTTTCTTTCTTTCTTTCTTTCTTTCTTTTCTAGTTTCTGTACAGTAGTTAATAGTACCTGAAACCGATGGTGATGCATTAAGAAATTGATGATTGTAAAGGAAGTCAAGTGGGTGTCGTAAGAGGCCACTAAAGGAGTAACCTTATGCAGACAAGAGCACTGCGAGAAACAAAAAAAAACAAAAAACAAAAACCTCAACCTCTCAAGGCAATATAAACCTAGAATCTGGTTTTGTTAGATTTTGAATAAGTATGATTTATTATAAATTAAAAACACGTCCATCCATCTATTTTTATCGCCGCGCTCGCGGGGCCACTTACTATGTACTGGATGAGTATTCAATATCGTTGGCGAAATCACAAGTCTTACCCTGATGAGAATAATAATTCAACGTTAAAGATAATTACAAAAAGTAGTACTTTATTATTGTGTTAATAATATCACTGCTCACGCAATTGCGGTTTTGACGGCACAATATTTGCATGTATTCTCTTTGAACGTACTCGTATACTGTGACACAAAAATATTTGTGTTCTATCATTTGATATGTACGTACAATCTATACAATAACTAGTTTCCAACTTCATACCAGAAGTTCAAGTTTTGAACTGATATTGCGTTATGGAACAGAATTGCTTCTGAACTGTATTTATTGTCGACATACGACAGCGTATGTCCCCCCCTCCAATTTATATGAATGTATATCATTTTGTCAATGTTTCTGTCTTTTTAAATTATACTGGTTGGAAAGGACACGGAAAACAGAAGTTTGTGTTGTGGGCAATCAATCACTCCCAAATACTGCTATGACCCTTGAGAGCCTGATTGCATTGCGATATTCAATTGGTTGATTTTGAAATCGATATTACGAAATCCCAGTATAGAAATTACCACCTATTACCCCTTTCGGGGAAAAAGGTCATGCTGTTTTTGTACTCATTTCATTTAAGACTTTGCAAAGCGGTTCGTCACCAGAGGGCAAGCCTTTCTATGGCTACTATATAAATTATGAATACTACCCCTACCGGGACGGTAAAGTTTGTATGGAAATCACAAACATAGGCAGTTGTCACATTCCCAGTTAGATCGTTAAATCGTTATGTGCCATTATTTTGAAACACAAACTTTTCTCCTCTTAATGTCTAGCTTCAACTGTCGAAGTTTTAATGATGTTAGTATAATTTTATTACTAAAGCAGCCCCATTTTGTTTTTTGACCTTGAGTTATGCGTATACCGGTTTTGGCAGTAAAACAGGAATGAGAATGATGCAGAGGTGGAAATACTGATGGTGTATTGGATAATATAAGGTTCCATATTTTTATTTTTATTTAAATGAGGATGTAAATTACACAACCTTTCATATCTTCATCATCATATCAACTAATAAACGTCCCACTCCTGGGCAAGGGTCTCTTCCAAACATTTTGGAGGGAATTCGGCCTACTTTATCACGCTGGCCAGACGGGTTGGTATAGGGTATTGTTTCGAATTTTTCTTTTTCTCGTGACTTTATAAGTAAAAATTAAAAATTCTAGAGTATCAAAACTGTATATCTGAATACATTAACTATATATAAGTTGTTGTGTAGTAATTTGTATCCTGTGTATGTACCTAATAAAAATAAATAAATGCATGTCTGTATTGTCTGTATTGTCTGTACTTATTAATGATACGAGTACCATGAGGTAAACCGTGAACTCCCATAAAATTAACTCGAAATGTTTCAATCATGAACCCAAACGACGCGACGTTCGGTGTAGGAACTTTCTGAGATGCTTCAAATCCCAATTGTTTTACTGAACCGTGAGATAAGGCGGGATTATGTACTTACTGATAAGATACGACACTGATTTCAGAAATCTTGTGTGTATTTTGAAAACATTTTATTACGAAGTTTAAATCAGGAATTTACTTCTGGAAATGATACATAATGGTTTGTCAGAAAATTTAAACCATAAGTTATTCTAATGTAAATCTTTTTGGTGTTGCAGCCTATTTTGCCCTAATAACATTTTTTTGTATACCTACAGATTGTACAAATCTTTTTGTGATTTGAAGAATATTCCTACTTCAGTCTATCTCAAGAATTCTGTCGGTTTTTAATTTAATAATTAAATTGTAAAAAGCCTATACATCCTCTATCACTATTTTCAATAATTTAAAATAAATATTATTTTGGCTGATAAGTAATAGATTTATTAGGAGATATTAGATTACAATAAGGCCATTACCTAGAACGTAATTTTAATAGTTAGCAAGCGTAAGTGTGTAACATCCCTGACTATTTAATCCTGCGGGCAAGATAACAAGACAAAATAAACCCTATACCAACCCGTCTGGCCAGCGTGGTATAGTAGGCTAAATTCCCTTCACATTATTTGGAGGAGATCCGTGCCCAGCAGTGGAATGTTTATGGGTTGAAATGATGATTAAATATATATTTTAGTTTTAAGATAAACAAAAAATGCATAGTTGTCAGCATTCAATTATATAATTGTATAAATAATATCTGTGTGTTTGAAGCAATAGGCTTAACAATATGAATTTAGTCGGCAAGCATATCAGAATATTTTACCGAAATTTGGAATTTACTCGGCAATATCAGCGTTATTAAAATGGTTTCTATAACTGGCCTTTGCTTGTCATATCTTTAAAATTATTAGCATTACTTGAATTTGAAAATTAATAATATTATTGAACAAACTCAAAAACTACCGGACCGATTGTCAAATTTTTGCCATATTAATACTGAGTATATTTAAGAAAGAAAGAAAGAAACATTTATTTGCACAGAATACAGGTGGTACCAGATTAAACAAAATTGGTGCAGAGTGCAAGCTATATTCTGCCTGTATTAGGCATGCAAATATTTATAATTAAGTACATTATATTTATTTATTATTGTTATAGGTATATATTTTTATTATTATTTATTTATTATAATTACATTATACAATTCAATACTCAAATTATTTAAATTATCATAATATTATCAAATTACATTATAAAATTTATATTAATGCTTGGTACAGTGGTAGTGCTGGTACAGTATTATTTATTAGAATGAATAAAAACCACTTTGCAATACCTATTTCCTACAAATGTTTCACTGCAACAACCAATTTAATATTTTAATCTATTAGGTACGTGAAGTCCCCCATCTTCTTTGTTCTATGTAGATATATTGAAAGCTGACGTAACTGTATTGATTGATTACTTCGTAATGACTTGCGTTTTTAAACAAGATGTTTTAACTTAAATGCAAGATTACTACAATTTAAAATTAGGGAAGTAACTGTATGTGTGCTATTATTAGCATAAATATGTACTGACAATAAAATGACCTTTTTCTTTAGTATATTAAATCGGTTTCTTTACGGAGTTATTCTTTCCGGCACTTTAAAATTGAGTATTTATATTGAATTTATTAGATTTTCATAAATATAATTTGTTAGTACATTACTTTTTTCGGTTTCCATAAATATTGTTGTGCAATGTTGGAGCCACAGACAATTTAAGTATTCTACCTGTCTGTTTTTTAAATAGTTGCTCTACCCTAAAGACAGCCTGTCGAGAAATCAACAAAATTTACGAACATGAGAAATTTGTTTATTTGACGCAAATGATATGGCTCTGATTACACCATCGGGAAAAAGGGCATGGACAATAAACATTATGCATCATCATTAACATCCTTTTGCATTTCCCTGTTGGCCACAAGCCTCTCCTTTCAAGACAAAGATATATTTGTCCACACGCTGGCCGAATAAATATTATGTGTTTAAGTTATTTATTTCACTAATATTATTTGCATGTAAGTATATGTTACAAAACGTGTAAAGAATTGTAGACGGGAGCAATGAACCAAATATTTCGTATTATTATTAACATTTTAAGTTTCAGAATAAAGGTGAACGACTCCTTTTCTTTTGTAATATATTCGGATATCAAAATCTCCTGTTACGATATACGTACGCGCGTATTTTATGAATCTGTTCGATTGGTTTTATTTTGATAGATAGGATAGTTTTGGCCATATAAGTAGCGCATTGATAGGGCAATGTATTTCAAGCCTGCTAATACACTGATAAAATGTTGGCAGTGCAAATAATTCAAGTTCTGTAACTCCTCGAGTAACTAAAAGAACACTATGTGATTTTAAAATACGTACTTAAATATAATTCTTCTTCGAAAATATGTAAAACAAATACAAAATGTTTAATCAATAAGTCGTAACAACATGAACACCAAAGGGAAAAATCTAAATAAACTGATTTTCTGAATTTTATTGTGGCCGTGTTGAGGGAATTCATTGAGATGTATGTAACATCATTTCGCCTACTTTTCACTTTGAGCGTCAAGAGTTTCTTTGATCCAGTTAAACCACTTTCGGATTAGGGTTAGCGGGTTCAGGTATAAAAAGTATCATTCAACTTTTGCCAAATATTTTTATTGAACTGTTTGATGTGAAAACTTGAATGGTCTAGATATTTTAGTGGTCTATAACTTTTACTGTCCCGCTGTTAAGTTGAAATGAGAATTTTCACAACTCTTTATATTATATTTGTTAAATACCTAAGATCCTACTTGCGCATATCATAACAAATTACCTTTACTCGAGATTAAATTAGTTATATTAAATTAGTAACTTAAATAGATGAGACAAGAAGAGAGATGTGGGTTATCAATTATATTAGACACGATATGATTATATTGTTATTAGGTAGATAGAATCTAATGCTTATCTATAATGTACAATACAATGAGCGGGCTATTTATAAAGTAATTTCTTTTAATTGAACTTTGACGTCAAGTAAGTAAGTAAATATTAAAATCCTATTGGTTGTTTAATTGTATTGTCCGCTCTAGTGGTGTCTGGAGCAGAGGCTGGCAGCTTAGGGCTTTAAATACAAATGTCTGTGCTTATTAGCTCGCAAAGGTTAAACATTTTTTATAGCCATTGCAATTGTAGGACACACAAATTTCCAATTTGTCGACGCGCGGGATAACCAGCGCATGAAACATTATTTAGATATTTATTATCTGTAAGTACGTTCTTTATTATGTGTATTGTTTCAGGACCAAATTTGTACTATTGTTTCATCAGTTTAAAAGTAAATAGTTGAAAATGTGACTCTTTTTCTTATGGTTTCAGCGATAATTAATTCGACAAGCTAAGCAATCACAATCAATAGTATACACCTATATTTATTAATGCGATAAACACCACAAGCAGGCAAACAAGACGCAAAGGTCTTATTTGTACGTAACCGCTAGTTAGTTCACCAATACAAAATCAAGTAAAACAAACAATCGCTTTAGTGATAGAAATTAATAGACATGCAGTTTAGAAGCAAAATGATAATATCTAGTATAGGGTTAAGGCACAATCAACACATGCTAGCCCAATTCGAGTTGGTGGACCTAATATAGGGTATGTTTATGTGCCAATGGTTCATTGCTACGATGTTTTACTATTTACGCAATTTGACAATATAAATTAAAAATAAGTTGAATTTAATTTTTCTTAGGTTTGAATGTCACAAGATTAGTAAATAAAGTTTGAAAGCCATATAAGATACAGATTTCGTAAACAAATATAAGGTATTGAGTTGTGCCGTACAAAAGATCTTCGCAATTCCCCTGCGTTAAAAGAGTCTAGATAAATAGGATCGGCTAGAATATTCCTATAGACAATATTGCTGTATACACAGTATTGAAAAAAGGATCAGGCATCCCTATTTTGAGTCAATCTTGTTTTCATCATATACAAAAGTCTGAGGAAGTTTCTCGAACTCTCAGCTTTGCGTAAAGAGTTTTTTAAAGCAAGGGATTGAAAGAAATTGGGTCGAGGCGAATGCCAAAGCTTCGAGTACAAAGTTCTGTGCTGTTTATCTTATTATCGGTGTTGAAATGCTGATTGGCTGAAGTTTTTGTACGTCAATATCGACGCTACATCAAAAGTAAGCAATACTTCGAAGGATGTTTGCTATACGTCAATGAGGTAAATAAAGAATGTTTCTAACATTATTTGGATTGTACCGTAAACTGGGGCGACTTTCCGAAAAAAATGATATTTGATAATATGTGCTTATATTAACTTCATATGAAATTATTATAAAACGGGTCTACGTCACGTAAACTCAATTAATATATTATAAGGATTAGTTACCTTATTTATTTGCCCGAAGTAGACATACATACATAGTATCACGTCTTTTTCCTCCAAGGGGTAGGCTCTAGGCAGAGGTGTTTCAAACCCACATTTCGCCAGCTAAGTTAGGCCCCATGAAATAGGGGGCGAGCCTATTGTCATCAACCGGGAACATTTGTTTACCAAACTCCGGGAAAATCTCAATACTGGAATTTCATGTTAGAAAAGCCCAATACCATTTTCTCCCGACCCGGGAATCGAACCCGGGACCTCTTGCACAGCAGTCGTATACACTTGCCGCTACGCCACCGAGGCAGCAGCCCGACGTAGACCCGTTTTATAATAATTTAGTATGTGTACAAGTCACGAAAGGTAAAAAGTTTTTATATTTATCATTCACATAATCAGTTAGAAAACTACAAAACTGTATGTAAACTACTGAAGGTACTGCAAAAAAAAAAACCGGTTATCTAGCGTAAAAACTGCATGAACAAAGTCACTCCAGTTCACAGTACTATTCTGGTTTTTTGATGGGAGAGTGAAAATCGTAGTCCAGTAATGTAGTTAAACTATTTTATTCTTCATCATCATTATCACGATAAGATCTCATCTATAAGAAGTTTAGGCCATATTGATATAGTTTACTTTAAATAAACAAACTCATTGTTTTAATCACAAAAAAATTATATTAAATTCATTAACAAAAAAAAGACAAAGACAGTTTAAATGTTCATGTGATTCAATCATGAAAATTTAAACTGTCCTTGTGTCTTAAGAATTTTTTGCAAAGTGTAAGGCTATATTAATTTGTATACTTATATAAATTAAAGACTATCGATAAAACTCATCGAAAATTCATTTTATTAGAGAACAAGGGAAAGTAACTTACTCTATTCAACTTTAGAGCTTTGTTTAAAATTTTCATCCGATCAAAATTATCATCTGAAATATTTAGTGTGAGAACACCAAACTGTTATGAGTTTAAAAGTTAGGGAAATGCGATTATGGTTAATTCAACGTACAACATTTTGTAACTTTAAGTTTAGATTGTAGTAATATAGAAAAAAAATGTTGTTCTTCTGAATTAGTTAGAGTAGGAGGAAGTGTTCTCTGCTTACCCTTTTGTTGGGAAGGAAGTTCGGATTTTTTTTCCTTTCCTTGTGCAACTTGATATTGCTTCTTACCAAATTTCACGATTCAAGGGGAAGTACCTTATAGGTTTTGATTTATTTGATCGTCAAGATAAGCGACGAAAATGTATTTAAAACGACTGTATCTTTTGATTGCGTTTACTTAGAACTCTGATATTTTTATAACGCCAAGGGATTGCAGACTCAAGTATTTGATTCAGCTTCATACCTTTACGCTTTGAATTGAGAAAGGACAGACAGAGGGACAACGGAGTGATCCTGCAAGAGTTCCTTTTTTTTCTTTTGACTTACGGAACCCTAACTAGAACGTCTACTATACCCTAATTCAAGTAGACTAATTTAGGTGCGGACGGCCGTTCGTCGTAATTTTTCACTCTGATAACTCCAAATTTCAAGGAAAAAACTCGTTATTCCCAACAGCCTATAACGACCTTTTTTTAAAATTTCAGTGTTCATATTTAAATTGGAATGTAAAAACATCGCGGCCTAAATAAGCGCTGGGGGCGTTCGCTGTGTTTTCCATATAAAATGGGCAGCGTTTAAATTAAAACCAATTTAAAGTTAGTCAAACTTTTAACTTGAGTATTTGAATTCGCAAATCTATAAATTATCATCTCCCTCTTTTGTTAATTGTATGGCGGGAACAAGTTTGAGCCTTGCTCTGCCCGTGGCTTGGAAACAAGCGATTCGAGATTCTAAAAGAATATAATGTAATATTTTAGCTTTTAACTTAGAAATGTGTAGTTGATATTTAGAAAGCGGCAGGGTCTAATTACCTATTCGTTGTGGTTCAAAGCATTAATATATGTACTAAGTAAGTGCTAGCCAAGTTTCCCTAGAATATTTACGACCCGAGTCAATTTTATGAAGATCCATACTATAATTTGGCGCATGGCTTAAGATTGAAGGACTAGAGAAACTCTATCATGGCGTGAGTATTGGGTATACGTGACCGTCGGTAATATGAGTCCGACGTCTATCAAGCGACGTGATGCTTTTACAAAAGCGTGGCGATAGCTTCAAGGACGTTCAAGGTCGTTCGCTTCCCTAAAGGCCTCTAAGTTCAGAACAAGTTTAATTTGTTCACGTTAACTTGACAAAGGTTTGCTTTGCATGAATGCATCAAATACCTTTGCTGCTACTAATAAAAAATAAAAAATCAATACCCCGATATATTTTTAAATTGTAAAAGTTACTTTTAAATATATTTAACACGGCTCGTGGTGCCTCGCCTGTAAAAAAATCACATCGCTGGTTTCACTTTTTTACGCGATGTGATAACGGCTCGGAAACTTTCTCAGTAAACGGACAGTCTAGGGCAAAACATTTTGCTAGATTATCGTGACAGTTTCTGATAATAGCACAAGCTCTTCAACTTCATAATATTCTTAGTAACTTTGTGCTGTTTGCCAGTTAAAGTCGAAAATATTATTACTGGTATGAATGTGAAACTTAGTTACAATCGAGTCTCAACGGGGCTTCAGATGATGACGAAAGTTTGAAAACCAACTTGCGTCAAGGAAGGACTCGAGCCAGTTTTTATCTCAATAGCTAGTTCCTTCGGGATGTAATATAAAATATTTTTGTCTTCGTTGTCCAATCAAATGTCGCGCCAAATAAGATAAGAGAATTTAGCTCAGTACTTTTTTAATAAAGAAAAAATGAAGGAAGAAGCTGCCGTGGATTGCAAGCAATCTTAGATTGTATCAATTGTGGGGAATAGTTCAAAGAATCTTTTTTTGTGTGACAAAAAATAAGAGCGGTATACAACTTTTATTGGGATGCTTCGAGTACCTATAACAATTTATAATCATAAAGAATGATGACATTTGGTTTTAATTACATTCACTTACATTTGAGATAAAACAAGTAATACTAACACAACACAATTATTCTATAAGATATACCTATACGTATACTAATAACTCAAAATCGCTTTCAACGATATTTATAAAATACAATTTGTATATTAATCGAATGTTTTTAAGGCGTTCGTACAACAGGCATATTTTATGGAACTACGCTATTTTCAAAACAAAAAACTCAACTTCATCGTAAAGAATCATGGGGTAATTGCCAATCATCTAAACAACTTTTACTGTAACTATCACCTGATTTCAACTTGTTGTATTTAAACATTTGTGCGTCCTATTGTGTCTAGTCTAACCGAATAGCTGATTACTACGTTCTAACTACGAATAGTATTCAAGTTCGCAATCAGTAGGGATACCGTTAATCTAAAGTTAGTCGGCAACGCCAGAGTTGGGTATCCACCGTAAGCATACCAGTAACAATTTAACGTACTCTTTGGGACACACGAGTGACTTGTAACAGACGGAATTATCTGAATTCTGCAGTTGATTGTTAGCAGTGTTACGCAAACGCATATCCGTTTGCTATGACAATGAAATGCAGCAACACAAAATTATATGTATCCATTATATCCTTCATCACAAAGTCTTGTCAAGTATATGTTTAGAGAAGTCTGGGTCTGAGTAGTTAAAATACTGCCAAATTTTAAAGCTTGTTTTCGTTTGTGTTACAGACTAATAGAAATTATGGAAACAAGTTTGTCAAGTTATCAAATTCATTTTATTGTAATAGCGAAGATCCGAGACTATTAAAAATAATTTTTTGAACAAAATTATTTTATTCAAAACATTTGAGGAATTCCGCTTTTGTGGTCAAATAGAATTGGGCCCATTAGTCGTGCATTTGGACAAAAAAGCCCTCTTTGGTACAATTGTATTGATTTGGGAGTTATTGTCAGCCAATTGAATAGGACTATGGGACTATTGTCAGTTGCTTGTTCCCTCCATCTGGGTGAATGGAACATCTGAATGGCACTGAGCTGAATATTGACAATATTGTGTTTATTTTCGGACAACTGGAATCGGTTTTGCTTGCCTTAAATGTTGTGAACGATCTTTGCAACAACTTGCACCTCATTCTTCCTGGGCTATTTTATTTGTGTATGTTGCTATTGGAGCTCAAATGGGAGAAAAGCAGCGGTTACTACTTAACTGATAGCCCGCTAGCTTTTCTTCTGTAATTGTTTAGTGCCTAAAATCCTACTAATATTATAAATGCAATGTTTGGTTGGATGGATGTTCGTAATTCAATCACGTCAGAAAGGCTGTTAGGATCTTATTAAATTTGGAACACGTAGATAGAGCCACGGACGTAAGCAAGTATGTTATATTCGTTACTTGTAAAGACGTAAGCGTAAGAACTACTTCCACGTTTTCTAAGAAAAATAATTCAAAATGTTACCAACACTAAAGAAACTATTATGAGAAATAAGTTGCTGTCTAACGTAAAACCTCTCTAACGAATACGGTCTTAGTATTTTTCGTACGATTCACAGAAAATTTGTAAAATCCCCTTTTAATAGACTAAAACGGATTTCGTTGGCAATGTGAAGTCCAATTAAACAAATTGGACAGAAAAAGGATGCATGGTCATTAATTCTGATGTGTTGTAGGTATTGTTCAATCGTTCGGTAGGGGTGAAGTGGTGCTTTAATTGTGATAAGACAGACGTTTATATCTAGCTTGTGCTGGCGTTTTTGATTGCGTAGTCTTTCGCTAAAAAAGTTACCCAATACAAAGGTCGAACATTATATCGCTGTGGCGGAAATTAGGTGAGGCTTATGTTCAGCAGTGGTTGACATTGGGCTAATATGATGATGATACTTTCCAATTATTTCAATGCGAATATGAGTTGATATTTATCAAAGCGGCTATATAGGTGGACACTCCTAAAGTTAATTTGTTGTTTTAGTTTTGAATGGTGCCAAAATATTGACATTGAGTTAGTTGATTTCGGTATCGCTGTCAAATATTTATGAAATTTCAATATGGTCTCTTTCATTATAATATTGGACATTGATTTCGGTATCGTTGTCAAATATTTATGAAATTTCAATATGGTCTCTTTCATTATAATATTGGACAATGACATCAAATGTCTCAATGGAAGGTAGGGTTCCTGTATCGTATCAATTTAAGATTTAAAGTGTAATGTTGTTAAAAAAGTAAAACAAACTTAAAATTAAATACAAAGATTTCCAAGGGGAGTGTAAGTATGTAATATTTAACTAAATTCATCGACTATTATTTATTTATTTATTTACTACACTTACTTTATATTCACAGACATAAATAAGTACTAAAGTAGACTTAATGTCAGAGGTATTCTCTACCATTAAATATTAAGCAATTTCCTTTGTTTTGGTTTAAAATTTGTATATAAATGCTAAACAAGTAATTCAAACCCACGACGGCACCTGAACCCGCGACCCTGCCATTCCGTGTGCAGTGCTCTGCCATTTGAGCTACGCGGGTGGACGTCCCTGAGATCGAATTTGAAACGTTGTCATGACCAGCGTGGCTAGCGTGTTTAGATTATGGTCTAAACCCTCTCAGCTCTCTAGTTAGAGGAGAGGAAACCAGAGCCCAGTAGTGGGACTTAATGGATTGCTGATAATGATGATGATGATGATGATTGAAAGTATGTAAAGCTAAAACTACCACGTAAATTATGTAGACAATGTTAATACGCCATAATTTGTTACTAACGCTGTTTTTAAAAATAATCAGATTTTTAAATCAGTAGATAAGCAGCATCCCTATTGGAAACCGATCAGTCAATGTCATTACGGCTTCCTGTTTTATTGTTTTCCATTAAAACGAGTCACAGTAGCATTACAAAATTAATTGCGCGAACATGAATGAACAACGTTCATATTTCATTGATCACATTATATTTGTATGACTTTTTCAATGCGATCATCATGATTTCAACCCATAAATGTCCTACTGCTGGACACGGGTCTCCTTCAAACATTATGGAGGGAATTTAGCCAACTATACCACATAGGCCAGACGGATTGGTATAGAGTTTCGTTGTGAATTTTCTTTTTTTACCCACGACGGAACGGAGACGGTATATGCGTTTGGGGTGAGAGGCTGTGTGTTTGTGTGTTTGTGTGTTTGTGTGTTCCAACATAATGCCTTATATCACGGAAACGGTTTGACCGATTTAGATGCGGTTTTCTGTAAAGTGTGTGCGGCTCTTGGGGACAGGTTATTAGATAGGTGTTATGTTAATAGCTCACCAGGGGGCGCTACAATACACTGATTTCATTGAATCCTTTGTGCCCTCCTATCTTTAAAACGATTAGACTGATTTCGATACGGTTTTCTGTAATGTATTTGTGATTTATCGAGGATTGTTTTTGGATTCAAGATTTTGTAATTTTTCGCCAGGGGGCGCTGCTATAGACTAGGCAAACCTATGTTGATTTCGTTGAAACCTTTGTGCCCTCCTATCTTTAAAACGATTAAAGCGATTTCGATACGGTTTTCTGTTATGTATTTGTGATTTATCGAGGATGACTTTTGAATATACGATATTGTATTTTTTCGCCAGGGGGCGCGGCAATAGACTAAGCAAACTTATATTTACAGTTATCTGTAAAATAATTAGACCTGTTACTGTATAGGGATACGTAGCATTGTAGTACTGAGATATTGATTACACTCATGAGGTTAAGCAACTTCGGATAAGGTCAGTTCATAGATGGGTGACCGTTTATGCAATTTTAGGGTTCTGTACCTCAAAAGAAAAAACGGAACCCTTATAGGGTCACTCCGTTGTATGTCTGTCTGTCTGTCTGTCTGTCCGTCTGTCTAGAATATTTTTCTCAAGAACGCATAGAGGTATAAAGCTGAAATTAATATCATATACTTGGGTCTGCAAACCCTCGGCGTAAAATAAAAATCAGAATTCTAAGTTAACGCAATCAAAAGATACAGCTGTTTATGCTCCATTTTTGACGATTTATCTTGACGATCATAATCTATAGGGAACTTACCGTTGACCTAGAATCATGAAATTTGGCCAGAAGCAATAACAAGTTGCACAAGTAAAGGAAAAAATCCGAAAACCGATCTCGTGTTGTTATATCACTGAATATTAGTACTGAGGTATACAATGATAAGCCTAAAAAAAATTAGTAAGAGTGAAAGTTTATTCCAGACTGACGTTATATAAACACCTACCTACCTTATTTATTCTAACTTATAAGTATCCCGTGCTCGGGGTGTAACCAAATTTTCATCATTTTTGCGATAGCACGCACCGTTTTCGAGATATAGTAGGAGCCCCGCGAAGCGGGGCGCCGGCCATCTTTGTGCGACGGATGAGCACACAAGTCAACAAAAAATAAAATATATATAATATAGTCGAAGCTCCATGCAAATTCCATTCATTCTAGAGCTTACATGGTAAGATAAGGCGCTCCTTAAAAAGTTTAAAATAAGAAAATTAAAATGATAATTTCAAGTTACAAGGCTTACTGCAACAGTAAATTAAAAAAAAATGTGTTTGTTCTATAACTTAGTATAAAACTTTTATTTATCTGTCAAGGTTCTTACAATTTTATACAAGTTACTTACAGTTAGTAAGATAGGGCGCTCTTTGAAAATATTTAAAATAAAAAACAAAATTAAAAATTTTGAAAAAACCCACGACGATAACATCTATACAAAATAAGAAACGTAACATATAAAAAGGTTTAAATAACTTCATTTTAAATCCCCGACGAAAAGATAATAAGTAGCGTAAAAACAATCCCAAGAAAATTCGTCGGGGGATGCCAATATCATTACTGTTTCTAGTATTAAATATATATTGTAAACTAAATATTGTTAATAGTTAGGGCAGGTATCAAATACATAAAACTGCAATACTTTCGTTAATTTCAAGTCAGGGTATGGCAGCCCCCGACGGATTTTCTTGGGATTGTTTTTACGCTACTTATTATCTTTTCGTCGGGGATTTAAAATGAAGTTATTTAAACCTTTTTATATGTTACGTTTCTTATTTTGTATAGATGTTATCGTCGTGGGTTTTTTCAAAATTTTTAATTTTGTTTTTTTTCGCAGTGCTCTTGTCTGCTGATGGTTACTTCCTTGTAGGGACGGATTAAGAATGCATAATGTCACTACCCCATCTCAACCCGTGGGTGTCGTAATTGGCGACTAAGAAAGTAACCAGCAAAACGTATATCGATGGAATTAGTAAAAAACATTCAAATATACACTTCTATATATTTTTTTATAAACATACGTAGTATTGAGTAGAATTATATGAGGTCAGCGGCCGTTTTCTCGTCCATTCCTAGTCCATATCAATCCGAGTTTATTCAAGTGAAGATTTGAAAGCCACAATAGCTGGCGAACAGCCAAGTATCAAATAAATTCGTTTAGAGCGGCTATTCCATAATTGTTGAGATGCAATCGCTCGGCTAAATTTATAGACGATTTCGCAAAAAACCCGAGGAATTTGTGGGTTTTTTTGGCTCATTTATTTTGTGGATGAATTGACGTTGATCGGTCAACGTCCTCGAACTTTGAATATATTTATTGATATACGCGTTCAGTTAGTATCAAGTCTTGGAGGAGACTAACTGAGTATGAAGGATGTATAATAAATCAATAAAAAAAAAATTCATAAATAAGGTATTTACAAATATTATATAGCTTAAAGATATCTTAGTAGGGTATACATTCTTTTTGGGTGCTAAAATAGTAAAACTAGGTAGTAAAATCTGTGCTACAGGCGATTACAGCGCAAGTAGCTATCCATATCTATTTACTCATACATGAGTTTAGGTAAAATATAAATATAACTCAAGAAAGAACTGCGTTTACTAAACATGGCGCTTACACTACTATTAGTCAGCTGCAATAAAGAAATATAGGGTAGAATGTGATATGTACGAAGAAGTTATTGAGTAGTTTAATAGTACTGTTTTGTATTTACTTGTAAGTAGTTTAGAGAACTTATCGGGTGATTTATGTGCTCTGGCAATACCATGTCTCAGACTGCCAACGAAATAATTTAAAAAAAGTCAGTCAAAGCTCTAAAATCTATAGAAGCATAAAGCTATCCATAATCGTAGCATTTATCGTAGGTCGAAGCGTTTACCGTAGACCCAACCGTAGACCTTTTGCTACGCAGAGAATTTTCAACCCATTTAATTTACTTAACTGTTTTCCTATTTACGGCTGATTGATTTCGTTCCCAAAAGACGTGTTCTATGTATTTTGTAGCAATTTATAAACAGTGAAGGCGATTTGTAATTAATGTTCTAATAGCGAATCAATGATATCGAAACTTCAGCCGGCTGATCGTCAAACGAGGCTACACTAAATTAACTAGGAATAGTTTGAAGGTACCAAATTGTGTTAAGTGACATGAACAATGGCTACATATAAGTTAATGTTTGTTTAATGAGTATACTGTAGCTAAAAATTTACAAAATGTCTTCCTAAAGAGAGGCAAGGCACAGTGGGTAACAACCGCTCAAACTTAGCCAATAAAAGAATAAGCCAGAATTTTTTTTAGCGTTAGATAGCCAATTTGTCGAGAATAAAAAAAAATTAACATCACAGTATGACCAATAGGAGCTGAGCAGTGGAAGCCCCACACGCTTTCTGGTTGTAATATAAAAACAAACTTTGTCTACTTTAATATTTTGTTTTGTATCTATGAAGCAAAAGAGGAAGACATCGCGCATCGTCGAGTACGTGATTCAGATTCAGATTAATTTATTGTCGTGAGCCAGAAGTTACGGTATAAGGCGCGTGTGCACTTATTTAAGTTGCGTCGAAACGTATATTTTCAAGGCGTTTGTGGTGCGAGTTTCCAACTGCTACCTGCAAGTCGTCGTGAATGAAAACTTCTGGCCCCAAAATGTAGTATTCCGTCGCTTCCTCGGATAAATGACACAAAAACGCACTGCGATATAGTGTTAAGGAGGTGTTACTAAGATAGTTTTATATACAAACCATATTCAGTTATTAGCAATATGCTTAAACATTAATGTGTCAATGGTTGAATAAATCTATTTTTCTGTAAACCTTCTTAAAAAGTAAGAAATAAAAAATATGATAAGTAATTCATGTATGAAAATTGGCAATCCCAGAGATAAAAAAGCATAATTTGCAGAATAGTTAGCGGTAGCTTACGTCATAAGCTGTATACTGTTTACTAAGTACGGACCAATATATAATATTAAATAAGTAGTGACGGAAATTAGGTGAGGCCTATGTTCAGCATGTGGACGTCATTGGGCTGATGTGATGATGATGATGATGATTATGGCTTTTTTATAGAAACTTTTGTTTTGACTGGCCTGTTGGTCTAGTGGTTAGTGACCTTGACTGCTAAGCCAGAGGACGTGGGTTCGATCCCCACCCAGGACAAATCTTTGTGTGATGAGCATAAAGGTTTGTTCTGTGACTGGGTGTAATTTATCTATAATATGTATGTATTTAAAAAAATGTATTTAAGTAATATATCAGTTGTTTAGTACTCATAACACAAGCAAATATAATTGCTTACTTCTGGACTAGATGGCGCTGTGTGAATGTGGTAGAATATTATTATAAACTCAGCATAGTGACTTCTCTCTCTTCTCGCTTGATGGAAAGCCAAAATAGGTTTGATTTTTGTTATATCCATAAATAATTTGTTCGTTAGGTTTCCCAAGTCACAGAGCTTGTTACCTAATGCAGCTATCATCTGCAGCTATATCTATATTCAGATTAAAAAAAACTTTGAAGTAAAAGCTCTTAATCAACATGTAATTTCTTGACGAAACATCCATTTGAAAATTAGTTCGCAAAAAACGGCTACTTAAGACGCCCGTGGTCGCTTAGCAATCGCATTGCAATCCTAGTAATGCATCCGTTCGTGGACTTGCCAGAGACTTTCCCAGGGAGAATTTACTTTTATACATTGGCAAGTAACCCAGAAGGTTAAAGGGGAACGGTAAATGAAATGTGTTCTTGTAAGTTAACAGCGAAGTATTGGAGGAAAGACATAACATAGCTTAGCATCACGGCCATTTTCCTGAAGGAGTAGGCAGAGGTGAATCATACCCACATTTCGCCAGCTATGTTTGGTCCCATGAAATAGGGGGCGAACCTTAATAGTCGTCAACTGAGAACAATTGTTTTCTAAACTCCGGAAAAATCTTAATAATTCATGCTCATGCATACCAGACTCGGGAATTAAACCAGAGCCCTCGTGGTCAGTAGTCGTATACACTTCCTCTGTGTTACCAAGTCAGAGGAGGAAAGACAGTAGTTATTATTAATGTCAATATAAAATTGAATTAATTTTACTGCCACTACGGTATGCATAGGTAATTAAAACTCGTGTTAAAATTAAATATTTTAAAATACATTATATAGACTAACATTTCTGTAATTTTTTCAGAGTGCAAACACGAAGTGACGCAACGCTGGAGATTTAAAGTGATGCTGATGGAAATCCTCGGCGGCATTATTAAATTTAGTTTAAAGTGAGTCGCTGGGATGGTTTCAACGTTTCTAGATATTCTTATTACAAACAGCATTCGTTTTCACATTTTATGATAGGTAGTGCAGTTAGCAGTTTAGGATTTTCACACTCACGTCATTTTCATTAGCAACCCATTAAGTCCCACTGCTGGGCTCGAGTCTCCTCTCTTTAGGCTTTGGAAAAATATGTTGATTACTTTTATTGACATTAACACACAAACAATTTCGGAAGCTAAAGACAAAGTGCCCATAAGATCTTCTTTTTATTATTTTCTAGGATTCAGTTTGTATGTACTATTTCTGTGTATTTGGTGTGCAAATAAAGTGTAGTATTTATCTGCTTGTATAGTGTAAGTTACGATGGACCGAGGACATGTTGTTGTACTGTAAATCTAATACACTTGGCACCCAGAGCAATTTCCTCTAGTATTTATCTAGAATTATTCTTTTCTCCTGATTTTTAATTACTTCATTTCTCACCAACGCTAGATAAGTTGGCGAGACAAGCGTGTACATGTCATTGAAGGCCGTCAGGCGTCGTCATCACACTGCCAGGCACGGGTCTCCGCCAAAGATTGTGCAAGGGAATTCGATATCTCGACGGATAGTGTCTTTAAATGGCTTGACATAACAGTTCTTACTTTCAGATGGTAATGAAAACTAGATATTTATCTTGGTAGATCTTTTGATGTGTGGTACCGTCAGCAACAGTATAACTGAACGTAGATTATTATTATTATTATTATATCCAAATTTTAATTGAATTATTCTGTCACTAGTCTTGTTAAGTAATTTATGTATGTTACGATATACTATATATCCCTTTAGAAATAATAGATATGTTCAGTTACTTTTATTGCTGACTGTACATACATTATAGGCTATTATAGGTGTGCTTCGTTAAGACTTTTATACACAAAATTGAGTTTGCAATGTTAATGCATATAGAGGCACGGTTAATTTCTTTAATATTAACGTGATAAAGTAATAATAATATAAAAGTTAAACAAAAAACTTTCAAATTACAATTATAACTTAAATGCGATGAATTTTAATTCCTACGCTACTTTCTATTCTCTTACTACGCTTATTTAGACGAGTCATATTAAAATCTAGTTAGTAACAGACTTAATAAAACGGAAATTAAATAAACCGAAGCGCCTTTCATTTCAAATTGATTAATTTTGAATAACAGCAGTTCTCTTCTCCATTCATTTGGCTCTAGCACCAGTCTAGGTTAAGCAATTTCCGAATTAAATGTGCCGGAAAATTTCGCAGGGGGATTTAAATTCCACAATACCAACTGTTCTTGGCCTTTTTTTGTTACTGTGCCAGAATTTGTTTGAAGAGGTAAACTTACAAAGTGTTTTTTTAACCTACATTGTTTTACCGTTGGGGAAAGTCATCTGTAGTATTCCATCATTAAGTTCGATTACTTCTCCTGAATAATTTTTAAATTTTGTGGCATTGCAAATTTTCTTCAGCAAGTTCAGTCGGTAGATGGGTGCAATATGGTCGTCACCTCGCCATGCGCCACTAACATCACTGTGACAGGTATCGTGAATTTGAAAATGTATTTCGAGTGTGTATTTTGTGTTCGATAATACTATATTTATCATCATTATAACCATAAAAGCCGACTGGGACACGCTGGAACGGGTCTCCTCCATAGATTGCAGAGGGAATTTAGCCTAATATACCAAGCTGGCCAGACGGGATGGTATACAGTTTTGTTTCGAATTATCCTTTTCTCGCAGCGCTTTTGTCTGTTTAAGGTTTTTCCCTTAGTCGCCTTTTCGACACCAACGGCTTGAAATGGGGTAGTGACATAATGACTATAGTAATATATTTATATTTTGTCTAAAAAGAAAATTAATTTTATTCTTAATTTAAACTCGGTTTATGGACAAAAATTACTTTACTGTACTGTAATTCCGACAGATACTGAATAAAATTAGAAATATTCTAAATGAGCTAAATACATATTCCAAAGCATTCAGAATATAGTATAGTCTGCAATAATTACGCTATTACAACAAAGTTCGAATAAAATCTTCTATTTGTTCATACAATATAGACATATTGATATAATGTTGTGAAAGTTGTTGAATTAATTACGAACGAAGGATCGTGATTACTATTCTGGAACATTCCTAGGATAACATATTACTAGTCTGTGTATTCAGTATCTTATGTCATTATTCTCGCAATTATTTAATTATTTATTCCACTTAAAATAAAATAATGACTACTATGGCTTGTGTAAGAAGTTTTCAATTTTCAAGTCAATGCTTTTATTTTTACATTATTTATTGAGATCATGTTGAAAGAAACATTTTATTGAAGTGGCTAATTTTATATACTTAGAGTATATAAAATTAGCCACTTCAAGGCGCTTATTAAAAGACACGACAATAAATGTATCATAGAGCTGCTTCAATTCAGTAGGTACAAAACCTCGGTGGTCATGAGAATCCTCATCGGCTACTGTAAACTAAACAACCTTATATTTAAACTCAAACTGAGCCGGTCCAAAACGTGCAGATTCCGCCAAAAGTCAGAGGAGAATACCATGCATGTCCTCTGCCACTCATAATAGGAGAAGTATAATAGAATACCTAAATATTTCTCATAAGCGCTGATTTAGTTGTAAACTTATATAAGGAGTCCTTGGCTTAGAGTTTATGAAGTTTCTAACCTATTTGATACCTAAGCTAAAAATAGACGAGTGACGCACGTGTTCACTAGGAACGATAATTAAATTCTCTTAACATAGTCAGCTCGTTCAATTTGAATTATTATACGGCTGGGTGCCCGTATTAGGCCCAAGATCTACTTTTAGTGATCACATTCTGGGATCCACCACTAACATAGTCATAGGTCTAAATTAAATATAAAAATCCTCAAAAGTTTGATTTCAATGTAAATCTTATTCTTTATATTACACATCAAAATACAGTCACTGCTAGGCTAATTCGTAGCACCAGAATATTGCACCGTGTCACTTGAAAACGTACAGCCTCCTAAAAAGCATATCACTCTGTAAAACGAATAACAGTGATGATTCGGGGCTTACACAGTAAGCGACTTTCCTTTTTATTCTAATAAGTTCTAAAATAAAATAAGAAAAAATTGCTTGCAACAAAAAAGTACTTGTATCCATTTGAAATGCAGGTGTAGATGCTAATCCAGTACATTGACTATGTATGCTCCAAATGTTACACACAACACAAAAAACGTTTTCAGCCAGACTTTCAGTATTAATCCAGTGCTGTATAAAATATTTCATATCACACAGCTTGGGGCTCACAATATTCACCGATGCAGGTGTTTGTCGACACTGACAATCCAATTCTATTCGAACCTTCCCATGAGAGTCTCAGGTTAAAGCTACAGTGAATATTTATATGTTAAAATTCAGAAAATGTTATATGCTGTGTAGGTAGGTTTTTACGGGACTAGTTCATTACAACTCATACATTAATTGAGATACAGGATAACGCATGCCTTTCTGTCCTCTCGCAATAACTATTACAGAAAATTGTTATTTTACTTAATATAATATTGTAAAGTTGATTGTTAGAAGACAAATAAATAAAGATTATTATTAATGTCCCACTGCTGAGCACAGGTTTCCTCCAAATAATGTGGAAGGAATTAAGCCTACTATACCACGCTGGCTAGACGGGTTGGTACTTTTGGTTTGTTTCGAATTTTCCTTTTCTTGCAGTGCTCCTGTCTGCATAAGGTTACTCCCTTAGTCGCCTTTTACAACACCCACGGGTTGAGATGGAGTAGTGACGTTATGTATTCCTAATCCGTCACTACATGGACTGTCGGCCTCATATTAACCTAATATATCTGAACAGCTTTTGCCCGCAGCTTCGCTCGCGTGGATATAGTTTTATAGTTAGACGCAATTGGCAGGGCAGAGCTGTTCACAGCACTTCTTTGTAAACGATTTTTTTTGTTTTTTTTTTATCTGGGGCAGCTAAAACAATTAATGAAGATGGTGTACTTACTCGGCAAGCAACATATAATTGACCGTGCGAGAAACAATTCTTAAGTCCACACCAGCGTATTTTAAAGTTTGCTAGCTTTTTTTATTTTGATGGTAGTACCCCAAAACAAATTAAAAAATTTCAAATCTATAAGTTAAAAAACAAAGAAGTTTCATATAATCGTTTTTATCCCTTTTCACCCCCTTAGGGTTTGAATTTAAAAAACATTCTTAGTACACCTCTAGACATTAGGACAAACACATCCTCCAAATTTCAAGTCGCTACGACCAGCAGTTTAGGCTGTGCGTTGTCTGTCAGTCAGTCAGTCAGGACAAAGCCTTTTATAATATGTATGGATGACATGCTTTCAATTATTTTGGTGTGATCAAACGTAGATGGTTATGTATTGCCAATAACAACTTTGTCGTGTTTTCACCACTGTCCAACGAATTATTCATTCCTGTCACGTAACAAAGATTGTGTGATTCATTAATGATTGATTCTATTGTGGGCGTACTTGTCAGTGTTTGATGAATCGCCTAGAATACTGAGGTTATTTTCTTCTACACAGTGTGAATATGAATAACATTTGAATAAAAGATCAATTAGACGACGTTGATCTGGCAAAGTTCGTCGTGTTTTGTATATGATTTGCTTTTGTTTTAAAAAGAAATATCTGTGTGTGTAGTGTGTTATGTGTAATCAAGTGACTTACCATCTGCTAACGGTGAAGGAAAACATCGTAAGGAAACCCACATACCCTAGAAGAAATTCTATGAGTATGTCTGATCCATCAACCCGCATTAGGCCCGCGTGAGTGGATTATGGCCTAAACCCTCTCAGCTCTTTAGTTAGAGGAGAGGAGACCCGAGCCCAGCAGTGGGACTTAATGGGTTGCTGATGAACTAAAACAGAAAACTGAGACTATTTTTACGCTTTCCGTGTGACGTCAGCATTACTCAACCCAAAGAAAGGTGCTAAACTTCTGAGACTCCGTAATTAAAAGTAAATAAATTTGTTTCACTCGTTTAAATTATTTGTACATGTATTTTCTTTTGAGCGAGTATTTCTTCAAAAGGCGCCTTGTTTATTAACAAGTTTGGTAAAAATATCTAATTTTTATATTTAGTAATTTTATTTTCTGAGTGTAATATTTTTTTATATTTTAGAGAAGTTGAGCTAAGGTAGGATGTCGTATCATCGTGCCTGCGGCCTATCCCACCAAGCGATGAGTTGGCCCACAGAGTGGTTGTAGTGGGATTATCTTCTGCCATCTCCGAGTCAGTTAGCTTCACCACACATTGCATTTACTTTCACATAAATAAATTCATCGTTAAAAAAATCTGAAGAGTTTATTTGATTGAGCTCTAGGGTCTCAGGAACTGCAGTTGCTGATCTGATTTGAAAAAATATTTTTGTGTTAGATAGCCTATTTATCGAAAAAAATTTGAGGCTATATAACATCATGCTACGGCCAACAGGAGCTGAGCAGTGGCCAAAGAAAGAACAACGAAAGCAAAGCTCCGCGCGACATCTAGCTCCATTGTATATCTAAAGTGATTACATACCCTCAATGTTTCTACTCTCTCCAAATATTCAAAGATATGATTTTTTTGTCCACAACATGTTTTAATCTCCTTCAATTGCATCTGGGAATGGAATATAGAGCCTTCCATTAAAGAGATATTCTGGGACGTTTCAGTCTAGACCGGAATTGTTTGCGTGGGTGGATAAAAGTAATTGTGGGACACAATTGCATGTGTCGCGAGATCTCTGTTCAATGGATCCCAAAGGGTTTCTGTACACTTGTTTGAAGTTAGTTTTATCTTTAGGGTTTATTTAAAAAGTATTATTTCCATTTAGTCGTGGTTTCCGATTTGTATTATTTTACCCCTGCGATATTGTATACAAAGTTCTGTGTTTTTTGCGGAATATTTGAATATTATTTAGAGTGACTATGGGCCTAACAATGTTGTTACACATTTTTGTTAGTCGACCTTTATTGCGGCTCTTTATTTGGCCACTGCTCAGCTCCTATTGGCCGTAGCGTGATGTTATATAGCCTAATTACCTTCATCGATAAATGGGCTCAAACACTATAATATTTTTTTAAATCAGTTTAGTAGATCTCGAGATTACCCCCTACAACGTTACAAGATCATAAGTTTTACCTCTTTATAATATTACAGATAGATATATAGTTGTAATAGTAGTACGTAAGGTTTTTGTTCATTACGTATGTATTTCTAGTATTCATACTTTATGGATTTTGACCGTTGAACAACAACTAGATTGCTCAAAAAACATTCGGCCAATTCTCCTCCTAAATGCTCCTAAATTTATTTTTACCGAACAGAGAAAAGGCAGAGCTGTTTACGCCAAAGTCATTATTTTCATTGAAATATAACAGAAACGAAATCTACTCTATTACATTGTTGATTTTTCAATTCAACTCCTGTATTACACAAATTTAGCTTATTTATATAATATTTAATAAAATTTATTTATTTATCGCTTGCGATTTTTGAATTGCCACATCTTATCTTACTAATATTATAAATGCGAAAGTTAGGACGGTTTGATGGATGCATATTTATGAAGAATGAAAAGATGTGTATGAAATTTGGCATACCCTTGCATGGTCAATTATGGAAATAATGTCTACTAATATTATTATTTTACTGCCTCTGGTGCAGTGGGAGTGTTTATGACTGCTGGACAAAAGTGGGAGTGTGTTTGATTTCCGGGTCTAGAAAGAATTATAATGGCTTTTTTCTGATAAAAAAAAAATTCAGCATCTGCGCGAAATCTGGAAATGGGCCCGATTGGATGACAATAGGTTCGCCCTCTATCGCATGAGACCTAGCATTGCTTGCGAAATATAGGTCTGTTACTGGTCTGGATTGGCTACTTTTTATCGATACATCAAGCAGGCGAAGCCGCGGGCGAGAGCTAGTAATTTGATATGTTATCAAATCTACTAGGTACTAACTTAATTATATTTCTCGTAATTAAATTTCAACGTTGGAATTATATACTAAATGATGATAATATTCTTCCTTTGAAACTGAGCCTTACTCATAATGATACAATCAAAATTTTTCTTAATTAATTACGAAGTAACTTTTTAATTTATGAGGCAAATTGATTTAATATTCGTCAAGGTGATTAATAAGTTTGTATAAGTCTAGAGATATTTCGCAGTAAGTGCTAGTCTTTTTATAAATATTCTTATAAGGAGATAAGTCGCGAATGTTGAATGTTACGATAAGCTGTAATATCGCTATCAAATGTTTGAAAATTTAAATATAACTAATTTCAAACTTAAAACTGACTAAATTGGATGTCGAAATTCTGAGTAAGAACTCAGTTAGATTTTGGGTAAATTTTGAACATAATAAAATTAAATGAACCCTTGAAAAAAATTAGTATAATTTTTTTTTTGTATCGCCGTGGTGTGTTTCAGGGATTCTATGCCCACAGGATACAAAAATTTGTGTGATTTAAAGATTATTTTTCGAGCTTGGGTGTAGGTTGTGTCTATTAACGTCGTTAAATCATGATACAAGACTTGATTCCTAGAATTACTGTTTTCTTTACCGCTTAGTCGAAAGAGATACGATGCCCAAAGATAAGAATAACAGAGTGATGTTTTAAAATATTGAGTTAAGTTGTTATCGCTTCGATTACTACTGTCTTTGTAGTTTATTGCTACTGCTAAAGTTTGGGTTTCGTTCAGCTATTTAAAAGGTTTTTTTTTCTTCTTTTTTACAGCCCCCGCACTAGGGAACAACTCAGTGTCGCGGGGGACTTTACAAACATACAATTATAAATAACGGACACAAGGTACACCCAGACTCGAAACAAATATCTATCCGTCACACAAATATTTGTCCCGTGTGGGAATCGAACCCACGTCACTAGGTGTGATGTAGTCACGGTGATAGTCATTTTGTCTCATTCATTCATCATTTTGTCCGTAACATAATTATTGAACTATAGCAAAGAAACTTCAGAGGAAGAGCATAAAAATAATAATGAGTGAAAAATGCTATCCGCTACGCTTCGCACTAGGTATGTGCCAGCCCTTAGACGCAGCTTAAAAAATATTCACATATTTTACTAAAATCGGGTAAAATATCACCATGTTTCTAGTAGCTTAAAAAAACTATAACCAAAATGACATCAGCCTCATAATAATCTTTATAAACATAGTGTTAAAATTTTGAAAAGATTTACAAATTTTAAAATATAAAATGCCAAAGACCTACAGCACAATATAAAATGGATGTTTTTGTCCGTTCACTTATAATATGATACATATATCATGTATTAGGTACATTATATTCATGAATGAGCCCGGTTAGTCCATGAATATAAATGAGATTAAAAAAGTTTTCATATAACAATAACTGTGTATAACTACGCACATATATTAAATTTTGCTATTAATGTTAGCTTGTACGGGTATAAAAGGGGTGAGGAAAAGAGAAATTAATATTAAATTTGATTAGACACCACACCACACCTGCTCGAGTGTTTGATTAGGCAGGAAATAAATTAACAAGCAAGCTTGTTCTTCAGGTTTAAACTGTAATATATTTTGCCTCGGTGGCACAGTGGGAGAATGTAGGACTGTTAAGCAAGAGGTTCCAAGTTTAATTCCCGGGTCGAGCGAAAATTGGAAATTCTTAGTATATTTTCGGGGTTTGTACGTTTAGTGACGGATAAGAATACTAATTGTCACTACCTCATCTCAAGCTGTGGGTGTCGTAAAAGGCGACTAATGGAGAAACCTTAAACAGACAAGAAAACTGCGAGAAAAGAAAAATTCGAAACAAAACCCTATACTGCTTACAGAAAACAAGGTATTTAAGTAGTATATTACACAAGAAAAATAATTGCTTAATTTGGGACTAGATGGCGCTGTGTGAATGTGGTTAAATATTATATATATATTTAAACTCAATTAACGTAAGTTGATTTAGAACTATAATAGCTGGCTGCATACTGCAAATAAATGTTTTGTGGTCTCTCAGTAAGCGGATTAGTGACGTTTTTATTGTGACTAGCTGTTGTCTATGGAATTCGATTCCCGTGACCAAATATACCACCTTATGCTGAAGAGATATCTGAAATGTATTAATATAACTATTATAAGCTGACAGTAATATAGGTGAAGAAAGTTTTAAGATTAAATTGCCTTAAAAATATTGATGTAAAAAGTCCGTTATTTTTTGGACCATGGAAGGTATTTCGTGGTCTTAGCCTAACTGCCCGAGGCCAATGTTTGTACAATTTTCCCTTTTTATATTTAACGCAAATAAGAATATACTGCAAATTGTATATACTCCTTTATACCATCAAAGTTTCTTTCTCATGCATGTATAATTGAAGACAAACTTCCTGGTTTGTGTTCCGGGAATATAAATGAATCAGTACCTTTATGATTTTGTTAGAAATCTTGAGAGTATGAAATCTAAAGTGGATTTCACCATAATTTTACGATTATAAATAAATATTTAAAAATATCGTTGATTGTCTCCATAGCGTAGCGGAGTGTAGGTATACGGTTAGGGTTTCTGAGGTTTTGGGTTCGATTCCTGAGTCGGAACAAATATTTATATCATCTGCGAATTACTGTTGTCTGCATAAGGTTACTCCCTTAGTCGTCTTTTACGAAACCCACGGGTTGAGATGTGTAGTGACATTCTGTATTCTTAGTCCGTCATTACACAGATTGTCCGGGCTATATCACTTATGCATATATATTACACACTCCGCTGTTGTGCCAATGAAAGTCAAATAAATAAATATACGAGTATAGCGATATATAAACTCAACTTGTAAGTAATAAAATAATCAAGAAGTATCAAAAAACAGTTCACATGTTTTCGAAAAAATCACTTACAATAGAATTTTCAAATATGGTATCCACCAGTGCTTTATCCAAATCGAATTGCAAATGAAATATTTTTTAAAATATCAAGAATGTAAATCCGCGCTTTCTTTGGCTGCAGTCCAGTCGCAAGGAGTTCTTCACTAAAGTAAATTCAATTAAGAAACTGTATCAAGTGAGAAGGCTTCCTGGGTGTTTTGTTGCTAGCGCAGTGATTCTGCACTTTTTGCACAAGTACAGTACAAGTTGCTCTAATAAAGGAAATCTATAAAAAGTTTGAAGAAAATTTCTAGAGCTGGTGCAAGTCAGTTCATGTTATTTGTGCTTTCTCGTAGTTCCATTCGAGTCTGTCTGCAAGTTTTTGCTTCTTTGTTAAGAAGATAGCCTTGTATTAAAATTCAAAATGTCATAAAAAGATGGTGGTCTAAAAATACGGTTCGAATTCATGGTACATTGGTACAGCCGGCTCCATATTGGTGGATTTCACTTATTAATCTATTATCTGTTGCCTGAGGCTATGTTCCCGTGAGTCTTTGTTTACCTACTACTCATAGCGTCATAGCGTGATAATACTATCACGCTATAACGAATAGAAGCTGAGTTGTAGCTAAACAAAAACATATAGCATCGCATGTTACGATAAATGTGTTATTCCACACTAAAACATTTTCAATTCGATATAGTTTCTGAGATTATGACTACCTATACTTTATTAAAATGGAAGTCTTTACCCTAAATCGTAGTTCATTTTTAACATATTAATGGAATACGGTCTTCATACATCTATTGCCAAAGTATGCAATATGTGGTACGGTCGTAAGTCAAGTTTGCCATTACGTGGGACACTAACTACCTTAGCGGCACCCGATAGATATTGGCACATGGCATGCATCCCGACATTCGCATGTGGGTTGATGAAAATAAATTAGTTAGATATTTAATAAAAACTGTACACGTGAAAAAACAGTCGAAAAGTTTTACATAAAAACTATACTTGGCAATTTTGGAACTTAGAATAATCATTAGAAAGCTGAAATTCCTCGACCGAAAAATCTTATTTTAGGCCTGTTTTACACTGACAGTGCGATTTCTACGTCTTAATCACCGCTATTCTATTTCATGCCAGTGCTAGGTACTGGTCTCTTAGACTGTTTATAATACTATTTAATTGGCCTGTTGGTTAGTGACCCTGACTGCTAAGCCGGAGGTCGGTTCGATCCCCACCCAAAATCTTTATGTGATGAGCATGAAAGTTCGCTCTGTGTGGTGTAACATGTTTTATTTACAAAAAAAAAATTAAGTAGTATATCAATTGTTTAGTACACATAACACACTACACAACATTATTTTTTTTGAGTTCTCATTACTTTCTGGAGATATAAAGAAGAGTATTATTCCGTAACACTTACTTATATATTTACGTAACGATATTTTTTTGCACATAATATATATAACATCGACAAATTGCTCCATTAGCACACAGCTATTATATTACAACTGCCTTATATATTTCTTCAATACATAAACATAATTACACTTCATGGTCAATATCTTACGAAATTAGCTAACCCACAAAAATAATAAATCCTACGGAAATACAGATGTCTATTTATTCACGGAACTAAACACAAGATAACAAGGAGGCATTTCTTCTTTGAGTATATCGCATTTGTTTTTCTAAATAGCCCGAAACTCCGCCTGTTTGAAGTTCTAGTTTTTTCCATCAAAAACTTTGAAGTCATTATCTTGAAAGCAAGTTCCCCTATTGTTAAAAGGTCATTGTCATGCCTACATTGTGGGTATTTTCCTCTTATGTTCGTAGTTCAACGTTTACTTACTTTTCTATCTTATTTTAGTGAGGAGGGAAAGCTTCAAAGTTATTCGACACCCGAGAGCGATGAAGGGTGTCTTCAACACGTTTACGGAAACTTTGTGACCGCTCTACGGTTACTTGGCAAAAATTACCAATGTATTAAAGAGGTTGAAATACTCGAGAAAATGTTATACAAATTTTGGAGTTTTGTGGTATCGTTATCTTTTATGATACTTCTGTAATTTTTATAATGGTTATGTAAATTCTAGCTTCTATATGGCATTGCTCACATGCTTCACAGGAACACATTTGGTAATGTGTTTTTATGGAGCGCGTGGGAGATGAAAAGTATCCCGAGTAGTATCCAAGACAAATGTAGCCCATAATTCTAAATACGTGGCTATTGTGTGAATGTAGTAAAGGGAATTAAAACACTTATCCATTCAAATGGAATGACCATTTAATTTAATTTCTAAAGTTTGCTAGGTTAATGTAAGTTATAAAGTATCTCTAAAAAGTAATCTAATAAAAACACTAAAATTTTTTGTCAAAAATTTTTCTGCAAACAGCGAACTGGTTCGCTGTTCGTTAGATTACACATTTGTAATATATTATGATGCCGTCATGTTATAAATTTGCAATTGCAATTGTTATGTAAAGCTTTATGTGTCTTTAAGGACTTATTTATAACGTTAGTGTAGGCAAAAATATAAATGGAATTTACTTTTAGTTAAAGAACATAAAGGTTGATTACTTCTTGAAACTAACCTTAGTTTAATCAACCTTTATGTTGTTTAACTTTGACATGATAATACGTTATTTAAGATACAATTCTTAAATTAAAACTCAATTAACTGAAGCCTTAGAATATATAAATTCATTTAAAGTCAGTTTCTGAACAGATAATTGAAATATGATTCAATTTGATAACAGAATTAAATATCTATACAATATTCTAACAATATAACTTTTGAAATATTACAAATAAGTTTAACGCTAGAAACAAATTAGAAACAGTACTATCAATCATGTAAAATCGGTACTGACAAAGTTATAGATTCAAAGTTCGGCATTATCTGGATATTTTACACCAGGCTAGATGGAGTAACCATTTTCGCAGGGTGGCTGGCTAGCGCTGGATGAGAGTAACCAGAAACCGTGCCAAGTGCCATGCAATTGGAGAGGCCTACGTCCAACAGTATATTTCTGTTATTTTGGTAAACATTAATCCTAAACATTATACTGGTAAGACAACATGATATCATTTTACCACTATACGCCCTATCAAAACAGAAAAAAAATCATCTTCTTAGAGATCTAGGAGAAATTAAATAAATTTACAAAAAAACATTATTTTCAATCAATCAATCAATCATCTTTATTTGCGAATATGGGTACAATAGTGATCTTACAAATATATGGTTTCCTCCATACTCCACCAAATAGGCATGCAAACATTTTTGGATACAATTATAGAATATAAATAATTTAATTAAAAACAATGGAACAAACTTGGGTATATTTATGGTCCCTTCTTTGTCATATATTAATATTGATTGGCATGTCAGATATTCCAAGCTATATAATTTCATTTCATTTTATCAGTCATATATTCATTAACAGAGTAGTAACATCTTGACGTTAGAAAAGTGAATAACAGTTTTTATATATTTGTAAGTTCTCTGCATTACGTATGGTGTTTGGTAAATTATTATATATTTTAGGGGCCATACCCATCACGCTTTTCCCAAACAATGATGTTGTGTGTGGTGTAACGCGAATATCATTTGCTCGCCTTCTAGAACCAAGAGTCTCAAATAGGCTGAAGTTACTTTTGACGAACACTGCCATCTCGTAAATGTACATTGATGACCTTTAACTGTTTAAAAAATGGCTTACAGCTGTCAGTTGACTCATTTTTTTTTTTTTAGTTTTGTAAATTTATTGAATTTCTCCGTCGTATGGTATATTTATTTGGCGGAAATTAGGTGAGGCCTATGTTCATTGTTCAGGCGTGGACGTGATTGTGATGATGACATATTTTATTTATAGGTATATGTTTAGGCAGCATTTTCATCTATGTATCTATCTATAGATCAAAACATACATATCTTTTCTTTTTAAATGTATGCGAATAGTGCCTTTGATTTGTAGCACTTACTACAGCATAATGATCAACTTTGCTTAAACACACATTGAGAATTTTTTTTGTAGTCGGTATTCCTAAACTTTATTAAGCATAAGTAACGTTTCTCACTGTGACTGTTTGGATATATATTATAACATCGTTGTAATTATGAATGTTTCTGTTAAAGTATTATATTGACGACAATTTCCTATTGGGCCTTTTTCATTTCCATTATTGATTGGACTGCGGCTGCGTTAGTAAACAACTTTTCTCCATCCAGTATTAGTCCAATCGCTATACATTACAAAAATAACAATGTAAATGTCATCAACCTCCTTTGTTTATGTTTATTTACCGCTTTGAATATAAGAACCATAAATAAAATGTGAAGTGTGATTGGAAAAAGTTGGAGAAACTTCTAACACTGATCGTTGTTCAGTGGCAAACTTCAATCATTTTTTATATTCAGTTAGCGGATATGCCTCTCAAGTTCCAAAAGAACAAATAAAACTGTAGTAAAACAAGTTATTATTTACACAAAAGTTAGTTTCACGATTCCTTTTCGTTATTTAGTGAATGATTTATTGGTTCCGTGTTTAGAATACGGTTATGCTGTAAATTGTTCGAATGGTCCGATCTTGGATGCTCATTTCCGATAGTTTTTTCTCTGTCTAGTTTTAGTTTGTTTTGTTCGTTACATACACTTTGAAGGTTAATAACCTTTCATAAATTTATAATCACGTATAACTTTAACCTGTAAAGAAAGGTTTCTTTTAAAGTACCTAGTTCTTTAATATAACATTTAAAATAAACCTTTATTTTCAAGTCGTTTTATTTCTATATTATAATTTTACTCTACTATATCAACAATAACTTTAGTATTTATTTAAAGTAAGCAGAGAGAGAATTTGTACAACTGCTGTGCCTAAGGTACTGGGCTCGATTTCTAAGTAGGGAAAAATGGAAGGAAATATTTTTTTATATCAAAATCTCTTAATCTCATAATCAAAAAATTAATAGCAATAGTGGTCCACGTGAGTTCAAATCACACTTTACAGATGTTTATTCATTACATAACACAATATACACTGAGTCAGCTTGTGAACACGGCCGGGGTGTAACCTGGTTGAAACGTCAAGCACCATAAGGTATGTAAATACCTAAATCATAATCGCGTGAATTACTGTTTTAAATCAATAAATATTATCATGCAACGCAAAAGTTTAAAAGTAAATATACAATATACACTTTCATAATCATCATCATCATTCAAGCCTATTGCAGTCCACACACATATACATACGTTTTAATGATGAACACAATTTATGAGAGAGAGTTAATTATTTTTGACATCGCTTTTGCTGACCGAGCGAATCAAATTAATTACGAATATTATAATGACAAGGATGTAAGTAATTATGTTAAATAAATAGTGTTTGAGTTGTATTTGTGGTTTACTGCATTAGAGTTTGGATTTAGTTTTATTCATTGTAATTTATTGTTACAAATCAATAAATCAATATTTTACCACATTCACACAGCGCCATCTAGTCCCAAATAAAGCAATTATAATATTTGCTTACTTAAATACATTCTTTTTAATACATACATATTATAAATAAATTACACCCAGACACAGATCATACTCATCAGACAAAGATTTGTCGTGGGTGGGGATCGAACCCACGACCTTCGGCTTAGCAGTCAGTGTCACTAACCACTAGGCCAACAGGCCAGTCGAAATGCAGATTAATAATTGCAATACTAGCATAAAATGGGGTAAAATAAATACTGGCGATATCATATTCAGCGATTCTGTCCGCTCTAAACGAATCGGAGTTAGTTGTTGATATAAATATAATCGATTAGCCGGTTTTGATGTCGCTGTCAAATGTTTGAAACTGACAGCGAACATATTTTTTCCTTACATTTGACAGAGACATCAAAACCGACCAATCGAATGTCGAAATTCAGAGTAAGCCCCCTGCTATCTTTCCGAATTCTGTTTACCTACAACTAGTTTCAAAACAACAGTTTTTAAAGTCAGATTTTAGGGTTCCTTGTTCAAAGTAAGAAATGTGCTATGGGTAACATGTGTAGTAAAACTTTTATTTTTATTTAACAGTGCCTCTACTACTCTCTTTGCCATCACGATTCTTTGTTGAAATAGCGTTTGACGTCACTACCTCGCTACAAAATAAAGTTGAAAGCGTAAACCGTATACGTTCATAGCTGTTCTTTGGAAAAATTGTAAGGAAAAATCAAAGGGATGCGTGATAAAAGGATTGGAAACTAGCAGAGGTTGAAACAGTGAACACGTTGCCATAGCAACAGTTTGCTTTTATTCTAGTTCTAATTTGTACTGCTTTGATGCAAGAAGCTGGTCTGTATTATTAAATTAAATTAAAATTCATTTATTTCAGATATTAGGTTACATTAAACACAAACACAATTAAATTAAATTAGATTAAATTAAATATAACAAAAAAAAAAAACAAAAATATTTTAATTATAATTAAATAAAAATAAGATTAAAATAAATTGAATAATTATAATAGTTAGGCCATTAATTCCGCTTATTTTGGGCTGATGAACTGGATCAACACTACCTATACAAAAAAATTAACCCAGCGTTTAATTGGCCTGCCTCAATGTCCGCGAAAAGAAAAGATTTCGAAAACAATTTGCTAACTTACGAGTATTTATGTATGGGATTCCTTTGCCTTCTTTACATTGATGAAAACAAACTGATAACAACGACACGTGTAGTTATTCACACAAACAATTACTTTATAATTAAATAAGAATTATAACGATCATGACAGTTTTAATTTATATAATTGGGACATTTAGTCGGTCGAGTGGATACAACAAAGATAATACCTTAATTATTGTGATGTTGAAACATTGGCATAAAGCCAGAGGCCCGCTATTTTTGCAGCCGTACTTCAATGTGCCGCTTTTTGGTTATTATTTGTAGTCATTATTGCAGATAGTACTCGTGTTATTTTATATTTTTAACTGTGATGCAAAAGGCTGAAGTAACTATTTATATTTTTTTATTTTATTTAGATAAATACTGTTTCAAACAGCTTTCGAATAAAAAGAGTTAATTTACACCTATGTCCGCGAAATAATCGAAAAAAATAGTAAAGAGAAGACAGATAAATTTAATATTCCTAATTATTATAATGAAAACCATTTTTGTGAGACATTTTTGTTGTATTTTTGGGTTTAAGTAATTTCTTATATTTCTGGGTGGGTTGATTTCCTGTCGATGTTTCATCAAAATAAACTTTTAACTGCCTAATGATCTAATGGATGATGGTGCCGCATAGAGACTTTATAAAACTGCTATGCACGACACTCGACACAATTATGTATTCTTAATCCGTCACTACTCGGAACGAATCAAAGAATACGTCTGCTAATTAAAATTTGCTTACTGCTCAATTGACTTGACTGGCCTTAGGTGGTTTGTGACCCTGACTGCTAAGCCGGAGGTCGTGGGTTCGATCCCCACCCAGGACAAATCTTTGTGTGATGAGCATAAAGGTTTGTTCTGTGTCTGGGTGTAATTCATCTATAATATGTATGTATTTACAAAAAAAAAATGTATTTAAGTAGTATATCAGTTGTTTAGTACCCATAACAGAAGCAAATATAATTGCTTACTTTGGGACTAGATGGCGCTGTGTGAATGTGGTAAAATATTATATTATTATTATATTATACTTAAACTCTAGATGTGGCAAAGATTACGCATATTTTGAAACTTTAAATTAGTATAAAAATCTACTTTAATATTACATTTTCTACTTATTACTTTATTAAACTTTAGCCTTTAGCGAAATTTATAATATTAGGATTTTAAGTAAAAGAACTTAAAGTTTTAATTAAACCTAGAGCTTCTTATTTACCTAAAAATTGGTATACATATTTTATAGATATTCAGTGATAGAGGATTTCTTTATGAATAATAATAATAATTGTTTTAATTTTACCAACAACCAGATTACAGAATGTTAAAAAATATAAAAATAGTAATTGTTTTCTTTGAATGTAAGAGGCTTACCCTCATAGGTAGGTAACCTAATCATCTACACAGGAGATACACAGAAGATAGGTATATAATTTGTATACCATTACATAGCTCCACGCCATTTACAATACATCTTGTGATATTAGGAATTTTATTTTAAAACTGAAGTAATCTGACTGGCCTGTTGGTCTAGTGGTTAGTGACCCTGACTGCTAAGCCGGAGGTCGTGGGTTCGATCCCCACCCAGGACAAATATTTGTGTGATGAGCATAAAGGTTTGTTCTGTGTCTGGGTATAATTTATCTATAATATGTATGTATTTACAAAAAAAAAAATGTATTTAAGTAGTATATCAGTTGTTTAGTACCCATAACACAAGCAAATATAATTGCTTACTTTGGGACTAGATGGCGCTGTGTGAATGTGGTAGAATATTATTATTATTATTATTAATCTAAGTTACTTCTTAGGTTACTTCGAGTTTATAAAAATGGTCAGGGTTTTTTGAAAAATATTACGAAATCGCACGCAAGAGAAAGTCGCAACCACATCTAGTTTTAAATAAAGAAATTATTTGTTGTTTATAAAAAACTTCAAAGTATTGCCAAACAAATGACGTTCGAATAAATTATTACTTTCTTAGAAAAACTAAAATTAAATTGAAAGCTGTTTGTTTTTAATCCGAAATATTATACCGAACATCGTGATTGATGTTGGCAGATGATTGATTACAAACATTTATATATACGTACATATAATATCGCTATGACCTTCATGTGAACTCTGAATTCTGTTCTCATTAAATATTCATGAAGAGCAAGATAATGAGATTTCTTCACAGATGAAAACTGAGATATTAAACATTCTCTTTATATGGATAAGGCTTACGATATCCCGCATACTTTAGGAGTTGGGAACTTACAAGACAGTATATTTGATCTTGGTTATCTAGTTACTGTATTGATGTGGTTTTCGCCATCAGTTAATACTACATTATGATATAAGTGCGGTAAGTTGATAATTACAGCCGAGGCGATATTGCTAGCCCGAGCCGCAGGCGAGGGCTACAAGAAAGCAGAGGCTGTAATTATGAAACCGCACGAATGTCATACGACGTTTTATAACATATTTGCGAGGAAATAAATAAAATTCGGACTTTCTTAGAAAAAAACAAATACAGCGAAAAGAAAAAGCGCGCGGAATAATTTTTACTTGTTACAAATTATCTATGCGCGCGCATCAGCGCTTTTTTTTAAGGTAAAAACACAAAAACAGCCAGTATTACTAATAAAGTAAATTAATATTTTTGTGTTTTATTACAGGTAAATGGTTGTAATTTATGGTCTAAATTAATTAAGTTAAAGAATTAAATGTTTATTTTGTATAGGTATATCATAATTATATCTCCCAAAGTTAATTTTATTTATAAAATGTTGACCACTTTTCTGACATAAAAACTCTTTGCTAAGATTTAAAAAAATAGGTACCGTTCGTTACGTACGGAGCCCTTTGATTATTAGTATGTGAGCATGAGAAGCCGTGCAATTTACTTTACATTACCGCACTAGTGCGTAATGAGATACATTACGACACTGAAATTGGTGAAATAAGAGACCCTTTACGAGCAAATATGTTATAAATAATAATTTACGGAATGTTACTTTATAATAATAATTTACGGAATGTTACTTTATAAAATCCTATATACCACACGGGCGAACCGCGAGCCAACGCTACTTAGTATATTGTCAGGTCTGCTTAGTATTTTTTCAATATATATTGATGATGGTTTTCTCTTAATCATTTGTAGCTGATTGTTAGCTTAATGTGACTCATGCCTAAAGAGAAAATATAAAAGACATGTAATTTGAATAGTTTGAACATTTCGATAAGTGATGTCTGTTCTTTGAGTCTGGGAAAGTAAATTGTGTGTCAATTTATTTTGGTTGTTATTATTTATTTTTTGTTTAGATCATGTTTAAGACATAAATTGAGCTTTGTTTTGTAAGTTATAAGTGTTTTGTTTTGACGCAGAAAGTAAATTGTACCAAAAAATAAAGCAGACTTATTTAGTACAGCTTTTTTAATGAAATTAAAATATATTGATATAATAAAATAATAGTTTGAAGAGAATATTATATAATAATAATAAATGTCGTTATATAATTAACTAGCTTCCGCCAGCTGCTTCGCTCGCGTGGTATGTATTTTATATCTATAAACCTTCCTCTTGAATCACTCTATCTATTAAAAAAAATTAAACTTTGTTAATTGGGACAGTGAGTAAAATATTGCGTACCATGAATGCAATAAAGTGACATAGTTACCCACATACACACACATTCTGCATTGATTTCGGCCCGAATATTCAGTATAGGCTATAGTGTGTGTACTTACACAAACGCACTCGTAAATCGCAATACAGTAAGTCTTCCACAGCATGTGTCAAGTGCCGGCCAAGGGAGAAAACTCGGCTTTATCACCCAGGATTTTGTACCGCATTTTATACAGGAATTTATATGATAGTGCCTAGATTTTTTTGTTCATTTTTTCTGCAGCCCCATTATTTGTTGTAGGCTTTGTGAAGGGTTTTGTTTTGAGTGAAATTTGTAGAAATGTGTTAAATAAATTTAAGGAGCATTTTTGTATTTTTTTAAACGATTTGAGGTGGGTTTGTTTTGTACCGGAAAAACTTTTGCCTTTTTTTTGTCGTGGTTCCAGTCCAGGACACGATTCTTAGGTCGGGCTATGGTCACTTTTCTTTATCATATTAATTATATTAATTTTAAAATAACCTTTGCGTTGTCCATGCTCTAGAAGATTATTATTATTGTTTTAAGTTTTTCTGTTTTAAATAATTTTTCAGTATCAAGTAAATTTGCTGACACTATTTTTCGGACATTCTTAAATTGTAACTTTCATAAGAGTTACCTAGATGAATAAAAGATATTTAATTTAATTTCAAGATCAGATAGGTAATTGTTTCAAATACCTCTTAATAAAATTAGTTGCCAAAAATTACAAGTCTTGTCATTTACGGATATGTCAGCACTTGGAACTCACTTAAGGACATGTGTTAGTTGACTGATACACGGTGATCGACTTGGCATTAAATATGTACATATGAAGTATACGTACGATTTAATGCTTTAACTCTATTGCAATACAGACCTTAATGTAATGTAACGAAAATCATCATTCTAGTATGCTTATGCGTTATCCCAAACAAAAACCTTGGTTTGACAACCATGAAGTTACGATTCACGAATAATACAAGCTCATTCTTTTTTACACCGGCATATAATATATATCTTTTTTATGCGTCATAACTGTGCATGGCCTGAACTATTGGGAGCTCAAACTTCATAGTTTGGGAGCCTACATAAAAATGTCTATCTGATAACTTATTGGGATATAATATAACATGTAGTTATATATGTATATATATGATAGTTTATAGCCCTTATAGCTGTAGCGTTAAGGTTGATTTATATCTAACCGTTATCGCTAAGCTGGTTTTAAACTGCTTTGATTGTGCTTTGATGTTGCAGCAGAGATATGTTCAACTGTTGTGCTAGAGGGGGTTGGATTCCCATGTTGGGGAAAAATGTTTTTTCTGTCTTGAAATTCTTCGCCAGCTTTCCTTCTGCTTGACTTACTTCAGACTTCTCAATGCTTATGCAAAAATATTTGTTTCATGTTCTTCATTTTATTCTCAATACTCAATCATTTATTGCTTCCATACTGTAAAAATTGTTGGTAGGTATAATGAAGGTTACAATTATGGACCCTGTCGGGCACAGCACAATAATTAGGAGGGAGGAAGAGGCCTAATTTAAAAGTAGCTATTCTCATGAATACACGTAATTAGAAATTTGACCGAAAAATTACTGACAAATTTTTATGACTTTTTAATTTATTTACGTTTTTTCATACTTTTTTCTCATGCCAAATCTAGGTATTATTTTCGGGTTCAAGTTAGCGTAATATGTACTTAGTAGGTATGTAAGTTTTACATAGTTATTACGTCATACAATCAGATGACTAACCAACAAGATACGACGAGTGGTTCATGTATAACCAATAAAAGAACTGGAACTCAAATATTCAGTATTGCGAATAATTCAGAAAGATTATTGCGTTGCGATCCGCTTATATGTATACAAGCCCTAAGGAAGCCTCATAAAATAGACGTTCATGTAAATAGTACCTCCGTATAGTTTCTCAATATCATGTAAAAGAACGAATGAGTGAACGAAAGAATGAACTATAGAATGAACGTTGTTATTGCGCCGTTTTTTCTCAACGGTTTTATGGTTTTATCTTGTTTTGCTGTTTTAGCTGATTTATTCTTTTATTTTATTGTGATATCTTGATTAATTTTACTCTTCGTTTTGGTTTTATTATACTAGTTTGTGTGATGAGATCTTGGATATATATAGTTAAATATTTCTGATACGTTAAAACTTTTAATTGGTCATAATTATTTAATGAGCCCGGTAGATGGCTAATAGTGACATCGAGTCAATGCTAATTAAATTATCTTTATTGTCAGCTAAATTGTAGTAATTATTTCTAAAATATAACGATATTAAGTTAGTTTTAAAAATGTATTGAGGATTTTATTGTTTTGCAACTGAGACAATGAAATGATAACATTCTGTCATACCTAAAACAGTGCTACACTGGACTGCAATTATAAAATGTTTTTAAATAATTATGAAACACAAAATGAACTAAATAAGGATGAATGTATGCTTTTCTAAATAAATTGGTTCATATAACTAATAATTTCTCTAATATTTGTAACTATAATAAACCAGTATCATTATGACATAAACATAAAATTCTACCGTCATTCACGTGATACAGCCGTTAAAGCAGCTTCTTTCATCTACGGTTTTTCACTGCGTTTGGTCCCGATTGGTTTTCCAGGAAAAACGAATCAATTCTCAGAGAAAATATCGTATGTCCTACTCCGGATTTCCGGCTGCCTCTCAAGCAAACATAGAAATTGGATCAGTGGTTTAGACGTACACATGTATTCAACTGATAGATTATATATTAGTGTAGTGAAGCAAAATAAAAATAAATAAGGCAAAACAAAATATTATCAAAAAGTTTATAAAACCTCCCAGCCCTTCTAGTCAACTAGTAAACATACGGAATGTTTCGGAATGTTGTCAATTCTACTTAGATAAAGTACTTTTTAAAATAGTACTTTTTTAGTAATTTATGTTTGTAAAATCACTGGCGACACGCTTGTCCCCTAGAGTGGGCGCAGTCATTTAAAAAAAAAGGATAGTCATTATTTTCGCCCCCAATAACCATACAACTGTCACTCATCACTACTTAAATACATCTTTGCATCCTCTTTTTTATCTCAGCGTTCTTAAGGCGATGGCCCTTGATGTAAGTGCTCTACAATACTCTCAAGCTGAAGTTACTGGAAAGAGGCCTAAAAGTGCGAAAGGGTTAGGTGTAAAACTGTTACGACAGACCCCTGTCTCACTATTTTATTCTTGCTCTCAAATCAATCGTGGCTTGAATATTTTACTATCTGTTTTAGTCAAATTTTCGTTCAAACTTTCCAATGTTTTGGGGCACGTGAATTTTAAATCTTAAGTTATCCGTAGAATAATAAAGGAAGGTATTCGGTGCTGAGAGGTTTTCCAAATTTAGCTTTCAGGTGATGGACGAGGTTATACCACAGCGTTGAAGGTTGGGTTGTTTCTTAAATATTTGTGTAACCCTTGTCCTTTAGTGATTGTTGCGTAAGACAAATTTTTACTAAACATTGTCTTTGTATAATAGATTTTTTTAACAATGTTTAAAAGATATTGCTATATCACGAATATTTCTTTTAATAGGCACGGTATCTTACAAGAGGGGAACACGAGCTTACTGCTACCATGATAGCCAAACACTTCGTGTCAGGGTTTTATTTCACTTACTTTGATCACCTGGTGACTTTAGAATATTTCCGAGGCTTAAACAAAAGTGGTAAATGTAATTTCTTCCTAAGTCTCATGACATTCTAGATATAAATAGGAAACAGAACTAAGGGAATTTTACTAAAATTTTTGAGTAGTAGAATTAATACAAACAGAGTTTTTGTTTTGGAAATACTGCTTGCAAACGCTACGAAATGATCGAACTTAATTTATTTATTTTATTAAAATATTTATAATTGTTTTTTGAATTTTATTGAATAATAATATTATAACTCTATTTTTAAAATTTATTATTATACATAATATTGTTATTTTATAATCAGAATTAATGATCACATTTTATCTTAATAAAATTGTTACTAATAATATAATAATAATAATATTCTACCACATTTACACAGCGCCATCTAGTCCCAAAGTAAGCAATTACATTTGCTTGTGTTATGGGTACTAAACAACTGATATACTACTTACATACATTTTTTTTTTGTAAATACATACATATTATAGATAAATTACACCCAGACACAGAACAAACCTTTATGCTCATCACACAAAGATTTGTCCTGGGTGGGGATCGAACCCACGACCTCCGGTTTAGCAGTCATGGTCACTAACCACTAGACCAACAGGCCAGTCAAAACTATCCGAAATAAATGAATTTATTAATTTTGTACACCTAGTAACTAACTCCTAGGTAAGGTTGGTTGCTAAGGTGACCTTCATAGAAATGTGAACTAGTCACTTGCAGACTTTAAGCCTACCAACAAAGTTGCCTATCATTACAACTACACACTTAAGTACTAACAATAGGCTCAAAACTTCACCCCTATTTAGTCGGTAGAGTAATTAGTACTAGGCATTTACCTAACTGCTATGCGCAGGTGAAACTTTATCGGGTTTTTGATTATTGACTGAGTCTGCCCCTTGTCCAAGGATCACACTAAAAGGTCATTCGTTCTTTATCATTATTGAAAGGCTTCTCATACGTCATTTGAAACCTCAGTTACTAAGGTCAAGTACTCTTTGGCACGTCCTACATACAAAATTCCATTTTGTTTTATATGACTCTTGGGATAAGAAAGATCTACCCTTATTTTAGAATAGGTTCTAGACATGGATTGAAATAAAATAGACTCTATTAGTGTAAGGAATATAGTACAGGTTCAATAAACCGGTATTCGTATCTAAGAGCTCAGTTATTTGAAATGTAATATGTATGATTATCTCTTGAATCGTACATTTTTGGGACAGATTTAAAAGGATTGCAATTCAATTTAAAATATTTCAATTTATATATATTTTTTTATTGCCTGTACTGGCAGACGAGCTAGCGGCCCACCTGATGGTAAGTGGTTACCGCCGCTCATGGACGTTGGCAATGTTAGGGGCAGAGCCAAGCCGCTGCCAAAGAAATTACCGTAAGAAATTACAATTTAACTTACTTGAGAACATAAGTACATAATAAGTAAATTTAAGTTATTGAACACTTGAATGTACTTAATTACAATTTATTTTTATTTATTTAAGAACTTAATTGCACAAAATACAATGTAAGTATACAAAAGGTGGGCTTAATGCTTAAAGCATTCTCTACCAGCCAACCTTTGGGAGATGCAGAGATGAGAACAAGTAGGTGCAAAGTAAAAAAACGGGTAAGAATGAAAATAATAAATTATAATAGTCATAATATTAAGTACTTAAACAAATGCATATAGCCTGGATATTATCATACTATTTTAAACATAAATATATTTTAACACAAGTTATACAAATAAATTGTCAACACAAACGTAGGTCAACCAAACATTATCATGATACACTTGATATGCTTGCATTAATTGGCAGCGGTCACAACGCCTGACTTGGACCGTGTCACGGGTAATTGGCAAGGATTTAGAGCCGTTAATATTGAATGCCGTATCCCGACACTGCTTAATGGGTGTATTGAGGTGTTAGACAGTTAAATGACAGTAGGTTAACTGTTCATACTTTGTATATCAAACCACTTAACCAATAGATAGGCGATCAAAGCGCTGAACCGATAGATTTTGTAACATTGATATACTTGCAATTTTCATGTTCGATTGGTTATTTTTGATATCATTTTCAAATGTTTGAAAGTCACATGGAACATATTGCTATTTTCAAACATTCACTCTATAACGCAATCCATACATATTATAAAAGGCTTTGTCCTGACTGACTGACTGACTGACAGACAACGCACAGCCTAAACCGCTGATCGTAGCGACTTTAAATTTGGAGGGTGTGTTTGTCCTAATGTCTAGAGTTGTATTAAGAAAGGGTTTTTTAAAATTCAACCCCTAAGGGGATGAAAAAGGATAACATGAATGTCCGTTAATTGTATGACGACACTAAAGTATCTTCATTAGTATCGTGAAATTTGTAAGCGTATTTCTGAGGTATCACATGACCCAACGGCTGGCCTCTACCTAGGCAACCCATTAGCCTTGCCATCCAACGTGGTAATGTGGCTAGCTTTTTGGGTATGTTTCCTCAGGAATCTGATATTCTATATATAGGAAATTTCTGTGAATAGAATAACTGGTTCTTTTTTTTTTAATAGGTTAGTTGTGTATAATTTTTAAGATATGATGTAAATATTTTATTGAATAAACTAAAGTGAATGAATTAATGAATTCTAAACTACTGTTTTGAAATCTTGGTGTCATGTGCTATGTATTACTGACTTAGATGGCACAAGTCCAAATATGTGCACGCATGCAATTTTTATATGATCGCAGTATAAGTAATGAAGCAATATCAAAGAGAACCTTTGAATTTAAACCCTGTGCGCATTCCGTAAGATTGAAATTGCTCTGTTCGTATTCTAGTATTCAACTAGAATAAGGAAAATCAAGCATTAAATGCAACAGACTGTGTCACCGTTATGGTCGTCATTTATCTTAGTAACGGCTGTGTCGATCACGATGTTGTTTTTATTGTTAGATATGTCTGGTCTTATGGGATTGGCCCTTAGAGATAAAACTAATAATAAATGGGAAGTAAACATCGAAATATTTTTATAGAAAAAAACTTTATTCCTACTCTAAAAAGCTGTTCTTTTGATATCAAACAAGTGAGCAGACACTTAAATTTTTGAAGTATAGATATGAAGTGACGGATTAAGAATACGTAATATCACTACCCTATTTCTACCCGTGGATGTCGTAAGAGGCGACTAAGGGAATAACCTTATGCAGACAAAAGCACTGCGAGAAAGGGAAAATTGAAACAAACCCTATACCAGCCCGTCTGGTCAGCGTGTCTACCACGCGTAGACTAAATTCCCTTTAATATATTTAGAGGAGACCCGTGCCTAGCAGTGGGACGTTTATGGGTTGAAAATAATGATGATGATGATGTTACTTAGATGAGTTAAAAGTGTCCTATAAAAATACGCAAAAACAAACATCGTAAAACTGTTAGTAAGCCATACTAAGGACAGAACGGTTGAATGTCTAGCGCTCTCCACTGTCCCCTACAGTGGGCGCTAGGCAAGAGTATAGGAGTAGATCCGGCTATATGGGGAAGGGCCTCAAAATAAAACACAGAACTGATCTTCGGTAGTATTAATTGAGTGTTACTATAAACTGTTTTAAACTTATAGTATTAATTTAAATGACCAGAATTTCTCATCATCATTACAATTTTAATTTCTAGTGCAGTGCACGTATGTACTGCACTAGAAATTAAAATTGTAATGAGCCTCAAGTCTTCGACGGATGCTCCGACGAAGACTCGGTTCGAATTTGAATTTGTATTAATTTAGGATTTTGAATATTAAATTATTATAAGTAAATTAAAAAGAAATAAAAAGAGATCCAAAAGGTGGTCAAAAGAGGTGCATTCGTGCAGGACGTAGCCTGCAACGGGTGCAACCGTTACAAATGTAGGCTGCATACAACTAGTCCTATTGGAAATCTCTCGATCCCTATATAGCAGTGGACGTTCTATATCATTAGATTTTACTATCATCATCATCAATTCAGCTGTAGGACGTATTTTCTATACTTACGGACTGAAAATAATGCAACTAAAACAATATTGTGTAAAAATGCAACGTTGCCAAAATGTACCGAAGTTAGAGCTTAACGAAATAATTGGGTTCAGTATTCGTACAATGGACCTTTTGACCTCTCAGTTGTCTTTGAAGTTAGTCCATATGTTTTACTTTATAATTACAAAATAGTTAAATGTTTTTAGTACTACTAGCTTTCCGTCACGTCTACAATTACTCTCTCCTCTATTGGCAAGTACCATATAGTTTTATGACCCAACAGCCTCCCTAATATACAAAGGTATCTCGGAATCTCGTCAATCAACTTAGTCAATGATCGAATTGATCCATTACTTGTTAACATGACTATTTTTTTTTTTTCTTCTTATCACCGTGGCTCGTTACAGAAACCTACGGACGATATTCCTCCATTGCAGATAGGTTAATATCGTAATGAAAGTAGAAACTCAATATTTACATTAAATATTAAGCAATTTCCATCGCTTTGGTTTAACATTTTATATAAATGCTAAACAAGTAATGGAAAAATTCAAACCCACGACGGGACTGATAACTGATGGGATGATACCGTTGTCAAATTTTGGGGATAAAAGTTCTCAAGTGGCTGCCAGAAAGCGCAGACTCACTGACTCACTAGATATACCGTTGACCTGGTAAAGGTTGCAGACGGTGCAAAATCGCTTGCTATGGCGGAAATTAGATGAGGCGTCTGGCAGCGCTGCCGTGCCATGACAAAACACTGTATCTAAAAACTTATCAGTTTTCAGAAATCGCGATTTTCTGTTTTTTTTGGAAAATTGGCCATAAAATCCTTAATATTAGTCCGATTCCTTTGAATTTCAGATATGTCAATCTTCGAATCAGCTTCTAGTTAGCCATCTAAAAAAAAATCTGGTTTTAAAATAATTCTGTATGTTTACGCCCACAAACGTGTTCTGTCAAATCCTATAAATTAATGTAAAGAGAACATTGTGATTACAGAACACTGTAATTATAATTACAGTGTTATGTCATAACAAAATATGATTGAAACTAAAAGAAATTTTAAATGTAACATCAATATACTACGCACCAACGAGCAATACAAAATTTTAATTACTTTTATGTTCTTGAATTGTGAGCAAGATCTTAATACAAAGCCCATAAACCTAACTAGCCTTCTTGGCTATGTGATCGATATGTTCCTCATAGGTCAACTTGGAATCATGAATAGCCCCAAGATCCCGTATGATGTCCACCTGTTGTAACTCTTGTCCCTTTAGAAAATATTTAGAATCTATTTTATATTTCTTGCAAGTGAAAACTATATGATTACATTTATTAACGTTTAAATCTAATCTGATAAGTGTACAAATATTGGTCAAATCTATCTAAGTCATTTTCAAGAAACTGAACGTCTGTAATATTGGTAATATTTTTGAAAATTTTCATGTCATCTGCATATAATTTTGAATATTTGATTGAATGACTAATGTCATTAATAAAAATATGAAAAAGAAGAGGTCTAAGCAAAGAGCCCTGAGGTACCCCAGAAGGAACACTGCACCAGACAGAACAGAACCCACTTAACACTACTGCTTGAGACCGATTCTCTATATAAGAGACAAACCACCTGTAAAAATTACCATGAATACCCGCCAGAAGGAGTTTTTGCAAAAGTAACTGGTAATCAATTCTATCGAATGCTTTACTGAAGTCAGTGAAAACAGCGTCAACATGTCCACCATCATCCAAGTTTGCAGATGTAAAGTCAGTGAACGAGAGCAAGTTAGATAAGGTGGAGCGTTTCTTCAGAAAACCATGTTGATCTACAATCAGACTACAAGATACTGTATCATAAACCTGAGTGTAAACAATTTTCAGGTTTATGATGTCTTGGCAAAAATACAAAGCTTTGATATGGGCCTATAATTTTGCACGTCATTTCTGTTGCCTTTCTTATATATGGGTGTGATGAATGTCCGTCCGAAATTTACCTTTTGTAAATAATAGCAAGAGGTTCAGCCAAGCAAGTAGCACAAGTGACAATGAATGAAGGGACTATTCGGTCAGGTCCGGCAGCTTTTGCCAAGTCCAGGGATTTCAACAGTTTCAGAACGGATTTAATATTGATTTCGATATCACCTGCCGTAGTTGCAGCCGACTCATAAGTAGTTCAGCACAGGCTGAATCGATGAGGACAAAAAATTTGATTGAAAGTAAGCTGCAAAAAATACTAAATATCATCACCGTTGTCGGCCGATTTATCATCATAGTTGAGTGTAGAAGGTATTGAACTCTGGCTACACTTATTTAATTTTACGTAAGACCAAAAAGATTTAGGGCATTTAGTGATCGAATCATCTGAATGTTTTAAATATTTAGTATAACATTTACGTTCAACTTGTTTAGCGCGTTCACGAAGAAGACAGAAAGTATCATGATCAGAAGAATTAATATAAGTTAATAATGACTGTATTTCAAATATTGTATTTGCATCAACTGAAATGACAACTTCCAAACATCCAACATACAATAGACCAATTAAAATGAATAATTGTACATTAAAACAAGTGAGCAGTTTTAAATATCTTTGAAACATCATAAATGAAACTGCTCGTTGCAAAGCCAAAGAAGCATTTATCAGAAAAAAAAACAGATATTCAAGTGTAAACACATTTCGTTAGAAATCAGGAAAAGGTTCCTCCAATCATACATTTGGAGCATTGCAATCTATGGAAGCGAAACCTGGACTATGACACAAAAAGACAGAGAAAGATGGGAAGCTTTTGAAATATGGTGTTGGCGAAGAATGGAGGGTATAAGCTGGACAGAAATGATTACCAACGAAAAAGTACTGGAACGTGTACAAAAGAGAAGAACTATGATAGAAACCATTGAGAACAGAAGAGGAAAAATGATTGGACACCTAATACGACACGATCTGTTTATAAATAACATCATAGAAGGCAAGAGAGGAAGAGGTAGACAAAGGAGCACATTTATTAAACAGATCAAAGAGAAGGTACGGGTGGTGTCGTATTAGGAGGTGAGAGAAATGGCAGGAAAAAGAGAGAATTAGAAACTACTCCACCGACAAGAGCGCAGCTCTTCAATAAAGAGAGATCAACTGAAATCGATTAGTCAAATAAACAAATCACGATATTAAACCTTAACCCGAGTGCACGCGGGATTCTTATGACAAAACACTGTATCTATAGATAACGGGCTACTAAGCGTAAGCTGTGTTTTGACATAACACTGTACTTAATATTACAGTGTTCTGTCAAAACTGATCCTTATAATATTTGAAATACAGTCATTATTACCTTTGATTTTCTCAGTATTTATAAGACTTTTTAGAAAAAAATTGATGCCATCCTATGTAAACGTGTGCAGAAAAGCGATTTATTCGTATTACGACAAAACACTGTATCTGCAGATACAGTGTTTTGTCATGGCACGGCAGAGCGGTGGACGTCATTCGGTTGATATGGTGATATCAAAGGTTTAAAAATGACATTCATTATAACTCGTTCATCTAACGGTGTGGTGCTCTGCTGCATCACATTACACGCTAACCAAATTGTAAATTACAAAAGATTGTAACTAGCTATTTTTTTAAAAGAGTGGCGTGAGTTGCCAGTTCTTCTCATAGCTCCACCCCGTCAGCGAACTGGTCGTAGGCAAATTTGCTGACACTAATTTTCGGATAACCTGTTACATTCTTATCTTGTGACTTTCATAAGTGTTACCTTGTAACCTAGATGAATAAACGAGATTTCATTTCATTTCATTACACCGTTTTGCAATTAAATCACAACATCATTATTTCTATTTCCAGTTGGCACTGCGATATGGAAACAACAATGTATTTAATTCAACAAAACTAGACACCATTCAGCGACATGCTTCCAATAAATTTTATTTTCAACCAGTGTGAACTGAAATACAGTAACACAAGTTACAAAAATGTTTGACTCACAAATATTTTATAGTTAAATATAAAATGTTTGAAGTATCGACACGTGCAATACGTGCATTTACAAGCTTTGAGTATGAAGTCACTGACACATTAGTGAATGTGTACATTTTGAACCAGGAACACTACTTGCAATCTCGACATTTGGTACTAATTTTAATTTCGTTGTGTAATATAATCTAACATCATATTTTTTTTTATTAGAGTTTATTGACCAAAAAACAAATCTATGGTTTTTGTTACTCAATCTGAATTAGAATGCAACTGTAATAACCACTTACAGAAATACCTCTTCTTTACACTTTTTTGATCCAAGGTTTTTGTCCAACTGACAAAAACCTTGGATCAAAAAAGTGTAAAGAAGAGGTATTTCTGTAACTGGATCAAAATTATAGATCTCTAACTTCACACCATAAGATATTGAATAAATATTTTAACTACAGCCTTGTCTACGATTATGATATTTATGATCACCTTCTTCAAGCTCAGATCAGTTTATTCAAAAGCACTCAATTAACAAAAAACCTCGTAATACATTATTATTGTTTCAGTATACAGCGTGTATACGACGATACGACATTAAATGAAACCACGTGTAGCATGTGTCGTAGAAGACTTTGACAAAAAAATCAAATCTATATTTGCAATAGTTTAGACGCAAATATACTTTCTTTATTTCACAGTTTTAAACAACCTGTAGGTATTTACGTTGATCATATAATGTTGTCATTACGTAATTCAATTCATTTAAATATCTCTGACTATTTCATATTAATATCTTTTACTCTGTTCCGCGCTTTTAACGTCATGATAGAAACATAATGTGTAGTTATATATTTTTAAATTTTTCGACAAATCGATTTAATGATTTATTAAAATATGTTTATACGGGTTAACACTGGCTGCCTTATAATTTAATATCGTATCGTCGTATACACTCTGTATAAACGATACATTGAATTACAAACATGTTCAACATACTTGAAATCGAAACTCGTAGTAATTGTATATGACGTCAGAGCTACGCTTCGTAGCAAGTGCTACAGCTCGTAGCAAACGCTACGATACATTGTTATCGATACCTTCAACCTCCTTAGCTTGTCAATTAAATATAATATTATGTATGCTTCTTAGTTTGTCGGGTTGAGTTTAGGTTTTGATGCGTAAAGCCCTTACAGCATTACTCATTTAAAGTTCTCATTTCATTTCATTAGCGGCGGCAAGCGCTTTCCATAAGGTGGGCAGCCAGCTTCAGGCAATAAAAAAAATAAAGGGAGGTTCTGAGTTTTATTTCCGCGTCTAGTTATTCTTAATATCAGCTTAGAATTAACCGGACACATTTATAGCCTGGTAATGGCAATAGGCTTGTTCCTCCGCACAAAAGATCTGACATAACTGACAAAAAAAAAAAATATTGGTATGATACACCTTTGCTAACCCCTTCGAGAAAAGGCGTGACGTCATATTATACAGTTTATGTGTATGCTCTGTTGTAGTGACAAAACTCTCAACGCAGATATCACCGTATCATCAGTTAAACATATTGTACCCATAGTGAAAAAGGGTTAAACGATGAGAAAAGCCACTGAGCAAGTTTGACCCTCATTGTTATAGACATAAGGTGGAAGTTACCTGACAGACTAATTTCAACTTATATTTGTTTTATATTTGCATAAATTTCAGTCACTCGGTCAGTTAGTTTGCTTCCGATTTTTCATTTGACCGCGTCTTGTTTCCGTGTGAGTGCAAATCAGAACGGTCAAAGAGCAAGTCAAAATATATAAGCTTCTATTTAATAAACTACCTTTATGTAATTCAAATTTAAAAATAATTCTATTGTGTGTAGGCGTAATGCATTTTGCTTTAATCGAGATGGGAGAAACTAGGGATCAGGATAACTGGCATGCATTTGGAAAACTGCCCGTATGAACTTATATATATAAAACTGGATGCCAGAAACAACGATAAGCATAGCCTGACACCTTCTTAGTCGATGTTGAAATCTATTGTAGGGTATATCGATTTTAAATCGAAATAAACGTACATTGCCTGTTGGTCTAGTGGTTAGTGACCCTGACTGCTAAGCCGGAGGTCGTGGGTTCGATCCCCACCCAGGACAAATCTTTGTGTGATGAGCATAAAGGTTTATTCTGTGTCTGGGTGTAATTTATCTATAATATGTATGTATTTACAAAAAAAAAATATTTAAGTAGTATATCAGTTGTTTAGTACCCATAACACAAGCAAATATAATTGCTTACATTGGGACTAGATGGCGCTGTGTGAATGTGGTAGAATATTATTATTATTATTGCATATATCGAAACTGAGAGTCCACCGACATCAAATTGCTACCTTGTTTTATAGTCATAATATTTGCACACATTCACATAGCGCCATCTAGTCCCAAATTAAGCAATTATATTTGCTTGAATTATGGATACTATACAACCGACATACTAATTAAATACATTTTTATTTTTGCAAATACATACCTACATATTAAAATCGCTCGCTGTGGCGGAAATTAGGTAAGGCCTATGTTCAACAGTGGACGTCATTGGGCTGATATATGATGATGATGATGATGATACATATTATAGATAAATTACAACCAGACACAGAACAAACAATCATTCTCATCGCACAAATATTTGTCCTGGGTGGGAATTGAACCTACGGCTTAACAGTAAACAAAGCCAGCACTTAAAAAAACAACAGGTAGAACGACAGCTGTCATACACAGGCTACTTAGTTTAAAAAACAATTTCTCCTGGACTTTTTACAGACACTTCTAAATTACTTTATAATATCCTCTTTCGTTAGGACGGACGTTTCTTTTTAAGAAACTACCATATGCCGTCTTGTACGTGAGGTCCATTTTACAACTAGAAAGTAAAAAAGAATCATGATGTTTACTTGGGACTAATATGTAATAATATTGAAATGTTTTTAATCTTTGTAATTTATTTTTTATTTATTTAAAAAACTTTATTACACAAAATACAAAGTAAATGTACAAAAGGAGGGCTTAATGCTAAACGCATTCTCTACCAGCCAACCTTTGGGTGATGCAGAGATGAGAACAGGTAGGTGCAAATTTAGAAGAGATGTAAGAATGAAAATAACAAATAGAACTTTAATAATATTAATATTATTACATAAACAAATACATACGTCATACATATATCAAGGATACTAACAAAATATTACAACTAAATATTATAATTATATATATAAATAATATTAATACATACAATATGGAACGCTTAAGTGTATGTCTGTATCCACCAACCCGCATTAGGCCAGCGTATGTGGGTTACGGCCTAAACCCTCTCAGGTCTCTAGACAGAGGAGAGGAGACCCTAGCTCGGCAGTGGGACATTAATTGGTTCATCAGAAGATGATGAGAATTATGAATGTAAATAAGGTTATATCATCATCCATGGTAGCTTGTCTAGGCTGTTAATTTCAGACACCAATTTTCTATTGGGCTCTTATCCGGTTTTATTATTGAAAGCGTAAGAAAAGCCTTCTATTTTTTACTAAAACTAAGTTAAAAATTCAGAAGAAACAAAAGCAACTTCTATTATATAACTGCGGCGGAGATATAAAGTTATTATTTATCTAGAGGTCCGTCTGACCCTCGATCTAGTACGCTGATAGTGCCTCTAAATCACACTTATTCTTCTCTTTTATTTGTTCACCAAGCGTTCCTCATTCATCTGAGCAAAGCAATTGAATACTAAGTCGGAATATACATAATTTTCTTTTGTACAGGTAATGTCTGATATATTTTGCAACATATACATTTGTGGAATTCATTTGTTGGATGTTATTGTGTGTTTATGGGCTGCTTGTTATTAAGGTGGGATCGGTGTGCTGATTGCGTTCTTTATTATGAAATATTGATTGATTTTGTTTGTTTGAAATAAAAGAAAACATAGCATCATACTGTTTTGATCGGTGGAGTAGGCAGTGCAAGCAGATATCATATACACAGATTGCATTGAATGGAAAATAAACCTATTAAGTACTATTGCCAGCCATGTAAAGTTCTATTGGAAATATTTTGAGAAAGCCTATGCCCGCAGTGGACGTCCTACAGCTGATATGATGATGTTGAAGGTCCCATAAGCCGTAACTCAATCACGCCAGAATGCCTGAAGAAATCTATGTAAAATTTGGAATTCATAATTATTTATAAGTCGGAATAGGTCACAGGCTACTTTTTAAAAAGCCTGTGCCTGCAGTGAAGCTAGTTTTCAATTAAGTGACAGTGATATCAACTTTCACTAGTCGTTGTTGAGATTTAGAGCAAGCCATCTGTGACATCTTACGCAGCAGTCGTACACAATCCCGCTTCAATCCTGACATATATGACTAGTCTCTTGCTATATACTGAACTAAGTGCATGGATACGTCTCTGTCATGTGTCACTATGAACAGCTAACAGGCAGTTGACTGTTGCCTGTAGCCATAGGAGAATAGACAAATCACTTATACTGTAGCTTATGAGATTGTCTCAGTAATAGTGTTGACATAACACTACGACATGGTACAGTGTTTAATATAGGTATATAAATTGTAGCTAATAAATTTCATTAGTTTTGAAAAATACGTTACAAACGATTCTCCCGCCAATATACAAAACTTTAATGATTTTGTTTGTATAATAAAAACAAAATCATTAAACTCGGTTGAGCCGTTTTGAAGGTATATACAACAAACACCGTGCCATGAGATTTTTATATATTAGGTTATCTTAACCAAATTATCTACACCCAAGCAAACCCAATTACAACTCGCGGGTGTCGTAAAAAACAACTAAGGGAGTAACATTATGCAGAGAGGAGCACTGCAAAAAAAATGAAAATTCGAACCAACCCTATAAATATAAATATATCAACCCGTCTGGTCAGCGTGGTATAGTAGGCTAAATTCCCTCCACACTCTTTGGAGGAGACCCGTGTCCAGCAGTGGGACGTTTATGGGCTGAAATATTATTTTGTGAAAATTATATGTAATAATCTAGTTATTTACCATCTTCTAACGATGAAGGAAAACGTCATGAGGAAACTCTAGAATAAATTCTATGGTTATGTCTGATCCACCAATCCGCATTAGGCGTGTGTGGATTATGGCCTAAAACCCTCTCTAGATAGCTTTCTAGATAGAAGAGAGGAGACCCGAGCCCAGCAGTGGGACATTTAAGGGGTTGCTGATGATGATTTTTATTTTGTTTGAAAAAGCTTTTCTGCCTGGAAATTAATATCTCTCAAACATAAACTACGACGCGGATAATCCATATGTCCTGTATAAAATATATGTCACGGGGAGTCCTACACACATGTTAGTATCAGTTTTGAGACCTAATAGACCATTCGTATGACCTGTCACGTACGCTGAGTTAGCCGCTGACCCTCGGTATATAGGATCAATATTTTTGAATGTCACGTAGAGGCTTTGCGAAGTAATGTTTTAGGGTTAAGCGTACTCAGAAACTCAAATTCATTTTACTCATTAAGATTGAATTTTATAAACGTTTTGCCCAATGTTACTAAATATATTGTACTACGAAGCAATGGCTTATGGCAACGTCTTACACAACAAGAACAGCTTGCGTTTTATAAGCTTTTAAAGAGATGTACAAGAAACCTGCATCGATTTAAAAGTTCTTATAACAATAAACACTACTATTACTCTTATCGACGAGTAATCGTTGGGTCACATAGCCAAAGAGAACCTTCTCTAAATATCGATATCAGCTTAGTCGGATTCGATACCGTTGTCAAATGTCCGAAAATTTAAATATGGTCGCTGTCATTTTCAAAAATTTGACAGCGATTTCGGCGACTATGTCTCTAGTCGGAGAATCATCCTTTTTCATTGAAAGCATAAATGTGTAGTCTCGAAATAGTACAGAGACGTTAAAACCAGTTTTATTCTGTAACATCAGGTAAATGTTTGTTTTTGAAAAAAGTACTCTCTCTAAAGCGTTTTCATACAGGTGATTTTTCTTTACTCGTATTGGTTGAGATATTTGGTGAAAGGGAGGCTTTCGTATACCGCCGATTGATAAATACGAGCTCAAAGGAGAACACATAAAAATTCCACTTAAATGGATCAACTTTCTTTTTTTATATGTTTAACACTATAACATCGTTATCAAAGCGTAAATAAGTTGTTAGGTATTATAAATACAGTATGATTAATATGTAATATTACAAGCAGTTCTCTGGAACTGCTTATTAATAATATAATATAATATTCTACCACATTCACACAGCGCCATCTAGTCCCAAAGTAAGCAATTATATTTGCTTGTGTTATGGGTACTAAACAACTAATATACTACTTAAATACATTTTTTTTTGTAAATACATACATATTATAGATAAATTACACCCAGACACAGAACAAACCCTTATGCTCATCACACAAAGATTTGTCCTGGGTGGGGATCGAACCCACGACCTCCGGCTTAGCAGTCAGGGTCACTAACCACTAGACCAACTGCAGGCCAGTCAATAAATCTTGAATATTTACATGATTCCTTATCCTAAAAAGAAAATACTCTGATAGGATCTCTTTGACTTTTGACACGCGTATGTAAATTTTATTTTATTTTATTTAAACTCAAAATTGCAATTGAAAACTTAAGTAATCAAAATCTTGCACTTAACAATAACACAAAAGCTAAACGGCATATTCCCGCGACTGTCATTGCACTACTTGATAAGATATTCTGACAACTTGAACTAAGTTCGCAGAGCAAATTTATAAAGAGGAAGTGAGAGGTTTTAATTTACCGTTGTGAGTCGCTTATCTTAACTAGGTAAGTTGGGTGAATTTCTCAAAAGATACAGAGGTGCGGTGAAATGGGAGAATATCTCACAAGACATTCTGTTCGTGTAATAATTCAGGGGCCGTTACAGCCATTATCGTAATAGCCGCGGTACTTGAAAGAATTAAAAGTTATTTAATGTGGTTGCGGAATATTTAGCTTTGTAATGTTCTTTAAATTGTGTTTTTAAAAGCTCGTCATATATTTGCATAATGCAAGGTAAGCGTGGAGAATAACGGCTTTTATTTTCGGAAGGGTCTATCCCTATGGAAGTATGTATCACTAGCTGTATTTTAGGTCCTTTTTAAGCGCGCCTATTGTCAGTACAATAACCAGGCACATTTCGAATTGGTGGGAAATAAAATGCTTGATTTAAAATATTGGGTGACATAATTTTAATTTTAATAATTTTATTTTGCAGACAAGAGTGTGAGAGTACTTCAAAATTCTTCAAGAAGGCGCGACCAATGGTTAGATGTTTTTTAATTCTAGCGAACGTTTTAGTTTATCAATAGAACTCCATAGGAAGCACTTAATCAAAGTACTAATTACTATTCTAATCGTTCGTCGTTATCGAGATTCCAGTGTTAATTTATATCATTTTAAGAATATAAATCATATTTAACCTCGATACAATATTTATTTTTATTTATTTATTTGGCTCACAAAACAAATTATAATCACAGTAAGGTTAACAGAGCAATAGGTATCATGTAAAACTAGATTGTAACTCTAAATATGTGTGCACAGAATGTTCTAAATAGAGTAATGGTTAGTTGTGTGTTAGTTGTAAAAAAAATATAAATTATAAAGCTTAAAAACCTAGTGTGTGAGTGAGTTCGTACTAAATCTATTTATAAAAAAATGAAAAACAAAAAGGTTTACTTACTTACGGCTAACTTATTAAACTTTTACGTTGCTACGAATCTAAATAAACAAAACAAAACTGAACAATAAATTGGTCTCAAATGTTCCTACTGCGACTGTAGTCAAAATACAAGCTGCAATAGCCCACAATACTTCAACTAACGTAACTATTTTCCCCAGAACACATCCAACACAGTAACTGGTCCCAGAACAGCATATGTCACAGCTAGTTAGAACACTCCCCTACATATTTCACAGTGGCAATTTGTCGCGGCGCTACAAAATTGTCGCCTACCTCATATATCTAGGGAAACAAAAGTGTTTCTGCAGTTTTTACCGGCTGCGGCTACCGGTGGCTATTAAGGTGTTTTGTAGGGAATTGTAGGTTTGTACTGACATGTTTGCAATAAATTTTGGAAGACAATTTTGACGAATAACGTTTTCTGTGTTTATTCGACTACAGCGATGCGAGGAGGAGACACATATATTTGTAGGTACACATACATATGACATATATTATGTTCCCCTGTTATCTCATATCTTCCACCTTTTGTAAAATTACATTATTATAAAGCCGTACAATGATTTCTTAGTATTGATATTAATCATCATCATCATATAAGCCCAACAACGTCCACTGCTAGACATAGACCTCACTTAATTTACACTAAATTAATGTTACAGGGTGGAATTTTTTAATGCCATCTGGAGGGAAAGTACTTTAAATACTAGAGTACTATTTCAGGAAAACGTTACATGCAGTTTTGTTTCTTTTTAAAAACCAAGGAATGTTTCCTTTCAGTAAAATTATCTATCTCTAGTATTAAGAGTACTTTCCCTCCAGGTGGCATTACAAAATTACACCCTGTATATATTTCTATTATTAAATTCTATGATTTAATACTACATATTGTTTTATATTAATGAATCAACATAATTAGGATCTACATTTATCCCCTATTGTTTACCGTTATTAGAAACAATACCAGTGAATAATTTAATACAATTTATAGCTCTCACCCATTAAAAAGAAGTAGATTGTATACACATAGGTCGACACTTTATTGTTTACACATAGGTCGATACCCACTTTGCCACTTTATTGTATGCAATCTAAATTTAGTTCTAACATTAAATAAGAGCCAAGTTTTTAAAATTCGAATATAAGAGGCTTGCCTTATTCAATAAAATGTACTACTAAGACCAATGATATTGCAAGTTAATTTTTTAACATACAATATCATTGACTAAGACAGTGTAAACAAAATTAGCCTACTTAAGTCATCCTGATTGACTTTTAAACAAACTTTTATCAAAACAAAATGGTTTGGAATATCCTTGGCCGAATTTTACGAAAATAACTCATAAAGGCAGCCAAGAAATTGTCACAAAGTTTCTTATACGAGCCATAATTGGGAACAATCCACCTGAATATTAGTGTTATTTTTTATTTTATATTCAACTTGTAATAAAATAATGTTGTTCGCAACTATAAACCGTTTATCGCCACTAAGCCTCCATTTGTTAGATTGACACTTTATGACACTTCAGTTTGTTGTTTATATGACTCATAGTAACTATGTTAGAGAAAATGTAATGTTTGTCTGTTTATAATTTGGTAGCATTCATTAGCTTGTGATTTAAGTGTTTAATAAATAATTTAATAATAAATTAATGTCTAATAATAATTAATAATTAATTTATGTCTGATGTGCCGTCTGCGACCAACACCCACACGCAACCTTTATTAGGTCGCTGGTCCATCTAGTAGGGGGCCGTCCCACGTTTCGCTGCCCAATACGTGGCCTATCTCCAGCAGTGGACGTCATTGGGCTGATATGATGACATCTATTTATTATAGACAACTTTTGTAGGTTATGTATATTGTTGTTTTTTTTATTTATAGGCACTTAGATATAATGCGGTATTTTTCTGACTGCCTTCTTGGTATTGCGGAGTTTGATGGTCACACAGCAAAATATATTAAACTAACTTCGATTGCGATATCGCAAAATAGTAACCAATTCATTTGTATTTTATATCTTATTGTATATCAAAACTTCGTGTACAATTATTTGAATTGATGCAAACCGCGTGGTTTAGGTGAACTTTTAGGTGAAAAAACAGAAAGACAGATGCAGAAAGCAACTTAATTTTTTTACTTTTAGAGATGTTCAATGTCTAGGTGTGTGTTAGATACCTTGTGTCCGTTGACTGAAGGTTTGTATAGTCACAAGTGATACATAATTTTGCCTTAAAAGAGTAAAGAAACAATCTGCCTCAACGAAAACTCACAATATCTCTTTTCGAAACCAAATAACAGATATTGGCACATGTTCCACTTGTACACGAAGCATTTTAGTACGCTTGACAGTGATCGAGAGATGAAAACATTTGGGTATTTGATTGATTAGCGTTCTTATTGTATCACGGTCCAGAAAATACGTGCAATGGAAACTATTAGCTATTTTCTTATTGTTAGATATTTGTTTTGTATAACATGTGTTTTTGTAACGAGATTATTGATATCGTGATAACATATTACATTCTAAAGCTTTTTAGCTAGTATTTTCGTAGTCATTTTAATATTTTCAAATTACGAACAGCATGAAATACACTTATTATGTACTAGAAATTGTAACAACATAGCTGTTGACAGTTATTTGCAAATAATAGAGAAAGAATATAATATTATTTCATACAAATTATATGGCATTATTATCATCACTTACATTTTCTTTAAATTTGCCTATCATTTTCCTTGTAGCAATATCGGTTGATGCATTATTCATTTGTCTCATTTATTTATTAACTCAAATACCGATAATTCGACTGTGAGTGACCCGTAATTCAATATTTTAGATATCTCCAATGATATTAGTACTCAATAGATTAATTTTTAATTATAGTTTATTACATTTATGATACCTTACATTTATGACGACCTAGTCAAGGTTACGGCGGCCATTGGTTGCAGGCGACACATAACCGCTCGCGGTGGCGTAAATTAGGTAAGGCCTATGTCCAGTGGACGTCGTTAGGCTGATATGATGATGATGACATTTATGATTATTAACATTATACTAATAGCAATAAATTATAATATATAACATTAAAAAAAACAACGAAAACAAAACAAATACGAAATCCAACAAAACTAAAATGCGACAGAAAACGACCAAGAACATCCGGAGTCCTAACCTACTTTATTTATACGACGAAATCTCAAGAACGAACGTCAAAAATAATTGCGAAATATGTTTTATTTGTCCCTTATCCTCGTATGTCAGATTTAAGAGATCAATCTTCTAAATATTGTCGGGATTATTGCAGTAGTTTCCACTAAGAAAGTCGTCAAACGTGTACTTTAAGATATACATTCGTAATTTAAGTACTAAACTTCTGGGTCCTGATTCTGACACATCGGATTGCTCCCGGATCGTAAACTTTTTCGAATCTTAGAATGACGTTTTTTTACAGCTTAAGTTATTAAGTGTTAGAAATTAGTTTACCGTATAGAAAATTAAAAACTGATTAAAATAGGATTTTCTACATCCATCTATTTTTTTTACATTTTGTTTTTTAACTTTAAATCAACTGTCAGTTCTGGCCGAAAATATTCCGACAGCTCAGAATCAGGGGGCTGTTTTGAACAACCTCTGAAGGACAGTTGTGACATTTGAGCTTTTATTACTTTGTGTTAGTGGCCTTTGTTATGTTATTGTTTTAAATTTATTAGCTTTGTTTTGAATTACAACTGTAAATCTTACTTCTAGTGGTATAAATTAATTGCTGTGTTTCTGGCTCTTTGAATGAGTCATTTATATCTATAGGAGAATGTCAATCATATCTGGCGAAATGTAGGTTTCATGCACCTATGCCTGCCCTGTTTGACAACAATATTTAAATTCTGGGCTGTTTCAACACCTTCATAAGTGTCTGAGACTTTTATGACAGATTTTATATGAAAAATACGACAAAAATCTGTCAAGTAAGTTTCATAATATAGGTTATCTAGCACTTATTTGCCAGTGATAAAACAGGCGCTTAGTTAAATCAAATTTATGAGTTGCTCCTTAAGTTCCACTTGTGTAATTATTTTAATTATTATATACATTATACGGACAAACGTAAAAGTATAAACACGTAGCTTTCATCTGTCTGGCAATTTTATGATGCGACCATTACACAAATCCATACATTTATTTCCTCTCTCAATTTGACCTGATCGAAATAAATAGAAATCAATTACGAACGAAGCATTAGGCAAATATATTTTACGTCTTTGAACTTGGGAAACACATAAAACGACGATGTTAAACAGCTAATAGAATAATAATGATATCCAAATATTTTCATGAGCCGTTGAGCGAGCTCATCAATCGTCTTTCACGACGCGACTTTTAATTTGTCCATTAACATTTTATGGTAAAACTTTGGGAACAGACGCTATAATTCCTGTAATGTAAATACAGAAGCGTGGAGGTCTGAGAAATAAAAAGGAAGATTACAATGGCATTTAAGTACGAAGCATGGTTGATAAATGGATAACACTTTGTGACTATATGGTATGTCTGTGTGGATTAAGAATACATAATGTCATTACATCATTTCAAACTGTGCGTGTCGTACAGTCGAGTTCATTAATATATTGGCACCATTAAGGATTCAAAATATTGTGAACGTTGAAAAGCTCAATAAATACTATAGAACCTATGGATCAAATATATGTCTTCATGTGAATGGTTCAATAAAATATGTGTACATTATGCAACATAAGTTGTAGTCACTCTTTTCAACAAAAATATCTAATGATGGTGCCTATAATATATTAATGAACTCCACTGTACAAGGCGACTAAGGCAAAGGCAAGAGCACTGTGAGGAAAGGAAAATTCGATACAAAACCCTATATCTTCTGGCCGGCATGGTATTGTAGGCTAAATTCCCTCTAACATGTTTGGAAGAGACCCGTGCCCAGCAGTGGGATATTTATGGGTTGTAATGATGATAGCATATAGAAGCTAGTTAACCCATAAATATGCTACTAGTTTACATTGGTAACAGTCCTATGAAAATAATATTCACAATTCATTAATTCTAAGGGGTGATAACACAATAAAGATTAAATTCTAAGTAATGAATTGTTAAACTTTCTATGGAACAAAGATAAACTAACTTGGTCAGGCTCCCTGTTTTATAAACTTCGTTTTAATGAGTGGTGCAAACTCACAATCAGAATATGCAATAAATTTTGGATAACAGAGTTTCCGTTCGATAAAACTTGACTGGGTTATAAATTCCCATCACGTTTTATACGTACGATTTAAATATTTTGAGTGCCTTTTTAGTATTCATAAATGAAATAATTGAGATTATTACAGTGACACAAGACATGATTTCTGCAATAAAAAAAAAATAACTATATTAAGTCTTCAAGAAGTCCTTTTAATAAACAAAGATTTAATAATTTTAGTTTCGATGCATTCAAATTATTACACATAAATAAATAAATACTTACACGAAAGGTGTTCATTTAATCCATAAGATAAATCAGATTAATATAATAGATATAATTTGATAAGAATGAAAGTATAATTGGAACAGGAGATATCAGTTTATTATAAATACAGACAAATATAATAAAACAGTATTTTTATAGCAAGAAATTGAAATGATACCAGAAATGACATAATACAACGAGTCAATTAATAAAAATAATTAGCTTAGGGATTTTATCAAGGTTCCATTGTCGGTGAAATATGACGAGCCAGTGATAGCAACAGCTTTGTCACTAGCCAAGAATAGAATTAAGTCGGCTACTTCTTCAGGTACAGATATTCTGTTAAGAGCAGTCAATGATTTCATTTGTTCAAATGCAGCATCTGATTGTTCTGCAGTCGCTCCTACATTCTCAATTATGTCTGTCTTGACCGGGCCAGGATTCACCGTATTGACGCGGACACCACTTGATGCCAGTTCTAAGGCGATAGATCTAGTGAAATGATCCAGAGCTGCCTTTGATGTATTGTAGGCGAAACTTTGTTTAGAAATTACACGAACTGCAGCAATGCTGGAGACATTCACAATGTTACCCTTCGTTTTTACCAGATGTGGCACAGAAAGGTTTGATAAATACACTGCTGCACGGAGATTGGTAGCCATAACTTTATCAAAGACTTCCATAGCACTTGGTACCAGAATGCTCGCTGGGCTTCCAATTCCAGCATTATTAACCAAAACGTCCAATCGGCCATAGTATCTTACGGTTTCTGTCACTATCCTCTTTGCGTCCTCGTCTTTGCTGACGTCACCAATTAAAACTAAGGGATTTCCACATTTTTTGGCTACACTTGTTAGCTTATCTTTGTTTCTTCCGACTAAGCTAACTTGGGCACCTTCTTCGGCAAATTTGATGGCTGTTGCGGCTCCAATACCCGAGCTAGCACCAGTCACTAACACAACTTTTCCTTGAAAACTCATGTTGTGCCTTCCAATATCTAAGCAACTTATGTTATTAATACAAGATTAAATGTTATTTTATATAACCGAGTATCTTATCAATAAAAGAGGTAGATAAAAAAGATATAACGAACACGATATCCGAGCATAATAATATGAAGTAATCTTTTTTTTTGTATTTTTCAATCATATCACAAAAAAGTATTTTATAAGTTTATCTGATTTTAAATTAAAATAATATTGACACAATTTAAAAAGTACAATAACTTTTTACAAGTAATAGTAAAATAACTATATAAAATACATGTTCTAACAAATAATTACATATCAATTTATACTTCTACTAATATTATAAAGTTGATGTTTGTTTGTTTGGTTGAACTTCAGGATCTCAGGATTAAAAAAAATATTTTAGTGTTGGATAGTCCATTTATTGAGGAAGGTTATATAGGCTATATAACATCAAGCTACGGCTAATAGGAGCTGAACTTCTAGTCATCTATATATATATCACAAATCTATAGGTATATAGCGAGCGTTTGACAATCATTGTTGCAATAAATCATAAATGTTTTGATAAGATACGAGGTATATAAACCAACAGCTTGTTTTATATTCATGATATTTGTTACTTAGATATTGGAAGGTCAACGTACAACATGAGTTTCCAAGGCAAAGTGGTTTTAGTGACTGGTGCTAGCTCTGGCATTGGAGCTGCAACAGCCATCAAATTTGCCGAAGAAGGTGCCCAAGTTAGCTTAGTCGGAAGAAACGAAGAGAAGTTAACAAGTGTAGCCAAAAAATGTGGAAATCCCTTGGTTTTAATTGCTGACGTCAGCAAAGATGAAGACGCTAAGAGGATAGTGAATGAAACAGTAAGATACTTTGGTCAATTGGACATTTTGGTAAATAACGCTGGCATTGCAAATCCAGCGAGCATTCTGCAACAAAATGCTCTGGAAGTCTTTGATAAAGTAATGGCTACTAACCTCCGTGCACCTGTGTTCATAACTAACCTTGCTGTACCTCATCTGATAAAAACTAAAGGTAACATTGTGAATGTATCCAGCATTGCTGCAGTTGGTGTAATTAGTAAACAAAGTTTCTCCTACAATACATCAAAGGCTGCTCTAGATCAATTCACTAGATCTATCGCACTGGAACTGGCATCAAGTGGTGTTCGCGTCAACACTGTGAATCCTGGCCCTGTCAAGACAGATATAATTGAGAATACAGGAGCGAATCCTGAACAAGTCCAACAAAAAATTGAAATGTGGCTGAAAAAGACTGCTCTTAACAGGATATCTGCACCAGAGGAAGTAGCCGACGTAATTTTGTTCCTGGCTAGTGATAAAGCTGTAGCCGTCACTGGCTCGTCATATTTCACCGACAATGGAAGGTTGATACAATCCATAAGCTAATAGGTCATCGGCTATCTAGTTAGAGGAGAGGAGACCCGAGCCCAGCAGTGGGACATTAAGTCCGAGTTGCTGATAAGCTAATTGTTTTCATTGTTTGAATATTATTATTCAAATGCCATTTCTTGATATAATTACTATAAGTGTAGTTTATCACTTTTAAGAATTATCCATGTATGATATTTATCTGTATTTATTATATTTGACATAGTGTACTGTTTGGTTTTATTTTCATTCCTAATAAACATATTTTTATTCTTCTGGTTATTTATTAGGTTTCATTGTCCCAATATCGTAGTATTTGAGTGTAGAGGTTAAAGGTATTAATTTAAAAATCTGTGATAAATGTCTTGTTTGAGCCCAATTGTCTACTGTCTTTCGACACTTTTACAGATTAATATGAGATACTTTTTTTTATTATTCAATCAAAATAATTTTTATTGAAGTTTATTTGATTGTAATTTTAAACAATATTTATAAGCATAAAGTATAACATAAAATTTATTTTAACTAAAAAAAATACAGGTATGTACATAGTTCATATATAATTATTTCAAAGGAGAAACTTAATGAGTGACTGATTGATATATCAACGCACAGCCCAAAACCTTGGAATTCAAGGCACGGAATCTTAGCAACGAAAACACTTAAACACATTCGCTTTTCGACTCAAATAATTTGATTTAAAGTTCAACTCCGACGGCCGTTACTATCGGATATTAATGAGACTCTGACCGACTGACTGAGTCATTTGTGTACAGCCGATACTAGACACGTAAAATTATACATACTTACCTCTTTTAAGATAAAGGTTTAGTAATGATCTTGGAAAATTCAACCTATTAGAAGAAACATTCCAGTGAGCACGTAAATAAAAATACGCGCTGCAGGCGACAGCTAGTTAAACATAGATATATAAAAAATAGAATGAAATGTTTATAATTTTCAAATATTTATGTAACACCAAATAATTTATACATGTGCTATTATTATAAATCACTAATTTTATAGATTTCTAAATCATATAGAATTTTGGGATGAAATCACCAGTAAAATAAAGTTGTATATAAGTTAACTGTACCTATTGTACAAACCATAGATAGTCAATTTATTATTATAAAAAATAAATTATGTAGATTTCTTTGAAATTACTCAATTAAATACAATATTGTAGAAAACTGTACTTGCAGTCATTTTATTATTAGTAGACAATGCAAAATTAATTTCTGGATTAAATACAAGGTATATGAAGGATTGAAGTAAATTCAATACAATAAAATCAAAACTATAATTTACATAAAACATTTAATTACTTAAGTCAAAGAGTTGTTTAGTACACATTAACTTAAGGCTTTTATTAAGCATCCATTTTCAGTGAAAAATGACGAACCAGTGATGGCCACAGCTTTATCACTAGCCAGAAACAATATTACGTCAGCAATCTCTTCAGAATCAGAAATTCTGTTAAGAGTGGTCATATTCTTCATGGCTTCATATATTGCTTCTAATTGCGGTTCACTTACACCAGGTGCTTTAATAATATCTGTCTTAACTGGGCCAGGATTCACAGTGTTGACGCGAACTCCACTTGCAGCTAAATCTAAAGCGATACATCTCGTGAACTGATCCAAAGCAGCCTTTGAAGCACAGTAAGAAAAACTTTGTGGAGAGACAACTCGAACAGCTGCTACACTTGAGATGTTAATAATATTACCTTTGGTTTTCACCAAATGGGGCGCCGCGAGGTTGCATAAGTATACAGCTCCACGAAGGTTAGTCGACATTACTTTATCAAAACCTTCCATAGCATTCTCTTGTAAAATGCCTACCATATCTGCAATACCAGCATTGTTTATCAAAATGTCCAGTTTACCAAAGTGCCTTATAGTTTCAGAGATTATTCTTCTAGCATCTTCATCTTTGCTGACGTCAGCTATCAACACTAGAGGATTGTCACATTTTTTTGCGACACTGCTAAGTTTTTCTTCGTTTCTTCCTACTATGCTTACTTTAGCACCTTCTTCTACAAATTTGATTGCGGTGGCAGCTCCGATGCCGGAACTGGCTCCAGTAACAATAACCACTTTACCTTGAAAAGTCATGATGTTTTGCGATGACAACGAGACAAATAATGTACTTTATTAAATAGTTACGAACTGTTTTATTGTACATATTTAGTATCTTATCGTAAAAATAATCGACAGCATGATAAAGCAGATTTGAAAATCTAACAACATGATAATACGGAATAAAACATAGATGTAATAGACGACTTAAAAAAAAGTAATGACCAGCAGAATAGTAAATAATGAGTGATAATTATTGTTTTGAATGTCTTTTAGTCATACTGGTTAATAGCATGACATGTGGTATTTCAAGTTACAGAGGCATGAAGTATATTTTTTTGAGGTTTTCGCACCGTGTTATGGTAAAAAAAAATTAATGACATAGAAAACATTCAAAGAAAATTTTAAATCTAGTAAATATTTTGAGAATATCCAAAATAATAAATATGACAAATCTAATTAAAAATATTTAATTGTGATTTTACCGAAGTTATATAATATGGTAAGTAGTCTTAATTTTATGTTAATAATTTGAATTTTTGATTGTGAACGAGTGTTAACGTTGTTTGAAATTAACATAATAATATATATACTTAAGTATGCAGTCCTCGAAGGAGGGTAGGCAGAAGTACAGCACACCCATATTTTGCCAGTTACATAATTATTAATGTCCTGTGTAATAGGAGGCGAGTGTAGTGCCACATTGTCTAAAAATTGTATGGAAAAAATCTGTTTAACGTTATGAAGTAAATTCAATAAAACAAAAATTATAGTATTTTTTTATTATAATAATTAATTACCTACCGAAATTTCATTACCAAAACAAACAAATAAAATGAAGATAATTAACTTAAAGGCTTCAATAAGGATCCATTATCAGTGAAAAATGACGAACCAGTGATGGCTACAGCTTTATCACTAGCTAGAAACAAAACTAGATCTGCTACTTCTTCAGGTTCAGAAATTCTGTTGAGAGTGGTCATTTTCAGAAACGTGTCAAAGTTCAGTGCCGCTTGTTCTGCTGTCGCTCCTATATTCTCAATTATATCTGTCTTCACTGGACCAGGATTGACAGTATTTACACGAACTCCACTTGCAGCTAAATCTAAGGCAATACATCTCGTGAACTGATCCAAAGCAGCCTTGGAAGCACAGTAAGAAAAACTTTGTTCTATAATAACTCGAACAGCTGCTATACTTGAAATGTTAATAATATTACCTTTAGTTTTCACCAAATGGGGCGCCGCGAGGTTTGATAAGTAAACAGCTCCACGAAGGTTAGTCGACATTACTCTATCAAAAATTTCCATAGCATTTTCTTGTAAAATGCTTGCTGGATCTCCGATGCCAGCGTTGTTTACCAGAACGTCCAGTTTACCAAAGTGCCTTATAGTTTCTGATACTATTCTTCTAGCATCTTCATCTTCGCTGACATCAGCTATCAATACTAGAGGCACATTTCCACATTTTTTGGCGATACTGTTCAGCTTGCTTTTGTTTCTACCTACAATGCTGAGTTTAGCACCTTCTTCTGCAAACTTGATAGCGGTGGCAGCTCCAATGCCTGAACTGGCGCCAGTCACAAGAACCACTTTACCTTCAAACGTCATGTTCTTCTCCATGATAGCTAGACGAGTACTGTTATGAAATAGTAAGGTACTATTTTATAGTAAACGTTGAGTATCATATCTTTTAACTATGAACGATCAAATAACATGATAATACAGAAAAATATTAGATTAAACGATTATAATGATATACCTATGTATAATAGGCGAAATTAAAAGTTATGACTAGCACTATTATTGATAAAGTATGTTTTTATGTAATTTAGTAATAACAACTTCCGCACCAGGGAACACAATGACGTTTATGAGAAGAAGAAAAAAAAAAAAAAAAAAAAAAAAAATATTAGTAAGTTATGTGAGGCATGAAATGTGAAGATCATCACTACTTAGTATAAAACAAAGTCGCTTTCTCTGTCCCTATATCCCTATGTATGCTTCAATCTTTAAAACTACGCAACGGATTTTGATGCGGTTTTTTAATAGACTGATTCAAGAGGAAGGTTTATAGGTATAAAATATATACCACGCGGGCGAAGCAGCGGGCGGAAGCTAGTAATATTTAAAATACTATATATAATAGATAATAAATTCATACAAACATAATAAACTAATAATTCTAGAATTCGATAAACATAATTTTCTATTCATCATCATCATCATCAGCAACCCATTAAGTCCCACTGCTGAGCTCGGGTCTCCTCTCCTCTAACTAGAGAGCTGAGAATTTTAACTAAACATAATTTTCTATTAATAAATTATAATTCAATTGATGAAAACATTAAATTTAACTTAAGGATTTTATCAACCATCCATTGTCAGTGAAATATGACGAGCCAGTGATAGCTATAGCTTTATCACTAGCAAGGAATAAAATTAAGTCGGCTACTTCTTCAGGTGCAGATATTCTGTTAAGAGCAGTCTTTTTCAGCCACTGTTCAAATTTCATTTCAACATGTTCAGGAGTTGCTCCTGTATTCTCGATTATATCTGTCTTTACAGGGCCAGGATTCACAGTGTTGACGCGGACACCACTTGATGCCAGTTCTAGTGCGATAGATCTAGTGAAATGATCCAGAGCTGCCTTTGATGTATTGTAGGCGAAACTTTTATTATTCATTACACGAACTGCAGCAATGCTGGAGACATTCACAATGTTACGTTTCGTTTTTACCAGATGTGGTACAGCAAGGTTTGATAAATACACTGCTGCACGGAGATTGGTAGCCATTATTTTATTAAAAACTTCCATAGCACTTGGTTGTAGAATGCTCGTTATATTTGTAATCCCAGTGTTATTTACCAAAACATCCAATCGACCATAGTATCTTACTGTTTCATTTACTATACTTTCGGCATCCTCGTCTTTGCTGACGTCAGCAATTAAAACTAAGGGATTTTTTACATTTTTTGGCTACACTTGTTGTTTCTCTTCGTTTCTTCCGACTAAGCTAACTTGAGCACCTTCTTCGGCAAATTTGATGGCTGTTGCAGTCCAGTACCAGTGATAGTCTCATTTAAATCAGTTCAGTCGTTTTCGAGTTTGCCGCAAAAAACAATAATTTATTCTTAGTCATCATTTCAACCCATAAACATCCCACTGCTGGGCACGAGTTTCCTCTAAAGAAAATGAAAAAAAATTGCCTATTACATATTAATATTGTTGTCATTATTATTAACTAAAGCTGACCTAAATACGAAAATGTAAAACCACACAGAAATAAAAACTCTTAATCTACAGAAAGGCACTGCAAAAACAAGCAAGTCAGGTAATCTGAGAACTAAGAACTTGTTTGTAGATCAGCAGCGGAACCGCCAAGTTATGTAGTGAGGTTACGAAACTTAAATACCAAAAATGATTTTACACTTTTTTTAAAAATCTTTTTACTATTATTTTAATCTCAAAAATGTCGCTGAGTGAAATAACGAGTAAATATTTTTACCATGACTTTTTTATTTGGTTGAACGCAGGACGCAACGTCCTGACGTTGCGTCCTGCGTCTACTACTGGTCTGATTTACAAAATTATTTTAGTGTTGGATAGCCCATTTATCGAGGATGGCTATATAGCATCACGGTACGGCTAGTAGGAGCTCAGCAGTTTTTGATCGTTTTGGTACCTATTCTATAGGTACCTATTTTAAATGTGTTTGAATCATACTAAACGCAAATGTATAAAAAACCGTAAACGTCCTGAAATTTGGGCTTGCCAAACAAAAAAAACCTTATACATGTTATATATTTAGATTTGGCTTAATCTCTACAAAACTTGTCTTGGTAGGATTAAGTTATCCTCAAAGAAAAACACGGGTGGAAAATATTAATTAAAAGCGTCTTCTTGTAAGAACTGTGGTTTCTGAGACTCAAACAAACTCCTTTAAGTGCAAAATCTCAGAGAAATAGCTGGTCTTTGTACCGTGTAAAACAACTTGCGTACTTTGCAGCGCATTTATATAAAAGGGCTCACATAACTATACTTTCTTTACTGTGCATATTTTTGTAAATAATACATGTAAGAGTTTATGAATGATTCTATAAAAATATAATAATAAATTGTACAAAAATGAGTACCTATTTTGTTACTCGCCTCTTATTAATTAATGTGGCATTCTATAAAAAAATATCATGAAGTAACTTTTAACAAGCAGACTTTAGGTAGGAACACAGTGTGGAACCAAGAGGTTCCACACTGTGTTCCTACTTTTTTTTCCACTATTACCAAGAGGGACAGACACAACATACAAAATTTCTGCCTCATCTTAATAATATTCTACCACATTCACACAGCGCCATCTAGTCCCAAATTAAGCAATTATATTTACTTGTGTTATGGGTACTAAACAACTGATCTGTGAACTGTAAATACATACATATTATAGATAAATTACACCCAGACACAGAACAAACCTTTATGCTCATCACACAAAGATTTGTCCTGGGTGGGGATCGAACCCATGACCTACGACGGCTTAAGGGTCACTAACCACTAGGCCAACAGGCCAGTGAATCATCAAGACAGTCATCTGTCCCTATTGCTTATGTCATTACGCAGTCTCACCCACCGGTCGAACATCGGTTACTCAATGCCCTCAGCATACTATGAAAGTAAAGATCATTCTAAATTATACTTTTGAAAAAACAAACAACTTTCAGTTTTTTTGAACAATTTTATACTTAGTGTGCAAGTTGGAGCTACACTGTAAATGATTGCAAACTGCAATGTTGTTTCCAATAAAAAAGTTGTAACTTATCTTCAGAATAAGGCAACTGTATACAACTCAGAAATAAATAAGATATAAGTAGATAGCTTGAACAATATGTTGGACATTGTTGTATGTGTCTTCAGCTATTATTTCTTTTGCCACCGCATCTACTATTACTTATATCCCCAAATACCATTACAAGAACGCATAAGTTACATGATTGTATTTAACTTTTTAATTCATTTGTGTAAAAAGTTTTCTTTATAGGAGTAGGATATACATACCGTACAGTAATTATTCCAATTTGCAGGGGAGCTCTAAGTCCAATAGTAGACGTCCTACAGCTGGTATTATATGATGATGCTCACAATGGTTATTTTCACACGTTTCTTCTTTTTAACCCAACGATACCGCACCCTGATTCTGAGCCGTCGGAATGCTCTTTTTGAATCATAGAATGAAGTTTATTTACGCCGTATAGAAAATTAAAAACTGATTAATATTAGATTTTTTGCTACAACTAAGTATTTTATTTTTAAGAATAAATACTTTTAACTTTAAATGACATTTCCGGTTGAAAATTTTCCGACAACTCAGATTCAGGGTCCGGTTGATTTCATTTTGTGATAATATAATAATGATGATTGAATAAATCGTCGAACAATATGGTAGAGTGTACCAAATAATTATTACAATACGACATAAATCATTTGATAAATAAATGTTTTTATCGAATAACATTCTTGGACAGAATCTAGAATATCAGACAAGAGAAAAACAACTAACAGACACTTCTTTTTCGTGAATCTCTTTGTGAATAATATAGTAATGTGTTACGTAAAATATTTTCTTTATTCGCCGTACACAAAATTAAATAACATTATCATGTAGGTACTCTGTCATAAATATTTTGTGGAGACATGCTGACAACACTTTGAGTTGTGGCGTTATATTAATGTGAATCTAACTCTCGTTTTTAGTGATGTTCTTGGCACTTTAAACCGAGAATCGATGTTATAACTCGGGTACTTATCTACTATTTTAAATCAATTCAATTTAATTGATACGGATGTCGATTGGAAAAAAATAATTGTAAAATTTATATTGCACCTTGTAAATCTTTTTATTTGATTTCATAGCCAAATTCTTTATAATCATCACTAATATTAATAAAATTCAAGTAAAAAGAAATAGAACAACAACAACCAGAATAACCAGATGGACCGACGACCTAGTCAGGGTTGCTGGCGGCCGTTTGTTGGAGGCGGCACATGACATGATGAGTGGCGTAAATTAGGTGAAGCCTATGTTCAGCAGTGGACGTCCTTGGGCTGATATGATGATGATGATGATGAAAAAGAAATAACTTTATAATATATAATTTAACCTATAATAGAGGTTAAAATACTGTCTATATAATGAATACGTACTTCATTTTCGTTTTTGTTTTTTTAAAGACAACGCCCGCACTAGGGAACAAGCCCTGTGTCGCGGGGAGCTTTACAAACATGAAACTAACGGACACAAAGTACACCCAGACTAGAAACAAATATCTATGAATCACACAAATATTTGTCTCGTGTGGGAATCGAACCCACATCACCATGCACGGCGATGTAGTGGCGAGGCGACCACCTTAACTACTGCAAACTTCATTAAAATGAGTGGTTTGAACTTTAGTTAAGGGGTACAATAAGGATAAAGTTTTAAATGACTGCCCTGTTGATCAAGTGGTTAGTGACCCTGACTGCTAAGCCGGAGGTCGTGGATTCGATCCCCACCCAGGACAAATCTTTGTGTGATGAGCATGATTGTTTGTTCTGTGTCTGGGTGTAATTTATCTATAATATGTCTGTATTTACAAAAAAAAAGTATTTAAGTAGTATATAAGTTGTTTAGTACCTATAGCACAATCAAATATAAATGCTTAATTTGGGACAAGATGGCGCTGTGTGAATGTGGTGAAATATTATTATATTAGTTAATTAAAAATTATCTGTTATTTTTTATGTTAAAACCTATATTATACATACGATAATATCATTTTTTTTCATTTCATTTATTTATTTCATTAACAATATAGATTGTGTTTGAAAAAAAAAATACACATACAATAAAATAACATTTAGATACAAGATAATATAAAATCAAAAAATAAAATCATAAAAACCTAAAAAAGACGAGAAGACAACAATTATATTTACAAATCTAAATAGTCTAGTCATATATTAATTAATTTTTTTTTATATATTAATTAAAAGTAGTATCATACGATATTAATAAAATAATCGTAAAGTTATAAACTCGCAGCTTTCCTTTTTCGATAATGCTTGATTTCCAAGTATCTGCAGAATTATTTCCCAAAACCAGTCCAACTCAAAACTATATTTCAGTCACATCGCATTGAGATGGAAATTTAATAATTTCTCGGAAAAAGTTGTCCGAGTGGTATTAAAAAGTAATATAAAATGGATAAAGCTGAATGTAAATCGTCGCCTTCTGTCGTCTACGTCTGTCAGAACCACTTAACTTGTTAAAGTTTAATACAATTTATGCCATAGTGATTCATTCATGAGTAGCCTCACCGTAGCTTCAAATATAAGTTACCTACTAAAAATCGCGCGGGGTTTCACTGCCCTAGTTTGTTATTAGGCCACTGCTCAGCTCCTGTTGGTTGTAGCGTGATGTTATATAGCCTGTAACTTGCCTCAACAGATGGGCTATCCAACTCTAAAAGAATTTTTCAGATCGGATAAATCATCAAAGCCAAGGGTCTAAATTTTTAACCTAAATATATATTATGATAAATTTAATATACCCTCACACTTGACTTGAGCTTAGTTTGAAGCTAGATATTAAAATACTGTAATGACAGTTCATTATCATTTGGAGCAGGTGCATCAGTATTCAAATGGGATATTGTGGATAGGTGATAGCGTTAACGTATCCCTTACCACTGGTCCTTTGAAATATCACCTACTCGTATCTATACTAATATTCTAACAAGTAAATTATTAAAAAAATAAAATAAACTGACTGCAAAAGAGCAACAGATAAGCAACGCACTAAAAAGACCGAAATATGGTTGTAATTATTATTCCTCATTAAATTTTAATACATAACATATATTTGTAATCTCCATTTGATTCCCTTTATTTTGATACCCTATTAAAAAGTAATTAGTAAGTAGTAAGAAACTTAATTGTCGAAATCCATCCAGCCGTTTGGAAAAAACGTGGGAATAAAAAATAAATGTAATGGCTCTATTACCACCCGCTTAATAAACAAAATTATATAGCGATGGTGGCTGAATGGATAAGGGACCGGCGCGGCGTACAAATCACGCGGTCCGAGTTCGATCACGACCGGCATGCGGCAGTACCAATGTGGATTCTACTTTGTGGAATTTATATCTACTAGTCAACTGACTTACAATCTGCTAACAGTGAAGGAAAACATCGTGAGGAAACCCACATACCCTAGAAGAAATTCTATGAGTATGTCTGATCCACCAACCCGCACTAGGCCAGCGTGAGTGGATTATGACCTAAAACCCTCTCAGCTCTCTAGTTAGAGGAGAGGACACATGTCATGAGCCCAGCAATGGGACTTAATGGGTTGCTGATGATGATGATAATAAACAAGTATTTGTAGAATACGTAATTAATAAATTATAGAACTGCGAGTTTTAACAGTAGGGGCTACCAAGTACAGTTACAGTACCAAGCATTATAATTCTGGTAGATATCCTCTACAGTCTGAATGTTATTAGTGCATAGTTATACCTATATTATTGCAGCCTTATTACCTGAAAACAAAAAAGGCTTAATTACCTAAATTTGTTATTTATACTTTAATTTAGAGAGATTAGAGATCTTTACCGCGTTAATTGTTAGAGGTATCTTGAACTTACTTAGAGTTTAAACAACTAACTTTTCAAAGGGATGGAGTTTCAGCATACTAATGAAGTCTGTTTTTCATTCCAGGAGCTTTATCAACAAGCCATAGAATAATGCAATAATTTTCCTTACCTTATTAGAATAATTTGCGTTGATTTTGAGTAAAAGATCTTAAGATAAATGTTTCATCATCACCATATTAGCCGTAGGACGTAGACCTCACCTTGAGGACCCGCATTCAGCTCGAAATGTTTAAACAATGATTAAATGATTGATTTGAGTTTAAAAGGGAAAGTTTTTTCTATGTAATACAGACAAAAAATCTATAGTTTTGCACCAGTATAGTCGTTCCCAGCAAAAAAAAAATCGAGTTCTATCAAAATTGATTTCAATTAATTCAAAACAAACTTAGCTATGAAAAAATTTAAAGCCCAAACGGGACTTGAACCGCCGTAGTGTCCCTGGCATTCCGTTGTAGGTTTGAATTTTTCCAAAGCAAAAGCAATTTAATGTAAATTTACATAATGTTTTGCCTTGTTGGCCCTGATATAGTGTCTTTAGAAGAAAACCAAAATTAACAGATTGTCGTATTGGCAGTAACAAAAAATTACTTTATCACTTCATATAACAAAAATAATAATATTATAATAATATCAGCTACAATAATCTTTTTCGTAAGCTATTTCTGATTTATCTTGTCAACCTTATGTATTGCAGATATCGACTATTTCATCGATAACCAATTGTATCTACACACAAAGTAATACAAAACAATTATTTAAAACGGCAAGATCAAGATGCAAGTTGCATACAACCGGTCCTATTAGAAATTGCTTGGGGCGGCCTATATTGAACCAGTGAACGACATTCTCATTATATCTGACAACTGCTCATCATCATCAATGATGATGAAATATATGGGACCTCACATACCTGGTGAAATGTGGGTATGTTGCACCTCTACTTAGGTCTTCTGCGATGAAAGTGTGACCCAAAGATCTATATACTATGTAATATTATAAATATAAGCCAGTGTTTATATTTATAGCGGTACTATGTGGATTCAGTGAATCCACTTAGTACTCTACTGGATGGATGGTACTGGATGGTTCAGGGCTAGGCAATCAGCTGCTGAGAGACGGTCAAGTTATATCCCACTTTACATGGATGATTTAAAATTGTTTGCCCCAGCACTTTCCAGTTAACAGTATTACTAAAGGTAACAGAAACCTTTAGCTATTCTAACGGGACCTTTTCCGCCGCAGTCGTATATACTTCTCTCTATATCATTGAAGCAGTTATTACAATTTGGACTGGCCTGTTGGTCTAGACTAGTGTTTAGTGACACTGACTGCTAAGCCGGAGGTCGTGGCTTCGATCCCCACCCAGGACAAATCTTTGTGTGATGAGCATAAAGGTTTGTTCTGTGTTTGGGTGTAATTTATCTATAATATATTATGTATGTATTTACAAAAAAAATGTATGTAAGTAGTATGTCAGTTGTTTAGTACCCATAACACAAGCAAATATAATTGCTTACTTTGGGACTAGGTGGCGCTGTGTGAATGTGGCAGAATATTATTATTATTATTAATAATAATAAAGGCCTAAGGAACTGAAGTATAGAATATTGCTTTGAAATATTCCTTCTAATTAAATTTCCTCAAATATTTAACAACGAGGTATCTATATTCCGATAACCACACTGTATACGGTATTAGATCTAATAAGCTAAGTAAATGTACAGAGGTATTCGGTAACTCAATTACACTGATTAAACACGTATCGTGTAAGGGGACAGTCACGGGTTAGCTTATCAAAACCACAAATAACATGTGTTATTAATATCTATACAGGACTTTTGAGCAAGTGCATGTACTTCTAAAAACGATTTGTTTCTAGCTCTGTTGTTTCTCGTATGTTACCAGAGAGCCATATACTTTATTTCGATTTACGTAAAGTATCGATTTGAAATCGATATTCCATTCACATGAATCATCATTGCATTACTATCCTTGTAGCATTTGCATAAGGTTGTTGTTGGACTGTATGTAGAATTTTTCATTGTGAATAGATATGTCAATTTGGTGTTGGCGACAAAAGTGCGGCAAGCCGTTTGCAGTTTGCTTTTTATTTTTTAACGTCGAAGCTGAAAAATGGCGTGAAAGAATTGTAGTTTGGTTTTTAAGTTTTGTAAATGTTACAACTCTGTATTCAAAGGAAAACAGAATAAATGTTTGAAATAAATTAGGAAATGTACGTACAGTGTGTTTTAATTACCTATTTTGGAAGATATCCACCTTAAAGAATTTGATGATGATGACTAGTGAGGCCTTGAAGATATTAAACTTATTATGACTTGAGGTGCTATTTTAATCGTCTAATACCAGTTTAATACCAAAAGGGCAATGCCGCTAGTAATATTATATAATAATAAATTTCCACCACATTTACACAGCGCCATCTAGTCCCAAAGTAAGCAATTATATTTGCTCGTGTTATGGGTACTAAACAACTGATATACTACTTAAATACATTTTTTTTGTAAATAGGTACATACATATAAATTACACCCAGACACAGAACAAACTTTTATGCTCATCACACAAAGATTTGACCTGGGTGGGGATTGAACCCACGACCTCCGGCTTAGCAGTCAGGGTCACTAACCACTAGACCAACAGGCCAGTCCGCAGTAGAAACTGTATATATATATAAATATAAATGTTTAAAAACCCGACACTGACTCAAATATTACTGAATCGGTCGTTTATATTTTATTTTTACTCTATTACTCTTTTGTCAGTGGATTCAATGTAAGAGTAAGTGGTAGCATTATGCAATCGCACGCAATACGAAGAGCAATCTTCTCAAATACGCCATTTCCTTAGTCCTCGTGGAACTCTCTAGAAAATCGAAGTTAGACGTCTAGGCTTACTACAAAACTGCGCTGGAAATACGTAAATTGGGAGCACTTTGTGCAAATAAATGTAACTAAAGTATTTATTGTGTATTATTATTATATTATTATTATTGCAATAAAATTATTAATCACTAAATGTTAATTTTGTTTTTAGAACTAAAAAAAATGTAGTGTGGTTTGCGAAACATATTTCAGTTTGATTTATTATAATAACTATAATATGTATACATATTTATAGTTTTAATATCGTTGTATATTTTAATATACTTTAAAAATATATAACTATATTATAGTTTAATATGATCAGTTGAACAAAATTCTTGTAGCGTAAAGCCCACTAATATTTCAAATCGGTGGTGGTGTAATCTTATTGTTTTTATATTTAATCAATTAATATCAACGTTTTGTTCTGTATTAATACTTTAACTGCCTCGAAAGCGCAGCGGAATTATACCTTTACCATCGCTAAACAAGTAGTCCTGGATTCGATTCCCTTATCGTTTTTCTGTTTTTCTGTCAAAATATTTAGTGCCAGCCTGAAGTTTAGAAAAGTGCCTGGTTAATGGCCTTATAAGGCACCTGTCACACAAAACGTGTACGTGCGTTCTGCGATCTTGTTCTGCATCCCTAATGATGTATAACGTTATAACGGTTGACGGACACGTTAAAAACTCTACTGTGTGTGTCAATGTTAAGCACAGCAAACGCAGAACGCGTTCTGTCTGTTAGGTTCCTTAAACTTGACGTAATACATCTGATGCCCTCTCCCTAACCATTTGGGCATAAGCGCGTCACGAGACAATCACAATTATGTTAGTAACATATTTATTTAATTCCCATACAACAGATCCCCATTACTGTACCGTAGTATATTCAGTAAATAAATCTACGAACAAAATAATAACATGAACAAAATTTCGTTGTGAACAGCGTATTTTCTAAGAGTTAGTATCTAATACCTCCATTGTGGCTATACCCCACAGTATTATTAAATTACGGCACAAGTATTATTAAATTAGAAATCCATTTCAGGGTTGTAAACCGTACATTATGTTTATTAGAATGAAACGGAATGAAAATACGGGTGTTAATGTTAGGCGTATTTTATTCGTGGTGTGAATAATAGAGAGGGGTTCAAGAAGCTTATTTAAGTATTTGTGTGAAATATAACATCAATATAAAAGTAGGTATTATAAACGTATATTGATGGAAGTCGACACAGATTTGAATGTTTTCTCATTGATTGAAACAAAAATTTACTGCCTCGATGGCGTAGTGGTATTGTGTATTACTGCTTCTGCGGTTTTGGGATCGATCCCCAGGTTAGGCAAAATACAGTATTGGGATTTTTTGCATAAAATTTTAAACAAAGCCCGCCTAAATACTCTAATATCTTCAAACGGTCGCTATTGAGCGATCTGCAGTTTCAATACAAATCTGGCATTTGCCAAACATGGACCGCTTGAAAGTGGTCGCTCCGGCTGCTCGCCGGTTTTTCTGGGATGGGAGCAGTTCCTGTATGGTCCAAACGCAACACAACTACCATCAAGCAGCTGCTCCCAACAGCTCTATATTAATAGCGTGGACTCCGGAAAAATATGCCCGATTAACGGTAATATAGCAAGCATTTTAACACATGACATTTTAGCATTAAAATAATGCATTTACAGTCTTCAGCACCTATCGAAAGAGATCTTCTATCCAGTATTAAAGAGTAAAATGCTTCTTACTTTAGATAATGGTATCATCATTATCATATCAGCCCAATGACGTTCACTGTTGGACACAGGCCTCACCTAATTTTCGCCAATAACAATGGCACAATAGATAATAATTTGGCTCCTAAAAAATTATTCATAGCAACATACCAGTATGTCTAAATGCCTCAACTGTTATATTAAATTAAATGGAATACTCATATCAAAGGAACTTTACTCAATTAAATACTCATATTTAGATTTGCATAACAACCCTTAGTTATTTAATTTAAATTCAATCACTCATCTTTCCTGACAGTTTTAATTATTCCAAACTTATTCCTGACAAAATCAACATTTGTAACATGAATATTGAAAGCACGCCTAATAATATTACATATGCCAAAGTAAACCAAAAGTTTGAAACACGGCTCGCTCCGCAATCAGACAATTTGTCAAACCACACGTAAATTTGGAGACCTTCAGAATTTGACGTCGACTTATCGTTATATATGGATGATGCTTTATTTATTAGTAAATTTAGTTTTTTTTTTATTTAACTGCTTGACTGAGAGTAACACCTTCTTATAAATGTAAACAAACAACATCTCATACGCGATTAAATACCTAAATTTTGTTTTGTAATACTTTGGGCCCACCACGAAATAAATACCAAAGTTTTAAATGAAATTTTGGAAACTTAACACGTCTATCTTTAGTATCGATTTTGGCACGAATGTAAAAGAAATCGTTTTAAATTTCGATTCCGCATTTTCGCAATTAAATTTATCGTAGGCCAATAAATACATTAACGTATTATAATGACAAGATAAAAAACATCTAATATATAGTTCTGAAAAATAGGTTGCAAATACGGCGATCTAATTAGAAGATACCAGCTTAGTCGGGTCTCTGAAATTAGCACTACATCGATACCTTTGGGTTTATTTGTCGTATAAACCAAAACACGACTTTTCAGGAGAGAAAAAAAATTATGTTGTTTTAAAAAAAAATCATTACATTTTGGTTTTAGAAGATACATTAAAATGACCAAGAGCAAAGATTCTTCTCAAATTTGAGAATTACGAAGGCTTAATCATCAAAATATATCTATCTTCTTTAGTTTAAAAGTTAGTTGGGATTTACGTCATGAAAAAAGTCAATTTATGGTTATTACACCCCAATTAACGCAAATCTTACGCCCTGAGTTGCTAAAAATTTTGGTCATTACATCTTAACAAAACTCAAAAACAATAAACATTCGGTCCTTACATTAAGAATTTATCTTTTTTGAGACACGATGACCCAAACTTTTTGGGCGTATAAACACTTTTTTTGTGAATTCGGGCATTTCGAATATACAGATCGATAGAGAAAAAAATTCTGAACAAAATGATGTATATAACTCAATTTGGCCAAAATGGTTTATACGACAATTATTGAACCCAACGGTATCGACATATTTTATTGGGGCAACTTTACACCATCAATCTGATTCTGCAATACAAAGTTCCAACTATGTTTACTTAAAGTAGGTACCTATAAGCTCTATTTTATTCATAATTTGATTTATTGTCGTTTAAAAAGTCCTAAGTAACTTTTGCCACATTGATATAGCGTTGGAATAGACGTTTTAATAGCTAAAAGTTACAACAAAATGTATAAAAATAGTATAACTACGTATTCTAAGATAAATTGTCATCCACATGGATAAAAGCGGCTTCCAAGGCCTTTGTCCGTGTCTAATGGCCCCATATACAAAATAAAAGATCCATTCTTCTAGGTAACAATATACTGAACTTAAGTATTGAAGTACTGAGTATAACAATACAAAAGAACTGGTAATTCGATAATACACATTGTTTTTGATACTTGTAGCGATTTTATTGATGTTAGAAACAATCTAAGTGTATGTTATTTGAAAATAGCAAATGCTATCATTAATTAAATCACAATTGAACCGTTACTATTAAATCTTAACAGGGGGCTTACTCTGAATTTAAACATTCGATTAGTCGGTTTCGATGTCGCTGTCAAATATTTGGAAGTGACAGCGACCATATCTAAATTTCATTTACATTTGACAGCGACATCAAAACCGACTAATCGAATGTCGAAATTCAAAGAAAGTCTCCTGGATTGTATACAAAAAAAAAATGTGGCATATATCACACATAATTGTATTATATAAATTACTTAATCATACATTATAATTTATATTATAATATACAAATAATTATATTATTTGCTTAAAAGTAGCTCACAAGCTCTATTACTAGTTATATTTGTGATTTATGTATTTGAAGCGATGCCGATGGTGGCTGAATGGAGAAGGGACCGGCATGCAAATCACACGGTCCGAGTTCGATCCCGACCGGCTGTACCAATGTGGATTCCACTTTGTGGAATTTATATGTACTAGTCAAGTGACTTACCATCGCTAACGGTAAAAGGAAAACATCGTAAAACATCGTATGTCTGATTCACCAACCCGCACTAGGCCAGCGTGAGTGGATTATGGCCTAAACCCTCTCAGCTCTCTAGTTAAGAGGAGAGGAGACCAGAGCCCAGCTGTGGGACTTATTTTTATTTAATTTAAATATTTTAGGTAGATTTTAAATAAAAAAGTAAAAAAATATAGTATATCACCTCTATCGTAATGCCTGAAGACTGAATTCTTCAATCAAAGCGTTCTACAGGCCTGTTATGTCATACAGTGCCGAGACTTAGACACTCAGGTACACTGTAGGTGTTCAAACCTCGCTGTATAATATGTTAGCATTAACAAAACGCTGTGTTCTAAAAACGTCATGTATCGTGTCTATGTTCAAGAATGTCCATTATACTCTAGTCTACACCACATGCGCTGCCTTTCATTTATCACCAAAAATTATTTCTACGGGAAGTCCCGGACATTGGTCCTAACGCACCGGATTGAATATTTAAGGAAGAAATATTACAATATACCATATTACCAGAAGGATATTAAAACCATTTTACTCGTGAAGTTAAGAATAAGGTCGGCGTGGTTGGTCGTTGGACAGGGTGCACGTGAGGTGTTAAGTTTATTTCAGTTAATATCGTCCCCCAACACTCAATCAGGTATTATTTAAGCTAAATTAAGGCTTTAAACAGGTTAGTGTAGATATTAATTGAAGTTATTTATTGTAAACTTAATATATTGTACCTCGTTTTTATTTTACGTAGTGCACGTTAAGATATTTCTTTATTTTTATAATTGTAGTTATTGTCTACATAATTAAAGTGTAAATTTAAACAACCCATATATATTAATCAGGCATTTTGGCAAATAAAAATCAGTCAATTATATTAAAAAGTGTATTTACATATTTACAAAATTAACTCTAAACATTGTATTGTTAAATTGTTCGATTGTATAACAAATAACTTCAACGTAGGTTGTCAATTAAGCCTAGTTTATTGCATTTATATAATTTATTATCGTATAAATTCCAGGTTGACGATACCCATCCCCCAGTATGACCGATATTAAAGATTTAATAAAGAAGCGAGCGAGCTTCAAAGGTCGATTAACAGCATTTACCAACTATCTGGACTCATTGGGTAATAATCCATTAACCAGCTGTGATGTTAAGGAGTTACAATTGCGTATGAGTAAGGTTGAATCGTGGTACGTATTATACGATGAGATACAATTATGTCTAGAATGCACTGTTGAAGACGTTCAAGGTCAGTTTGACGAACGATCTGTATTTGAATCGCAATATTTTAAAAGTTTGTCTAGGGCACAGGAGTTGTTATGTAATTACAACAATATAAGTGAATCATTAGACACTAAAAGTGTTTCTAGTCGTGCTTGCAAGCCAATTAAACTGCCTACAATTCAAATTCCAAAATTCAATGGTTCATATGGTAATTGGTTGGAATTTCGGGACACTTTTACTAGCCTCATTCATAGTAACGATGACATTGATGAGGTAAACAAATTTCATTACTTACGTGCATCTCTGGAAGGGTCTGCTGCTGTCGTCATACACTCGGTAGAATTCTCTTCTGATAATTATAATGTGGCATGGAAGTTAATTTGCGATCGATTTGATAATAAACGATTATTGATACAAAATCATGTGTCAGCCTTATTTAATATTGAGGTTATAAGCAAAGAATCCTCTAGTGCACTGAAAGGGTTAATTGATATATTAAATAAAAATCTACGAGCATTACAATCGCTCGGCGAGCCTGTGAAGCACTGGGATACTTTGTTAATATACATAGTTACGCATAAGCTAGACCTGAAAACCTATCGCGAGTGGGAGGAGTATAAAGGTCATTTAGACAAGGATAGCCCTATAACATTTGATTTGTTTATCCAGTTCATGCGCACCCGCGCGGACCTAGTCGAAACATTAGAAATTTCACGAAATAACGTCTCCAACTCATCAAACATAAACAAAGGTTCCAAGGTAAGGTCTATGGTTACGACACAGGGTAGTGAATCAATCTCCTCTAATTGTTGTCCCAAATGCAAGGATAACCATCGATTAAATAATTGTCCACAATTTCTTGCATTAAGTAATGATGCCCGACTAAAATTATTACCTAGTTTTAAAGTTTGTTATAACTGCTTTCGTACAGGTCATTTTGCCAACCAATGTAAGAAACCGGGTTGTAATTTGTGTAAACGCAGGCACAATACACTTACTTATTCATTCTTCGGAGGCCAAAGTTACGACTACTCGTGATGTCAATAGCAACATGGCACAAAATAGTTCGGCTGCAGTTCAGTCGACGAGTTCGCCGCTCACTGCCAATGATGCGACTAACGTAGCTTTGTCGGCTAATATCACACCGATCATTAGCGAACGTAAACAACGCGGTGTATTATTGTCAACCGCCCTCATTCAAGTTTTCGATAATAATAATCGGGCGCACGTCGCTCGCGCAGTACTTGACAGCGGTAGCACTTCGTGTTTTATGACAGAACGACTGTGTAAACAGTTAAATTTAGAGACAAATCATATAGATGGGTCAATATATGGCATTAATAACGTGTCTTCGCGCGTAGGTAAAATATGTCAAGTCAAAATGACATCATTAAACAATAGCTATAAGGCTAAATTGTATTGTTTTGTTTTACCGTTAATATCGAATAAGATGCCATGCTATGAGATAGACCTATCGAACCTTAACATTTCTACCGACATATGTTTAGCTGACCCTATGTTTTATAAGCCGTCAGACATTGATATTTTAATTGGCGCCGATCTCTTTTGGGATTTATTAGGGTCGCAACGTTTGTGTTTAGGTGCTGGAAAGCCAGTTTTATGTGAAACCAGGCTAGGATGGATTGTTTCTGGCTCCATCACATATAAGAATAAAAACCAGATTATAGATAATATCACATGTAATTTAACTCAAAGTTTGTCTTTCACTGATAGTGATTTAAATAAAATTCGTTCAGATTTGACGCGTTTTTGGAATTTAGAAGAAATTCATACACAGTCTTCTAATTATTTACCAGAAGAGAAGATGTGTGAGAAACATTTTATTGAAAATACAACAAGATTAAGTAATGGTCGGTTTTGTGTACGCATTCCTTTAAAACAGGATACTTCTGTTCTGGGAAATTCTTATCAAAGGGCTACTAATTTCCTATATTCTTTAGAAAGAAGATTGAAGGCCAAACCGAATCTTAGTGTGTTGTATCACGACTTCATGTCGGAGTATGTAAGCCTAGGTCATATGACTGAAACTAAAGACTTCAATTCAAGTTCTCCTGGATATTTTATACCTCACCACGGTGTACTGCGCGAGTGTAGTAGCACGACTAAACTTCGTGTAGTGTTTAACGCGAGTTGTCCTACGTCATCAGGAATATCATTAAATGATGTGCAAATGGTAGGGCCTACAGTTCAGGATGACCTTTTGTCAATCTTGCTTCGCTTTCGTCAGCACAAGTATGTTCTATCAGCGGACGTGGAGAAGATGTATAGGCAAGTATCCATCCACCCATCTGATAGACACATGCAGCAGGTGCTATGGCGAGAGAATGCGGGTGACTCAATTAAGGTTTATACATTGAATACCGTCACATACGGTACCGCTAGTGCGCCATTTCTAGCCACTCGATGTCTGAAACAGATAGGTCTAGAATGTAAATCGGATAACATAGCAGAAATAATCCTCCATGATTTCTTAATAATATAATCCGACTGCCAGAGTCACAAAACGTATTCGAGCGCTGATCAAGGACCACGAACATCTCTTCGCGGAAGACGAGTTTGAACGCCTTTTTAGACCTAAGTGCATTCAACCACCGAAACTATACGGTTTGCCGAAAGTCCACAAGGAAAATGTACCACTAAGGCCAATCGTAAGTCAAATCGCTTCACCTACTTACGATTTAGCGAAACATGTAGCCTCGGTGCTACAACCGTTAGTCGGTAAGACATCGTCTTTCGTAAAAGACTCTCGCCATTTTGTTGACATCATCAAGAGCATGAAGGTGGAACCAGAGGAAGTGATGGTGAGTTTTGATGTGGAGTCACTATTTACAAACGTTCCTATTCAGGACTGCCTAGATGTCATCGAGATGAAGCTGAGAGCAAACGATCTGTCTACAGACTACATTGTTCTGCTGAAGAATTGTCTAGAAGGCAATTACTTCCTTTTCCGAGGACAATACTACCTCCAGATCGACGGAGTAGCCATGGGAAGCCCTGTTGCACCGGTTATGGCTAATATCTGGATGGAGCATTTCGAGGAGTCTATCGATCGAAATATGTCACATATTAAGTTATGGAAAAGGTATGTCGATGATGTCTTTTGTATAATAAAAGGGGGAAGAACAGAAGTAGAACAATTAGCCATACACTTAAACTCCATACACCCGAACATCCGGTTTACGTTTGAAATGGAGATAGACAGGGCGTTAGCTTTTCTCGATGTAAAAGTTATGGTTAGAGAGAATGGTACCTTAGCTCACACCGTTTATCGAAAACCCACACACACGGACAGATATCTTCACGCCACTTCGCATCACCATCCGCGACATTTACAATCCGTTGTAGTATCGCTTACGAATAGAGCACATGATCTTTGCGACCCTGAACATTTAAACAGTGAGCTCAAACACGTTCAGGAGGTACTAAAGCGTAATGGATATCTGTACAACAACATGCGATGTCCGAAGAGGAAGGCACAAGTACCAGGAGTAAGCAGAGCACCTGCATTCATGCCATATTTAAAAGGAGTTACGGACAAAATTGGAACAGTATTACAAAAGTACTCCATTAAGACTGTATACAATCCGTGCTCTAAAATATCGAGTCTCCTGCGCACTCCAAAGGATGTTATCCCTCTTCAAACACCCGGTGTCTACAAGGTGGATTGCAGCTGTGGTAGTTCCTATATCGGACAAACTAAGCGAACAATAGCGGAAAGGGTCAAGGAACATATCACAGCCGTCAAGAACCGTCAAACTAACAAGTCGGCGATAGCTGAACACTTGCTGGAGTCAGGGTCCAACCACTGGATTGAGTTGCACAGGCCTCAGGTACTCTCCACCGATCGTCACTATTACTCTAGAATAGCACGAGAAGCGGTTGAAATTAAGAAACATAAAAATTTTAACCGGGAGGATGGGTACCGCTTATCAACATCTTGGAATCCAGTCATCAGCAAGTGTAAACATCGCCGATATGACAAAGTAGGCCCGTGTGTAGACGTTATTAGTGTAGTGTGTCGAAGTACCGACAGTTCAAAAACTATAAATATAAATGACCAAAGTGAGGGTAGTAGCAGAAACCCGCACGCATCAGGAACGACGCTCGGCCGCTGCTCCAGTCAGCCCGTGACCACGGTCGGTGTAATTCGACCGAAACGTCGGGCAAACAAATAAGGTATTTCATATTCCTTAAATATAGTACGTGACGTAGACCCGTTATATAATAATTTAATACTTATATCTCCCTTTGTGATAACTATGAAAATGTTATTGCAAAGAATGTGGCTCGACAAACTGTCGTGGGATGAGCCTTTAATTCCTGAACTTAATGTTGATTGGAATAGCATTGTTACATCGTTGCCACATTTACATAGCTTTCGTATTCCACGAATTGTATTATGCGATGCGTATAAATCATTAGAGCTTCATATTTTCACAGATGCGTCCGAGCGCGCTTATGGGGCGTGTGCCTATGTTAAGAGTTTCAATGAACATGGTGAGACCATGGTCCGATTATTGATGGCCAAAAGTCGAGTGGCACCGATTAAGCCTACCACGATACCTAGGTTAGAGTTGTGTGGTGCGCTGGTGGGAGCTCGCATATATGAAAAGGTCTTGAATTCTCTTAGAGTAAAGTTTTCTCGTGCTTATTGTTGGACCGATTCCACCATAGTCTTGGGGTGGTTACAGATGTTGCCTTCCAAACTTCAGCCTTTTGTACGCAATCGCGTTGCTGAAGTTTTGGACAAGGCAGGTAACTGCACATGGAAACATGTTCCTACCGATAAGAACCCCGCAGATCTAATATCGCGTGGTTTGGATATTAGTACTTTGCAATGTTCAAATCTATGGTGGAATGGACCGTGTTTCTTAAACCATGATCAGTCTGACTGGCCTTCTCAGGTCCACCGTATTGGTTTAGAAATTTTACCTGAAACTCGGACTAACGTAACATTGACAGCTTTTGTAGATGAGACTCAACAGTATAATTCATTAATAAAGTTTAATCGTTTTTCTAATTATTTACGACTTGTACGATGTATGGCATATGTATTACGATTTATTAAACGTTGTAAAAGGCTTTCAGTTTCGAGTATATATTTAACACAAGATGATTTACAGGAAGCGTTAAATATATTAATTTTAAATAGTCAAATTGAGTCTTTTGCAGAATACAAATTATTAAAAAATAATAAACCTTTACCGGCAAAGAGCCCTCTGATAAAGTTTAACGTTTTCATTGATAAAGATTAAATCATGCGTGTCGGGGGACGTTTAGTTAATTCAAACTTTGCCTACGATAAAAAACATCCTATTCTTTTACAGTCCACTCATGATTTTACAAAACTTATTTTTTATTTTGAACATAAACGGCTGATGCATGCAGGGCCACAATTATTATTAGCGACCATTAGGGAATCATATTGGCCCATAGGTGGCCGAAACTTGGCGAAAGTGTGTTTTCGCAAATGTGTACGTTGCCAAAGATTTAAAGGTAGCATAGTAACGCCTATAATGGGTAACCTACCGCAGCAGCGGCTCCTTCCAGGTGGTTATCCTTTTGATAATACCGGCGTTGATTATGCTGGTCCAATTATGTGTGCTAGTAGACAAGGTCGCGGATGTAGGTTAGTAAAAGTGTATATTGCCATATTTATCTGTTTTTCCACCAAAGCCATTCATTTGGAGCTAGTTGGTGACCTAACTAGCAGTAAATATTTATTAGCCTTGTATAGATTTGTTTCGCGACGTGGGAAACCTAGCAACATGTATTCTGATAATGGTACCTCATTCGTTGGTGCGTACAGCGAATTGTCACGATTTTTAAAATTGAATTGTAACTCCTTAGCCGAAAGCGTTTCCAATGAAGGGATTAAATTCCATTTTATCCCCGCATATAGTCCACATTTCGGTGGACTCTGGGAGGCGGGTGTTAAGTCAACCAAGTACCATCTTAACAGAGTGTTGGGAAATTGTAATTTAACGTATGAAGAACTTAACACCACGTTAATCCAAATTGAGGCGATACTCAATTCTCGTCCGCTGACCCCGTTGTCTTCAGATCCGGCAGACTACAATCCTCTCACGCCAGGACATTTTATTATTGGCCGTCCGCTTACGTCGGTGCCGCAACCAAATTACGAGGACACCTCTTCAACTCACCTTACTCGCTACCAACGTATTGAACAGCTTCGTCAGCACTTTTGGGTTCGTTGGAGTAAGGAGTTTGTCTCCGAATTGCAGCAGAGGTGTAAATGGCATTCCAGCAAGGACGAGTTAAAGTTGGACTCCCTGGTAGTTATCAAAGAGGATAACTTGCCTCCGCTGAAGTGGAAGTTGGGGAGAGTCATCAAACTTCATCCCGGGTCAGATGGCGTCGCTCGCGTTGCTGACATCAGAACGTCCTCTGGAGTGATACGTAGAGCATTCAACAGAATTTGCCCACTACCTGTATGTCACACTGTTGGTTGAAAGTGAAACTTTCAACGTCCGGGGGCATGTTCAAACCTCGCTGTATAATATGTTAGCATTAACAAAACGCTGTGTTCTAAAAACGTCATGTATCGTGTCTATGTTCAAGAATGTCCATTATACTCTAGTCTACACCACATGCGCTGCCTTTCATTTATCACCAAAAATTATTTCTACGGGAAGTCCCGGACAGTAGGACTTGTCCACAAACTTGAAGTCACTCAGTGATTTTTGGAAAGAGCTATGCTCGGAGTCTCTTTGAAGGATAGAATTCGTAACGAGATAATCCGACTAAGAACAAAAGTTACAAATAAAATATTTAATTTGTTTGAGTGTTGCAAGTAAAAATTAAAGTATTGTGTACAAAGTAATGAATACAACAATAATATTTTGAAATCATGGCCAGAGGAAGGAACTATACTTTCCAAAAACTTTCTTCATTCTAATCAAATTAAATGAATTACCCAATCCGTATTTTCTATACATTCACATAGCACTTAACAGGTCGTACACAAATTTACACCATTCGCAGTCCAAGTGAAGATTAATGCCCCTCTTTGTACTAAAGGAAACAACATACAAACAACCATTTACAATTCAGAAATCAAGTTGATATGCGTGTTAGTGGAGTTTGCACGTAAATTTATTGGGACAGACAATGTTTTATTGTCATACTTGCAAATATCTGGTAACCGTGTGTTTTTTAATACCAAATACCCAAAAATGCCTTTTAAATATTTAGGCTGTTTATGATCTTTTTAAATTTGAACGTTTACTCTGTAACAAAACACATGGACCCATTTTACGCTAATAAAATATGATTCTGATTGATTGGCTTGCAATCTCGATATTCTAATGTTTGATTTTTTTTAATTTCGAAACATTTGACAATAATTATGTTCGTAAGCTTAAACTCTTGAGTCACTTAAATTTATTTCATTTCATTTACTGTTCTTTGACCTTTAGGTATTCCATTAAATAATTATATCGTGAAACACAGTGTATATAAAAGGATTCGTTTTACATTGCAACAAAACCTGCTTCTTCCCTTTAAGTCCACATCACAAACGAAGTGCAAAAAACATGGCGTATAATTAATTTGCCTCGACATTTGAATAATATAATATGATAAATAGGACTTTGATTTTATTTGTTAAGGAAAAATACGAATAATAAAAACAATTACGTGGCATTTAATTTGAATTTGGAATTATAAGTAAGTCTAGCTGGTTACCAATTTGGCGCAACCGTGAGGCGCGCAATATATTTAAATAAATTGTATTTTGTTGGTAATTATGTCTCACTATAGTATTTTAATGTGTAAGTTTCACTTTATGTATTTTCTATTTAACTTAACTTTCTTTCTTTCTTTATCATAATTTTATAGTAGCAAAATTAAGGGTAAATAAGTCGTCAATGAATTTATGGTTGTACAATGTAGTGTCGAGCTATTCGCTAACCTAGTCATCTATGAACTGGTACTGCGTGTGATTGTGGTATTCAAACAAACTAATAAATAAAAATTTTAAATTATGAAAATTTACAAGAACGGTAAGAACGATTTGAATAATCTTAATAATATCATAAATGTGAAATTAGGATGGATGGATAAATGGATAGATGTTTGTTTGGCACATAAATATGTCATCATCATCATAAAACCCATAAATGTCCAACTGTTGGGCACGGCACTCAAACATTTTGGTGGAAATTTAGCCTACTATACCAGGCTGGCCAGACGGTTTCGTACAGGGATTTGTATCGAATTTTCCTTTTCTCGCAGTGCTCTGGTTTCTCCCTTAGTCGCCTTGTACGACACCCACGGGTTGAAATGGGGTAGTGACATTATGTATTCTTAATCCGTCACTACACGCACACAAATATATAAGTAATATAATATAGTTATTGTTACGTGTTATGTGTACCGAAAATAGTCTTTAATAGTACATAGACCAAGTTCTTTTAAGCCGACTAATTACGCAGGCAGAGCCGCGGTTAAAAGCTAGTAAATTATAATTTAATAAAGTGTTTTTTTTTCAAGTAAAGACTAGAACTTTTTAAACACAAACAGAAGATTATTTAATTACGCGGTAAGAAGTCACAATCTAGTGCAATAATTAAAGTATAATTACGCAATAAAACCAGCCTACACATTGCAAAGAGCAGCGTTTTAAAACCAAATGACACTCAAAGTTTGCGTTTCACCCACGATCGTGTTTCGTCGACTGTGCAAATATCTTTTATGTAGATTTCTGCATAAATACACCGTTTAACTAACGACTACACTATTAACGTAGTGGTTAGAAATAAAACGCTGACAAAGCTACGGAGGGATAGTGGCTGAGAACTAGATAGTTGAACCAGTTCACAAGTGTTGATCAAATAGTTGGCTTCTAATGAGGTTTGAATTGTTATTATTGTGATATGCTTATGTTTGCGTTATATATGTTGTACCAACAGTGCGTACGTTCAGAACTGAAAATACATTGTTTCTAGATCTTGTTGGAAAGCTAAAAGCTTAAACTGCCTGCGATACAGGAATATTCCTAGTGCAGACACTAATCATTAAATCATATTGTACCTTATCTAATTAATCTTAAAAATTATATAATTGTGTACTATTTATACTGAATAAACTTTTTATTTATTTATATCTACAGATACGGGACGTACCGTATATAATATTTTCTGTATAGAATTTGACAGATTTTATCGGTCCACGTCTGTAAGGCCACGTTAAGATACACTTCCGATCTAGCAGTTGGATGCAAAGGCAGATCGGAAGGGTACCTTTACGATTTATAGAAATGGGCTGATAAAAAATGTATAAAAGAATATTATTATATCTCAAGGGATCTTTTTCGGGTTGCATTTTTCTAGCGTCAGTAACATAAGTGGTCCTTTTCAAATAACTTTACCTTATATTATTATTAATTGTTTTTAATGGAATATTTTGCCTTTTATAATACCTACCTTTTTAGTATACTATTTTCTTCTTTCATTTTCTAATTACTACTTTACGTGTTATAACTACAAAATAAGAAACATGTAAGTAACCAGTAATTTTACGAAACTGCTAAGTACAAGCTCCATTGAAATAAGGTTCAAAATATGCACAATAAATCGTATTTATAGTCGTCGCAGCAGCTGCCAGACTCTGATGTCAAGATGCATTACGGTTTGCTAAACAACAGCAGTTCCGTGTCATTGTTGGTTACTGAATTTCACGTTCCATGTAGGAGCTTTGTTGGTTCAAATGCTTTGGGATGGTTGTTCATGTTGCGTTTGCTATTGTATAACTCACGTGAATAGTCATATAAATGTAATAATGTACTACTTACCTACTAGTTAGAATAATTTTGTTTCCCGCTTTTCTATGGAGGAAAGTAGATATTTTATTTCCAACTTCTCCATCTTACTGAATGAATGAATGAAATCTCGTTTATTCATCTAGGTTACAAGGTAACACTTATGAAAGTCACAAGAATGTAACAGGTTATCCGAAAAGTAGTGTCAGCAAATTTGCCTACGACCAGTTCGCTGACGGGGTGGAGCTATGAGAAGAACTGGCAAGAAACGCCACTCTTTTTAAAAATAATGTATAGTTACAATCTTTTGTAATTTATAATTTGGGTAGCGTGTAAAGTGAAAGTACTTTAGAAGAAGTTCGTTGCGGATTCTGTGTTAGAAGGATTGTCCCGTTAGTAGTACCTAGTATTAACATGTAGTCGGACTGGTCAGGAAATTTAAACTTAAATTGAATAAAAACGTATATTATTTTGTTAATTCTCGTAATTTAAATGAATTATCATCATTATCAGCCGCAGGACATCCACTGTGAGACATAGCTAAGAGGAGCAATCCCTCCAATACGACCAGGTATGCGGCCTACATACAGCACGATCCAGCAGTTCGGATGAGATCATCTGTCCACCTTGTAGGTGGACGTCCTACGCGAATAAAATAAATGAATGCCTTGCTTTTATATAACTATAAACTACTGAATAGACAGAATTTATTTAGTAGGTATTTATAATAGGTCGAAAAATTTTTAGGATTTTTAAATTTTTAAACCACGGCATATAATATATATTTTAACTCGATTTTGTTGTTTTTATTCACATCTATAACAAAATATTGGCTATATTGAAAAAACAAAATTCTATCTCAAATTTTTACCAGATTTTTGCAGCCATCTGCCAAAAAATGTTTACTATCGCATTTGTGAATGATGAGAAAATATTTTGGCGCAAAAGTCGAGTCCGAAGGTTTGATACCCCAATTTAGCCGTGATCCCACTATCATACAAATCTTCGGTTATGTTTGCCGTATTCATACGACTTGGAAACGTTTCGTCTATACAAGGTTAGTGTTATCCATGTTCTCATTGAGTTCTCACTACAAAGGTCGATGTTGAAGTCTCACAGCCAATTTCAATATCAATAACCTACCCAAATTATGTTAAAATTAACAATCTGTAGAAAAAATACGTTATTTCGAAATTCGACCGGTTTGAATTTCGAAATAACGTATTTTTTCTACAGATTGAGCGGTCGTTCGTATCATATTATTATATTTTATTTATGCCCTCAGATTCTGTCACAGATTTGGAAATAATATAATGACGGAGCTAGTACGTCGTATGTAGATAGCTGAATACTAGGATGAGCGGTAAGGTTTACCTCTCAGCCACGCACTCAGTAGAGGGTAGTTTCTCATTAGTCAGGATGCGTTTGATAGCAGATGTTAATAAACACACCATTTGTACTGTTATATTACACATCTGTTTACTTCACACACTTATCGGGAAATACAATTATTTTCATGACCCAACATTGGTTGCACAAGTTAAAAAACCCCGGCCTGATTGGATTTTGTCTGATTACATACCAAGTTAACACTATTTCATTAGTTACAAATACTTATTAATTGACACTGTTATAGCCAAACACTTTATCTTAACAATTTACAATAATAATTATTCAGGCATCCTTACGGTATGACTGCTTGGCCAGGAAGAGCTTACACACGAGCCTTGATACGCCTATTTATAGCCTTGTTTAATTATTACAATATTAATTTAAAAATATTTCACTACAGGATTTTATTAATTCTGTAGTAATTAAATAATAAAATAAGATTGATTGATTGATTGATTGAGTAATTAATAATTGTTCTACTTTGCATTAACATCATAAATAAACAAACTGGGTAATCGTTAAATAATTAAGAATCAATTTTGTTTTAATCAAACTACATCGTGATGAAGTACAGATCGATGTTTGACATTGTAGACCACATAATTACTGACGTGCTGAAATATGTATGTGGTTGCCCCGATATAATTATATATATTTGGGCATAACTTTTGTTTTTTACCCACGACGGAACGGAGACGGTATATGCGTTTGGGGTGAGAGGCTGTGTGTTTGTGAGTTTGTGTGTTTGTGTGTTTGTGTGTTTGTGTGTTTGTGTGTTCCAACATAATGCCTTATATCACGGAAACGGTTTGACCGATTTAGATGCGGTTTTCTGTAAAGTGTGTGCGGCTCTTGGGGACAGGTTATTAGATAGGTGTTATGTTAATAGCTCGCCAGGGGGCGCTACAATACACTGATTTCGTTGAATCCTTTGTGCCCTCCTATCTTTAAAACGATTAAACTGATTTCGATACGGTTTTCTGTAATGTATTTGTGATTTATCGAGGATTGTTTTTGGATTCAAGATTTTGTATTTTTTCGCCAGGGGGCGCTGCAATAGACTAGGCAAACCTATGTTGATTTCGTTGAAACCTTTGTGCCCTCCTATCTTTAAAACGATTAAACCGATTTCAATACGGTTTTCTGTAATGTATTTGTGATTTATCGAGGATGACTTTTGGATACAAGATATTGTATTTTTTCGCCAGGGGGCGCTGCAATAGACTAAGCAAACTTATGTTTATAGTTATCTGTAAAATAATTAGACCTGTTACTGTATAGGGACACGTAGCATTGTAGTACTGAGATATTGATTACACTCATGAGGTTAAGCAACTTCGGATAAGGTCAGTTCATAGATGGGTGACCGTTTATGCAATTTTAGGGTTCTGTACCTCAAAAGAAAAAAACGGAACCCTTATAGGATCACTCCGTTGTATGTCTGTCTGTCCGTCTGTCTAGAATATTTTTCTCAAGAACGCATAGAGGTATAAAGCTGAAATTAATATCATTTACTTGGGTCTGCAAACCCTCGGCGGAAAATAAAAATCAAAATTCTAAGTTAACGCAATCAAAAGATACAACTGTTTATGCTCCATTTTTGACGATTTATCTTGACGATCATAATATATAGGGAACTTACCGTTGACCTAGAATCATGAAATTTGGTCAGAAGCAATAACAAGTTGCACAAGTAAAGGAAAAAATCCGAAAACCGATCTTGTGTTGTTATATCACTGAATATTAGTACTGAGGTATACAATGATAAGCCTAAAAAAAATTAGTAAGAGTGAGAGTTTATTCCAGACTGACGTTATATAAACACCTACCTACCTTATTTATTCTAACTTATAGGTATCCCGTGCCCGGGGTGTAACCAAATTTTCATCATTTTTGCGATAGCACTCACCGTTTTCGAGATACAAGCTATTATAGGTGGAAAACTGCGCTAACGCCGAAGGCAGTCCGGCTACGGCAATCAATGTGTGATAGCTAAACTTAACACCCCCCGATTCAGAGCAATCCGAATCGGACTGGTTAGGTTAGGGTTATTTTTTTTTTTCAAACCACCCAGAAGTAGGAGCCCCGCTAAGCGGGGCTCCGGCGACCTTTGTGCGACGGATGAGCACACAAGTCAACAAAAAATAAAATTTATATAATATAGTCGAAGCTCCATGCAAATTCCATTCATTCTAGAGCTTACGGATGATATGCTTACTTATAAGGCGCTCCTTAAAAAGTTTAAAATAAGAAAATTAAAATGATAATTTCAAGTTATAAGACTTACTGCAACAGTAAATTTAAAAAAAATGTGTTTGTTCTATAACTTAGTATAAAACTTTTATTTATCTGTCAAGGTTCTTAAAATTTTATACGAGTTACTTACAGTTAGTAAGATAGGGCGCTCTTTGAAAATATTTAAAATAAAAAACAAAATTAAAAATTTTGAAAAAACCCACGACGATAACATCTATACAAAATAAGAAACGTAACATATAAAAAGGTTTAAATAACTTTATTTTAAATCCCCGACGAAAAGATAATAAGTAGCGTAAAAACAATCCCAAGAAAATTCGTCGGGGGCTGCCAATATCATTACTGTTTCTAGTATTAAATATATATTGTAAACTAAATATTGTTAATAATTAGGTAGGTATCAAATACATAAAACTGCAATACTTTCGTTCATTTCAAGTCAGGGTATGGCAGCCCCCGACGGATTTTCTTGGGATTGTTTTTACGCTACTTATTATCTTTTCGTCGGGGATTTAAAATAAAGTTATTTAAACCTTTTTATATGTTACGTTTCTTATTTTGTATAGATGTTATCGTCGTGGGTTTTTTCAAAATTTTTAATTTTGTTTTTTATGTATTTATTCTCTGTAGTAAAAAATTGTTTCGTATAAAAATAACTACTGTTACGGCTCAAAATAAAAAAGAAAAAGTTATGATAGACAGGTCTCATTCTCCCAAAGGGCGTCCCTTTGAATATGTAAGCCTAAAAACAGACGTTCGCAATAGTCACTATGTCGGATCTAACTATCACACATCAAGGTTTCCTTTTTTGCATTGTTTTGTGTGTGTAACTGAGCAGGGCAACGCATAATAATGATCAGAGGGCTTACTCTGAGTTTCGACATTCGACTTAATCGGTGATGTCGCTGTCTGTATGAAAGTGACAGCGATCATATCTAAATTTCCTTACATTTGACAGCGACATCAAAACCGACTAAGTCAAATGTCGAATTTCAGAGTAAGCCCCCTAACAACACATTAGTTGTAACCACATCCTCATTGCATTCCTGGTCCCAAAGGATGGACCCAAGGTTAAAGAACACACATTATTTGCCTTGTTTTACAAGAATGTAGAATAACGGCTGTGGACTGCAAAGGTTAGTATGGTACAATTAAGTACGGCCTTTTGGAGAAGAAGAAGTGGGAATGTAATAAGCCTGTTGGGAGCAGGGAAAAGGTCCCAAGCATGCGAGCCTGTGTTAGTAATATTTTATTACGGCTGTCCACTTGTCTTATTGTTAGGAATTAGTTTTGCGTGTACCCCTTTTTTCATTTGTGAAATTGTGTTGGGAATTTTCTTTATTTTATTTTGTAGGTGAGAAGGTGATGTTTGGAGGGTATTGTATTAGAATTTTAAAAATGTTATTAAAAACAGTACTGCTACGGAGGTTTTGGGATGCGTGGTATGTGCATGTGAAATAGCCCGTACTGAAACACACCGTAGCTAAACACAACTATGTTGACGTCCATATGTTATATACTAGCATACCAATAGGTGCGAGTTGGAAACCAGCGCTTGGCGCCATCTGCTTGGCATAAGCTGAACCAATTTAGCGCAACCGAGAGGCACACATTGTTTAGATAGTTATACATTTTATTTAGTTGGTAATTATATTTCCTTATAATTAATTTAATTTTTTTGAATTGTCTCTTGTAACGGTTGTACCAAATAAATTTATTTTTTATTTTTTTCTTTCTTTTCTGTAATGTAATAAAGTGTCGTATGTGGAGGGACCAGGAATATACATACCTCGTGCGCGGCAATGTTGCTTCTTCCAATGTTGCGTTGTGTTTGCGATTTTTAACACAATCATTTTGGAGATATACACTGAAATGGATCACTGCACTGGAGTATGATGAATTTTGGGTATTTTGAGAGTTTTAGATCGGTTCACGTTATTACCGTGGCACGCGCGGTGTGAACGTATTTCGCACTATTTAAATGGCGGTATGATAGGGTAGGAGTAAAGAAGTGTTGCTATGCGTGAAAAATATGCGTGTATAAAATATTGTCTTTGTGTAATGCTTAAATGAGTTTCTTATTTAATTAAAATTAAATTAATAATGGCGCAGCCAATATATAAAAATGTACGAGTATCAACCCGCACTGGGCCAGCGTGTGTGGAGTCCTTCCAGTTCTCTAGATGAAGAAGAGAAGGCCGGAGCCCAGCAGCAGTGGGACATTAATGGAATTCTGATGATGATTATCATGATGACGTCATCACCGCTCCAAACATCATCATCATCATTTTAACGCATAAACGTCCCACTGCTGGGCACGGGTCTCCTCCAAAGAATGTGGAGGAAATTTGGGAATTTAGCCTATTATACCACGCTGGTCAGACGGGTTGGTATAGGGTTTGTTTCGAATTTTCCTTTTCTCGCAGTGCTTTTGTCTGCATAATACAATTGTTTTACGATTGTTTTAAAAGACAACACCCGCTTTAGGGAACAAGCCCTGTGTCGCGGGGAGCTTTACAAACATGCAACTAACGGACACAAAGTACACCCAGTGCGAAACAAATATCTATGAATCACACAAATATTTGTCTCGTGTGGGAATCGAACCCACGTCACCCAACACGGCGATGTAGTGGCGAGCCGACCACCATAACAACTGCGCCACGGTGACAGTCAAATAATGGCTCTTAGTTGCCTTTTACGACACCCACGGGTTGAGATGGGGTAGTGACATTATGTATTCGTAATCCGTCACTACACGGAAATTGCACTCCAAGCACATGGCTGTAATTCTGGACAATCAGCTTCATGTTAAATAAATGACACGACACAAATAAGATACTTATCAATAAATAAGATCTTAATGATAGCTATTTAAATTATTTCTGCGTAGATGCTTGCAGTATTGCAATTCATATAGACTCGATTTTTTTTTTTTTTATACCACGACGGTGGCAAACAGACGTACGGTCCGCCTGATGGTAAGCGCTTACCGTAGCCTATGGGCGCCTGCAACACCAGGGGCATCACGAGCGCGTGGCCGACCCTTAAGAAACCTATTCACTCCTGTTTTGAAGAACCCCATACTGTAGTCCCTTGGGAAAACCTCGTTAGGGAGTTCATTCCACAACCTGATAGTTCTTGGGAGGAAATTCCTCTGGAACCTCGATTACATGATACAAGGTTTGTGAGGCAAATTAATGTGTTCTTCTTTTTATTTTTCTTGGCATATAAGACGGTAGGGCAGAGCGGAAGCACCCGTGAACGCGTAACAAAAAAAAAACAAACGGAAGATAACTATATTTAAGACATTATATAAACAATAAAATTTCACAGACAATATAATATAAATAATATGGATAGTTAAACAAGCTTTCTTTCTTACATTACTCTGAAACACAGGATATAAAAAATGAATATAACTTGCATGTAATAATGTGAACTGACTTTTAGACTTGGTATGTTTGTATTGCACTCGGGGTTTGCGAATGACTTCTCATTTGGATATTTTTACGAAAATACCTCTATTTTATTCAAGCTGAGCTGGAAACCCTTTGTGAACACAGAGACATGTGATGCCCTGCTAAATGTTTCTTTTTGTTTATAATTTTATTGTCTTGTGTGAAAATAAACTTATTCTTTCCTTCTTTTTTTTATTTTAAAGCTCTAAGGTGATATTTTCCATATAACGAGTGCGTCAGTGCAGCAGTTGTTATGATTTACAAAAAAATAATATAATTGAAGCTGGGATAGTCATCAAATCAGTCTCAATAACCCAAAGACCTAACCTCGACCTTTATTTCAATGTATACAGTCTGGCATTCTGCGATCCGATATAATACCACGCTATTTAATTTCTCATTTGAAATACCTACCTATTTTTCTGAGCTGTAGGTAGAGGCAGATAATTTACCAATTTTAAAGCTTTATGGAATAAAATGTAAGGCCGCCTACCTACGCTTTTTATTATTACGAGACTTCATTCAATACATAAAAAAAATTACAGAATATACTTTTCGAATGATGAATATTATATTGAATGAATATTAAATATCTGTATTTCTTAGCAATGATAATGGATATTTCATAATAAATTTATTTCTTTTTATCATCAACCAGTTTCGTCATTGCTAAGATAAGCTTTCTCTAATTTTTTGAGGAGGATGAGTGTACTGTCATAATATATTTTTTTCTAAAGTACGCTCAAAAAATCTGTTTATTCATAATATGATAAAATGGCAGTTATGACATTATCTTATAATGCTTAATAAATCAGGCAAATGAAAATCTTAACACATTGTATATAGGTTTTGTTTCGAGTTTTCCTTTTCTCACAGTGCTCTTGTCTGTTACTCCCTTAGTCGCCTTTTAGTAGTAGAGTGAGTAGTGACATTATGTACTCTTAATCCGTCACTACACAGATAATAGCATCATAGCATCAGCAACCCATTAAGTCCCACTGCTGGGCTCGGTTCTCTTCTCCTCTAACTTGAGAGCTGAGAAGGTTGAGGCCATAATCCACTCACGCTAGCCTAGTGCGGGTTGGTGGATTGATACACAGATAATAATGTTAAAAATAATAATGTTAAAAATATTCCTGTAAAACGTGGATTTTGTTAAATGGTTGTATGAAAGAGGATTTAAGGTTCATTAACTGTAGAACAAAAGATAACGTTTTTGCGTGCGCAGGCTTGTAGTGTTATGTTTACACAGTACGTTATATTTTTACAGTTTTGATACAAAATTGAAAAGGGATTTAGATGCATTGATAGTATGCAGGCACTAAAAAAACTTTTATTATTCTTATTTCACAGTCTGTGTTTAAATCGAAAGTGGATTGAATTGAATGAACATTGATCATCATCATCAACAGTAATAATAACCCATTAATGTCCCACTGATGGGTGCGGCTCAGTTATGGTGATCTCTCTCAATATTAATTTGTACTTGCTGGAACAAAAATAAGGGATTTTATCACGTTTTTCACTATCGCTAGCCGATAGAACTATACGTCTCGGTAGCCAAAACTAGTAAAAAATAAAATGATTAGAAAACATGCCTGATAAAAACTCAAAAGTAAAAAAGTAAGAAACAAGCCCGGAGTTTACAGCAAATTCTACATAGCGACCATAATAAGTAGGACGATGATTGGAGAAACCTCCTAAAGATTTTCAATTACCTATTCAACGATATCCCACGTGACATTAATCGCTTCCTTTCTTTTCCACAATGTTGCGTCTGGTTGCCGCTTTATTTATTTAATTGTGATTACTATTCTATCTTTTGTGACATGCGAAGACCAATCGATTGACATAGGCATCAACAAAATCGGCCCACGCATTTGGTCTTTAAAGCGCCACAAACGAACAAACATCAAAGTTTGTATGTTTGTGTGTGTAATTTTAAAAAATCTTTTAGTGTCGGATAGCCCATTTATCGAGGAAGGTTATTGGCTATATAACATCAAGCTACCGTTAATAGGAGTTGAGCAGTGGCCAAATAAAGAACGACGGGAGCGAAGACCCGGGCAACAGCTAGTAGGCTGATAAAGACACTACCCTCCTTTGCGTTGTGTAAAAAAGAACCTTAAAACCCTCGCACTGTTGCCATATTGGTTTTCTTGAATTACAAATGACAAGGGCCTAATATTTTATTGAGAGAAATCTTATAAGTACTCTGTAAAAATACTTATCTATACATATTATAAAACTATTTTTAACAAAAAAATATTAAAACGACTTCAAATCAGTACTAAAAAGCGAAAAATAAACTGAATTAGATATTTAATTCCAAGCTAAAAAATACCTACCTACCTGTTTAAAGTATAATACCCTATTACTAATCTGTTTGAAGTCGGTGCCAAGCCTAAAGAGTTTGTTAAGCTACGTACTACTTAGTACGTACATCTGTTACCGCTCGCTACTTCACACCACCTCGCACTTGCGTGTGATCGTACCTAGTGGACGGCTCAAACTGAGTGATACAACCTCATTAGGCTGGCACCGACTTCAAACAGATTAGTAATAGGGTATTATACTTTAAACAGGTAGGTAGGTATTTTTTAGCTTGGAATTAAATATCTAATTCAGTTTATTTTTCGCTTTTTAGTACTGATTTGAAGTCGTTTTAATATTTTTTTGTTAAAAATAGTTTATTTTTCCATTTTTAGTGAACTTTTTATCTAGCAGATTTAATAATACTGTCTGGCAAACTAAGACGGAAAACCGAAATAAAAAATCTTCGATAGAAGGGAACGTCTATTTAAATATTCTAAAAACACAACCTGATTGTAGAATAGAGGAATCTCAAAACTCTCAGCTTTTTATGTCTTTCTTTTTTCCTATAAAATGCGACAGGTAACAAGTATAGGTATACAATGCAGGTTAGATACTATATCGAAAACTTAAAATATCATCTAAGAATTCCTTTGAATTATACCAACTTTATCTTCCATCAAGAGCTCTCACCTCAGACACTTGAAATAACACAACTTAAGGTTTATACATGGATGTGATATTTAAAGAAATCATCTTCTTACTCCTAAACATTAAGAAGTTTCCCTTCCAGTGACAGCTCACCTGAATAACCTACAAGAATACAACTATAGGTTTATAAGTAGGTACCTATAATGTTGAAAGAATTATCCTCCAACTCCTAAAAGTTAAGGAGTTATACCTTCCAGTGACAGCTCACCTGAATAACCTACAAGAATACAGCTATAGGTTTATAACTACCTATAATGTCGAAAGAATTATCCTCCAACTCCTAAGAGTCAAGGAGTTATACCTTCCACTGACAGCTCACCTGAATAACCTACAAGAATACAACTATAGGTTTATAAGTACCTATAATGTTGAAAGAATTATCCTCCAACTCCTAAGAGTCAAGGAGTTATACCTTCCACTGACAGCTCACCTGAATAACCTACAAGAATACAACTATAGGTTTATAAGTACCTATAATATTGAAAGAATTATCCTCCAACTCCTAATAGTTAAGGAGTTATACCTTCCAGTATCAGCTCACCTAAATAACCTACAAGAATACAACTATTGGTTTATAAGAACCTATAATGTCGAAAGAATTATCCTCGAACTCCTAAAAGTTAAGGAGTTATACCTTCCATCACCAGCTCATCAACATGAGATGTTGACTAACAGACGTAAATACTTGAATAACTTTAAAAAATATATGAAACACGTAACCGTGTGCCTATAAAATTTGAGGGTTGCCTTCGATTTCTCTGACATTCCATCATCAGAACTTGACGTGATGAATAGGGGACCAATTCGGAAGTATACCCTTTCAAACAAAAAAAGAATTTTTTAAATCGGTTCAGGCATCTCCGAGTAATCGTTGAACATACATAAAAAAAAAAAAAATACATACAGTCGAACATATAACCTCCTCCTTTTTTGAAGTCGTTTAAAAAGGCTTTGTCCTGACTGACTGAAAGACAACGCACAGCCTAAACCGCTGGTCGTAGCGACTTGAAATTTGGAGGGTGTGTTTGTCCTAATGTCTAGAGGTGTACTAAGAAGAGTTTATTTAAAATAAAATTATTTAAACCTTTTATAAAAAAACAAAAAAACATCGTTTACAAAAAAGTGCTGTGATGAACAGCTCTGCCCTGCCAATAGCGTTTAACTATAAAACTATATCCACGCCAGCGAAGCCGCGGGCAAAAGCTAGTTCTTTATATAAGCGTAATTAATTAAAGAACAAAAGGCTTAGTAAAGCCGCCATAGCTAGATGATTGGTACATAAATCTGCAAGATTTATAAAATTTCCAAGAAACACGCAAATTGATGGAAGTTTATGAAATACTTCCTATATTTTATTTACTAGCTAACTGCCTGCTTCGAATGATTGAGCCGATGGATTATTTTAATTAACATTTTTATAGAAACTTTCCTAAATAAACAATAATTACGATCACAACAAAATATCAGCCAAATCAGTCGAGTCTTTCTTTATAGTTTTCAAGTTTTGACAATGTTAGCGATTTATCTAATTGCTAGAAGGCATGGGGCTTCACTCCCATCGTTCTATTTGGCCACTGCTCAGTTTCTATTGGCCGTAACGTGATGTTATATAGCCCATAACCTTATAACCTTCCTCGATAAATGGGCTATCCAACTTAATGTTGGATAACCCATTTAAGAATGTTTCAATTCGGACCAAGGCCCTGATTCTAACTCATCGGATTGCTCCCGGATCGTGAACTTTTTCGAATCTTAGAACGACGTATTTTTACAGCTTATGTTATTAAGTGTTAGAAGTTAGTTTACCGTATAGAAAATAGAAACCGTATAAAAACTGATTAATATAGGTTTTTTTACTACATCCATCTATTTTTTTAACATTCTGTTTTTTAACTTTAAATAAACTGACAGTTCTGGCCGAAAATATTCCGTAAGCTCAGAATCAGGGGCAGTAGTTACTGAGATCCTAGCGTTCAACCAAACAGCTTTCAGCTTTATAATATTAGTATAGCTACAAAATGGATCAGAATTTAGTACCCTAAAATTATTGTTCATTGTAGGTTTCAAAATAACGGGATCACCTGTCTCTGTGTGACTATTCCGAACATTGTTTTCGTAATTTACTTAAAGCTTAAAACACAATCACAGAAAACTAAATTATACAGAGTTTTGACGAATGAAAGTTTATTTGTTCCGAGCGGCACCTCGGCTTAATTCTCACAATTTGATAACAAATTCTGAGCCGGGAAGTCCTTGAAATTACGCAACAGATACGTGATTCACTGAAATTTGTCGCCTTGCGTATGTAGGTATTTGTTTTTTCTTTCTGTATCTATTTTTATGTTTGAAACAGCTTCATGTGAGAGTGAGCTTAATTGGGTAAAACATAAGTTATACAGTCGAAAGTAGTGTTGACACAAATAAAAATTGATGAAATTGTTTTGATTTCGAATGAGTGGAGTTAGTTACTTTGTGCGTCAGTTCATTATATTATATTCGATATTTATTTGGTTGATTTCGATGTAGTTGTCAAATATCGTATCGCCTCGTAATCTGTATGACAGGGAAACCTAGTGTAGATACCAGTCTCCCACAAAGGATTAGATCGTGTAAAATTGTATACCTATCATGAACATTTAAATATGGTTGTTGTTAGATGCTGTAATTTTTTTATAACATATTTGCTCGTAAATGGTCTCTTATTTCACCAATTTCAGTGTCGTAATGTATCTCATTACGCACTAGTGCGGTAATGTAAAGTAAATTGCACGGCTTCTCATGCTCACATACTAATAATCAAGGGGCTCCGTCTAAAACGAACGGTACCTATTTTTTTTAATCTTAGCAAAGAGTTTTTATGTCAGAAAAGTGGTCAACATTTTATAAATAAAATTAACTTTGGGAGATAAAATAATTATGATTATATTGTATAAAATAAACATTTAATTCTTTAACTTAATTAATTTAGACCATAAATTACAACCATTTATCTGTAATAAAACACAAAAATATTAATTTACTTTATTAGTAATACTGGCTGTTTTTGTGTTTTTGCCTTAAAAAAAAGCGCAGATGCGCGCGCGCGATCGATCGAATTTGTGACAAGTAAAAATTATTCCGCGCGCTTTTTCTTTTCGCTGTATTTGTTTTTTTCTAAGAAAGTCCGAATTTTATTTATTTCCTCGCAAATATGTTATAAAACGTCGTATGACATTCGTGCGGTTTGCTAATTACAGCCTCTGCTTTCTTGTAGCAATATCGCCTCGGCTGTAATTATCAACTTACCGCACTTATATCATAATGTACTATTATATCATGACAGTGAGAAACATACGTACATTATCATCGTAAGCGGTTACCGTAGCCTATGGATGCCTGCAATACCAAGGACATCACAAACAAACAACATCTACATTTTCAACACGATATTGAAATTGACCGGTCGAGTTTGCGAGTTCTGTCCCAAGACACTTAAGTTAATAGCAACGTGTATTCGTGGCATCGTAACTCTCAGATGCGTGAAGGTTGATGATGTTTTGATGTTAGAAATCTCTCATGGGCCTACCCATGTCCAGCAGTGGACGTCCTGCGGCTGATATGATGATGATGAACTCTCAGATGGCTGAACGAACAGTTCTATCGTAATATAGTATTTTTGTTTAAAAATTATGGGAGGGTCGGGAGTGAGTATATCAGTTTTTTTTTTATTCACATGTAATTTTTTTGATGTAATAAATTGGTCTACCATACAAAACTACAATTTGAAACAGTAATGCTGAAATATTCATAAGCCATTTGTTTGATGTCAAGTACCAATGCTGCTTCAGGACAAATAAATAAAATACCGGGATCCCAGCTTTTTCGTTTAAATATTTTTAATCCTTACTAGTAACTTTTATTTTATCACAAAGCTTTGCTACACAACTATTTCAATAAGACTTAACCTTTGACCTACCTAAGGAAAACACAAGAGAAAAATGTTTACATTCCAAAAACAAAACAGTGTCCAAAAACTATTTTCCCTATTCATGACGTCACACATCTTCAATCTGCAGCGAGCATACTAATTACATCACACATTACCGCTCGTTACCAATAAGGTTTGACAAACAGGGTTGTGAGCACCACCTGTTACGTCATCAGACTGAACGGCTTCAATTTGTGTCGCTCTTGATTTGTGATTAAATTGCGTTGATATCTAGTTTGGCATGGAAATTGTGTGACGAGAATCTTTGTTCATAATCACGATTTTCAGCTATTTATGTAAATATGATGCTTATTGTGTGATATAAGCGCATTTTAGTAGCGTAGAGTATCGTGTGATTCGTGCCTTGAATTCCGTAGTAGGTATTGCCCGCAGTCAGAATTCAGAATTGTAAAAATATTAATTTTAATTTATTTTCTATCTTATTGGTTTCATTTTTTTAATTCTAATTCTATATTAGGCATTTATTTTGCGTCGCATTATGATTTTGTGCGCATGTAGCCAATAGTGTAGTCAAATGTGAGAGGATTCAAAATCAGTGTGTGCAATTAAAAGGTTTATTGAATATATTTTCAAGAAATTAAGCCCTATCCTTATGTAATTAATATCTATAGAATTTAGAATATCATGTAACGTACAATTTTAATGTTACTTTGGTAGTAAGGAACGAACTGACAAGGGAACTTTTGTGATAATAATATTACTTAAAATTAAGTTAATTAGGGGTAAGATTACACAGCTAATTTCATTAAACTAATTACGTAATTGAATATTCATTCTTGGTGCCGTTAACCCGACCGCAACACCAACCCAATGTTAACCGCAAGCGAAAAATTATGTTCACAGAAAACCGTATAAAATATACCTACCACACTTTTCTGTCGAATAATCCCGTTAATATTCGAATAACATTTGCAAAATTCGAATAATCTCGCCTTTACGCCATAGCAACACCACTCAAAGCGAAAAGGCTACGGAATTTCCGCAAAAAATACAACGAATTTTCTTTTAATTACACCAAAGCTGTTATACTAACATTCAATTTGTTATACTTGCAGTTACTGAGGGCTTTTGTGCCGCCACCCAAACGCCGAGCATGAGCCGAATATTTTTAAATAAATCGATATCCTTTATTCGGCGCCGTCGTAATGCTAGGGTTAACTGCTTGACATATTCTTTGGTTCCCATTTTTACAATAAAGCTATGCATACACTAGTTGGCACTTCGCAGGAACATGTCGCCTGACATTTTCATGTATGTCAGGTAAAAGTTCTGTTCTTCTGTTCTGGGCGACAACTTCAAGAGAAAAACGTCACCTAATAAAACCTAGACAAATTTTAGATTGTAGACATGGAAGGTTGTATCGAGTAAGATAAATTAAGTTTTCTAGATACATTTCTAAGAAATCTAAGATATACTTGCCTTTGTTACGGTTTTTAGTTTAAAAGATGCTTTTTTTGACATAAAATTAGAACAATTTCAGACTTAGTCACTCAATTTCTATTTTCGGCAAGTAATATTTTGACATTGAACTCAAAAACTTGGAGGAAATATTCAATTTTGTACAACTTATGTTTAAACAATTTTCTATGGAAAAAAAATATTTTCATAGCTTGTTCCCATATTTTCAAGTGGAAAAAACAATTTTCATAGCGTGTTTCCATATTTTCAAGTGGAAAAACAATTTTCATAGCGTGTTCCCGTATGATCAAGTATTTTAAACTATTATTTATAAAATTATGGAAAAGGCTGAGATGATTTTTCTCCAATAGTTTCACGGGTGCTCTTTTTAATGCCTGAAATTGAAATGCAAATGTCTTCGTTCCGTATCTTAGACTTAAGTGGGATATAACAGGGAATATACGGGAGTGCAGCTGTGTGACTAATTTATCTGTAGTGTTAAATGAAATATGAGCCTTGTGAAGCTTATATAGTCGGTTTATTTCTGCATACGATAAGTAGTAGTAAGCTAGACGTATCTACGGTTATAGAAATTTATTTTTCTCAAAAGGTCGCCGGGTCTGACTGGATGCGGAAGGCGGAGGATCGAGTGTTATGGCGCGTGTTGGGAGAGGCCTATGTCCAGCAGTGGACTGTAATAGGCTGAGATGATGATGATGATGATGATGAAAAGATAACATAAATTACTTACAATACAAATACGAAAATAAATACAAATTAGCGTAGTTTAAAACAATTGTGACGTTGTCATTTCTCTGTATGAACCCTCTTAAAGGAAAATCGGATCAGAACGATCGCTATTGAACATTGAACTTTATGTGTTTCTAAACCCGCAATAATCCATATTATGAGCCTAACTAAACAATAGAACATTAAAACTAATTGTCGACCACTTGAACTAAACGTTTAGCAATATCTTGATTGAGATGATTAACTTTCAATAACTTTGTGTGTGGGTGTATTTAAATATGAATTTATAAGTATATATGAATGGCCTGTTGGTCTAGTGGTTAGTGACCCTGACTGCTAAGCCGGATGTCGTGGGTTCGATCCCCACCCAGGACAAATCTTTGTGTGATGAGCATAAAGGTTTGTTCTGTATCTGTGTGTAATTTATCTATAATATGATGTATATACTTACAAAAAAAATCTATTTAATTAGCATATCAGTTGTTTAGTACCCATAACACAAGCAAATATAATTGCTTACTTTGCGACTAGATGGCGCTGTGTGAATGTGGTAGAATATTATTATTATATATATATTATATTTTAGATGAAAGCATCATTTTCCCGAAGGGGTTTCATCGAAGCTTTGTTTCGTCCATTGTAATAGCGAGCGAGTTTTTTGCCATTATGCAGACCGACTCGCTCGTATCAACTAAAAGCCGTAAATACACTTTGTTCTAAAATTTGAAAAAAATACGATGCGCGAACATTCCGAGACGGTTCGGAGTCAGAGGGCTTACCTTGAATTTCGACATTCGACTTAGTTCGTTTTGATGTCGCTGTCAAATGTTTGAAAGTGACATCATATCTAAATTTCTTTACATTTGACAGCGACAGCAAAACCGACTAAGTCGAATGTCGAAATTCAAAGTAAACCTTTCCAGATTTGTAATAATAATAATAATTCAATTAACGGAACCATTATTTTCAACTAAATCCTGAGAAAACACTTTTCACAGATTAAGAGCATTTCAAAGAAAACATTTTCTGAAAATCCCGACACTGTTCCAACTTCAAAGTCATAATCTAAAAAAGGAAGAAGCAAAGACCCGTAATTGGCGGTTCTGAACGATATTGCGTCACTAATTTCTCCGTCGACATAACGAATAAAGGGAGGAAATGTTCATTTTAAAACTAATAAGAAATGACGTCACGTTTCGGTGACAGCTAACTTGATTTTGCTGAAGCTACGGAGCTATCGCTTTAAAGGCAGCGGATGCCGGCGATATAAAATAGATTGTTATGAGTTAAGTGTCCATGAACCAGCCTGCTTAATATCATTGGAACGATTTATTCTTAAGACATACTATCTTGAAATTACTCGTCACTTGTTTACGGTTTGATATTTATTATTTCTAGTGATGGTGACCAAATGGTGCTAAACACACGGTCCGGTCCGAGTTCGATTTCGACTGGCAGTACTAATCTGAATTTGACTTTGTGAAATTTTACGTACTAGACGGAAAACATCGCGAGGAAACCCAAACACCCTAGAATGGTCTATCTAATCCACCAACCTGCATTAGGCCAGTATGCGTGGATTATAGCCTAAATCCTCTCAGCTCTCTAGATAGAAGAGACCAGTGCCCAGCTGTGGGGCACTAATGGGTTGCTCTTATATTTATTTTATACTTTATAGGCTCTTTCAGTTTCACCACTAGCTGAAAAGGGTTAAGTGATGTTTAATTTAAGTTTCAGATTTTGCTATGCAACACAAATGAGCTAGCATTGAAATTTTAACTGGCTTGTTAATAAACCAGCAAATTATATTTTAATATTTTGGATAGATGCTAAACAAATAATGGAAAAAATTGGGCTTAAACCCGTGACTGACGAACTCAGGGACATCCGCCCGCGCAACTCAGTTAGAAGATTACTGGGCACGGAATGCCAGAGACGAATATTTAAGTCTCGTCGTGGGATCATAAAAACATTCCATTATATTATGTTAAACATTTAATTTTATCTAAAATGTTTTACCAAAAGCAAAGGTATAATTGCATGATATAATGTATTGTAAATATTATTATAATGTAAATACTTTTTTATTAAAGAATTTTTAATTTGTAGAACAAAAGTAATTATATTGTAAGCATCAAAAAAGTATCAAAAATTATAGACGACAATAATTTACATGACAATAAAAACAAAATATAAAGGCATCCATCATGTTTTTTTCGCGATAAAGTTAATATTATTCTTATAATGATGTATGAGATCGGGTGACAACAAATAAGGATAAAAGAATCAGTCATATTTATTAAAATGATATATATTTTTTTTTAATCAAGTGAGTATTTAAATGAAAAAATATATAACTCAACGTATAAAGAACAAAAACGCTAGACAGCTTAAAAATATTTATTTATTGTTAGAAAATACGTCACGGAGAAACCGTTATCCAAACGAAAACGTTATCCTAATCACAATAATCAATTAGGTATGTCAGTTGAGCAACCATCTCATAATTTATTATAATTTTGTGCATTATTTTAATTATTTTGATATTTTGCAATATCAATTTTAAGATGTACTTATAGATCGAATTTAATCTTTATACATAGGTTGAGGCTTTACTTTGAAACAGAACATTTGCCGTAAGGAACGCCGCCTTGGGAGGGGAGGGGGGGATTGGACCTTAAACAGTACATAAAAATTAAATGAGAGTGCAATACATCTCTGCCTACCCCTTGTAGAGTAAAGGCGCGACACATTTTATTTATTCCTTGTTCTTAATATTACATTAAGATCCATAAAACATCAACATCCAGCAGTGGAATGACACAGGCCAAACAAAATAAAAAAAAAAAACAGCAGGCCTGCATGCCATGATGTGATAGTTATAAATAGAAATAAACAAACACAGAGACATTATTTACACTAATTAAGTATAAAAGATAATGCTTACAATTTTAATCATCTAAATAACTAAATATCCATCTATATATAAAAACTTAGTAATGAAGATGAAGCACTCTATCCACAGCCTACATTCTTAATGAGTAGTTCCTTTACGAGGCCTATTAGGCTAAACTTGTTATAAACAAACGAGAGATTTCTGAACTGTTTTTTCTAACTTAAAGTCTGCTTCAACTTAGTTGAACTTAAGTACTCAAGCTAAGTAAGTTAACACTTAGAGTAAATAATAGATCTTAGCCTTAGTTCAAGGCAGATTGATTGATTAGCGAACAGAAGTGTTGCTGTGTAGTGTAGATTGATGACTTTCTTTACATGTGTGCTAAGGTACAATGGAAACGATTTTGCCTGTAAGCAGAAAAATACAAATATAAGTTGGACACAAAAAGAGTATTTGATGTCAATGTCACGCGATAATTAATATATGAATGTTAATTTTATACATTTGAGGCAGATTGCCTCAAATGTATAAAATTAACATTCATATGTATGCCTTATTTTAAATACTGTTGTACCAGTTATCACTCACATTGTAAATTTTTCCTTATATTCTAATTCATTTCCCACGGCTTGGAAAAGAGCTTATGTGTTACCCCTTCCCAAAACGTCCAATCCTACCATATCCCAATTTCGCCCTATATCAATACTTCCAATACTTTCCAAGGTCCTTGAGAGTATAGTCAATAAACAGCTTGCACAGTATCTCTCTTCAAATAGTCTGCTAAGTCCCTTGCAATCTGGTTTTCGCCCTGGCCATAGCACTGTAACAGCTTTAGTAAAAATAAGTGACGATATCCGAATGGCCATGGAGAACAAACATATCACAATCCTCGTTTTACTGGATTTTAGCAATGCTTTTAACTCGTTTGATTACGACATACTCTTGGGGATACTTTCTTCTCTTAATGTCTCACCCTCTGCAATTGCTTGGTTTAAATCTTATCTTCAGGGTCGCTCACAGTCTGTCCGCATCGAAGAGGCTTCCTCTGAATGGTGTGACTTGGCTGCGGGTGTTCCTCAAGGTGGCGTTCTTTCTCCTCTTCTCTTCTCCGTTTTTATTAACGCCATCACGAAAGTTATTTCATCCAATTATCATCTCTATGCAAACGACCTGCAACTCTATCGTCATGCACCAGTTGGAGAAGTAAATGAAGCTGTATCTGCCATTAATGAGGATCTTGAAAATATTGGTGAATGGGCTCGTTCTTTCGGGCTTCTTATTAATCCCCACAAGTCGCAAGCAATCCTCATTGGTGGCAGATATATGCTCAATTGTATACAACACCAGTCTCTTCCTTATTTAATATTAAATGGGGTCCCTATATTACTTTCACAGACTGTTAAGAATTTAGGTGTCTATCTCGATAGTAAATTATCTTGGGATAATCATATTGCGGAGGTAAGTAGGAGAGTGTTCTACTCGTTCCAGTCTCTCAAGCGTCTTCAGAAATTCCTGCCTTTTCAAACTAAAGTTACTCTTGCTCAGTCCCTTCTACTTCCACTTCTTGATTATGCTGATGTCTGTTTTCTTGATGCTAAGGAGGAACACCTCAATAAACTCGAACGACTGCAGAATTTGGGAATCCGCTTCATTTACGGTCTACGGAAGTATGACCATGTTTCACAGTTCCGTAGTAAATTGAAGTGGCTCCCTATTCGGCAACGTCGAGATTGTCATATTCTCTCTCTTCTTTTTTCTATCCTGACTAATCCTGATTCACCTTCTTATTTACGTGAACGCTTTGAGTATCTTGTGCCGCGGGATATACCTTGTCGATCTTCTTCTTCTCTTCTACTTAGTACGCCTGTACATAGTTCTAGCTGCTATAGCGGCTCCTTCACAGTTCATGCAGTGAGACTATGGAATTCTCTTCCACACAATGTGCGTGATAGGTCTTCTATTGCTATATTTAAGAACAAAATTAAGCAACATTTCTTATCTTTGGTTAATAAGTAGTTTATGTATTTATTTTTTTCTATTATATATGTAGGTGTATGTATTAATATATATATATATATATATAGGTTTATATTTATTTACAATGTATTTACTTATAAGTAAAATATTTTTATCTATTTATTTAGTTATAATTTGATTGTATACATTATGGTATACCTAACCTTTCTTCAATTTTCTTTACTTCATATTTCTTCAGTTCCTTAAATCTCTTCCTTTTCTCGTTGTACACTTCTTTTGCTCCCATGCTATACTTTTTGTATTTCCTCTGCACTCCTGGGTTTGCTGGTAGAAAACTCATATTTGAGTTAAGCTCGCCTATGTACATTTAGTTTTCTTTTGTTAATTGTAATTTGTTTTGTGTGTACATTAAAGAATTAAGAATTAAGAAGATTGTGTGAAATGAAATTTTAATGGGATCTACAATGACACAATTTTCTCTTATACAAATAATAACACAAAAATAATTAAAATATAAATAATATAATGTAACATAAAACATAGCATCAGGACTTTTTTCAACTACTCCATTTCAACCCGTGGGTGTCGTAAGAGGCGACTAAGGGAATAACCTTATACAGACAAGAGCACTGCCAGAAAAGGAAAATTCGAAACAATTCCTATACCAAACCGTCTGGCCAGCGTGGTATAGTAGGCTTAATTCGCTCCACATTCTCTGGAAGAGACCATGCCCAGCAGTGGGACATTTATAGGTTGTGTTGATGAATAAATAATCCCACTAGGCCTCCTTGTGGCCTCAAATTCGTTCGTATCTACTTATTCCGCATTTGCTTGATAAAATTAACAATTTTTACCTAATAAGTAATTAAACTGAGTTATTTCTTGTAATATAAGCTATATGTCAGCCAAAAAATACAAAGATTTTTTTTGTTACAAAGTGTGTATGTGTAAGTAGTATGTGCGTATATAACATGCAAAATTGCATATTCTAAAAATCTGTTAGTCTAACATACAAACAGACACTTCAATTTTATATATTTGTATGTATAAACACTTATTTTATAAGGTTTGTAGTTGCTAATATCAAACATAATTATGTATTTTTGATTCAAAACACGAAGTATTTGGCTTCTTTACAGAGATTACGGTTGAGCAAACGAAAAAAGAAAACCATAATTAATAATTTTGACGTTCTTAAAAATACAAAATACGAGTATAATGACGAAGCTGTTTTCGTTCCTTTTTGATGCTAGGGATGGGTACTGACCTCAGCCCTACGGAGTAATTAAACAAGGTGACCGTGTAACCATGACTGTCATTTCTGAAATGGCATTTGCGGGTCCTCGGGATGGAAGAAGTGCCCAAATTTGTATACCTACTTAGTAATTATTTATAGCTTTTAGAAATGGTTCGTGTTACAGATTTAGGCAAGGATTTATTGGATAAAAGGCACCCGTCTAAAAATAAAATAAAAGAGTAATCGAATGATTAAAATATTCTTATATTGATTAAACCTAAATTATGAAAATAACTGTGTTCTTATATTGATTAAACCTAAATTATGAAAATAATGATAAAAGTAACTATGTATATTTCATTTATTATAATTATATATTAACCTGTAAATTTCACACTTAATTGAATATTCTATGAATTTATTGTATGATCTAAATGTATTATTATCAGTATTCAGTATTCATATTAATTTAAATTCGAATTGATGATTCCAATTTTCTATTTCGGAGTTATTATTATTTAAATTAGTTTTGTTAATTGATGTTTTGATGTTACGTAGATCAGATGCTATTTCATAAAGTTTAAACTTAACTAGACTGTTTTGCATTGAATTAATTCGTCATTTAACTTTCTTTGAAGCTATTTATTAGTCTAATTTATAGGTGAGTGGAGGAAAATTTGTGCCTACGTTACGGTCAGCATCAAAAGTAACCAAAATCTTGAGTAAAACATTAATTTAATTTTTGTTTTGCATACTTCATGCACAATATATGCATTCAAAATAATAAATATCTAAATTAAGGAATCTTGCATTGCGATATTCGACTGGTAGAGGTTCTTCCAATGTAGGTATGATGAGGTAAGTTCGGTAAAGTCGATTTCAAATTGATCCAAGATAATTAGTATAATATGCTGATAGAGTGTTCAAACGTATACCTATAAGCTTGTAAAATAGCCACATAACTAGCACAATGTAATCGTATCCAAACTACAGAAATATGATCTAATTAGTCCCTACAAACTGAGAATGGTCAAACAACTAAGACCAAGTCAAAGAACTTTCTCTTTCTTGATTATTTTCTTAACTAGAAGGCCTACCATGAAACGTATTCCGAAGTTTCGTTCGCATATTCTGATATTTTTTCAGCCTACTGTAAAATACTACTACGGTGTTTTGAGTGAAGATTTCATACTATATTATGTCCTATATAACATTGTGTATCAAAATCTGGCCGTCATGTTTGAAAATGAAGAAAATTCGAGATATGTTTCGTGGTAGCCCACATTCATTCTTTTCATACATTGTAACAAAAATTAATTGGCTGTGAGTTGTATAGTTACACGAATCCTTGTTATACAAGTTTGCCTTACAGCTTCTTTACTTATAGGTACCTACTCGTTCTAAGAAGGTTCATTGTTTGTTTAAATATCAATATTATATTCTTTTTTGTTCTATTAAAAAATAGACTATTTTGTAGTACTACGAAATTTAGAATCAATTCTACATGAATAAGTCGAGTTCTCTTTCATTTTATTGTAGAAGAAACTACAAATGTGCAGATGAATTATTTTATTCTTTTGTGATGTGCATTATCTACAGCGTCAAAGGACATGTCCCCGAAAATAATAACTAGTAGAGGTTTTATACACAATAGAATATTCGTCCCATTAAAAGAATAATGTCTTATCTTCAGATAAAACAAAAATGAAATTATTATAAATTTGGCATTAAAAACCGTAAACTATCAATTGATCAAATTTGTATTTTGTAAAATACTGACTAAAGAATAAAATAAAAATTTATCAATCGATAGTTTACGGTTTTTAATGCCGATTTTTTTAATAATTTCAATGTGAAGATAAAACATTATTCTTCTAATGGGACGATTTGATTGTAAAAATAATTATAATTTGACATTAAATTTATGTTCTCAACAATAACAATCCTTGTGAAATGAATGTTCCATCTATGTTAAGTCCAAGCTCCTGAGCTCTGAACTGAAACAAAGAGTTTTACAAAAGAAAAACCCAACAAAGTTTAGTCAGAACCGGAGATTGAATACAGTATTTTTCTCAACACAGACGTCCACGTGTACATGTGTTTTCCCGCGGAGAGATCGACGCATTTTCATGTTAAAAAAAAAACTGAATTAGTCCAATACGGTTTTTAAACATAAGTTCGATTTAAAAATGTCTTCCTTACCAAACAAATATTCTACTAATCTCTATACATAATAAATATAAAATCTTTTTCTTCTCGCCTTGTAATTATTTAATAAGATTTTCGTTTAAAACACTTCTCATGTTTTAAAATTATGACAAAACTTTGCACTTTTAAGTTTGGATACTTTCTTTGTATGAAGTTTAAGATAGATGGTAGGTATAGGATTATAAAATTTTCAGCATGCAATTGTTTTGTGTAGTTTTTTGTTATTAAGTGCTTTCCTAAAAAGAAGCTTTAAATAGCAAAAACCTATATTATGTTAATTTATAACTGCCTCAGTGGCACAGCGGGAAGTGCATAGTGCATACGACTGCTGTGCAAGGTCTCGGGTTCGATTCTCGGGTCGGGTGAAAATGGTATTGGGCTTTTCTATCATGAAATTCCAGTATTGATATTTTTCCGGAGTTTGGTAAAAAATGTTTCCGGTAGATGACACTAGGCTCGCCCCCTATTTCATGGGACCAAACATAGCTGGCGAAATGTGGGTGTGAAACACCTTTGCCTACCCCTTCGGGGAAAAAGGCGTGATGCTATGTATGCTATATGGTTATTTACATAAATAACTTATCATTTTGAATCCTTATTATTAAATAATAAATAGTAAACGTAACATTTAAATGGCTTAGTCATGCAGTATTACTATTTGACTCTAAATAAAGGCAAAATCTCTTGATTACTTAAAATAACTGTATTTTATTTTTTTTGTATGTTGCTTGAAAGTATTGTCACGTGTAATTCCTGTACGCTATACGTATTTGATACACTCATTAAGTTTTCAGAAAAAAGGGCTCGTATACGAGCGTATGAGTATATGAGTATGTCTGATCCACCAACCCGTACTAGGCCAGCGTGTGTGGATTATGGCCTAAACCCTCTCAGCTCTCTAGTTAGAGGAGAGGAGACCCGAGCCCACTGTGACGATGATACGAGCGTATATAAACGACAGTGTGCCCTGTAGCCACTTAAAACAAAAGACGAGCTCATAGGCATAATATCGAAAAATTGAATTCTCCTATGATAAATAATAAATCTATCAAGAAACTCTTGAATGAAGGAAACATAAAGTTTGATATCTTATATTAGACAGAATCGAAAATGGAATAACAGTGATCATGAATAAATTGCTACTGTGCTTAAATCTATAGACCATAAAAAACTACACCTATTTCCATTCAATAATAGAAAGAATGCTCTACTCTATTTTTTACCATTAGAGTGAGAGGTCCAAGATATTGAGAAGATTAGAAAGAGACAAAACAGTCACCAGTACTTTTACTTGTACTTTTATTATACAGTTAAGAATTATCGAACAAATTCTATAAAGAAAAGAGCCTAATAAAAGTAAGAAGCCATTATAACAATAACCCTTTTATTCTGTTCAAAACATATCTATTATTTTGATCTAGATACGTCAATAAAAAGTTTATTTGGGTTAAAAACATCTTATCTCTAGAGATATGGCCTTGAAATACAAGTACGCTGCGTTGTGACGTTGATAAATTACTTTGAAACCTTGTATCATCATTATTTTGTGATACTTTGGTATATTTATATTTAATACAGCTTCATAGGGTGCCTACATTTTAACTCTAATAAACTAATACTTGATATTGATAAATACGTGGAGATAAAATTCCGCGAATGTATCTCAATGTTTTTACACTAATAATCAACTAGATTAAATGTTCTAGAGACATTATTACTACCATTCAGCAGATAAAAATTACCACAACAAAAAACTGATACTCACTTCCACACCACACTGAGAAATAATATAATAACTCTTACTTTTTATAGCCCTTATAAAACACTTTTACGACTTTAAAGGTTTGCCAAAGAGATTCCCCTTCATACCTTGACACCACCATGTAAAAAACAAGCCTTAAATTAAAAAATAAAAACTCGCCTGACGAAAATATATTTTTTACGGCCATCCACTTCTGTGACAGATGAATTGTTTAAAGCGTCATTTCCTTGAATGACAAACGTTTGCTTTTTCAGCTTTTCTTACCTTCGTTGAAAATACTAATATTCATAGACGAAAATTTGCATAGTTATTAGGGTTTACGTTTGTGATAATTGACTGCCTCAGTGGCGGAGAGATATAGTATATGGTTCTGGTTTCTGATCTTCTATTCCCGGGTTGAAACAAATATCAAACAAGTAAATGTAATTAAAAAAAATTAATAACCCGACTGCAAAAAATCAACAGAGAGCCACACACTAAAAAGGCCGTAATATTATTATGCCATTTAAATACATAACATATTACAAATATATATAGTATATATTTGTAATCTCCATTTGATTCCTTTTATTTTGATACTCAACTCGATAGGTTTGGTTAAAAAAATAAATAGAACTAACTATTTACAATTTGGAACCATTCAATTATGTATAATCTCTTTTTGAATATATGGAATCTCCCTTTGATTCTCTTTATTTTGATACCAAACTTGATAGGTTTCGTTAAAAAAAAAATTGAACTTCTTACAATTTGGAGTCAACAGCCCGCCGTTTAAGTCATGATATTCTTAAAACCTATCTAAGAACACTTGGGTTTTCTAGACGAATCTAACGATACCCTAATTGTCAAAATCCATCCAGCCGTTTGGAAGATTCATGGGAATAAAGAAATTTACAAACATACAAGATACGCGCGAAAAACAATACCCGTCCTGACAGTCGGGTAAAAATCAAAATAAAAAAATATTTCGGGTCTGCAAATATTTATTTCAGAGTTTGGGTGGTAGGCTTTTTAGAATGAAGGTATCTTACATTAAATACGCTTTAAAATTAGAATGACCCTTTCTAAATAGGCTAAGGCATTCCCGTACACAGCCTATAAGGTTGTTTGTATAGCAGTCATTGGAACTTTTACGATGTACATACGCGGGGTTGCCAAATGGGCTCATGAAAAAGAGATCTCGCCCCGATAAGGGTGAATATGTAAATGATTTTTTTTATTTGAATCTTTTTGAGGTAGTATGTGTTGTTAATTAGATTTCGGAAGACAGGTTGATGTTTGTTGCAAGCGTAAAATACGTTCCTGTACCTCCGTGAAATAACTAAGTAAGTCTTACTTTGATCAAACATTTGGGTTAGTTTGTCCTTTTCCAATGTTGCGAGAAGTGTTTACGAATGAAAGGGACATCATACCTGTATTTGAGTACATATCTTATTTATTGTTTTAATGAAAATATATCTAATATAACTACGTGCGTATATATTTTGTAGCGGATGTTCTACTCAACAAGCTTCTTGTTTCGATTAAGTTACGTAACAGCGACCCACGGGAACTAATGAGCGTTGCTAGGCAACTTAAATGTCAACAGGATATGTAATATAATGGTGTCTAGAGAAAAGAGAATATAATTAATATTATAACATTAAGTTTTATTAGGGCTACAGTGGAGAGGATTTCTCTGTACAGTTCAAATTCGGCCAAGCACACAAGCTAACATACTATTCTAATCTATATAATAAAATAAAATAATAAATAAAAAAATAATTTATTACCAGATGAAATTACAATGATGACTTAATAGAAATTTCCTAGTGAATGACCATATTGTCGTCACTGATAGAAATCGAATATAATACATTTACTCTCCACATTTATTAGAAAAAAATCTTTTTATATGAATACAATAACTCTGTATATCAAGGCGACGTATTTATATGAATTTTGTATAAAAATAACTAGTGAAAAACGTACGTTATGACTTATAAAATTGCTTTCAAAAGGGTTCTGTTACACGCTGGATGTATTCATTGAATTATGCATACGTACGTAGGGTAGGAGAGCCCTAACATTTTATGGCTTGAAACATAATTAAATTCCAAAAGTATGTGTACATTTTGTTGCGCCAATCTTTAAAGAAAGCTCTCGAAAATATTTGATGTCATCCCAACATTTAAATTAACGAGAAAAACTTCGGAACCGCTCAAACTTTGTCAATATAGCGGAACAATATGGGTGAACAATTTTAATAATCCACGAATGACGCCACGAATAGACGCGTTTGCAATTTTTTCATAGCTTTGTCGAACGTTTAACGCGTCGAACTTCGGTGATGACTCACATTTTTGGGTTGAATACACGCCTATTACTTTTTCGTTGCAAAATTTATTAAATTTCTCAGCTTATTTTTACTATAAAGGTTTTGTTATTTAGGTTACATATTGCTAATTAGTTTGCTGGGCCATGAACGTGATTCTAAATATAATTACTGTTCATTTTGGCGAAAATTTATGTGCTTGAACAGATATTAGAACTTTTTATTTAAGCTAATCATAGAGATTTAAAATGCGCATTCTTCCATTTATGACTCAGGGTGTTCTTAAATAGATACTGTAGATGAGACTGGCATATAAAGTTGCCAACAAAGATATTCTCCTAGTATTTTTAAAGTCCGTGTAGTGACGGATTAAGAATACATAATGTCTAGTGACATTATGTATACTTCTTTACGACACCCACGGGTTGAGACGGGGTAGAACCCATCTCAACCCGTGGGTGTCGTAAAAGGCGACTAAGGGAGTAACCTTAAGCAGACAAGAGCACTGCGAGAAAAGGAAAATTCGAAAAAAACCCTATACCAACCCGTCTGGCCAGCGTGGTATAGTAGGCTAAACTCCCTTCGCAATCTTTGGAGGAGACCCGTGCCCAGCAGTGGGACGTCTATGGATTGAAGTGATCTTTAAAACAGAATTTGAAAAGTACTGATCTAATAATACCAGGATAACTAACATTGTTCACCAAATACTGGCCTGTTGGTCTAGTGGTTAGTGACCCTGACTGCTAAGCCGGAGGCCGTGGGTTCGATCCCCACCCAGGACAAATCTTTGAGTGATGAGCATAAAGATTTGTTCTGTGTCTGAGTGTAATTTATCTATAATATGTATGTACTTACAAAAAAAAATGTATTTAAGTAGTATATCAGTTGTTTAGTACCCATAACACAAGCAAATATAATTGCTTACTTTGGGACTAGATGGCGCTGTGTGAATGTGGTAGAATATTATTATTATTAAATACTTAATTATAATCTTAATCAATATCATCATCATCATCATTTCAGCCCACAAACGTACCTCTGATGGGCACAGGTCTCCTTCCAAAATGTGGAGGGAATTCAGCCCACTATACCACGCTGGCAAGACGGGTTGGTACAGGGTTTGTTTCGAATTGCCTCTAAAGGGTGTGTGAGTTTCGTCACGATGTTTTCCTTCATCGTTAGCTGGTAATTTATTTTATTTGAGTAGTAATATAAACTATGTTTAATGAGTAAAATTATTAATAAATAAACGTCCTAAGTGATAATATGTCTAGACATACAATTATTCTCAATAGTTGATGAGCAAAAGGGCTTCAATGCCTCAAAGATACAAAATTTTACCTGGTATCTAAATCATTTGGTTGAAGAATGGAGAAGCGAAGAAAGATAATATATATTTGAATAAGATCAATTGGCTTACCACTCATCAAATTCAAATAGGCAAGTCTAAGGCTATGTTTCCACCAGATTCTATTGGTTCAAAATAAACATCTCTGGTATACACGCAGCCTTAGTGTGATGGATAATGTGTAATGTGATATGTATGTAAATATTTACATCAATGTTTACGTTTGGAGGTCAAGCAAATCTATTTGATGAATTACTAGAATAAGACAAATCAAGTGTTTTCGCAAATATTATGATTTGATCGTCGCAGTTTTCTTGTTGATCATAAAACTAAGACAGAATGTTAAGTATGAGGTTTTGCTTACATTGTTTTGTAGACAGTAATATACATTTTATCTCTGCGGACAGACCGGAATATTCCTTTTATGTCATGTATTTCCTGAAGAGATTTATCGTAAAAGACCAAACTGACAAAAGAAGTCAGTCCCATCCTCATCCTCATGATGAAGCCTTGCAAACACCGAGTTTATGAGACGCGGCAGTCTCTGGTATGCTTACTCTACTGTCTTAGAACCCACAACAGGAGGATCGTATTTTTTAATTTTTTTCACACATTCACACAGCGTCATTTAGTCCCAAATTAAGCAATTATATTTGCTTGAGTTATGCATACTAAACAACTGATATACTACTTAATTTTTTTTTGTTTAATATACATAATATTTAACCGACGACCTGGTGAAGGTTGCGGGTGGCCGTTGGATGCGGGCGGCACAAAATCGCTCGCTGTGGTGGAAATTAGGTGAGGCCTATGTTCAACAGTGGACGTCATTGGGCTGATATGATGATGATGATGATGATACATAATAATATTATAGATAAATTACACCCTGTTGTCTAGATATGTTTTCGCTGGTCAGTCACATTGGTACTCATTTTAACCTTTTGACCGCCATGTCAAATCGGTATCGCCGTGCCTTGAGCGCCAAGCTTTTAAAATACCTTACATTTTTGACGTGCCATGCCGTCATTGGCGTGGTGAGCACATTTTCATTCACATTTTCAACATCTCTGGCGTTCAAAGGGTTAATGTGTATGAAACTTATGACCACTGATGTAAATAAGTAAATGAAAATTTATTGTTTTCAGTATAAAGTCTATTCAAGCCCGTGAAGTTTAAGATGTGGAAATAATGATATAGTCATCATGTTACAAGTCTTTTTGGTAGTTTATCTTATTTCTTCACACGCTTATACGCTAACAAAAAGAAAGGAAAAATTATATCCAACATTTACAAGTACGCGACTAAAAATACATAGTGTATTCGGCAGAAATGCTCAAGATTCACTCGGAATCATAAACAGAAGCCGGCAAAAATCACAAGATAACCTACTAGCGATATTTGTTCTATAATAGATTCAGCGGAGATTCGCTGGGATGGAAGGAATGATAATAAAAATTGTTGTGCGAGAGATCAATCAGCATAATGCCGCATAAATGGTACGGGCGTCTATTTGTCTAGCGTAGGTGTTCTTACTTCTTCGACTGAATAAACAAACTTATTCGTTTGCATAGTCAATAAACACAGCCTATTTGGGATACGAGTGCCACGATTTCCAGTTCTGTATACACATCACTCGTCTTTCACATCAATCAAGAATGTCAATACAAAGTGTACGAAATACCGTTTGTTCGTAAAGACTTAAAGAGTCACACTGGATCCTGTCAAACTGTGACTGGTTGAGAAAAAAAATCGCATCAAGTCACACTGCTACTCGATGTGAGTTTTCATTCTCATCTGGTTACAAGTACAGCTTATATTTTTTTCAACATGCAATTAGGGACAAAAGATTCAAAACAACTATCTATAAAAAACTAACACGAGATAGGGGCTTTATACTCTGAATTTCGACATTCAATTAGTTGGTTTTGATGTCGCTGTCAAATACTTGAATGTGACAGCTACCATCTAAATTTTCTTACATTGCCAGCGCGAAGCAAATGTCGAAATTTAGGGTAATGCCCCTGGACATGGGGCGTGGCGTAGCGGGAATTAACAATTTTACATTAGAAAAGGCTTCATAAGAAGATTAATAATAACCTCCTTCTTGCTTTCTGTACTTTTTACCACAATTCTTTGTGCGTGCAATCTTCTTAAAAGAAGGTCTGAAGTTTAAAAAACAAAAGATTCCTAAACTATTGTTATTAATTTATCGAGTTTAATTTGCTTTATAATATTGTTATATACCTAATTCAGTTCAAAGAAATAATCATACCAACGTTCCTGGGAACGCTACGATATTAAACTTTGGTAAATTGATTTACTAAAGTTTAAAATACTTAATACTTACTATATTTTGCAAGTTTTCTAAACATCGTAACACATTTCTTCCTTATCCTAGTTGTAAATAGAGTAAAACATCCACGACACATTTTCCAAGTTATTCCAATATAGACCACAGCATAGCTAAAATATTTGTACTATTTGGAACTACTGCCAATTTCTGTAAACTTATGATTCTAATGTGTGTACACTTTGGATGGTATTGGCGTATGTTCGACCAACGTATGAAGGCGGTACAAACATTTAACCTGAAAATAAAGAGTACACGATATTAAAGTTGTATACCACAAAACTAGAAACACAAAACGTGTGTATGCTCTTATTTTCATTGCAACGTTTGTGTTTGCAATAAAACATCGTTCCATAATTCCCTTTGATTTTATGGTGGAAATAAAATGGTTTTATTCTTACCCATTGCAACCCTTCAAGTTTTTTATTACCGAAGTTGGAGATACCATAGTGCCCTACCTGATGTTATTGGGTCACTAGTAGACATACTGTCACTGTGGCGCAGAGGTTTAGGTGGTCACCTTGTCACTAACATCTGTCAAATGGCTGTCGCTCGCCACTGATGGAAGTGGTCGGTGGCTCGTTTGCACAGAGCCTTATGCATATATTAAAATATAAAATTTAACAGGGTTAGAAACGGTTCTGACAATTTGAAAAAAAAACTGCCTACCTTAAAACATTTTTCAATTAATTTGTTAGTGCGATGTAAAACATCTCTGACATCAATACGCTGTATTAATAATTTACATGAACAACAAGCAAAAATTTTTTATCTTATTTCAAATCACACAGGGCTTAATTTATATCTATGGTCCGTATCTTCTTATTTTGGTATGTAATGAGCATCAAAATTAGAATCCACGGCATTGGCTTTCTGTTTCTGTGGTCTTCCTGCTTTACTACATACTGTGTTTACTTGATGTCATAATGACTTGTGCTTATCACCATGGTTCATTACAGAATATCTATGGATTACATTCTTCCATTTTGCCGGTAAAATGACCTAATGAAAATAGCAACTGTATATTTACATTAAATATACATATACGGAATTTTTTTATACATAAACGTGTATAACAAATATAATAGTTCAAAAAATAAATTAAGCGCTTTAATTTGCGCGCAAACTTTTTGTTCATGATAATCGTATGTATCTAGAAAAATATTTACTACTAAAGCTAACCTACTGAACGAAAATAATATAAGAGTAAAAGGGAAAATAAAAATACGAAAATAGTTACCTTAATTAAAATGCGTAAAAAATAATTAAAATAACAATATATTATATTTGTCGTGTACATGCTGAATTAGGTCTATCTGCCGCAGATACAGTAATATTAAATTTCTTAGCGAGTACAACGGCCCAAGAATTAAACCAAAATACTATCAGGCTGCTTTGTTTAATTTTTTTTTAAGATTTTCTTTGAGTAAAATCATAATAAAAAATAAAAATAATAATCGTAATCGTTGGATGCGGGCGGCACAAAATCGCTCGCTGTGGCGGAAATTAGGTGAAGCCTATGTTCAACAGTGGACGTCATTGGGCTGATATTACGATAATGATGATGAAAATCGTAAATTTGCATTTTGTTCTTTACATTTCCAACGTTAAAAAAACAATTCTGCAATAGATACGAACGTCTTTATACTCACCACAAGCAGCTTACACAAATTGAAACGATATAACAGTAAGTTATTATTGATTGTAAGCTTAAAATCTTTTTTAAAAAGCTACACACGTAACAGACACAAGCACTAAAGTCTACTTACTGACAAAACCTTTACCCATTTGCTGAGCTTTTGAGACTCAAGAGTAAACGGTAGAGCTTTCACATTGAATATTGTAATATTTTATTCGAAGCGCTTCCTTCCATTACTAGAGAGGATCGTAAAAGACAGGTAAGGGATATATGTCACTTTCTTACGAGTTGTAAGGGATGAATAATCCCCGTATCACTCGTAACCCATGAGTGGCATGATATTGCATCAAAAGCTTTGGTTTCAGGCTTAATTGAGGTTAGGCACAGTGAGATTTTTCTGCTCCTTTATGAATACGATTGGATTTTATTTAATACCCCGACGATGGCCTTACTGATGGTGTAAATGGTTACCGTAACCTAGGGACTTCTGCAACGACACATCCGGAACGCGTTGTCTACCTTTCAAGCCCCTTCTCTCTCGAATGAGTTGTTTGCCTGGATTTAAATCAATTTTGTTTCGATATTTACATAGATCTTTGTTTTAAGTGCAATTTTAGAACCCCTTTAATATATTTCGACTGGCCTGTTGGTTTAGTGGTTAGTGAACCTGACTGCTAAGCCGGAGGTCGTGGGTTCGATCCCCACCCAGGACAAATCTTTGTGTGATGAGCGTAAAGGTTTGTTCTGTGTCTGGGTGTAATTTATCTATAATATGTATGTATTTACAAAAAAAAAAGTATTTAAGTAGTATATCAGGTGTTTAGTACCCATAACACAAGCAAATATAATTGCTCACTTTGGGACTAGATGGCGCTGTGTAAATTTGGTAGTATATTATTATTATTATACTCATCTACGTCATACAAAGACCACACCCTCCAAGTTTCAGGTCTATATGATAATTGGTTTCAGTCAATTAGTCATTCAAGACAAAGCTATTATGTTATGGATATCTAATATACTGGAGTATTAAACGATAAAATATATTTTAATACTGTCTCGTTACAATTTTAATGATTTGGAAAAAAAATTAAATAGTGTTGTTTTACAAGGTGTCTTCTCAGAAAAACGCGAAGTATTTATAACAACATCCCTAAACACTAACAATGCTAAATCTCAATAACTCGATTTGCTGTCTACGCAATTCCAATTGTATTGGAATGTGTTCACCGGATCACTAGACTGGAATAATAAGAACTGGGCAGAAGATAGCTGTCTCAGTGAGCACCGGATAGACGTATATCAGTTAACTATTTACATTAGATTCCAAGAATTCGATTTTCTATAATATATAATACAATTAATGTGAATGGGAACTTTTGGAGTAGAAGACCTAGAAGAAATTTCTATGTTAAAATCGCTGACGATCTAAAAAACCCGTCCAAGTGCGAGTCGGACACGTGCACTGAGGGTTCCGTACAACTGATTATGAAATATTTTTTTTGTGATTGAAATGTAATATATTGGTAGGTAATGGGATAGCTATAATTTAGAATAAATATTAACACAATAGTACACCATATTTATATAACGTCAGTCCGGAATAAACTCTCACTCTAACCCAATTTTTTTAGGCATATTACATTAAATATGAAATCCTTTCCATATATTTAACTAATATTCAGTGATATTTAACGAGTACGGTTTTCGGATTTTTTCCTTTACTAGTGCAATTCGATAAGTATTTCTTCAACCTCGACAGGTTGTAGATAGCTTTTCCGCTGAATCACAATAGTTATTAACATAATTATGTACTAATCTGTCATAATAATTTAGGCAATTGGTTTCATCAAATTACGCTCTATGGCATGTCCAATCACTCGCACGTGACAATGACGTGTGGGTTGTTATGTGGTTTGCTATGAAATTTAATTAACAAATACAGTTTTAGTTGATTTTGAAGGGTTTGTGAAAGTTTGTTTTAGAATATTAAAATTTGATTTTAATATTCTAACACAAACTTTGGCAATGAATTAGCGGAGCTATCTAGTTCAATAAATTAAACGTATAATTATGATAGTATTGAATTTGTTGTTGGATCTTATTTTTGTCTACACAGTCCACACTGAGGGTCTATATTATGAATATAACTATATAGTACATAGTGTGCAGAAATACATTTTATTTTGGAAAGAATATTAAAGATAACCTTAAGAGCAAAGTTACATGACGGTTAAAATTAAATATGATTTCTGGGTGTTCTGTCTACATCTACTTAACTCTACATGTACTCTATACTTCTTTACACAAATTTAATGCTAAATGCATTTGTGTAAAGTAGTATAGGGTAGGTAATGTCAATCTATACTAATATTATAAGAGGTAAAGTTTGTGAGCTTGTGACGTTTTAGGGGTAATCTCAGGATGTACTGAACCGATTTTCAAAATTATTTTAGTGTTAGATAGCCCATTTTTCGAGGAAGGTTATAGGCTATATAACATCACGCTACGTTCTATAGTAGCTGAGCAGTGACCAAATAAAGATCGATGGGAGCGAAGGTCATTGATAAACTCAGGTAACTAATTTTATATTATAAACAGACCAATTTTTCTTCTTTTTTTATTTTTTTTAATAATATTCTACCACATTCACACAGCGCCATCTAGCCCCAAAGTAAGCAATTATATTTGCTTGTGTCATGGGTACTAAACAACTGATATACTACTTAAATATTTTTTTTTTTGTAAATACATACATATTATAGATAAATTACACCCAGACACAGAACAAACCTTTATGCTCATCACACAAAGATTTGTCCTGGGTGGGGATCGAACCCATGACCTCACTAACCACTAGACCAACAGGCCAGTCAAATACTAATACACTATACAAATTACAACCCGTATCCGCTCATTTGTACAAATCATTAGAATAAAGTTAAAAAATTTTGAGTAATTCAAATAACAGTTGAATAAACTGTTGAACGTACTAAACCTAAGTACGTCTCACGACTTTTTCTTTTCTTTGTTTAGGTTTTATACCTAAACAAAAAGCTTTCTAACACAACTCCCTAGAGCCGTGAGTTATAAAGGTAAAAAAAAAATCTATTGAAATAAAAGCTAAATATTTAAATAAAAGCCGAGACATTTGCCAAACGAAACTTAATAATATCTTTCACATGAAGATTTTTTCTAATGAAGTCTATGAAGTTCTAAGCTTTGTATCCGCCAAGGCATTATTATTATATAACTGACAAAGGTCAAATGTTCACGGCTTCATTCGCCACAATTTGCGATTCAAAGGAAGAATATAATGAGAATATGGCTTAAATTCAGTTTAACTAACGAAGGCTTAGAAGATAAAAGTCATAGGTCCCTATCTCGGATTAGGAGAAAGCTTAGAATGTAATAACGAACTAGTGATTTAGGAACTGTACTCGTAATCTTCACAAATCAAAGACAGAAAAACACAGTAACGTTTTGTCCAAACTAGGAATCGAATGCAGTATCCCTTGTGCAACGCCGTACACCACTGCACTGCGCCGTCAAGGCAGTAAAAATATAATTTTGCGCTGTGCCTGCATCTTCGTTGCGTGTGATTTTATCGTTTTTTTTTTTTATTTTTTCACGGAACCCTGATATTAGCTATCCAGCAGTAAAAAATCGGTTCGTCGAAATCCGTCGAAATCGGTTTAGTAGTTTCGGAGTTTACCTCAAACAAACAGTCAGATAAACAAATATTTTCAAAGTGCTTTTTTTGTTAATAATAAAATAATATTACAAACAGACACTTCAATTTTATTTACTTGTAGTATCATCATCATCATCATTTCAATCCATAAACGTCCCTCGGCTGGGCATGGGTCTCCTACAAAGAATGTGGACAGAATTTAGCCTACTATACCACGCTGCCTGGCCAGAGAGGCAGGTATAAGTTTTGTTTCGAATTTTCCTTTTCTCACAGTGCTCTTGTCTGCATAAGATTACTACCTTAGGCACCTTTTACGACACCCACGGCTTCAGATGGGTTAGTGATATTATGTATTCTTAATCTGTCACGACACGGATATAGATTTATAGTATAGTTGTGAAGGAAATAGCTTCACCAATTTTATGCTATAAAATCCGATAGGGTTTGTACACCCCAAGCGTGCATAATCTTTTATATCTACAAAGTTGGCAAACAATTCAGCCTATCTCCCATAAACGGTTATCACAGCTTCTGGATATATCATTCATGTATATTAGACCCATTTAGAACAATTGAATAACGTGATATTTGGCATAGGAATAGATGCAAGATTGGAAAGTGACATCATCTATACATATTATAAAAGGCTTTGTCCTGACTGACTGACTGGCTGACTGACTGACTGACTGACTGACTGACTAACTGACTGACTGACTGACTGACAGACAACGCACAGCCTAAACCGCTGGTCGTAGCGACTTGAAATTTGGAGGGTGTGTTTGTCCTAACGTCTAGAGATGTACTAAGAAAGGGTTTTTTAAAATTCGACCCCTAAGGGGTGAAAAGGGATAAAAACGATTGTATGAAACTTCTTTGTATTTTAACTTAACGATTTGAAAATTTGTTTAGGGGTACTACTATAAGATAAAAAATACCTTCATAAATTTTTTGACAAGGGTGGCTTTGGAAGGGTGAAATTGGGGATGAAACGTTGTATGAAAAGATCTTGGTTTTAAAGTTAACGTTTTGCAAATTAGTATTGGGGTAGGAATTTAAAATGTTGTTTTTAATATTTTTGATAGGGATGGGTTCAGGGGGTGAAATATTAAATAGACAGTTCTTTGTTTTTCAAGTTATATGTGAACTTCAGTTAAGAAGTGAGTTGAAGGGTTGTTTTTGGTGTTTGAAAAACTTACCCTAAGGGATGAAATAGGTGTGAAAATTATTAGAAATTGATATGGATGTCGTCTTCAAGGTTTTCAGGAACGCTGATTACGAAAATGTTATCTATATTGACCTAAAATGAAATTCAACTCCTGCAGTGGGGTGTTGTGGAATTCATGAATTGCACTTAAAACAAAGTTCCATGTAATATCGAAATCTACGCGGACGAAGTTGCGGGTAAAAGCTAGTAGTCTATAAATTATCGCGGTAATGTAGGTCAATGTGCTAAAGCAAATTAAAATAAAGTATGTAAGATTTTGAACAAAAGTTTTTTGCGGACCCTCTATCATAGCCTACTTTTGTCCAGACATTTTAAGTCCCAAAGACTTTCTTTAAACTGCCAAGACAATATCCCGTCAATAAGAGCGAAAAAATGCAGGAAAAAATGTGTTATTGCGACCAAGTCTTTGATATTCAAGATATCTCCTTTGACGTCGAATTAATCTGAGAATATTCGTCCTTCTTTCATCTTTACTTTCGATAATAAATCTGCAGGTATACCTTAAATGGAGTGGCTTTTGACTTTGAAAAGCTCTTGATGACATCCTATTAGACAATTTTTTGATGTAATATCGATGAATGTTAAAAAGTCCGTTTATTAGGTTAGTCAATTGTAATATTGAGCTTTGAAATCAAATATACATTTCTAACCCTATTATATTTAACTAATTATTTCTTAATATAATTAATGTATGTGTACAAACATAAATATGCTATTGGGAAATTAGGGACCCAGCTTTTGTTGAATGCGACAGTGGTCTGCCGGACTAAAACAATGTCGTATTACCTTATCTGTTTTACTAAAAATTCTGACTCATCGGATCGCTCCTGGATCGTAAACTTTTTCGAATCTTAGTACGACGTATTTTTACGATGTAAGTTATTTTATATTATAAAATAGTTTCATCATCATATCAGCCATGACCATATATATTAGTGAGTGCTACAATCGTAATAATGTAGTGTTCCTACTTAAGAACACAAGAACAAAGTGTCTTCATATTAATAGAGACTATAAGATTAGTGTTAATGGACACAATCTTAGATTAGTTTACGTATTAAATTAAGTCAAATTAAAATTACTTATTAGTCTGTATATAGACTAGATCGTAATTATAGTGATGTTCTATTAAAAACGTCATGTTTAAAAAAAAAAATCATATCAGGACGTTAATAAATATAAATAACTAGCTTCCGCCCGCTGCTTCGCCCGCGTGGTATGTATTTAATACCTATAAACCTTCCTCTTGAATCACTCTATCTATTAAAAAAAACCGCATCAAAATCCGTTGCGTAGTTTTAAAGAGTTAAGCATACATATGAATATAGGGACAAAGAAGGCGACTTTGTTTTATACCTACTAAGTAGTGATGTTAAAATAGTTTACCGAATAGAAAATTTAAAACTGATTAATATAAGTTTTTTCTTTTTTCTTTAACATTCTGTTTTTAAACTTTAAATAAACTGACATTTCCGGCGGAAATTTTTCCGACAGCTCAGAATCAGGGGGAAGGTAAGGCAGGAAAGCACTAGCTTGTATACCAGCATGACGACCAAAGATTATACAGTCACTCTTAAATCTATTATAGTGACCACTGTTAACTACTTACATAAAAAGAAGAAATTTGAGAAGTGGTTGAGCTTACCTCAGCTTTTCTACTAATTTGACAATGCTAGATTAATATATGATCCGAAGCGTGATTTTGTCAAAATAAGATTTATAATAACAAAGGTCTATAACTTTAGAACCAGAATTCTAATTTACAAAAAACTTCTTTACTTTAAGCAAGTTAATATATTATAGATTAAATGAACCATTTCTATAACTCTAGTGGACCTAATAGTTTCCAGAAAATAAACACTGTTTTGAAGTCATTAGCAATTAAATTTAATCAGTTTTACTTTTAGTAACGATTAGTGAAAAACGTAGGTACTTCAATAGACACGCTTTAATTTCCATTTATTAAACAGACATCCTAACCAAGACTATTGAAATGTATTTTTAGTTAGATCTAATTAAAATTTTCTTATTGATATTTATCAATAAGTACTTGTTGGTTTATATAAAAGCCTTCGGTTGCAATAAGTTTCTACATTTGAGATCATCACATCATCAGCAACCCATTAAATCTCACTGCTGGGCTTGGTCTCCTCTCCTCTAACTAGAGAGCTGAAAGGGTTTGGGCCATAATCCACTCACGCTGGCCTAGTGCGGTTTGGTGGATCAGACATACTCATAGAATTTCTTCTAGGGTATGTGAGTTTCCTCACGATGTTTTCCTTCACCGTTAGCAGATGGTAAGTCAGTTGACTAGTACATATAAATTCCACAAAGTGGAAATCACATTGGTACTGCCGATCGGGATCGAACTTGGACCGCGTGTCTTGCACGCCGGTCCCTTATCCATTCAGCCACCATCGCTTTTTATTGGTATAGGGTATGGCCAATTTTCCAATAGGATAATGATAATATAAAATTTTAGGTTCAACTAGTTCATATCCGTGCATGTTATAATGAATAAAGGATACGGGAATAACACATCAAGCCTAATAGGTTGGTAGACGTCACACGCAAGCTCTATAGAAAAATAATTAATCATCTTACACACGATATTTTCCTTTGACGCTATGGAACCTTATTAATCATTTCTAATTAACAAAATATGATAGATGATAAAGGTAAAGTCATAAAGGTAAAATGTAGGTAATAAGGAAGAAATAAGAGTGTATTGAGGAGCTACTTGGAATCATGACATTCGGCTAATTAAAGCTCGATATTAAAAATTTCGGTGTCGTAATTTTTCAACATTAAATTTGACAGTGATTTCTAAATCGGTTAAGCCAAATAAAGAGGTTCTGTTTATGCACATTTTTTTGCAAACAATAATTGTTGGATTCACGTATCTAACGATAATACGTAGTGTCAATGTTACTTGCCCATTTCAACCTATGGGTGTCGTAAAAGGCGACTAAGGGAGTAAGTAACCTTCAGCAGACAATAGGACTGTCAGAAAAGGAAAATTTGAATCAAAACTCTATACCAACTCTTCTGGCCAGCGTGGTATAGTAGGCTAAATTCCCTCCACTATTCTTAATCCGTCACTACACGGATAGATATTTAATTTACTATTCCTTAAATGGACCCATTTTAAAACATTTAAATATGCCATTATATAGTTAGTACTCGTAAATAAATTTTGAAAATTTATTCAAGAATGCCTATTTTGTGTATCAAAGATTATTTTGTGTCAATAACAGAGCCGTAGGTAGGTAGGTATACTTGATAAATGGCTTCTCATTGTTTATGTAGGCAGGACGCGAGGTCAATACCCACTTCTGTTTTGGTATACAGAATACAATTTACACTTCAGTTGATGACAGTGGATTCGATATTCAAAATTATTTTAGTTTTATTTTTGTACCTGCTATATTTCGCTTACTCTGAGGAGTTACTGGCAATAAAAAACAAAATTAAAAATTTTGAAAAAACCCACGACGATAACATCTATACAAAATAAGAAACGTAACATATAAAAAGGTTTAAATAACTTCATTTTAAATCCCCGACGAAAAGAAAATAAGTAGCGTAAAAACAATCCCAAGAAAATCCGTCGGGGGCTGCCATACTCTGACTTGAAATTAACGAAAGTATTGCAGTTTTATGTATTTGATACCTACCTAATTATTAACAATATTTAGTTTACAATATATATTTCATACTAGAAACAGTAATGATATTGGCAGCCCCCGACGATTTTTCTTGGGATTGTTTTTACGCTACTTATTTTCTTTTCGTCGGGGATTTAAAATGAAGTTATTTAAACCTTTTTATATGTTACGTTTCTTATTTTGTATAGATGTTATCGTCGTGGGTTTTTTCAAAATTTTTAATTTTGTTTTTTATTTTAAATATTTTCAAAGAGCGCCCCTATCTTACTAACTGTAAGTAACTCGTATAAAATTTTAAGAACCTTGACAGATAAATAAAAGTTTTATACTAAGTTATAGAACAAACAAATTTTTTTTTAAATTTACTGTTGCAGTAAGTCTTATAACTTGAAATTATCATTTTAATTTTCTTATTTTAAACTTTTTAAGGAGCGCCTTATCTTACCATGTAAGCTCTAGAATGAATGGAATTTGCATGGAGCTTCGACTATATTATATATATTTTATTTTTTGTTGACTTGTGTGCTCATCCGTCGCACAAAGATCGCCGGAGCCCCGCTTGGCGGGGCTCCTACTTTTGGGTGGTTTGAAAAAAAAAAAATAACCCTAACCTAACCAGTCCGATTCGGATTGCTCTGAATCGGGGGGTGTTAAGTTTAGCTATCGCACATTGATTGCTGTAGCCGGACTGCCTTCGGCGTTAGCGCAGATTTCCACCTATAATAGCTTGTATCTCGAAAACGGTGCGTGCTATCGCAAAAATGATGAGAATTTGGTTACACCCCGAGCACGGGATGCCTATAAGTTAGAATAAATAAGGTAGGTAGGTGTTTATATAACGTCAGTCTGGAATAAACTCTCACACTTACTAATTTTTTTTAGGCTTATCATTGTATACCTCAGTACTAATATTCAGTGATATTACAACACGAGATCGGTTTTCGGATTTTTTCCTTTACTTATGCAACTTGTTATTGCTTCTGGCCAAATTTCATGATTCTAGGTCAACGGTAAGTTCCCTATAGATTATGATCGTCAAGATAAATCGTCAAAAATGGAGCATAAACAGCTGTATCTTTTGATTGCGTTAACTTAGAATTTTGATTATTATTTTACGCCGAGGGTTTGCCGACCCAAGTATATGATATTAATTTCAGCGTTAGACCTCTATGCGTTCTTGAGAAAAATATTCTAGACAGACGGACAGACAGACAGACAGACAGACATACAACGAAGTGATCCTATAAGGATTCCGTTTTTTGCTTTTGAGGTACAGAACCCTAAAATTGCATAAACGGTCACCCATCTATGAACTGACCTTATCCGAAGTTGCTTAACCTCATGAGTGTAATCAATATCTCAGTACTACAATGCTACGTGTCCCTATACAGTAACAGGTCTAATTATTTTACAGATAACTGTAAATATAAGTTTGCTTAGTCTATTGCAGCGACCCCTGGCGAAAAAATACAATATCGTGTATCCAAAAGTCATCCTCGATAAATCACAAATACATTACAGAAAACCGAATTTAAATCGGTTTAATCGTTTTAAAGATAGGAGGGCACAAAGGTTTCAACGAAATCAACATAGGTTTGCCTAGTCTATTGCAGCGCCCCCTGGCGAAAAAATACAAAATCTTGAATCCAAAAACAATCCTCGATAAATCACAAATACAATACAGAAAACCGTATCGAAATCAGTCTAATCGTTTTAAAGATAGGAGGGCACAAAGGATTCAACGAAATCAGTGTATTGTAGCGCCCCCTGGCGAGCTATTAACATAACACCTATCTAATAACCTGTCCCCAAGAGCCGCACACACTTTACAGAAAACCGCATCTAAATCGGTCAAACTGTTTCCGTGATATAAGGCATTATGTTGGAACACACAAACACACAAACACACAAACACACAAACTCACAAACACACAAACACACAGCCTCTCACCCCAAACGCATATACCGTCTCCGTTCCGTCGTGGGTAAAAACGTTTTCAATGTTTGTAAATAATATGAAATTAAGATTTATTTGTTTGTACCTACTTTGTACGTAACATTAACAAGTAAACAAATGATAGATATATTGTATTTCCTTCGTAGCTCAGTTGAAAGACTGCTGAAACGAAATGTCAAGGTTGCAGGTTCAAGTCATGACATAGGAACAAATTTTGCATTTATTGTTTATCATTTGCTTATTATATCGGATTCTTCCTATGTTCTAGGATATACACCACATAGGCACCTGAATTTTAGTATTTATCATCATCATCAGCAACCCATTAATGTCCCACTGCTGTGCTCAGGTCTACTCTCCTCTATCTAGAGAGCTGAGAGGGTTTAGCCCATAACCCACACACGCTGGCCTTGTGCGGGTTAGTACATAGTATTTATATAGATTATTTTTGATTCCATCGTCAATTTGTAACTTCCTAATTTGTACATTTCCAGTAGTAGATGTATGATGGAATTGAATAAACAATTTATTATATTAATCTAAAATCTAAACCCTTCAGCGACCCAATGAAACACGTACAAAAATATTATTTATAAGTATAAATACAAATTTCAATTTCGCAAAGCCACACTATTTATTACTTCACATTTAGAATACGTATTTCAAAGTACGGACTGATGCGCATTACGCACGCTAACGGATAATAATGTGATGAAACTATTTTCAACATTTTGAACTAAATATTATTCATTTCTGTTAATACTAACTGAAATTGTTGATGCTGTGAAAAGTCCTCGTATCGTATTAATTTAACTGGATTGACTTAGACTTTGAATTAATGGTTTTATAATTATCTAAAAGTATCGCGGCGCTTCGCTCCCGTATTTCATTATATCGCTACTGCTCAGCTCCTATTGGCCGTAGCGTGAAGTTATATAGCCTATGTTACTCTGTGATAAAGTAGCTTTCTAACAGCAAAAGAATTTTTGAAATCGGTCTAGTAGATTTTAAGTTTACTCGTTACATACAAAAAACGGTATTATACGGTAAGAGATCTCTTTGTCGTCCCTTGCGTGCGAGTACACACCACAGCATTGATATCGTGAGAAAATATCGAAATTGATTTTTATAAGCTACTCCTTCTCCTCCTTTAGATAATTATCATCTTGTTGTATAACTTTCTCTGTCATCAGCGCAGTGTGGAACGGTAATATTCAGTCGGTAATATTCAGCTTACGTTAGCAACAAAACATATTCCTCCAAAATTTAATTGCTTCATGGCAGGCTTACAAGTATTTCCGTGTCTTAACTATATGCTTCTGTATGTGAAATAATCCTCTAACTACATTATCGAGCTGTACTCCTCAATGTGCTGTACAAGGACTACTTAATGCCCTTTACAAATGTTCAACACCAGAAAATTGGTCGACCCGTCAACCAATAAGCCGAGTCTAGCGAACTTAATACCTGACCCAAAATGAAATGTATCATTCAATATTGCTATTTAAGTCCTTCGTATTACGATGTTTATGATGGACATGTAATAGTGGAAAACAATATTGGGATGAACATGTTATATTGGGGAGACATTTGTTCAGCAACAGAAAAGTTGCAGATGAAGAAAAAGTTTTTATCAATACATGGAGTACGCGTCCTACTTTCAACACGGGTTTATAGGAAGGCTATTGCAAGCATGAATATGAATAATTATTATGTTTGGAGATTCATACACAGCGTCATCTAGTCTCAAACTAAGCTAATGCTTGTAATATGGATACTAGACAACTGATATATTATAATATTTAAATAACTTTTTTTTCGTTAATACGAGTGCATACATGTTATAGATTTATTAGACCCAGAAACAGAACAAATAATTATGCTCATCATACAAAGATTTGTACTGGGTGTGAATCAAACTCACGATCCCTGTCTCAGCAGTTAGGCTCACTAACCACTGAGCCACTGAGGCTTCAATACCTTAACTAAGTTATTAATTGGAAACAGAGGTGAAACACAAAGGAAAACGATAACTAATGAACTATAATGATAATCTGTAAATTGCATATATGACCATTTCTAAGTACATAAATTTCACTGACTCCTCGACCTCGGTGGCGCAGCGCGAAGTGTATGCTGTGCAAGAGGTCCCGAGTTCGATTCCCGGGTCGGGTGAAAATGGTATTGGGTTTTTCTATCATGAAATTCCAGTATTAAGATTTTCCCGGAGTTTGGTAATGAAATGTTCCCCGTTGATGACAATAGGCTCGCTCCCTATTTCATGGGACCAAACATAGCTGGCGAAATGTGGGTGTGAAACACTTCTGCCTACCCCTTCGGGGAAAAAGGCGTGATGCTATGTTAGGTTAATGTTTATGTCAATAAATTTCACCCAATTCAAAATATGTACAATATTTTGAATTGTTTAAAATTACTCCAGGATTAGTTCGTTTTTATTTTTTCTACTGTATCAAGTGCCACTGAATTTATTTCTAGGTTCCATTATCATATATTCTAATTATGAAGTTACACGTATACAATAAATAGGACACATATTGAGTGGTATCAAAAGCTTCATGATTAATGATAATACAACCTAAAGCGGTTCCACAAAATATCTCGAAGGTATTGTTGAGCCCTGAGATTGTGTACAAACAATAGTTAGCATATTATGTTGTTACGAATCTCTTAGTTTATCTGCTTACCTGCATGTTGTGGTATAGTTTGAAGTGATCTTAAGGTCAGTAAGGATTAGAGTATTAGATCATTTCCCAGTAAGAAGCTTTATGGACCTAGTAATAAGGTTTATATTAAATTGTATATAAAGCATGGTCGTGTTATGTTACCATAAAACGATCATTTGAATAATACACCACACTGTAGTAGTTTTTAAGCATTTACATATATATATAACTGAGTAATAAATAAATAAATAATAATTCTTTCTCCCAATCCTTTTCTCGATTCACATTCTTTTTTCCTATTTCTTTTAGAAAGTGGCTTGGTTGTTTTTTTCTTTGCTACAAATGCTAAAAGAATACATTCATGTCCATGGGTGGCGAAGTAAGTTAACGACTGGTAACTGTCATGGGATTCAAAGTTTTTTTAACAAAAAGCTTATTAAGTTAGCCTTTAGTTGCTGTTATGGGAATAGTTGAAATATATTCAAGGTTCAAGGCAATTTTGTACTCACAAAATACATGATATAATATAATTTATTCTTGATAGCAGAAATGGTAGATAACAAACCTTCACTCGTATGGATTTTTACAAGTACTATTAAAATCACACAAACGAACGCCTCCGTACATCATTATTTCTAAAGAAATAGTTCTTTCTGAGTTAACCACGGTAAAGAAGCTTTAGAACAAGTTTTTATACCGCTTACTAACGAGGGCCTTGTCTAAGTTATAACCGCTTTGCATTGTTTTAATCACCCGAGACTGCTATTCAACTATCCGATGAAGATAAATAATTTTCTTGGTTGAACGGAAAGGCTTTTATTTTTTAGTTTTAAAATGATTGCTTCTGTTTTAGCAAATAATTTCTGTCTCACGGGATGTATACAATAGAATCCAACAAAGAATATCACAATTTGTTTTTCTTTTCTTTCATATAATTATCATTCTACATTAAATATAGGTAGTCTCTTTTTTAACTTGATCATAGAAATTTTCTATGATCAAATTAAAAAAAAAGACTACCTCTCTAGCGCAGCGGTATAATGTACAGGTACTTATAAATATTGTTATAATATGAAACATATTAAAATTCATGTATTATCATAGGATGCACCTGTATTATGGCTTAATAAAACAAATAAAATAAAAATATTAACTTTATTTGACTAAGACTGGTATTTTTCACTGCAGACTAGATTTAGGGTAAATGGGCACCAGAAGGAAGGAAGCCGTTCTCGTCAGCGGTGTAGTCTACCCTGTAAGTAACACCATCGGGACCGACGTACTCATAGAATCCTTTAGCTCTGATACCATCGCTCTGACTGTCAATCTGTTCAAGCTTGCCAGCTTCCTCAGCGAGAATCTTGTTCTCAGTTTCATAGAGGTAGTGATAGCCGTCGGGTTTCACATCAGAGTCTTGGCGAATGATGCCATATTTGTAGTTGTAGTTGTTGCCTGATGGGACAGTCTTGTAGGCGGTAGCTACAGAACTCGCCTGGCCCAATGGGTATTTAGCTCCGCTGCCAAACATTATATTAATTATTATTAAAACTCATAATTCATACTCGTTTAATACTTAATATTATAGTATTAATATTACTATATTACTTGTACAAAAGTATTATATTATTACCATTCAATTGGCTACAATAGGATTTAAAAAATAAACTACCAGTAGAGTACGTTGTTAATACTAAGTGATATGGGCTATATAGGCCGAAGTTAGTTTATTAGTAACACGTTATTTTAAAAAACTGAATCTTAGTGTTGAATAAAAATTAAATTAGTATGAATATACCCATAATATATTAAAATGGCTTCCAATTTGACTTTACAACTACCATATTAAATGATAACAGTGACTAACGGCTTTACCGAAGATGCTCAAGAATGCCACAAACGAGCTAGTTTGATCATGAATACTACAATACTAGGAGCGTCTGGTACCTATTATAATAATTCGAACACTCACCCATAAACGCTTGTATCAGGCTTGTACTTGCCAGTGTAGAATCCACCAGCGGCGCCACGGTCACCGCGGTCTCCACTGAAGATAGAATACACAAGACGTAATTAGTCATAATCACAAATTTAATTTAACAAGTAAATATAATTACAAAAAATTAATAACCCGACTGCAAAAAATCGACAGAGAGACACGCAATAAAAAGACCGAAAAATTATTGTAATATTATACCTGATTACATTTAAATACATAATATATGTATATATTTGTAATCTCCATTTGATTCCCTTTAAAACTACACTTCAAAATAGAACTACTTACAATTTGGAACCATTCAATTATGTATAATCTCTTTTTGAATATATGTAATCTCCTTTTGATTCTCTTTATTTTGATACCAAACTCGACAGTTTGGTTTAAAAAAAAAAATGATTTTCTTACAATTTGGCGTCAAAAGCCCGCCATTTAAGTCTTTTTATTCTTAAAACCTATCTAAGGACACTTGGGTTTTCTAGACAAAACTAACAATATCCTAAATGTCAAAATCCATCCCGCCATTTGGAAGATTCGTGGGAATAAAGAAATTTACAAACATACAAGATACGCGCGAAAAACAATACCCGTACTGACAGTCGGGTAAAAAATGCGATTGCCCTAAAACTTCGTTGTTGTTCCTTAGTGCGGGAATTGGATAGATATTAAAACGGTCGCTTTGGAAATAATTGACTGATCATTCACCTGAGAATGACTACCAAAAGACGATGAGAAATAATAACTTACTTATAAGCTCCAGAGTTGTCGGGCACGTAACGACCAGAGATATCACGGCTGGGATCATAGCGGCCAGAGTTGTCACGGCTAGGGTCGTAACGTCCAGAGTCATCGACATAACGACCACTGTTGTAGTAGTCCACGTTGTAATAACGTTGAGGGTTGTACACTGTTGCTGGTACAGGAGTGGCTGTGGGGTAGTACCGGCGTATCGGTGAGTACGCAAAAGGTCTGAAAAAAAAAAACGCTCACGTTTATGGTTTTACCTTATTAAATAAGGCTGTTACATTTAACAAAAATAAAAATGGATTAAAACTCATTGTGAATACAAAATATAATATAACAATATATATTATTATAACTGCCTCGATGGCGCAGCCGGATGTGTATACGACTGCTGTGCAAGAGGTCCCGGATTCGATTCCCGAGTCGGGTGAAAATGGTATTGGGCTTTTCTATCATTAAATTCCAGTATTGAGATTATCCCGGAGTTTGGTAATGAAATGCTCCCGGTTGATGACAATCAGCTCGCCCTCTATTTCATGGGACCAAACATAGCTGGTGAAAAGTGGGTGTGAAACACCTCTGCCTACCTGTTCAAGGAAATAGGCGTGATGCTATGTATGTTATATTATAATATCACTTTTTTTTACACCTGCTAGCTAATACCTATTTTAAAATGAGTAAATTATGTTACCTTTTAACGCCCCTCAGGCTCTGTCCAAGGACCGCCGTCAATGACAAGCAAATTGCCTGAAAACAAACATATTCAATGTTCACCAAATAACTAAATAATTTTAATTACCTACTAGTATAGTAACACTTCTAAAGTTTCAGTCCAATTAAGTTTTCCATAAAGTATGCAAATTAATTAGCACTGCAGGAAAAGGAAAATTCGAAACAAACCCTATATCAACTTCTGGCCAGCTTGGTATAGTAGGCTAAATTCCCTCCACATGGAGGAAACCCGTGCCCAGCACTGGGACGTTTATGGGTTGAAATTATGCAAATTATGGTGTATTGAACCACTTAAAACTTACCAAAAAGACACGCATTTTAGTGGTTATCAAGCGAACTGAACTACTTGAATGTCTTATTTTGGCCAACGGTGCATATTTATACCATTTTGATCTATATCAATGCTAAATTTCGATCTACTTTTGAAATATTTAACCTACACGGTAAAACCATTTTAAAAGTAGATCAATTATAATTTAGCTCATCTCATTTGTAATTCATCTCATTTACAATTTATTGCTCTACATATTTATGTATAAGGCAACGTTTCTCAAACTAACAATAACTATCCTTCACAATATCCGATGAGAATTCAAAGAGTCAATGTTAATATATTATTAAGGCTGAGTTACAAACACACACCCACACTACTACAGATTATGTTCTCCTAAATAAAACAGATTAATAATTGTATTTTGGTATTATGCTACAAATATTTTTTTATAATGTCGTGTAATTGATATCCACAATACAGGCTATGCCTAGTGTGGATGTTATAGTTATTGTATCTTTTACGTAAGTATTTCTACTCTTTTCAACAATTATTAATTTATTATTATTAATAATCAATTTACCGTTCTCAGCAGTGGGACGTTTTTGGGTTAAAATGATGATGATGAATCAATTTTCTCAACTTTCAAAGTCCACGTCAACTCTTTTATTGCATAAAGATCACATACATAATAATTTAATGTCGTACAGAGTCAAAAAAAAGATTTATGTATTTTAAATTTCGATGCTGACTGTAATAATAGTATTTAACTTAAAAAAAAAAAATGTTTTCACAGTTTGAGAAACTTTTTATGGATACTTATTTATTATCTATTCAACACTGATAATAACATCAGATTTACAAAATTTTACAATAGAGCAGCCATACTTGATGTTAATGTCGCTCCATATATAGTTATTTATGATACATAATATTTGAGATTATTTTTGTTTTAATAAGGACCAAATACCGAAATCAAATGTCTTTAACGACTTTTTTATACTAATATAATTAAGCTGAAGACTGTTTATTTGGTTGGTTGCTGAGATCTCAGGAACGTCTGGTCCGATTTGTAAAATTCTTTTAATGTTGGAAAGCCCATTTATTGAGGAAGGCTATAGACTATACAACATCACGCTACGGCTAATAGGAGCTGAATAGTGGCCAAATAATATTCTACCACATTTACACAGTCCCAAAGTAAGCAATTATATTTGCTTGTGTTATGGGTACTAAACAACTGATATATTACTTAAATACATTTTTTTTTGTAAATACATACATATTATAGATGAATTACACCCAGACACAGAACAAACCTTTATGCTCATCACACAAAGATTTGTCCTGTGTGGGGATCGAAACCTCCAGTTTAGCAGTCAGGGTCACTAACCACTAGACCAACAGGCCAGTCAAAATCAATAAAAAATAAAAAACGACGAAAGGGAAACCCCACTTCTAATGTATAGTATAAGACAAGTAAGAAACCACCTTGATAAATTCATACACCAGGAGCTGCTTCAATCCCAATATATTCTGAAAGTGAGATAAAGACTTATTAAGTCGTTAGTCTTGTGCAAAGTTTCATATCAATTGGGCTTACGGTTCTCAAGTTTTAGATGAACGTACTACATACACACATACATTCACTTTTTTATAATAATTAAATAGACCTGAAACACCCCAGACGCGTTTTTATTTGCAGAATCAGAATAAAAAATCTAAATTTCAAAAGAATTAAACCTCACGAAGTTATAAGCATTTTTCATTCTTATTTTTGCCGCACGTGGGTCGGTTGAATATTGCCAAATATCAGTAGTTTATGTACCTATTTAGTACTTATTTATTTATCGCTGCGAGTAGACCGTGCGGTCCAATGATACACTTCAAATAACGGCGTCCAATCTTAACACATTTTTGACAAAAAACTATTGAAATTGATTCTGCTACTTATTCTAAAAAACCTACTTTCAGGTTTCGCGTAAAGTAGGAATAAAGGTATATAGATTAATTTTAATAATTATTTATACACATATTATTATAACATTTAAATCGACTAAAGTTAAAAAAAATACATTCATAGATTTTGTAGATGGTAAGTTTATCATTAAAAATCAAAATGTAGTTCTTTGTATCCATTATCCTTGTATGACCAATAACGGCACAAATGCCGGTCTGATATGGTACATAATTTAAACAAAATTAGTCTGATGTAGGTGTCGAGACTATACAGTTTATTTGTGATTTAAATAAATTATATCACTAGTCTATACCCACGTTGTTTTGTAAATGTGTGTATCTGTGAGCGTAAATTGGAAATAGTTGCAAGTTTCTACATGAAAACGAACATACAAAGAAACTTCCTAAAATCTGCCTAAAATTTATGTTCATAATGTCAAGTTTCAAATTAAATTTAGATGTTAATCGTGAAGAAATATTTGTCTTACCTTGATATAAAAAATAAAAATAAAAGTTTTAGTGTATTCATTTTATCTTTTGACTCGGTTCAAAATAACAAAGTCAGTTTGAAATTTATTTATTTATGACACAGTTACTTCTAAAAAGATGGACCAGTTACAATGTGGTTATTTTTATCTATACTAATATTATAAAGAGGTAAAGTTTGTGAGTTTGTGTCGTTGTATAGGGTAATTTCGGGATCTACTGAACCGATTTTCAATTTTTTTTTACTGTTGGGTAGCCCATTTATCGAGGAAGGAAGGTTATAGCCCAATAGGAGCTGAGCAGTGGACAAATAAAGAACGACGGGAACGAATGCCCGTGCGACGGTTATTTTATTATAAAATCGTAGATTAATCATAAACATAATTTTCAAGATTCAATACAAGTCTTATTCAATATTAGGTCAAGTTTTAGAAAAAAAAAATGATTTGGATACTTATTTGAAAACACTGGCAAAGTGTTCTTATTTGATTTATATCCATCTGTAATTACGTAAGCCCAAGTCGGCAGTAACCAACCAAAAGGCAATTTCGTAAAGTTAAAATGTACCCTTTTGATTGTATCATTGACCAGGTTTAGTCAACTGTAACTTATTTGATCGGAATAATTCCAAACTTAAATTGAACGGTATCAACTTTTAAAGTATCTATCGACCATTTGGAGAATGTGATTTTTGATTAGAAGTTTTTTTTTTCTAAAAGTCCTTCATCTTCAGCAACCTATTAGAGTCCCATTACTGGGCACGGTCTCCTCACCTCTATCTAGAGAGCTGAGTGGGTTTAGGCCATAATCCACACACGCTGGCCTAGTGCGGGTTGGTGGATCAGACATATATATATATGTAGGTTTTCTCAGGATGTTTTCCATCACCGTTAGCAGATGGTAAGTCACTTGACTAGTACATATAAATTCCACCAAGTGAAATCTGCATTGGTACTGCTGCCGCCTGCCTGGTCGGAATCAAACTTAGATAACTTTAAATGCCGATTTCTTATCCATTCAGCCACCATCGCTTATTTAAAAACAAAATCATAAATATATACTAATTGGAAAGTATTAAGACATAATATTATTTTATGCGAAGCACTCTCCAACGGGCGTAATGGTGTATGTCCATACGATTCATCATCAGCAACCCATTAAATCCCACTGCTGGGCTCGGGTCTCCTCTCCTCTATCTAGAGAGCTGAAAGAGTTTTAGGCCATAATCCACTCACGCTGGCCTAATGCGGGTTGATGGATCAGACATACTCAATACTCATAGAATTTCTTTTAGCGTATGTGGGTTTCCTCACGATGTTTTCCTTCACCGTTAGCAGATGGTAAGTCATTTGACTAGTACATTATAAATTCCACAAAGTGGAATCCACATTGGTACTGCCGGTCGGGATAGAACTCGGACCGCTGATTTGCACGCCAGTCTATACAATTAGTGTTAACAAATAATTGTTCTATACAAACTTTATTATTACAAAAATAAAGTTTAGTGACGTACACTTAAACAATGCAGGTGTATAATAAATTTTATCTTATAAAAATTAAAGCAAGCAACTTCTCTCTATTAAATTTATGTATTCAGCGATAGCCAAATTTTAGATCTATTTAAAATTATTCCAAAATAAAACCCCTCACTAAAATCTAAACTACATTTTACGAATGGAAATTCAGAGTAAGGATATTGTTTAGCATAATTTATTCTGCGCCACGTGAATTTCCTCAACGATCGGAGGTAAATTGAGCGTCAAATCCCAACTTTCTGACCCAAAAGTATTAATTGGAATAGTGAGAGTTGTTGAATTTATTTCAAGCCGATCGGTGGCGATGTTGCGTCGAGTAATCGTGGGTCAAGTGTTTCCAATACCACTTTATGTATTATAGTTATAATGGATTAAACATTGCTGTAATTAATTTGTTTTAAAAACATTCTTTTATTTTTGTTCTGTTAGTTAACAATTTTTTTTTATACGGTGGCAGTCGTACAGACACCAAATCCTTTGGACGTCTGCAACACTAGGGGCATCACTGTATTCTATTTTTATCATGCACTTAACCTTTTTTTAAAGAGAATGGCCGCATGGAACGGACTGTATCCATAAGAACAGCATTCAATCTCTTGGTTTTATTATGTATATTACGTTTTCTAATTTTTTTGTTTATTTTCTGACACGTAAAGTTCAAAATCATAATTTGTGCTCGGTGACACTTAAGACTCTTTGAATATTAAATTCGTAAGAAGTTTTTAGTGTTTGGCCGAAATATTTTGCTGAAACCTGGAGAAGCCGATAATATAATTAAATGTGTATGAAGTGCTTAATTCGGTTTCTGCAAAATTACTCTTAATTCAACCCCTGTAGGTAGAAGTTTACAATGGAATATTTTCTACTTTAGCACTGTTATTATATAGTAAAACATTAACATTCTGTTGTGGATATTTATTAATTGTGTTTAGAATTTAAATAGGCTTGGAAATTGAGTTTGTAATTACTGTCTTTAATGCTGTAACGTTAAACAGAAATAACACTGTTTGATTGTTAGCTGAATATCAATTTGTTTTGATAAGCAAAACGTTTTTGGTAAATGAGCAGCGTTTTAGTTTATTTCTATGTGTGTTCGTTTGTTTGTGGTAGTAAACGCAATTATCGTATCTACGTAGATAATATAATTATGTTTAACCATACTAGAAGTCGCGCAGGGCTTCGCTCCCGTCGTTTTTTATTTGGCTATTATATAGCCTATGTCACTCAGTGATAATGTAGCTTTCTAACGAATTTTTGAAATCGGTCCATTAGATTTTAAGTATATTCGTTACATACAAAAATACAAACATATAAAAATACAAATCTTTCCTCTTTATTTTATTAGATTAGAAGAAATTTGGATTTTAAAATTCAGATTGAAGAAGAGAATTATAGATTGGTTATCACCCGCAGCTCCACCCGCGCGGTGTGTCAGTAAGTGTGGGATTGTCTCGATCCTATTATTGGATATCGGTGACTAATGACTATCCTCTGGAACTCTTACTTATTGCTAATTCTTTTGCCAAGTGTGACAGCGTCCAATCTAATTCCACAAATAATCTACCCAGGTGTGTCTTCTCCTTCCACTTCCTAAGTCTCTTTTTCATTATTTTTTTTTATATTGTGGATTTAATTATATTATACTAACTTTTGCCTGCGACTTCGTCCGCGTAGATTTCGATTTTACATAGATCTTTGTTTTAAGTGCAAGTTAAAGAATGTTTATGCAAAATTTGAAGTAGATTGGACCTAGGAATCTCGTTGTCCCATACAAACTTTACCCCCCTTTAGGCCTAGAATTTCGGAAAACCCTTTCTTATCGGATGCCTACGTCATACGAAAAATACCCTCCAAGTTTCAGGTCTCTACAATCAGCGGTTTAGGCTCTGCGTTGATCCATCAGTCAGTCATTCAGGACAAAGCATTATATATGTACAGATTTATGGTTTCTGTTTATGTGTCCGAAATATGCAAGTTTTCTTTTTTTACCATTACTATGTAGGTAAGTACTATTGGTTCACGTATCCTGATGGTGGAACATAGATGAATAACTGTTTGCATATTTAAAAATGTTTGGCTGAAGTTACCTATGAAGTTTTATGTGATAGCACTTATGGTTTAAGATATTTATTTCTCAAAAGAATACATATTATTAATTTCGTTTTCGTCGTAGGCAAATTTGCTGACACAACATTTCGGATAACCTGTTACATTCTTGTGACTTTCATAAGTGTTACCTTGTAACCTAGATGAATAAACGAGATTTCATTTCGAGATTTCATTTCATTTCATTTCATTTACCGGACAAATTTATCTACCGGACAAGTTTATCCCCCTTGTTATAAAATATAGACTTAAATTGACATTAGCCATTGTTTTAGTGTCAAAGTTGTCAATTTAGACCAGGTTTACTGCTTAGTCCGTATTTTCTAATAAGGAGGACAAGTATAGTAACAATTATGTAAGTTGGCTAATAAGATAGATACTCTTTATTGTACACCACAAAATGTAAATTACAATAGATAAATGACTTATTATAAAAGAAAAAGTCGTGACAATGGACGGTCTTATCGCTAAGAGTGATTTATTCCAGGCTATATTCAAATTTTGTTATAATAAGCTTTCATTATCTATTAAGTATGTATATCTATATGTCACATCACACGTCAAAACGTGTTACGGTTAAACAATATAATTATATAATCAGAAACATTAAACTTTAACATTGGTATTAATATCATGTCTGTATTAACAGTAATACTGTGACATTGATATATATTATTAATATCCATTAAATGAGTAGTGATCGAGTAATTACGAGTTATTGTAATGGTAATTATGAGATCTTTTAATATTTATTATAAGGCTATTATATTGTTATTGAGTCAGAAATTAGTACTCTAATTACATGTTGTTAATATTTATCCAATACTTTTTAGGGTTCCGTACTAAAAAGAACATAACATAAACATAACATAACATAGCATCACGCCTTTTTCCCCGAAGGGGTAGGCAGAGGTGTTTCACACCCACATTTCGCCAGCTATGTTTGGTCCCATGAAATAGGGGGCGAGCCTATTGTCATCAACCGGGGACATTTGTTTACCAAACTCCGGGAAAATCTTAATACTGGAATTGTGATAGAAAAACCCAATACCATTTTCACCCGACCCGGGAATCGAACCCGGGACCTCTTGCACAGCAGTCGTATACACTTCCCGCTGCGCCACCGAGGCAGTTACTAAAAAGGTACAAAAGGAACCCGGAAAGAGAGAGACCATAAGGTATATTTTTATTAGACCGGGCCTTGTCCGTGCTGCGCACAACCGTGGTGTAGACGAGCGGGACGCGACACGCATTATGCACTGTGTAATAAAAACTGCTTCATTCAAAATGTATTTAACGTTTCAAATTCGTGTCCCGTCCGGGCCACGCACACAGCACGCCCCGGGCCCGGCCCGGTCTGTCACAGTCGTATATATCTCAGAGTCTATTTATGCTATCAATATGAAATTTACAAAGGTTTTAAACATTGCTGATCCAACAGTATTATTTTTAATATATCTGCAAAAGTGGTGATATGGGGAGTTGACATTTTAAATTGGGAAAGGGTTTTTTTTCACATTATTAAACAAATTTTTATTTATTTTTACACCCGACAGTTTTTGAGTTAGGATTAAAAACATCAAAACAACATCATTATCATCATATCAGGCTAACGACTCCACTGCCTCCATAGGCCTCCTCTAATTTACACCACAGTGAGAGACTGTGTTGTCAAATGTTTACCTTAGTTTTTTTTCGAAGGAAAATATTTTCAAGTATTTTTTTCGCGACGAAACAGCTACTAAAACGTCTCCACCTGGTTGTTACAGATCTAAGAATTAACGTTAAATTTCAAAGACAAGGAGAAAGTGACTCGAAAATTACTCAACTTAAAACTTAAAGTTTGAAATTTCAATAGTTTTAAGTACTTTTAAGTTGCCTGACTGACTCTGAATCTTAAGTAAGTAGTCCAAGATTTGTGGCACATTCATCTTTATGCTCTTGCTTATTACTTTAGTGGCTGTTGAAGCGGACAATTGGGTTTGGGACGTAGAGAGTCTAGATTTAATTGTAAAACTAATATCAGAAAGAGGATGATAAAAACGTATCGAACTATTTTCGGTACCAGATAGGTACCAAGTACTATGAATCTCGAAATTCAAATATTCGGTTTTAATGTCGCTGTCAAATGTTTGAAAGTGACTGCGACCATATCTAAATTTCCTTATTTGAGCGACATCAAACCGAACATTCGAGTGTCGAAATTCATAGTAAGCCCCCAGATTACGCACAACGTATAAAAAATAGGCTTATCATTAAAATTACCTTTACAACTGCTTCGTCATTGATCATCATTACAACCCATAAACGTCCAGTGGGTCGCCTCCAAACATTATGGAGGGAAATAAGCCCACTATATCACACTGGCCAGGCGGGTTGTTATAGGTTTTTGTTTCAAATTATCCTTTTCATATGGTGCATGTTTACCTATGTCGCTTTTTACGACACCCACGGGTTGAGATGGGGTAGTGACACTATGTATTCTTAATTCGTCTCTACACGGATTACAACTGCTTAATGTATCATAATCTAAATTAAATGTAAAAACTAATAATTCATTATAAGCGTCTGGCGTCTAGCATTTTCTACTAGATCATTATAAATAGGAATATTTGTGAGCGATAAAGGCGCTTTTGACTAGACACAAACAAAGACGTATTAGGGTAGTATTAGTAGACCTTGTTCTTGGTAACTGACCGGCCTTGATTCAACTTATGAACAAATCTAGTCACTGTAAAGAAAAACTGCAGAAGTTAAAATATGACATTATGGAGGAATATAAAGTCAACACGTTATCTCTAGAATGTCGTAAGAAGCGATATAGCAGATATTCGTAATAATAATAATAAGCCGTCAACTTCTTATGTATGGTATAAAAAATCTCTTTACTCGTTCTGTGAAAAAAAAGCAACCTAGTAACTAATTGTCTAATTCTTCTCCTCTTTTTAAGAGGTATTTAATAGACGGTTATTTTTCTTTGTTCTGCTTTCAGTAAAGAAAAAGTAAAGGCCCGAGCATATTGTCATTGACTAGACAAATCGTCCCATTACAAGAATAGTGTCTTATCTTCAGATAAAACAAAAATAAAATTATTATAAATTTGGCATTAAAAACCGTAAACTATCAATTCATCAAATTTGTATTTTGTAAAATACTGACTAAAGAATAAAATAAAAATTTATCAATCGATAGTTTACGGTTTTTAATGCCATATTTTTTTATAATTTCATTTTTGTTTTATGTGAAGATAAAACATTATTCTTCTAATGGGACGAAATGGCCAAACTAAAAAGAAAAACCCAATACCACTTAACTGCAGTTAGCAGTTGTGCATACTCCGGTTAAGCCATGGAGACAGTACTAATTAAAACAAATACTAATTCACTGCAGTAACGCGTTTGCCTACCCCTTCGGGATTAAAATGTTTGAGGTGAGCAATTAAACTGCCATATTTTCAGTTACCCAGTTTATTTAAAAATACATTATTTGTATACACTAAATAGCGTCAAATAGTTATTATGTAAATCATGGGCAAACGGACACAGGTAGGGTAAACCATTTTAAAACCTTCGCAACGCATTTCCATATTCTTTTATGCATTTAAAAGGGACCCGAAGTAAACTGTTTATAATGTTTTTCTGCTTTATCCAGAGCAATATTACGGACACGTTTTATTCGTCTTACGTGAGTAGAAGCGAGGAAGTTGAATCGATGATATTCGTGGAGGTTGAATATTATAACACGAACCTATCTCATAGTCGAACGAACGTACGTGTAGTGACAGATTAAGAATAGAATAATGTCACTACCACATCTCAACCCATGGGTGTCCTAAATGGCGACTACTTTATGCAGATAAGAGTAGTGTGAGAAAAGAAAAAATCGAAACAAACCCTATACCAACCCGTCTGGCTAGCATAGTATAGTGGGTTTAATTCCCTCCACATTCTTTGGAGAAGACCCGTGCCTAGCAGGGACGTTTATGGGTTGAAATGATGACCGCATACATAGATAGATATATTTACTAATATTGTGGCCAGACACCAGCAAACCAGACAACTTCATCGAAATTTTAATATTTGACTTAGTTGATTCTGAAATCGTTGTCAAATTTAATGTCTGAAAATAACAGTGATCATACTTTTTCATTTTTTATTTTTTAACTTTATTGCACAAAATTTTTATACAAAAAAGCATTCTCTACCAGCCAACCTTAAGGTGATGCAAAGATGAGAACAGGTAGGTGCCAAGTGCAAGCCAAGAATATAAGATTGAAAATGATAAAATAATACTAAATAATACTAATAAAATACTTAAACAAATTAATCAAATACCTACAATTAATACATTTTCTTTAAATTTTTTTTACATTTTCTGGTATTCGAAAACGATATCGAAATCGGCACAGTCCAATGTAGACTTTCTGGTTGGCAAAGATCCATCACATCAATATTTCGGCAGTTAAGTTCGATTTCTTAAAATAAAGAGTGAGTGCCGAGGCAGTTAATATCACAACAAAATATTTACTAAAAAACAGCTGTGAACTTCTTTGTTACCGTTACACTCTTGCTAGAGCAGCCATGGTCGTGTCATATATAGTTGTTACTAGACGGGGCAGATATAATGAACCTCACGAGTTTTCGCTACCCCTACTGACAATAATTGTTCTGCTGTACTCATTTAATTAATTGCCACAGCAGTCTTGACTTGGTCGGTTCAAACTATTACCTACTAATAAAATTGTTTTACTGTTAATAGTTTTTATAGTATCCTAGCTCAATAATGCAGGCCAGCTTGTGTTGCGTTGTGCGAGATGATTGCCTTCCTATTGTGTCCATTGACATGACCGGCTCTTTATTACACGATTGTGCTTTAGTACTAACCACTGGAATTGAATTGGAGGCTGTAAGCGATTGAATGAAGGATGCGTAATGTGTTTTTAATTTAGCCGGATCAAGGATATTACACTGTAAGGTGGATGTATTAAAAAAACCTCTATTCTAATAAGACTGCATGACGGCTTTGCTGACAAGCGGCGTGACAAGTCACTTACTAGTCATGAGTTGAAAAAACTGGCGAAAAATTGAAAAATTGAAAAAATTGAAGTGAAGTGGATATCTGTCGTTTATAGGCTAACAAATATTATTTATGTGTGTGATATGTATGTGTGTGTATTAGGATTACGAAATTGGAATTTACTGATGTAACTTTATTTTACTAATGTAATGACTTATTGCTAAGAAAATTAGTTATTTTGAAAATAATCATCAGTAAAAATCCACACATAAAAGGACATCTCAATAATCAAACACACCAACACGCTTCTATAGACAGTGACTATACTAATTTCAATCTTAAGCCGTACAATTTGTACACGTATATAAACCACTAGTATCTGTCAGAATATAATAATATCAACCCATTTCATTCTCCATTAGTACACGTTAGTTTCCAGTTTAATTATACGACAAATTACCTGCATATTGCTTACACAAAGCTGTAGGTACTAGATTTGCTCAAGGCATACTGTTTGTCGATTAAATTATTAATCCTCAATCTAGTTCAGTTCATATTATCAAGATAACACAATCACTGCAAGTGTAAAAATTATCATCTTGTGAAAAATGGTACTTATATGTTATATTCCAGCTGGAAGTTGTTTTTGGAGGAGTTAAAAATCCTTATAGGTAGTAAATTATACAGAGACAGGTGGTGATACATTTGGATCTTAATTTCAAATTATGATAATGTTGATGTTGTATGAATCATTATGAACTATCTAGGACAGGTCCCAGAACAAGTCCTTGGGGGACGCCAATTTTGAATAGTAGACGCCTATGGATGTTGATGGTAAACTAGAGGTCAATCGAAAATTATCCATTTCGTTACTGATACTTATTACTCGCCTCTTCCCTTAGGCCACAATCGAGATATTATTCCAAGCCAGCCAGCCAACTTGCAACTAAAGAAAGAAAGAAAAAAAAAACCTTTATTTGTTACAGACAATCACACACACAAGAGGAAAGCATATAAAATATAACAAAAGGAAGGACATAACAGTAAAATCTTGAAACGGAAACAGAAATATTTATGTATTTTTAATATAATTAAGATACAAAAAATAAGTAAATAAAATAAATAAAATGTATTAAGTAATTAAACTAAAGAAGACCAATACATAACTAGGTATATCTATTTAAGATCGGTACTATTCTTAAAAGGTACAATTCAATCAGCTAATTGGCCGTGCTTTCATTTCCGTCTGTTATCTCAACAAGAATTTGAAGTACATAGTCTCAAGAGAAATGTGAGGCTAATGACACTTTATGTATTGTTGGGATCATTTTGTCCCGTGAGCTGCAAAGAATTTAATTAGGAAATTAAAAATTAAAAGTCTGATAAAAATAAAGGTCTTTACAAAGTAAAATCAATTGAAAAAAACGATAAGAAAAATTAACAGAAATATTTATCTGAACTGGTTTTGGTATTTAATAAAAATAGAATTAATCAGATACTAGAAGTCACCATTTGGCCACTACTCAGCTCCTATTGGCCGTAGCGTGATGTTATTTAGCCAATAGGCTTCCTCGATAAATGAGCTATCCAACACTAACTTTTTTTCAAATCGGACCAGTAGTTCCTAGTGTTCAACCAAGCAAACAAACAAACTCTTCAAATTTATAATATTAATAAAGAAGTATATATTTATTACTATCTCTCATACACAGTTTCTGTAGTATACAATTATAGTGCTATACCACAGGCACACTAAAATTTTCCCATAATAAAAAGTAGTATATGCGCTATTCTAGACTATAATAATAATATAATAATATTCTACCACATTCACACAGCACCATCTAGTCCCAAAGTAAGCAATTATATTTGCTTGTATTATGGGTACTAAACAACTGATATACTACTTAAATACATTTTTTTTTGTAAATACATACATATTATAGATGAATTACACCCAGACACAGAACAAACCTTTATGCTCATCACAGAAAGATTTGTCCTGGGTGGGGATCGAACCCACGACCTCCGGCTTAGCACTCAGGGTCACTAACCACTAGACCAACAGGCCAGACTATAAATCTATCAGAGTACCAAATTTTATACAGATCCTATAAACTATTTTGGGGTGATTGAGTAATATAACCATCCATCCATTGATTCTAAATTTTACATTTCGTTTTATAATATTATTAGTAGGATGTGTCAATAAAACATTACTCTAATATTGGGACAATAATTATATTCGGTGATTCTTAATTTTACGTCAAAATGTTCAAATTATCTTCTTAAACTCACTGCAGACAGCAATTAACGCCCGAACTGCACAAATTCTGCACTTAACGGTTTTCCATAAAATTCAACGAAGTGTTAAGTCAAATCTTGCTCTAAGTAAGCATACTGTGTGTTCTAATTTGAGAAAATTACCACCAAATGATACTTATTAGTAAATGAAACTAAGTTTTTAACTTTTAAAACCTTTTAATTATTTTAAAAGCTTTCGATTATATTGCTTAATGTGCACGTTATGCTATAAAAATAAAATAAAATAAAATTTATTTATTTCAGACTATTTAGTCCATATGTTGTTAGTAACATTATCTTAAAAAAATATATAGTGCTATATAGTGATGAAAATAACTATTAGGTGTTGGGCGTTGTAAATCAAAACTGGGAACAATACTTCAATACTTTGTATATTTATAATTTACCACACTTACAGATACGTTTTGTACTAGACAATGATCACAGCACGACTCACTCTAAATAATGATTGTAGCAGCTTTTATAAACTTTCTCCAACCACTACTACCTTCGCAATACTTAATATTTTGTTTATTTAAACATTCTATCATTAGTCAAGTTCACAACTGAATAATTCTTAAATTAACAATATTTAGATACAATAGATTAATATGATTAAAAAAAAGCTTGTTCATAACATTATTTTAACACACATATTATCACTTAAGTAATATAAATAATTTAACTAAAGCTAACATTAGTATACAATTATGTCCTTATTTGCTAGACTACATAGCACAATAGTATAGCGTAGTCTAAAAAGATCTTAATATATACCGGAATCTTTAAATTAAACCGACGCCGACGCTTAAGATTGACTCACTCTTAACGAGTTCAACTTGTTATCGTTAAAACTTTTATTTAACTGACAAACACTGATCGTATTCTGTACTTTATCTTCGCTTCGAAAACTTTAGAATAATGAAACTTGTATTGCATTAAAGAGATTGCAATTTCGTTCCGATCGAGCGTGTTTTGGATTTAAACAGTTAGTTCGATGGTTGTTTACTAAGTTTATAAGCGACTTGTAGCAATTAAAAATCGATTTATATATAATAAAGATGCGGAAATCTCCTGTTTGCTGGACTTTGTGCTTTAATAGTTTGTTTGGTAGAGTGGACTTTTAATTACCTCGAGACCGATAATTACTATTCTACCGTATTTAATTATCATCATCATCATATCAGCCCAAGACGTCCACTGCTGAACATAGGCCTCACCTAATTTACACCATTGCGTATATACCTACCTACTTACAATGGCGATTTTTAGTATATTCAAATAGAAAATTTAATATGATCGCTGTTATTTCCAAACATTTGATAACGATATTAAAATTGTCGCAGCCTTCTTCGGTATTAAAACCCTATGAGCGTATCGGTCGTTCTTATGGAAACATTGAAAATCCGCATATTATATGAAAGTTTTTAACACTAAGCTAAGTATACGACCAAGAAAGTTCGTAAAATAACAAAATTAGTATCGTTCGACAAATCAGGTTGAGTTTTTGAAATGACGATTTGACGATATTGAAAATAAAGACTAATTGAGTGTCGAAATAATTAAATATATAATAATAATTGGTTTTCTGTAGATGGTACTTTTCCAATCGCGTTTCTGAACTTAAGCAAGAAATTACCTTTTTCAGCCTCTTACTTATTTTAACGTTTTATTTTCCTCAGGTGGCTTTCTACTGAAGTTTTGCGTGGAGATGAATTATAGATGGACTCGGACATAAAGTATTTTCTACTTCACTTAAAGTAAGAATCAATGTAAGCCATCGACTGAAAGGTAATAAGGTTAATTTATTGAAGCTTTTGTGACGTTAGTGATGGCAAACGTACCTATTAAATGGGATCTGTCAGTACAAATGTTTCTGTTATTGTATGTAGTTTTTAGCCCATAATATATTACTTGTAAGTAAAATATCTTTCCTTTCTGTTCGTATCTACTTCGTTTTGGCTTTTAGGTTTAATAATACTTTATTTCTCAAAAGAACTACAGTTCACTTAGATGAGATTTACATGATATTTACTTAAGTAAATTTAACAAATTTTAGCATGCATTAGGTATGTAAAGGTATTTAACTAAGTTTACTAACAATATATAATAATTATGTTAGTAAATAGAAAGGTATTACAAAGATTCGAATGAAAATTATAATCCGGGAGGAATTCAACGAATCAGACACCCGGGCTTGGTGTGAATGCATGTGATATAGCACTTAGATGAGTACTTTTAAAATATAATATCAATTTTATTTAAACAGTTTTATTGTAATATTTTAATTCATCATTTTCAAATTTCAAGTTCAAAGGTTACCTCTATGTTTCTGTAAAGTTTAACTCAAATACTTATTTACTACAAGAATATTAAGGCTGCAATAAACTTAAAACAAAAGCCAACAAAAGAAAATCTACTTAGGTTTATTCGTAAATAAATTGAAATCGCAACAACGCGTTTTCAGCTTTTATTCCATTTTATTCGAGTCGCATTCTTGAAGTCGGATTGCAAATCAAATCGAGCTCAGCCCATCCCTATTGCGACCTCATTTTTTATTCATTACAGTAAATAAAATTATACGCCATGTCATTTCATTAGAGAATTAACATAAAGGATAACAGCGTTTTTGCTGAGCGAGTTACGTTTTTCTTCCTTAGTATAGATATGTGTTTTTCAATTAACTTTCATATTTCATAATGAAAATGATGACCATTTTAAAACAAAATAAGATTGATTTTCGAAAAAGAAAAAAAATATTTTTAATATTAGAATAGGTATCTATGGTAGCTACCTACTATTGCATACCATCACATTTTTTAGGCCCGCATCATCATCATTTCAACCTATTAACATCCCACTACTGGGCCCAATGTGGAGAGAATTTAGCCTACAATACTCGTACCTCGCTGGCCATTCCTCTTCTCGCAGTGTTCTTGCCTCTATAAGGTTAAAAACAAAAAAAAAAAAACTCACGGTTTGAGAGTTTGAGATTGGGTAGTGACATTATAGGGCCAGCCCGAACAATATCCTGTGCGCTTTCTGCCTGCCAATATCTGGCTCACTGCGACATGGTTCATGTACGGGCAAATATAAAATATTTATTTTAATTTTAATTTAATTTACATTTTGTTTTAATCTTAATTTTGTTAAATTGTATCTCTTATTTATTATTTTTATTCTAATTTTCATTTTATATTTAATTTTATATCTGTAATTATTGTGTGTGTAATTGGACCTGTTGACATTTTTAATAAACGAATTGAATTGAATTGAATTATGTATTCTTAATCCATCACTATATGCTTTTTATTTTTTTAAATTTGTGACTGGTTTCAACCGTAAAAAACATACTACTGCATTATTTTTATAGAATGTCGTTATTTCACGTTCGTTTGGCATAAAGGTAGAAGAAACAAACAACTTTTACGATGTTAATATTCAGGCTGCCAATCTAAAATATGCACACAAAACTATCTCAATACTAAAAAAATATATTTTCATGACATTGTTGTTGACTATGGTTGCTGTTGTTAAAGATTTTTCTGTCAATATTATTTATATATATTTTTTTACTTTATTATACTAGGTAATAATTACTAAAACTTTACCGAATTTAATCATATCGATGGTTTCTGCAATTAAAGGCGTATTTCCATTTTACATACTTTTAATAAAGAGCAAAATACGATAAAATAATTATAATTTATTCAATATAATTTAAGTAGTTAAAAAAAATAAAGAAAATCTATTAGACTTAGACTTTAACTTAGACTCAAAGTTAACCTGACACTTCAAAATTTCTCAAAACTTAATAATAAGTACTTTACATTATTGGTCTCATACTGCAATAGATGGCGTTGAAACCAAATATGGTTATTGGTTAATATAATATTAGTCCTACGAGTAGTTTCAACCCACAATTTCGAGTTCCAAAGTCACTAAGACAACTAGAATAACTTCTTCATTTGTCGCCCTCTTCATTACATAAAGTTACGAGAGTCTTTTATTAAAATACCTTAACATTCTCGTCAATCTTTGGCCAGTCTTTTAGATAAAATAGATAGTCAAACATTTTATAAGAAGCCACAAGAAGACAAACTGAACAATAACACGTTTGGTTTTCCGGCAACTGTTGAACTGATACTCGCCTTTACTTCCACAGATAACTTTTAGGTCGTCGTGCAAATATTGACTTGGGCGATTTTTCTCAAAATTCTCTTTACTATATTTCAGTTTTCCTGTTAACGTTGGTATTGTGATACTGTGTGTTACATCACAGTGTAACAAAGAAGTATTACAACATATTATTATTATAGTTTTAGTTATTACTAGAAGTCGCGCGGGGCTTCACTTCTCATGATATTCTATAGCTTATAACCTTCCTCGATAAATTGGCTATCTAACACTAAAATAATTTTTCAAATCGGACCAGTAGTTCATGAGATCCTAGCGTTCAACCAAACAGACAAACAAACTCTACAGCTTTATATTATTGGTATAGATTATATTATATTAACAATCTAAAATTGATATTCGAGCAATAATGTAAGCGCAATAATGAAATGAAATCTCGTTTATTCATCTAGGTTACAAGGTAACACTTATGAAAGTCACAAGAATGTAACAGGTTATCCAAAAAGTAGTGTCAGCAAATTTGCCTACGACTAGTTCGCTGACGGAGTGGAGCTATGAGAAGAACTGGCAAGAAACGAAATATAAATTTTTACACCGAAATCTTGAGAAAAGTCACAAAGATTTTAAAGATTAATATTCAATAAAGTGCAATAAATAGATAGAATAAATATATAACTGGTCTTATTAGAAATCGCTTGGGGAGGCTTATATCCAACAATAACCATCCTATGGCTGATATGATGATGATGGCGACAAATATATTGAGAATTTCATTAGATTTGAAAAGCTTTACTGACACCTCTGATACCTAATGTTTAGAATCAACCAATACGTATTTGATTCTGCTCACATACGGTTCACGCTTCTGGGCATTCCTATTTAAGTTGGGATTATGCTTACCGCCAAACAAACTCTAAGCCAGTTTTGTTTGAATTATAAAGCGGGAATTCAAATGATCATGTATCACGTTAAACAGGTTATACTGGCCGTGGTCACAAGCTGATCAGTCAATTAGTGATTACTGAATTATGTTGTAGCATTATGCTAAGACAGGGCCGTTTTTTGAACTCATCATCATATCAGCCCAATGACGTCCACTGTTGAACATAGGCCTCACCAAATTTCCGCCACAACGAGCGATTTTGTGCCGCCCGCATCCAACGGCCACCCGCAATCTTTACCAGATCGTCGGTCCATCTGGCGGGAGGCCGCCCCACGCTGCATTTTCCAAAACGTGGCCGCCACTCGAGAATTTTTTTGCTCCATCGGCCATCAGTTCTGCGAGCTATGTGGCCTGCCCACTGCCACTTCAGCGATGCGATTCGGTGAGCTATGTCGGTAACTTTAGTTCTCCAGCGGATCTCCTCATTTCTGATTCGATCACGCAGGTTTTATAGTCTAAGTTTGTGCTGGCGGCTCACTCTGAATTTTTACATTCGATTAGTCGGTTTTGATGTCGCTGTCACTTTCAAGCATCTGACAGCAACATTAATTTCAACAGAAATTTAAAATTTGATTAGTCAGTATTGCCGACTAATCAAATTTTAAAATTCGGAGTAAGCCCCATGTAGTCTGAAAATAAATAGATATTCTTTCTTTTTTTCATTGCGGGAATTTATGTTTTATAAATTCAACTAACACCTAAAGAAATATCTTGCTCTTTTTTACTCAATAAGCATGTTTGAACATATAATTACCAAAACATCACCTATGTATTTGTGACGTATAGGCATCGAGCGCATAACGGTCACGAATCATACCATACTTTCCATATCAAGAAGATATAAGTTGCCACATAGACTATAATTGCGTTCGTTTTATAGGTAAAAATAAATAGCTTGTTACGTACCCATGTCACAACAAAATGAACAATTTAAATCAAATATGAACCCTTTCTCTAACGTATTATGCAGTGAGCTTAAATAAAAAAGGCCTTTGAATGCATACGAAGATTAGCCAAAACCCGTTTGAATTACTGATGGCTGGGACCCACGTCGAATGGTATTAGCCCCGGGGACATTGTACAACATTCGCTAAATTATTACTACGTCACATGCAGCCGGCCTTAAAAATGTACCAATTTAGAGCGGACTACGTTTTTCGAGAGACTTCATTTCATAATGCTGAAGTGAAAAATTACGTTGAACAAAGGTGGGATTTGTAATAAGTTTTAGTTTAGATATAAAAGCCAACCTGCAATATAATTATAATTTAATTAACATTTATCATTGAATAGGACATTGGTTATAAACGATATCTGTATAGAAAGCATCGCGATGAGGCCTTAGAAATGGATCTAAGGGACTTGTTATAATCTGATAAAACATTTTTTTTTGTCTGGTTGCCCTTCCAAAAAGATAACGCTCTCTTATTTTTTATGCTATGAAACATTTAGGCGTATATGTCTTAAAAAAACATTTCATACTTTAGATCAAACGTTTAAAGTTGACGAAAATTCATTCAATATACTAAGAAAGTAATTACAAAAATAAATATGCTTTTCACCAATAAAAAGAGAATTCCGTATAATTTGTCAACATTCATAAATATATATCAAATTTTCGACACGAACAAGCCAACAGCGTATTACACTTGTGACAATTTCATCCACTTGGTTGCGAAGATAAATTCCTCGTTCCCCGAATTAAATTCATTTGTTGATAAATGTATGAAGTCAACCAAAGCCTTCTATAGGCCGCGATAAATTTTCACATGTGAAATTTTCTGTCTGGTTTGTGTTTTATGTTATCATTGTTGGTTATGAATAGATGAGAGTTGTTATGAGTTTAATGGATACGATTTAGACAATATTTTTATCGCATTTTTATAATTGAGTGTTTTGGATAAAAGCGGCATAGGTTATAGTTACGTGTTTGTATACGAGTAGAGAAGTAAAAAAGACCATCGCTTTTTTTACTTCTCTGAATGGATAAGTGACCGTCAGCCACATGTGCCTAAGCTAGCGACACTTACGAGAACTACCAACAATGTCAACGTCGCCGCGGGGACGCGTCGCTGACAGGATGGCCGAATGTTATAAATAGTTTAGTGTTAAATTGTGTTGCATTACGATTAGTTTAGTTAAGATGCATTAGTTTTAAATAATGTTAACAAGAGCCTTGCATGGCCAGAGGGCGGGCCAACATTAGCGTGCCAATCATGCGGTCCGAGTTCGATTCCGACCGGCAGTACCAATGTGGATTGCACTTTGTGGAATTTATATGTACTAGTCTATAGTGACTAACCATCTGCTAACGGTGAAGAAAAACATCGTGAGGAAGCCCACATACCCCAGAAGAAATTCTATGAATAATTATGTCCACCAACCCCCACTAGGCCAGCGTGAGTGGATTATGGCCAAAACCCTCTCGAAGAGAAGGAACTAGAAGGCCATCTCTCTCTGTGGGTAAAATTATTCCTTTCATTTGCAATAAAAATGTTATAATTATTATTTTGTCCCACTAGTAGATTAATGTTTTATAGTCACATAAATAAAAAATGATATTATTAGAAATTCGGCATTAAAATTCCGAAAACGATCGATTGATCTACAAAAAAAAAATATTGACAAAAGAAAAAAATACGAATTAGATCAATCCATATTACGAAATTTTAATGCCAACCATGGAAGAATGAATTTTAAAAGACGACTATATAACTATAGATATATAACTATTTCAATCTTCCATTCACTAATGGCAGATTGAAATAGTTTCAAATTTAAGTGTAGAATTAGCGTTCCTGGGTCACAGATATTCACATAAACCCAATACTGTATTTGCTCAACACTGGGGTTTTATTTTATTTTATTTATTAAGACAACCAACAAGAACATACGCCTTAAAAGTTAAGAAACATACACACAATTTTATACTAGAGATGGTGCTGTCTTAATTAAAAGTTGCCACGGAAAGATTGAATTCAGGGTACAGCAGTCTAACACATTCAAGCTACACCAACAAGGCATTCTCAGAAAATTTAATTCACGAAAAGGACGAATAAAATAATCATTTGTCAAATCTTCCCGCTTAATAAGCAAGCGCTCACACGACCTTAACAAAACATTATTTAAGTAGGAATTTTTAGCGCGAGGCAAGACTTGAAGCATTTTTACAATAATTAAATTTCCTATATTAAATTGTGTCACGCTCGCTACGGTGTGAGATAACGTAATTTTTTACGCGTGTGTTAGAGAAATGTTGCCTTTTACCCCACTCTGGGGAGTGAACTCTTGTTTGTACAAATATACACTTCTATATGTACAAACTGCCCACTTACACAGCTCAGGGGTAAATATTTTGAGTGCGTATTGAAAAAAAAAAATGAATCTACCTACTTACTCGTATCTATAGTTGAAAAGTAAACCAACGTGTTTATCAAATTAATTTGGAAAAATATTACACCATAAAAATAAATAAGTAAAAAACTGCCTTGGTGATGGATATAGTAGTGTACAATTGCCGCGAAAGAGGTTTCACACTATAATTATTTAATAACACAAGTAAGGACATTCGGTACACATATATATTTTTTATCTAGTAAAACAATACAATTTTGTTGGAATGGAAAAGTAAAAGTTAGTGTACCTACGCGAACAAAAGCAAGCTTTCCGGGGTAAAGATGGGGCTTTTTTCGTATAAAAGCTATGCAATTACATGGAGACTTTTGCCAAAGAGTTCTAACTATTACCGTTAATGCTGAATGATATTTTATGGTCTGACAATAAGAAGTTGAAATCAAAATTATATTTAAGTAAGAAACTAGAAACTATATTGAATGGATCTGCTGATGTCTGCGTCTAAAATTTGTTAGCCAATAGGTATTTTAAAACTCCTAACATTCCCTTGTCTCTACCCCATCTCATCCCGTGGGTGTCGTAAAAGGCAACTAATAGGTTTTCCAGTGGTTATAATAATCCTAACAAAATACTTCATATTACGACTTTTTAACTCCAGTCGATCGAATTGTTTTTTAATGTATACAGTCAGAATTCAGGCCTTGACCACTACGGAGAGTCGATTGCCATAATTGGATCCTAAAATTTAGATGGTCATCCATCTATACGCGATAGGAGAGGTTATGACCAGCATTCCATGAATAATGTTATATGTATGGTAAGTAAAAAGCAGTCCAATAGCATGACGGAGTAAGAAGACAAAAGAAACACGTACATCGTACATACAAACTTAGTACTGACAACATAATAAGGAAACGAGGTCTACGGGAAAGTGATATGAGAATACCGACGCACCAGACGCTGATAAACTATATTTTTCTCGTAAATTCATTTATTTTTCTTCATTTTCCTTGTATTTTATTTTCTTTCTTTATATTTATCAACGTTTTTTACGAATATGAAAGGTATTCGTATTTTATTGAGGTTTGTGTGTTCCAGAATAAATTCTAGTTCCATATTTTTGGGTAAAAGAGTACTACAAATATTCACATACAATTATATTACAAATTTAAGTAAATAGTATTTTATTACTACTACATACAAAAAATAAACGCTCAAAAAAGAGGAGAGTAACTCTGATAATAATCATCAGCCCAATGACGTCACTGCAGAACATAGGCCTCACCACCGCCACGGCGAGTGATTTTGTGCATATATTCTTTAATTTATGAAATAATAACATAAAGGTTAGCGTATCTTGTTATAAAAAATATTGTTATAATTAAATAAGTTATGACACAGTCATTAAGAATACAGTTAATCGTTACATAATGTTTCAAGTAAATAATATGTGCGTCAAATGAATTGTATTAATACAATGGAACAATGATGTTTCATACATAATCATTATCATCATCATTAGCAACCCATTAAGTTCCCCTGCTGGGCTCGGTCTCCTCTCCTCTAACTAGAGAGCTATGAGGGTTTAGGCCATAATCTACTCACGCTGGCCCAGTGCGGGTTGTTCTTACATATTTTTTTTTTAAACACAACAATACTTTTTTTATATATAGACATTAAAAAGTACACAACAGCTATAAGGTTGTATGTTTTTGGTTCTATCACTTAATACTGACACTCTTTATTATTTGTTATACTCAAATAACAAATATTTTGACATCAATAACTCCGGAACCGACCCCTCGTCAACCAAACATTGTATTGACATGATTTCTATTTTCGTACATTATGTTTATCACCTCCATTTATTAGCAGTAAAAACGTTTAATTTGTTTGCGGTGGACCGGCAAAGCGTTTTACGAGCCAATGTGATTACAACATAGGCTTAACGATGCTCCTGAGATCGGGATGTGATACACCGACCTCCTTTATATTTTGAATGTAGTTTGTAAACGGTTGTGGCAGCTGTTTTCTTTCTCACGGAGGAAAATAATATATGTTTGTGTTGTTAGATTTTCATCTTTGTATTCTTGTATAGATATTCTAGTTTTGTTTGATAACACGAGTCGTATTGAAATACTTCTGTTTTATGTGTTATACAAGATACAGTCAGCGAATTTGAAAATGTAAGTATAAAGTTTACGTCAAAATAGAAAGTTTTATGAATATTATCTTAATAGTAGATGAAGGAAAAACTTAGTACCCCTTTTTAAGAAAAATAGACAGTCGGAGAAATGTGAAGTTTAAATAGACAAAAAGTTCAGAAAGCTAACATAATATATATTAACATAAAAATTCAAATGCTTCAGAAATACATTAAATAAATTAAAACATATTATTCAGACGTACGCTCCCACGTGAATGATACGTATGTCAAACGTCCGTATTATTTTCTTCAACATACAATATCGTTATGTAAAATGAGAAATGTTTACTGTTATATTTTTCTATTTAAAAAGTCAAAATCAACACGGTGGTACCAATAAACTATTGAGTTTGGTACTTAAATTAAAATTCCATGTTACTTTTATCTAATCATTATTCATAATTTTCTAATCATATTCATGCTCTTTTCTTTACACTTATCTCCTGTACTGTAAGTGTACTCAATTCTGAGTTAAGCTCGCCTTTGTCGCTTTTTGTGTTTATTGTTATTTTATGTATTATTTTCTTGTGTGCAATAAAGTGTTAAAAAACAATAAATATCGCAATCATTCTTACAAACAAAAAACTTCAAAGAAGTTTATTTAACAAAACAATACTTATAAAACTTGACTAGTTTTTTCATTAGTTCGCGGAGAAACAGCAGGCGAGATGGATTGTACCCATTCGTCTCCATACTGGGCATTTTCTTTAATTTTGTCCTGTAACTATTGCGGTCCGAACCACTATTTGTTACTTTATCAATGTCACTGTAGGCCTAGGAAATCCATTGTCCGTTTCATTTGGGACCCAAACTTGTATTCTTGCCGTGGGAATTCGTATCAAATATACAATGTATTCAGACTTTTTTCGCAAAAAGGGTAGATGTGTATGGGAGTTAATGAAATTGTATTGGAAACTATATTTAGATATGCATCTAAACTCAGTTTATTATATATCTTTACAATCGTATTCCTTATTATCATCACTAACAGTCAGCTACGTTTCCTGGCTAATAGAACAACAGCTCTGAAAAAAATCTTAAAGACAAATACATTAATTTTTATCCTTTCGATGTAAATTAACTTTTTAGACTTCATTTTTTGTTCATTTCGTCTGATGTGCTTTTGTAATTATATTGATATATGTTTTTAATTATGTTGTATAGCAATACAAAAAAAATATATTAAATAACTATAGCAAAATTATTATCTTAAAAATATAATAATATACCTATTCTTCCATTGACTGGATCTGTTACCTTTTGGAAAATAACAGTGTTTTAGAAGTACCTAAATTAAAATAAGAATAATTACTACTACTGGTAATAAGGATACCTAGTATATAGCCTGTTCCTCGAATAGCTATTTTCTTGAACAGAGCTATAAAACAATAATTAATACTGATATACGAGATACCAACAATAAAATAACTTTAGTACTAGTTGGAGCTAGCTCAGTAATTTATTGGTATTGTAGTGCTCTTCCAAGATCTGGATGATAGTAGTTTGCCAGACATTCTGGTAAATTATTCTTAATTGAAAAGCAATAAATATGCCATTTTAGTGTGATTGCCTTTCACACCAATCATGGCATATTTCTTGCTCTTTTTTAAATTTAAATTATTAGAAATTCATAAGACTGATAGATAGGTTTAGTCATCATCATCATCATATATCAGCCCAAGACGTCCACTGTTGAACATAGACCTCACCTAATTTATGCCAATGTGAGCGGTCCTGTGCCGCACTGCAACTAACCGCGCCCGCAACCATGACCAAGTCTTCGGTCGATAGGTATAGTAATATTCAAAAATTCATGCTTTTTCTCAGTTGTTATTTTTTTATTGTAGTATAAAGCTTCAAATCGCACTCAGTGGCGTGCAATTGGAGAGGCCTATGTCTAGCAGTGGACTAGTACAGGCTGATGATGATGATGATATAAACCTTATCAAAGCTTGCAAAATATCGTAATTATTAAAAAAAAATTGAATAAAAATCACAGGTAGTATTTTGCGAAACTGAACTGTTCTGTTGTAGACATAGCAATGAATTTATCAAATCTTATTATAGTATCTTAATTTCTATTAACAAGATGTGATATATAATCCTTAATTTCCAAAGAAACAATTCTTTTAATATGTTTTACACTCCCCGTCTTGATTACTCGAAGAAACGTATTTCCAATAAAGATAAATAAACTCCCACCTCGACTAATAGCAATAATGGGTGCAGTAAGACACTGCCGGTGTGTAGTGCGTGACTTGTTTCTATAAACTACTGATTTATTCTCAATATTGTGTAAGAAACATCTTCTACATTAACTAGATTAGAAACATAACATCAATAAAATACATAAAACTTGATATTTATAGAGGTTGTTATGAGAAATACTGCTGAGAAGGAGTAGAAAGGTAGGGAAAGCGAGGAAGTAGTTCTGTAAAGGTACTATTTAATACAGGAGCTTTTAGACCACAGCTAAGGAGTTGAGTTTTTGTCTTTGAATGTTAAGTTTCAATATAGCTTGGAGAAATAAAGCTTACAGGAAGTCAGGCTTTGTTTTTACGGGGCTATGGTTTTTAGTCTGATATTTTAACCTGTGTTTATAGATAGTATAATTGAAGAGTCTGTTTGTAATATTAAAATTGCTGCTTTTTAGAGTAAGCATATTAAAGTATGTACGTTAATCATAACAAAACCACACTTTTCAAACTTGTCTGTCTGTCCGTCTGTCTGAGGTAAACTCCGAAACGACTGCACCGATTTCGACAGGACTTTTACTCACCTCTCATAAGCACTTACGATTGTATAATGACTCAATACACTTCTGTCTACTCCAAGCCTAATGAAATAATGTAATGTATTTTTTATGAAATCATGTCATCAAATATGAAATAGTTGACTACAAATCCAAAATTTTAGTAGTCCAAAGTTTTATTTAACCTTGTAATATTGCCGTATAATAACCAAAGTCAATATTCTAGGAAGCACTCGCGCGTAACGTAATGTTTATGAAAGTTTAAACACAATTTACTTAATGTAACTAAAACTAAATTTATCAACCAAATTTAGTTTGGAAATTAATAACCAAAATGCTATAGTATACTATTTAATGTAATGTAATTTTGTTTATATACATATCACTAATGTATATAAACAAAATTACTATAACTATGTACTATGTGGGATGTTTATGGGTTGAAATTTTTTTTTATTTTTTATCTTTATTTCAATTACAATCTAGCCAATTTAAAGACTAATTAATAATTTTATTTTAACCTAATTTGCTTAGTAAACATTAAGCTAAGAATGAGTCCAATAACTTTTCTTAGTATCTGTTAAGGGGGAGTCACTTTGTTCATGTGTTCATAATAACGGCACTTATCACATTTTGTTTTTCACTATAAATTACACTAACTCGAAAGGTTTAGTCCTTTTTAGTCTTTTAACTAGGTTCGTGTTGTCAAGTTTATGGGTTGAAATGATGATGATGACATATTACTAAAAGTCGCGTCGGGCTTCGCTCCCGTCGCTTTTGTTTAGCCACTGCTAGCTCCTATTGGCCGTAGTGTGATGTTAAATAACCTATAACCTTCCTCGAAAAATGGGCTATCTGACACTAAAAAATTTTTTCAAATCGGCTCAGTAGTTCCTGAGATCCTAGCGTTCAAACAAACAAACTCTTTAGCTTTATAATATTAGTATTGATTACTGAATTAATTAACATTCTGATCAGTACATACAGGTTGATCAGCTAACTTCACAGTTCAAAATGATGCAATAACCATTGCATCTCGTTGGTGCTTTCGATTAGAATTGTAAAACAATCTTAATTATGCAGCTGAAAAACATGTTATGTATGATATACGAGTATATGTAATGTATGGTAGATTCTAACTGCAAATATAGATTGCATTCAATTCGATTTTCCATTCGAATGAACAACACGTAATTAGCAATACATAATTTACTAAGATTAATTTGTTTCATATTATGCCTAGGGTAATAAGTTGGAATTTCTGGTTCATATAATATGCATAATAAAAGTAATCTAATAGAAGCATAATATCACACTAATATTAATTATAAAGGCGAAAGTGTGTGTGTGTAAATTTGTTACTCCTTCACGCTTAAACCGGTTGGACCGATTTTGATGAATTTTCTATGGAGGTAGCTTACACTCTGGATGTTAATCCATAAAGTGTATTAAAATAGGATATTAATTTTTTTCTTATATACCTGAATAGGTAGCCAGAAGTGCACTACCCCCATATTTTCCAGCTCTGTTTGGTGCCATTTATTCAGTAGTGAACTTATTGCTATTAACATTTCAAGGTTCTTGGTTGGTCTATGGTTTCTACGGAGGCCACGTATTTTGTCAATCGTAAGTAGTATACGCGCAGACTAGGTGGAGTGAGTATCTTCGTTGGATGGTTGAAAGTATTGGATGAGAGTAGCCACACATCGTGCTCAGTGACTTGCAATTGGAACCTATGCCCAGCAGTGGACTAGTAAAGTTTGATGATGATGAGACTAATACTGAAAATTGTAGGATAGAAAAACTCAATATCATTTTTCCTTTTTTTATTGCCTGAAGTGGCCGACGAGCAGGCAGCCCCTTCTGGTTAGTGGTTCACAGCCAAGCAATAATAATCTTTACTGTAAACACCAAGTTATACAAAGGACATTAACTTTAACATACATACATAGCATCACGCCTTTTTCCCCGAAGGGGTAGGCAGAGGTGTTTCACAACCACATATTTCGCCAGCGATGTTTGGTCCCATGAAATAGGGGGCGAGCCTATTGTCATCAACCGGGTACATTTTGTATACCAAACTCCAGGAAAATCTAAATACAGGAATTTCATGATAGAAAAACCCAATACCATTTTCACCCGACCCGGGAATCGAATCCGGGACCTCTTGCACAGCAGTCGTATACTCTTCCCGCTGCGCCACCGAGGCCTACTTTAAACAGTAACTTATTAACAAAATAAGTACGTAGAATAGGTGGTCTTATCGCTTGCAGCGATTTCTTCCATACAACCTTTAGATTATATATATATTGTTTCCGCCAAGCTGCCTTAGTACTATTTCAACTTTTTAATAATAGAATTTACTTTATGTTGCGTACTAATTATTTATTCTTATTCTAACTTGTACTCGTGTGTTATTCGTCTGTGTGGTCATAATAATGGCGGCCGGAGAGCGCAGCGGGCTTGTCCCCCTCCTGCGCCCCTCCGTCCTCCTTCCATATGTCAGGTGAGTTGGTGTGTTGCCAGCATAGGCGTTAAATCCTCAGGCGCCTTGAAAACTCCTGTTTTCAAAATCCTTGCTTGAGCATCCTCGTCATTATATATATACCAAATATTATTATTATACTGTCCGTTTTAATACTTCGCTAATGTTTTGCAATAACATTTGAGAGGGACGCTTCTACCTCCCTGGGTATAATTGGCATAGATACGTTGCTTTTAAGGAAGTAGTTATGAGTGAAACTGAATAGTAAAGTCGCTAAGTTCCGCGTTAAATTTGACCTCATTTTGCATACTTAAACTAAATGGAAAATTATTTATTAATATCTGGATATGTACATCTAAACGCGTTATGTGATATTTGAAATAACATCATAATTGAGTTAAAATTTTAATAAACAAGCGCCTCCGAAGTCAATGACGTCATGAGGCAGCTGAGAATGACCCGTAATGTTAACCGTTTTCATATATTACCACAAATAAACTGAATAAAATAAGTAAACACAATCCATTTCTCTAGTAGTTATAACGGTTTAGGTATCCAATACCATAAAAATAAATGTTCAGTATGTTGTTCAGCAAAATAACAATACTTATATATCGCCAGGAAACTGAAAACCTTCCAAATGAGGGTAATCAAAACGCAATAAGTATAAAATGGAACTTAATACATACGTATAATGTACCAAATAACGCAATATTCTATGGATGTTCGATAAATATTGAGGGTAGTTTTCAATTTGACAAATCTACGGACATACGAATACTAGTTTGTATCGTATTTTTTATTTCTGTGTGTGTATTCGGATTATACGGACGTGTTCATAGTGTTTTAATAACAGTAAATATTTTACAAGTATTGTAACGTTTAGTTTGTTTGAATATATTCAACACATTGACGGATAATAATAATAATAAATAATAATGTTTGAAAGTGACAGGGATCATATTATCTAAATTTCCTTACATTTGACAGCGACATCAAAACCGACCAATTGAATGGACGCTTCTCGCATTTCGACGTCACAGTTTTTACTCGGATGCAATGCAGGCCTGAGGACGTTTATTAAAATGTTTATTAAAATAATTAAAATGTGTTTCTTAAAACAATATCACTTCTATAATTATTTACCGCAACATTTTTCTATACTATATCGCAATGTGTCATAGTCCTAACATTCACTTCAGTCGTTCCGTATACCGTATGTAGACCGACTAGGATTACCGATTTGAAACGGAATTAAATCGTTACTTGTATTGCAACTATTCGATTGTATGCGGGTAAGCTGTAAATATAAAATGTTGCACGTAATAATTAAACATAGCTTTGTTGTTACTGACAGTTAATCCAATCTTTATTTTTACCCGACTGCCAAAAAGGAGGGTAATGTTTTTCACGCGTATGTATGTGGGCATTTCTGTTCCATTATGACCTTTTGTAGCCTAAACGGCTTGGCTGATTTTAAAGTGTGAGGTGTCATTAGATTTGTAATTTTCCCCCGAGTGTCATAGGCTATGTGACGTCAGCAAAAAAACCAATATGGCGGACGTAAACTGTCAAAACAGACGTTTTTTAGTGCTATCGCAATATAGGTATCAGATGAAAGTTAATTAATAGCCTAATTCAATTATATATGCACTAACTATTGCCCGCGACTCCACTTGTCTCTTGTAATCTAAATAGCTTGACCGATTTTGAACTATCAAAATTCACAAAGTTATAATATACATAATAATGATTAATATTGACAGAAGAAGGCTACTTTTTGGCAAGACAAGGCAGTCGGGTTTTTTGGTATTTTTAAATAAACACTTGTTAATATTTATTTATATTTATAGTATTATGAGATTACAATGAAATTTTAAGAATACATTCATGGAAATAAATTGATATTATGTTATCGAATTGAAGCGATGGTGGCCGAATGGATAAGTGACCGGCATGCAAATTATGCGGTCCGATTTTGATTCCGAACGGCAGTACCAATGTATGTAGTAGTAGTGTAGTATGTAGATTTCACTTTGTAGAATTTATATGCACTAGTCATGTGACTTACCATCTACTAACTGTGAAGGGATTTCTTTCGTTAGTCGTGAGGAAATCCATATACCCTAGAAGAAATTGAAAGTCTGATGTCTGATCCCCTAACCGGCATTAGGTCAGCGTGTGTGGATTATGAGCTAAACTCTCTTAGTTCTTTATAGGAGGAGAGGAGACCCGAGCTCAGCTGTGGGACACTAATGGGTTTGTTGATTATATTAAAGAACCTACCAGTGTAGAGATATTATATATTTATTTGACTGGCCTGTTGGTCTAGTGGTTTCGATCCCCACCCAGGACAAATCTTTGTGTGATGAGCATAAAGGTTTGTTCTGTGTCTGGGTGTAATATTTATCTACAATATGTATATATTTACAAAAAAAAAATTGTATTTAAGTAGTATATCAGTTGTTTAGTACCCATAACACAAGCAAATACCTATAATTGCTTACTGTGGGACTAGATGGCGCTGTGTGAATGTGGTAGAATATTATTATTATTATTTAATCTTGGCCGAAACTAGGTATACCGTTTTATTACTAACATTATTGGTGCAATACTTGATGAATATGCAAGTGGCTATAAATTAATGAGCACCAGTAATTTATAATTACATATCATTTTAATTGAGTGTTAATTTGCAACCAATTGCTGTTTCACATTCAGTATAATTACAGGTTGGTAATGGTTCATTAATTTGTATTATTACCACTAACTATAAATCTTATGTGACAATGGACACATAGACAAGTAGACAACAATGATTTATAGCGATTCAATGATATTATTAAACATATTAAGGATTCAATGATATTAAGGTGTTGAGTTTATAAAACTCTCAAATCAGTCACTCTCTTGCCATGTCTTGTCCATGGCCAAGGCCGAATTTAATGCAGGCCTCCACAAAAGAGAGAAAAGAAATGGACGGGTCAGCAGACATGTTAATTAATAGTTTTTCGAATTTTTACTGTTAAACAAATAAGCAAATATGTATATTGTGCCAGATGGTAGACTAAAGAAAATCGTTTAAAATTGTTAGAACAACTACATTCGCAATAAACGATTTTGATTTTGAGTTTTTATTCGGAAATTAATTAGGGGCCTCCATTCCATCGTCGTTGCCCCAGGGCCTCTCCACCTCTAAATCCGGCCCTGTCCATGGCACTCGAGCGCGAATTCGTGTAACGATAGTGATACGTTTTCATTCTAAGTATACTTAAATAAATATTGTCATTGTATTCTGCGATGGAACCAGCAACTAACTCTCATCTAACTGTAAACTTTTAAGTTCTGCACGTGTCAAGCAACCCTTGACTTGCACGCACTTGTAACCCTTACTTCTAAGTATTGCTATTAAGATAAGGAAGGTTAGAAGCGATACGTAATAACATTCTAAGTGATTGTAGACGGCGCGGTGGCGGTGCGTGGAAGCGTTTGGGGCGTAATGATTCCGGGAATCGTAATGGGAGCGAACGGAAGGGGAGATGCGGTTTTGTATTAAAAATAATCCAAATGTAAGACGTTTATACGATACGATTTTTTAATGAGCCGCAGAACTCAATTTGCAACTTCATTAATCGACTTAGTCAATTTTGGTATCATTGTCAAAAGTTTTAAAATATATGGTCGCGTAAGCCACAGTGAGAAGAAATTTGATAATTGTGGAATTAAAATTAATTGTTTATGGGAACTGTTCCTATTATATCTCACGGGTGTTAAATGAGTAATTGAACACTAAGAAACAGTAAACAAAATATATTATTAATGTTATGTATGTACCTACATCTATGTGTATGGTGGGCTACGCCCCACCTTGATCTACCTGTAATAAACAGTACGAATATAGCCGTCAGTGGTTTCACTTGTGTCCCTCTTACGTACTTAACAGTGGCGACGAGGATGGGATAGCAGAAAGTGTGCGATGCGCGCGCGCGGGCGCCGCTTCCACGGCTACGAATTCCACACAGCAGGTTTCGTTATTCAAAATGAATGAAGAACAGAACAGTGATAAATCCAATAGTGCCGATAAAAATAAGTGTAAAGTGTGCGGTCGGTCTAATCACAAGTCGTCAGAGTGTCGGTTCGCGAATTACAAATGTAAAAAGTGTAACACAAAAGGTCACTTGCGTAAAATGTGTAAAAAAGTTAATTACATGTTGTCAGGTGAGGTGAGCGAGGAGGACGATGGTAAGTCGTTGTTTAATATATATTCAGCACGTGGCGAGCCTATGACAGAAATGGTAAAAATTAACGGCCGGCAATTCACATTTCAAGTTGATAGTGGTTCTGCAGCAACCGTTATTTCTGAGTATACATATAAGAAATGTTTTTGTGATATTCCTTTACGATCGCCTAAAAAGAGTTTTCTCAGTTATACAGGGAGTACAATGGAGTGTGTGGGATATATTCTTTTGCCGGTGTCTTACTTGCAATGTACGCACACGCTCGAAGTATATGTTATACGGCTCGGCGGCCCGCCATTACTGGGCAGGGATTTTATAACTAAATTCAACTTGAGATTAACTTGCAATTTCTTTGGAGATTACCAAAGTGTAATTGGACAATTGCAGTCACAATTTCCTCAGCTATTTGCTGATAAACTCGGGACGTTTAAGGGTTACCAAGTGCAATTGAAATTAAAAAATGACTCTAAACCTATTTTCTTTAAAGCGCGTCCCATTGCGTTTGCTTTACGCGACAGAGTTGACAAAGAGTTAGATAGGCTAGTTAACTTAGGAGTTATAAAACCAGTTTCTCATTCGGATTATGCATCACCCGTGGTGCCGGTGCTTAAACGTGATGGATCTGTTAGACTGTGCGCAGATTACTCCGTCACTATCAATAAACAATTAATAATAGAACATTACCCTTTGCCCACAGTTCATGAATTGTTTTCGAAAATACATGGGGGTCAACAATTTTCAAAAATTGATTTATCCATGGCTTACAACCAATTTGTTTTAGACGAGGCGTCACAAAAGGTGACATGTATCAATACTCACCGTGGGTTATTTAATTATACTCGTTTGGTATTTGGTTTGTCGAGCGCGCCTTCAATTTTCCAACGCGCGATGGAAACAGTGCTGTCAGGGTTAGATGGAGTATTATGCCTGTTAGACGATGTGTTAGTGACAGAAAAATCAAAAGAACTACATATCAAAAAATTATATATAGTTCTCCAAAGATTGCAAGACGCCGGATTTACTTTGCAAAAAGACAAATGTGAATTTTTCAAAGATGAAATTAAATATCTAGGCTATATAATAAATAAAAACGGACTGAAGAAAGATCCGATAAAAGTGGAAGCCATTTTAAATTCTCCTGTTCCGACCGATATTAGTACTTTACAATCATTTCTAGGTCTTGTTAATTACTACAGGAATTTCGTTCCTGGAGCTTCGAGTATTCTTAGTCCGTTATATGAGTTGCTCAAAAAGGGGGCTAAATGGGAGTGGTCGGCAACTCACACTAGGGCAATTAATGAAATAAAAAAGTACTTAACGTCTGAACAAGTTTTAACACATTTCGACTCAAATTCAAAAATAATTTTAGCTGTGGACGCATCGACTTGTGGGCTAGGGGCTATATTATCTCAAATAGATAGTGATGGATTAGAACGGCCCATATCGTTTGCCTCCCGCTCGCTGAGCTCAGCTGAGAAAAGATACTCACAAATTCAAAAGGAGGCAACTGCAATTATATTTGGCGTTAGGCGGTTTCATCAGTATTTATATGGAAGATCGGAGCCCTTCGTTCTAAGAACCGATCATAAACCTCTGATATCCATTTTTGGCCCGTATAAAGGGATACCCGAAGTATCCGCTAATAGGTTACAAAGATATGCGATGTTTTTAAGCGCATATAATTATACAATTGAGTATATTCGCAGCGCTGATAATAATGCAGATTATCTATCTCGAGCTAGCTTGCGCGGAGAACAGTCCGTGCGGGCAGACGCGGAGGGGGAGGGCGCGGCACACGCCGCCGCTGCCGCGGATCCCATTGACCGTGCGACTTACTTAAACTTCGTTCTCGACGGCAACTTACCACTAACTTTAGACGTTTTACGGGAAGAAACTAAAAAAGATAATATTTTAAAAAATGTTACATATTTTATTCTGAACGGCTGGCCTAGGAAAATATCAGATATTTATATGAAGCCGTATCATTTATGTAGAACACAATTAGCATTTGAAAATGGCTGTATAATGAGAGGGCACAAAGTAGTACTCCCGGAATCATTGCGCAATAAAGTTTTGTCAGAACTGCATTCTTCACACTTGGGAATAGTGAAAACAAAGGCAGAAGCTAGGTCGCGCTTCTGGTTCCCGGGAATCGATTCTGTGTTGGAAAGAATGATTAATTCATGTAGAATATGTCAATCGTTACGCCCGTCCCCGGCCCGGGAGCCGCTGGTCCCGTGGCAATATCCGCCAATGCCCTTCTATAGGTTACATGTAGATTTCCTTGGTCCCCTTAATGGTCAAATGTTCTTAGTGGTGGTAGACGCACATACCAAGTGGGTAGAGGTATATGATGTGAGCGGTTCGACAAATTCTTCGACACTAATAGAAAAAATGACTGATTTTATATCAAGGTATGGCTTACCGCATACAATTGTAAGTGATAACGGAGCCGCGTTTACGTCACATGAGTTCCTTAATTTTTGCGCATTAAACGGTATCACGCATCTAACAACGCCAGCCTACCATCCCGCTAGTAATGGTCAGGCAGAAAGTTTCGTGAAAATTGTTAAGAAAGGTATTAAAGCTAGTATTCTTTCTTCAGGAAATAAAAGGGATTGTAAATTAAAACTTTTAAAATACCTCTTCGATTATCGGAATTCTATACATTCTGTCACGGGTTCTACACCAGCTGATTTAGTTTTTGGTCGAAAATTGAAAACACGTTTAGACTTGTTAAACCCTAGGGAAAAATCGTCATCCTCACTCACATCCCTAACTGATAAGGTAAAACGTCAACAGTGCTCGCAGATTAAGTTTTATAGAGGAAATAATAAGCAATTGTATAAACCTGGAGATAAAGTGTTGTATAAAAAAAAATTTAAATAACTTTAAATTTATTTGGTGTAAGGGTGTGATTAAAAAGAAACTGGGTAAGGTATTATACCTTATATGTGATGTAGGGTCTTTGTGCAATGTCAAGAAGCACAAGGATCAAATTGTACTATATAAAGGGGATGTCTCACAACATTACGATTTTGAAGACATGGTTGTCGAGTCACCGACTTCCGAGGGCAGTATGTTGCCCGATCCCGGGGGGGAAGGGATTGGAACAAACACTCCAATCGCACCTCACTCGACTCCGGTCTCGAGATGCGAGACAAGACTGTTGAGGGACATTCCGCGGGTCGATTATAGACCTTTTTTGTGAACTAAAATATTTGTGTACTATCTCCCAAATAAGGGGAGGAGATGTTATGTATGTACCTACATCTATGTGTATGGTGGGCTACGCCCCACCTTGATCTACCTGTAATAAACAGTACGAATATAGCCGTCAGTGGTTTCACTTGTGTCCCTCTTACGTACTTAACAATTAAGATAAAACACAACGAAAAGTTAATATGTAATTTTATATTACGGCGAGCGCACCGCGAACGTAGACAAAGCGATCGTGACCCTGACTGACTGTTCTTTTGTTCGTTGGCAGAGCGACGACGTCAAAAATGTCGAGAACATCCGAATAGCACCTGCGCGCATTGGCGTCAAAACGCTTGAAAGCATTCGAGAAGATTCGAATAGCGCCTGCGCGTTATAATTCTAAGTTCTTAGGTTTTCTGCAAAATCTGTAAGCAAAACCTAATAATTATAATTTTATTGTATTAATTAATATTCTTTATATTTTGTATTCTCTAATACAATAATTAAGTAAAAGAGGTAATTAGAGGAAACGAAAATAAAATAAAGTGACTTGAATTCTTCAAATATTGTTCTGTTACCGACTGTTAAAAACATTCTCATAATAACATGTAACCTTCGTGGTATAAAAAAGAAATACAAAATTTGTTCATCCAATCTCGAGTTTTCCGCTTAGCAACACATTTCGTCAAGTCATTTTAATATACCTAATCATATTTTTAAATCGGACATTATAAACAAAGCTCACATTATACGGTGTATTATTTCCATTAACACTAAAATTGCACAGACCTTCCCTTTTAATGTCGGGTAAGAATTAAGAGTTCCGTCATTTAAGTGCGGAAACAATGCAGTGAAACTTGATCCTTTATGTAACTATTATTTAAATTATGCTGTGGTGTTATTGATATTGGAATTATACTATCGTAGTTATGGTAATAGTTTAAGAATAAATGACCAAAAGGCCTAGTCGAAATTTCCACATTCGACCTAATGGATTTCAATATCGGTGACAAAAGATTAAAAATTTAAATATGGTCGCTGTCATTTTCAAACATTGGACCACGATATCAAAATTGACATCAAAAGATCATCAGACACAAACAGATCCAGTAATCCAAGGTTCAATTGAGACGATTAGACAACAAAACTGGAATAGAATGTTTAAATAGAAATATAATTTAATTATTCAAAAAGAAAAAATAAATATATAATAATATAGTGAGGATGCCGCTAAGTTGAAGTTTATTAGTCGCAACAGATAGCACTATCCCCCCAAGATATAGGTGGCAATTAAATCGCTTATTCTATTCGAAATATTTAAATGTCACTTCAATACATTTGAACCATCGACCATACAGGCTGTATGGTAGATGATTTGAACACATCTTTGACATAAGCTCAAAGTTCCTTGCATAAGCTATACACATGTCACGTGATCAATGCACTAATTTGACATGTCGATAGAATTGATATATCGAATTGATTGCCACTTGTCTAGACAGGCAGGGGGCCTATACTTATGGGTACTAAACAACACTGATACACTATGTACTTAATTACATTTTTTTTATATAATTTTCTTAATTTGGGACTAGTTGGCGCTGTGTGACTGTGAAAAAAACATTATATATTAAATTATACTAATATTGTATATTATCTGGACTTTAATTGTCTACTACTACAATGACCAGGACATCTGAATTTCTCTTAAACAAATAAATCTTCATCTAAGAGAATAGCTCCCAACGTTTCTATTATCAGTACAAATGCAGGTCTCAGCGATCTGACGTACTTGATTTACAGCATCTTAACGGAAATGGATTTATGATTGGTCTGAGAAAATGCTTTTGCTTCACAGCTAAATGGAAATTCTGATCGTTTATTTCACTCACAACTGTGACGTCGCTAAAAGTTTTTTTTTAAGATTTGCGATATACTTAACTTAATAATATTAATTGGAATTTCGTCCCTTAAATTATAATAAAATTTTATTGCACATATATATTTGTAAAATTTTTCGTTATTTTTATATTTTCGAAGTCACAGCAATTGAGTAAAGCTTTCTCAACAAAATACTCGCAAAATTATGAATACCAAAAAATTTTGTTCTTTCTGATATAATTTCATTTTACCAAGTATTATAAAACATAAGTACTTCATCAGTATTAAAGATTTGAAAACAAGATATAATATCAAGCGTAAAAAATAAATTAGAAACAAAATCTCTGAAACCACAAAATAAAGAATAGTATTTTTTTGTGACCAAACTCAAAATTCCAGATTGCCACCAACGTAAATCCATTATTTTAAACCACTGGATTACATTCATTTAAAGTGATAAAATTAACGCTTAGAAATAATTATACTAATGTAACTATTTATATCTACGTCATCAGAAACTAAAACTTCGACGCTATTGTTACACGTACTATCATTTTCCATTATCAAAAGTATAACCTTTAATCCAATATATTAGCTTACAACAACACTACCGTTAATAATGACTTCAAATGCCTTTTGATCCCAGGATTATAACGTTTTTAAAATGATAACCGGCGTAGGTGTAGCTTTTAACTCCATTATAGGTTCCAATAACAAATTGCATATTTTTTTTGCTTTATTACTCGAGGGAATATTGTAAATGTATTTTTTATAGAGTGATGGTTTTAGTTGCCTCGGGGAATATTTACGGTTGCTATTTTGACTTGCTTTATTTGCTTTTTTTTGCCGAAAAAAATAGGGAATTAAGTTGAACTTTGAGATTCTGGAACCATGGAACCATTAGATAATAATGGAAAAAAATTGGTCATAGTAGCGAGACTTGGTTATATTATAATGCCAACAAGGAAATAAATTATAGCGATATTTTAATCTACGGAGAAAGTTTTTGTGTAGTTCAGGTGAGTGAGAGCGCAGCTCTGCAAGTTCAAGTTCAGAGTAATTGTTTTTTTTTAACTTTTTAATATTTATTTTACTAAAGACTATGCGCAAATCAAAGAGGTATTGCTTAATATTCAAAGTAAAATCATGTTACAAATCACATTTTCAAACATTCAACACTGAAATTGTGTAAGCATAATAATTTATTCAAAGCACTTTGGTTACGAGAACTTGTTATAACCAAACTAATTTTCAGACCAAGATTTATAGTAGTGTACCCAGAAAACGTGAAACTATAGTTGTAATGAAATACGAACTAAGAACATTTAGAACTCAAGATTAAAGTAGAAGTAGTAGTTTTGAACCATTACGCATACGAAAATGGTTATCTCTGATAATAACTTAACTAACGGAAGATAGAAAATCGGGCTTGTTCCCAAATTTTATAACCACCACCTCTATGGCTTTTATTTGAGTACACATATAATTCTCAGGACATCCAAGAAATATATAGTACAGTCAACATGTACTAGCCAAATCAAAATAATATCTTATTTGTGTGCAGTATCAGATTATCCATTTCATTAAATTAATGTAAGTGGTTCTTAAATCTGTTTCTCCCCGATTTTCTTTCTGACCATACTAAAAAACTTGTGTATGGATGTCGTGGGAAAGAAAATAATATTTGATATTTTAATTGTCGTGGAAGTAGGGGGGGGGGGGGAACTCATATACGAAAATTTATTTTTCGAAAACAATGGGTTGTGTATATCTGGGAATAAACCAAAAATCGCATAGTATTCTAATGTTTGATACATTAGAATACTATGCGAGACACTCGCGAGTTACAAATAATAACTAGAAGTCACGCGAAGTATCCCCGTCGTTCTGTGTTTGGTCAGTGCTCAGCTCGTTTTGGCCGTAGCGTGATGACGTTATCTCTTAAGCTTTCTTTCTGTCTACTATCAGATGTTTAAAAATAGTGGCCTGAGTTCCTTGCAGTTTCATGCCAGAACTAGTCGTAGGCAAATTAGCTAAAACATTTTTTCGAATTACTTTTAGAAAGAATTGCAGTCATCGTTTCAACCCATAATGAGGTGCCCAGCTGGGAAGCTGGGCACGAGTCTCCTCCAAAAAATGTGGAGGGAATTTACACATACCATAATTACCAATATAATTTATATAATACCAAAATATTTGCTGTAATTTTTCCCGTAAACGCAAATAAATCTACTTTCATTTGTAAAAATAACGGATACTTTGCCATAATTTATTTTGTTCTATATTAAAGATTTTTTTTCTTGGTGTCTTAACTTGGATGATTTATTACAGAGCCTCTGAGATTATATTTTTATCCTTACTCAAGGTCAATAAAAATATAATTGATTAATTGAAGTAGAATTTTCTTTTATCTTCCATTTTATGAACGGCTAAAGAATCCTGTATGAAATTTGATACACAGATAGATTATAGTCTGGAATAGCACAATAGCTCTTTATTATTAATATAATTTGAATTAAACTCATTTGTTTTTTTGTAATTTTCTTAGTTTTCAAATGCACGAAACCAAAATGATTGAAGGTATCATATTAGCTAAATGTATTTAAGATACTGTCATGAACAGTCAAAACCATGATGACGTATCTTTTATCTTTCGACATTTGAAAAGTTATTGAATGAAATACAAAGTTTGAAGTTACATCTGGCAAAAGCTCTTCACAGTTTCCGTTGGTACCAACTTCTGGGGGACTTTATGACATTGTTATTTTAATTATAAATATCTGGGTGAACAGGCTTCGTTCAGCAGAAAATAGTAGTACAATTCAGCAGCTTCTTAAATGTTTAATTATTTTGACACGGCTTAATAGCACTTAATATATTTATTTAAAGAATTAATAAATACCTAATTTATGTGAAATATATAATGAATAATGTGATTGATTGTGTGATTTCATGAACATTCCAGGTGCAAATGTAAGTTTGTAATCATCTTTGAATTCGGAAGTTTATCTGCCAGTTTTATTTGAGCTTGCTTTATGTCAAATATTATGATTTACATCATAAAAGTAAATATTCTACAGAGTTTGAATGAATTGTAATTTGGTAGAATCAAAAATTAGGTATGGTTAATTCAAGCTTATGAATTTGAATAGAACGACATTATTGCGGAACAAGAAACAATAAAAAATTATTGTGACACGAAATTGCTTTTAAGCAGAGTGACCCGTAGGCTGTCGTGTTGACACGTTCATTTGTCAAAGTTGACGCGATGAAATAAATAAGCTTTATTACATAGAGTGGACTTAACAACCAGGTTTTATATGACGTTAACACAATTATATTCGGTGTTAAAGACTTCCTTGTGTGAAGGCAACGAAGATACTAAGTATTTAAAATTTTTGGATGCTTATTACTTTTTAATTCTAGAAATTAATAATAATATATAATATTTTCTTTATTTTCCTCACAAATTTTAATTAGGTTACATAGTATCTGTCTTACCATTAGCTTACAATACAATTTTGTGAGGACTAGTGTCTGAAATTCTAGCCATTTCGAATGCCTCATTTGAACGAATGTGTATGTGATGTGTGTGTGGGGGTGTGTGGGGGTAGTAATAAGTTATTTTACTTAAATCATAGTATATATATACTATTTTATAATTGTCGTCGCTACTCAACGCGAAAAAAATAAATAATAATATATACTTAAAATTGAACCATGAATTTTCGCCCTTCAGCCCACTTCAGCCCACGACATTAATCCGATTATGAAAATTTTTGCTTTTTTATGTGTTACATGATGAAATTGGCATTAATTTTTTTTCATATTTTCTAACTCGTGGAAATCTGATTTCTTCCTTTATTTACCTTATACGACATCCGAGGAATGAAAAGCAAGCAAAAAAAAAGTTTGACTTCTTACCTACGTGAAGAATGTATTCCCCTCAACTCACAAATTATTTATCACCAGCTTTTGCCCGCGACTTCGTCCGCGTAGATTTCGATATTATAAGATCTTTGTTTTAAGTGCAATTCATGAATTCCACAACACACTACAGGAGCTGAATTTGATTTTACGTCAATATAGATAACATTTTCGTAATCAGCGTCCCTAAAAACTTTGAAAACGACATCCATATCAATTTCTAATAATTTTCACACCTATTTTATCCCTTAGGGTAAGTTTTTCAAACACCAAAAACAACCCATCAACTCACTTTTTAACTGAAGTTCTAATTGCGTATTATCCGTCCAAAAAACCTGAAAAATAACGACTAAGTACTTAGTTTTCAAACGTCTTTATCACAATTTCATACCCTTTGGGATAGAATTTTAAAAAAGCAAAGAACACGTAATTGTGTTTTTGATCACATGTATAAGGTTCCGAACTGCCTTGGTGGCGCAGCAGAAAGTGTATACGACTGCTGTGCAAGAGGTCCCGGGTTCGATTCCTGGGTCGGGTGAAAATGGAATTGGGCTTTTCTATCATGAAATTCCAGTATTGAGATTTTCCCGGAGTTTGGTAAGCACATGTGAATGACATTAGGCTCGCCCCATATTTCATGGGACCAAACATATAACTTGAAAAACAAAGAACTGGTCTATTTAATATTTCACCCTCTGAACCCATCCCTATCAAAAATTTTAAAAACAACATTTTAAGTTCCTATTCCAATACTAATTTGCAAATAAAGATCTTTTCATACAAAGTTTCATCCCCAATTTCACCCTTCCAAAGCCACCCTTGTCAAAAATATTGATGAGGGTATTTTTTATTTTGATAGTATATAGATATATTATAGATAGTAGTTTAGGCTGTGCGTTGTCTGTCAGTCAGTCAGGACAAAGTCTTATAAACTATATATGGATATGGATTGCAGAAGTGTTTAAATCTTTTAATAATACTATTAAGGAAATTGATATAGAGAAGTTTGTTGTTAATTCTAGACAACAGCCATATATCTTCCTTGATAAATGTAAACCCACACATATATGATCATTTAAGATACAACACCGTATTACGAAACTTGCCAAACTAAATTCATATGTATAAGTGGTCATGATTGATGCTAACTGTGTGTTTGTTTATTATATTGTTTTGTTTGTATTGAGTATGCTATAATAAGTTCTATTTTCGGGGACATAAATATTCTATTTCATTATACATATTGGGGAGTTAGTTCCTTTTAAGAATACAGAAGTTATTACTTATTACAATGATTCAAAACTCTGTTTAAACTGCTCTCCTCTCCTAGCCGATCTGTGTGAAGTCTGCTTTATCTAACTAGAACTCGGGCAGGGCTTCGCTCCCATCGTATTTATTTGGCCCCTGCTCAGCTCTTGTTGGCCGTAGCGTGGTGTTATATAGCCTATGTTACTCAGCGATAATGTAGCTTCCTAAGGGCAAAAGAATTTTTGAAATAAGTCTAGTATTTTTTTAGTTTATTCGTTACATACAAATATACAAATCTTTCCTTTTTATAATATTAGTACCTTTAGACGTGCATTACTTGTACCATACCCTTCGGTTCACAGCTAAAAGGTGGTAATTTTGAATTAAAGTGGCTATTCAAAATCTCTGCTTATGTTAATACACATAAGGCCATACATTGTTTACAGTGTTTGGAAAAAAAAAAACTAAATTTCTCTAGATTTAATGAGTACAGCGTGCAAGGTTTTAACTATAGCTCATAAACTGACATGAAACTATTCTTTGTGACGTCACATTGATAACATTTTTAAATGGTGTACAATCTATTACCTAAAACTACATTCATTTACATGCAAAACTATACACTTTTTTCCATATACACTAAGTTAAACGTGACGGTTATATATAACCATACAATAGATTATATACAGTCTCGTATCCTTATATGTGTAGTACTATATTATTTATTTAGTTTGAACATTACATTGATGTAATTTTCAAATAGCTACTATCTATGACATAGATGTACGTTTCAATCCTCGGGATCGACCCGTCATCACGTTTTTAGGGCGACACTCAATTCTGTCGGATCTAGTTTCTTTGCACAACTAATTTTACTTTTTACTCCAGTAAACTGAACCAGTATACAGGAGACGTTAAACTCTGAACTGGTTTTTGATGAAATTGGCAAACTGTGGCATTAAAAATCATGTTAATCTTGTAAAGTGTGTGCGCATTTATAACCATTTTTCTCAAAGTATTTGCTACCTGAACATCATCATCAGCAACCCATTAATGTCCCTTTGCTGGGCTCGGGTCACCTCTCCTCTATCTAGAGAGCTGAGAGGGTTTAGGCCATAATCCACGCACGCTGTCCTAGTGCGGGTTGGTGGATCAGACATACCCATAGAATTTCTTCTAGGGTATGTGGGTTACCTCACGATGTTTTCCTTCACCGTTAGCAGATGGTAAATCATATGACTAGTACATATAAATTCCACAAAGTGAAATCCACATTGGTACTGCTGGTCGGAATCGAACTCGGACCGCGTGTTTAACACGCCGGTCTCTTATCCATTCAGCCACCATCGCTTTTCACCTGAACATAAATAAGTTCAAATCATAATTATTTCGATGGTTAATTGAGAAATGTTTATACTCAATAGAGGAAAAAAATAAGTTTATCGATCTGGCGTGACTCTCATCTCTCCATGCGAAACTAAACCGAATATTGGGAATATTGGATGTCTTCAGCTTCATGTGGTGTTATTGTCCTCCTACTCCACGCAGTGCTATCAGCTTATTTGTTGAACAACGGATTAATCTGATTTTGTATAAACGAATGTATTTTTTATAATTTCTTGGAACTTCTGAGTGTCAAAAGTCGGTTATCACATGGGTCGTCGCTGTTAATCCACAGGAGTTGCAGTCATGAACTGGAGGGTGGAATTGTCCCGCAAACGAATAATACATCCCACTCTGAAGATTGTATTTTATATAAAACTAAAATTGCAAAAAATATAGCATTGCATTTTGTAACACAAGATATCTACATATTAGTATGTATGTATATAAAACCTAATAAATAAAATAACAAGAATAATAAAATAGAAAACACGATTGCACTATTTTACATACGTTCGTATAGTAACGTTAAAATGAACATCAGAATTGTACGTGCCGCGCAGAACGCTGTATTTTTTGTTGTGGTAAATTATTTCACAGTATCTTTGGCTTTTCTATTTATTATTTTTATTTTACCTTAGTGGCAAACAAATACACTGTACCTATGCACGAGTAACTCGAAACAATGGCCCCCAAGCGTAAAGCGAAATTTTGCAACAGAAATGTATTTTAATTTTTATGATAAGACAAACTGAGTTGATTTAACGCTACATTGCACTGTACAATATGTACCCGTATTTTGTGCTTTTTACATAAAAATACAACTAATCGAAAGATGTTTGGGAAAATCGCGTCTAATACTCTATTCATAGATATTATTTTTCAATTTTCATTTACATAAATATTAAGTAGGTAAAAAAAAATGGTCCTACAAAATCAAAGGTTTGATCGAAGATACAAGTTGGAAGGGTCCCCTCTTATAACTTGTATCGATAACGAGGTCCATAATAAATGATTACTAACCAGCAGATTTTTTTATTTTTACTTACTTAATTTTTATGTAATTGAACAGTCATATAGTCCTACAAATTGCGTGGTACGTTATCCCGGTATATCCTTCCCGGTCCGGTATACCCTTGCTACGTGTGTTAGCTACCACAATCAAACTTTTGGAATATGAAATTGTTAGGCGTCTCATCGAAATGAAGCTACTCACGAAAAATTAGCTTGTTGGATATAAAAAAAAATTTGGACCAGGGATCCTGTACTATATTATGCTGTAGAAATTGTCACATGTCCATAGTAAGTTACCATTCTGCCTTGTTTAATTGTTGCGTTTCTTAACTATTTTGCCATCACTACATTTATCACATCACTTAGTTGAGAAACTAATAAATCAATTAATCAAACAATACTTTGACGCCTAGCTAACATACTAATTATGTTATTTATTTTTATCAAGTGACAAGTCATGTCTTTTGTATGAGGCTCAACTTTTCGGATTTTTCGGAGGATTTCGATTAATCCAGTAACACCTCTTATAAAAATATAATCTATATATCAGATGGGCGCGGCGTTTATGCAACAGTAATTTTACCTTTTCCTTAGTAACGAGTACCTAACTATTATTAAAAAAAACTGTCATATGAATGATAACTACGTCACATAAGTGGCCGCTCAACATACGGGTGCCGAATTGCCAATTAAAACTTTTTAATTTTTCCCAATTTTTCCACGTCCCAAAAGCAAACTACCGCCAAACTTTTTAATTTAATTTTACAAAGTTTGACAATTTTTGTAATAAATACATGACACGCTTTTGTGTGACTAGACAATATTTTGTTAATGTTGAAAGTGGTTAATTTTTGAACTAAAATTATGAGATAATCTTATCCGTGCAGTAACGGATTAAGAATACATAATGTCACTACCCCATTTTAACCCGTGGGTGTCGTAAAAGTTGACTAAGGGAATGTAATTACGACTGGCCTGTTGGTCTAGTGGACCCTGACTGCTAAGCTGAAGGTCGTGGGTTCGATCCCCACCAAGGACAAATCTTTATGGCTCATCACACAAAGATTTGTCCTGGGTATAAAGGTTTGTTCTGTGTCTGGGTGTAATTTATCTATAATATGTATGTATTTACAAAAAAAAAATGTATTTAAGTAGTATATCAGTTGTTTAGTACCCATAACACAAGCAAATATAATTGCTTACTTTGGGACTAAATGGCACTGTGTGAATGTGGTAGAATATTATTATTATAATCTTATGCTAACAAGAGCACTGCGAGAAAAGGAAAAATCGAAACAAACCCTATACCAACCCACCTGGTCAGCGTGGTATAGTAGACTAAATTCCCTCCACAGTCTTTCGAGGAGACCCGTGCCCAGCATTGGGACGTTTATGGGTTGAAATGATGATAAGACAATCTCTACATCTGGATACCCCTCATACATCCCTGATTTCACTGCCGCGAGATTCATCATCTTTGCGTTGTTGGACTGTGAACAACTATTAACAAAGCCAATGTAACGTAAGAATTACCGCATGCATAAATTATCGTAAAAATCCATCATTCTGTTAAGTCGAGTTGTGTCGAATCGAGTTAGTTTCTACTCGGAATCTCGACAGTCAACTTATTTAATTTTATTTAATAGTACGACCACATCATACTCAACATTAAAATAGGTCATATAGCTCTTTTTCACTGATAGTGCGAAGTGTTCTCACAGACAAACCGTTTAAATAGTGAGGTGATGTTGAGGTCTTGTATTTATATATAAGAATCATCAAATAAACAATAATAGTGATTTTTATTTTATTTATTTATTTATTTACAACGGTTTACACCAATTACAGTAAATAATTCAATTGTTTTAATTTAAATTAAAAATAAAGTTATACATAAAAAGAATAAAATAAAAAGAAACAGGTAATTAAGGCATAAATTAAATCATACATCTAAACACACTTATACATTTTCCTCACAGTACCCCAAGCATTCTGATAATATCACCTTCCATTCATCCGCAAACACATCACATTGAGGTCTTTATTTCATTCATAGTAATAATGTAGTTAATAACCTCCTCCTTTTTTGAAGTCGTTTAAAAAGAACAACCAGCTAACTGACCAATGTCAAATACTGTTACGTTTAATTTGCTCTAGTTGATGAACTACTGGACAATTTATTCAAGATTAATTAAGTTTCCGTAGTGTAGCGGTTATCACGTGTGCTTCACACGCACAAGGTCCCCGGTTCGATCCCGGGCGGAAACAATTTAATTTTTTGACATTATTATATTTTATTTATATATTTTTATTTATGAATACATTTTCGTCATTCTCTATTTGTTTAATGGAATGAAATGAAAATGAATGGTATTTGGAAATGGAAATGTAGCCTATATTAATGTTAAGCCTCTGGCAATACATTGATGAAAACTGCATTCAATTTCATGCAGAAGCTTTTTATTTGTGGCTCTAAAAAAGACCCCACACTATTTATTTTTCAATATCCACAATATACAATTAGTCCATTGAAATGTTACAATTTAAGGACCGAATATTTATTAGAGGACGCAATATTATTTTTGGGACATGTGTGGGGGGGACCTTTTTCCAAGATGGCGGCCGGGGGACAAGGGTGGCGACCCCACAAACTTGAGGTTAAGCTTCTATTGACCCCTCACACATGTCCCAAAAATAAAATTGCATCCTCTAACAAATGCAAAGCTCATGTAACATTTCAATGGACTAAATATTTACATACATCTACCCCCATTACAACTTCAACTTCATTATATGACGGTAGACACATAAAGGAGAGTTAATGACTTTTTAAATCTACGAGTCCACCTTGTTTAGATTACAATGTATTCGTAAATTGAGAGCAAAGCACTTAACTAAGTAATTACGATCGAATTTTGACTACTGAGAAATAGGCAGAATACTTCAAGATTTTATTTTAAAGAAAACTTTCCAACTTTTATACTCCTCCCATTTTAGTTTTTTCTTTTGCATAAATTGAACTACGAAATACGTAATTTCTTATTCCAATTATTCCAGTTCACGATTCAAAAAGGATCTGTTTAATTTACGCATAATTATGCAGAAACTAGAATCGGAAGTTTCGAGCGCGAGTTCCCGTTTCTATTCAAGCAAATGCATAGTTAAAGAAGCAAAAAATGATCTTTCATTTGAACTGAAGACATTTGCATAGTGTTTTACATCTTTTAGTTAACTTTGTTAAGTATGATTAAGGGCTAAATAGAATCCTACTAATATTAGAAATGCAAAAATTTGTATGAATTTATGGATGTTTGTAACTCAATTATCGACTGTCACAGTGGCGCAGTGGTTAAGGTGGTCGCCTCGCCACTACATCGCCGTGCTGGGTGACGTGGGTTCGATTCCCACACGAGACAAATATTTGTGTGATTCATAGATATTTGTTTCTAATCTGGGTGTACTTTGTGTCTGTTAGTTCCATGTTTGTAAAGCTCCCCGCGACACAGGGCTTGTTCCCTAGTGCGGGCGTTGTCTTTTAAAAAAGAAAAAAAAATATCTCTAAACGGCTGGAAGGATCTGTATGAAATTAGGCACACAGATAGATTAATGTTGTCCGTTAAGTGACGTATTAAGAATACATAATGTCATTACCCCATCTTAACCCGTGGATGTCGTACAAGGCGTAATCTTAAGCAGACAAGTCAGAGTAACTGTGAGAAAAGGAAAATTAACCAAGTGTTTATTTAAAAAAACCAAAAATCCGACTGCCTTGTTTTGCCAAAAAGTAGCCTTTGTGAGTCAATATTATTAATTATTATGTATATTATAACTTTGTGAATTTTGATAGTTCAAAATCGGTCAAGCTATTTAGGTTACAAGAGACAAGTGCATTATATAATTGAATTAGGCTATTAATTAGCTTTCATCTGATACCCATATTGCGATAGCACTAACGTCTCTGTACTCTGTACTCACGTAACTGTTGACGTCACATAGCCTATGACACTCGGGGAAAAATACGAATCTAATGACACCTCACACTTTAAAATCAGCCAAGCCGTTTAGGCTACAGAAGGTCACAATGGAACAGAAATGCCCACATACATACATACATACGCGTGAAAAACATTACCCTCCTTCTTGGCAGTCGGGTAAAATAACCCTATACCAACCCGTCTGTCGTCTAAATTCCCGTTTATGGGTTGAAATGATAATGAAAGGTAGGATCCTTGTTTGTACTAGCTTATACTATCACCGGCTCATCTACTCCTACTAAGCTCCGGGAATGCACACTGACATCTGCTGCCTCTGCCATCTGTCATGTCATTATCCGACCAACTTGTGTGTGTTATACAATGTACTGTATCTTATACAGACATACTATACAAATCAACTAGAAGTATTTTCAAAAATAATTATGAAACTAGATTTTAAATTTTCATTTTCATTTACATTTCAGGACACTGCTGCAGCTGCCGCGCACATACTGATGACTTTTACGCCATTAGACGCAAACGAATATCGTCTTTACTAAACAGACTACGTGGCAGCAGTAGCATTGTCCTGAAAACAATCTCTGAAAAAATTGACTGCCCTATTCAGTCATATTGGGTAAAAGTGGTTATTGGGGCTATTCAATAATGTACTTATTAAAATGTCAAATTTATTTATTTTTGTATTTATAATTATATACTAACCTACTAACTTATTCTGAATACTCTGATACTAACCAATTAACAAATAATGGATCTCTGTAATCTTAATAAATAAATAAATTATTATTATATATTTGGCTGGCCTGTTGGTCTAGTGGTTAGTGACCCTGACTGCTAAGCCGGAGGTCGTGGGTTCGATCCCCACCCAGGACAAATCTTTGTGTGATGAGCATAAAGGTTTGTTCTGTGTCTGGGTGTAATTTATCTATACTATGTATGTATTTACAAAAAAAAATGTATTTAAGTAGTATATCAGTTGTTTAGTACCCATAACACAAGCAAATATAATTGCTTAATTTGGGACTAGATGGCGCTGTGTTAATGTGGTAGAATATTATTATTATTATTATTAAATAAAAGTAAGCTGCGACCCACTCTCAAAATAAGGATTTATCAAACAAAGCTTGCAAAATTGATGACGATGTTATTTTGTGTACATCTCATTAAATGGCCACGTTCAGCAGATTTAATAAAGGGTAGCGTAATATTTTAAGAGAAAAGCTTCTAGTACTAAGTATAATTATTTTGGCACAATAATATTGAGTTTCAGTCGGCTATTGTGAGCGGGTAAATTACGATTTTGTTGAAATATTACTCTTAGTTTTTCATCTTTCTTTATTTCTTGATAAGATATTAGACATTTTATTTTCCATTTGTTGTGTTGTAGCATGTTATTTAAATCTTTACAAACAGCATGTCAGCTACTCAAAATTTTATCAAAATTGAACCAGCCGTTTGACCGTGAAAGATTAACAAGCATACACATTCACTTTTTTTTTCGGCTAGTACGCTTCTTTACTGCTTTCGTCAGTTACTGATAATATTAATAAACAATGCATTATTAATTTTTATTTATTTTAAATCAAGAAGTCGCGCTGAGTTCCTTCCGTCGTTCTTTATTTCGCCACTGCTCAGTTCCTATTAGCCGTAGCGTAATGCTATATAGTTTATAATCTGTCTTGATAAATGGGCTATCCAACACTAAAAGAATTTTGAAAATCGGTTCAGTAGATCTCGAGATAACCCCTACAACGTCACCAACTCACCTTAATAATATTAGTATAAATAAATTAAAATGTTACGTTTTATTACGTTTACTTATTATAATGTTTACGCAACGGGATGAGTGTACCAAAAAGTATTGATGCTTGCCTTCTTATCATGTTATAATTTCTTTAGTACATATAGCTTTCAAAATACTTTTTAATTAGGTATTAACTTACTGACTTCCAGTCTAAAAAATAAACTTTTCCTCCTGTTAATCAGAGTACAGTGCTATCTATTTAAATTCAATGGCCTCCACCTGTATGCCGTTAACCCAGTTTTATCTTTATTCTGGCCATTCTCTCGATACCCTCTTCGTAAGATCCGACTCAAATGTTTTTAGGCTTACGTATTTTCTGCATTCTCTCATTTTCTCTGTCCTCTATTAATGTTTGATTGATGTTTAACCAAAATGTTGCTCGAAGATTGGGTATTTCGATTTGGTTTTATTTGTGTGTATTGAATTATAGAATTATATGTATCAATTTCGTTCAATGGTTAATATTAGATTTTAGGCCACTTCAAAAAAGAACTCTTGCATTCAACCTGTACCAAATTACATCTACATTTCATTTCATTGTGATAAAAGAAAATTACGATTCTTCAATTTCTACTCATAACATTTTCCCAGACAATACTAATATCCATTACTATCCTAATGACTTAATCAATATAGGACTAATTTCTATACTACGAACTATCTTATCCAATATAGTTCTTGGTAACCGAACAAAGGCGGTTGAGCTTTATAACAATGTATCCATGTGTGATCTATTATCAAATTCAATTTGCTATAGTAAATGCCTTGCGTAGTTACGATCTTTTTAAAATAAAACTACCAGGTATATGTGTGTTTGCAACCGTCGTGGTAGTGGGGGACATGTAACAGAAGCGACATGTATGGAGTGCCCCCCTTTTAAATATTTATTTTTATTATTTAACTATCAAACCTAGTAGCGGCCGCACACACGCAAGACAACTATTATTCAAACTGCATCAATATACATCAAGTAGTTTTTGAGTAAAATGCTAAAAACATACGGACGAACGGACATGATAAAACTATAAGGGTTCCGTTTTTGCCATTTTGGCTACAGAACCCTAAAAAGGTATCAACATAATCAATTTTGACATTGGTTTGATTCGATCTACGAGCACCTAACCTATGCTCGCTGGATTCGATTATCGAATAATCTCAATACAATAGATTTAAGTCTGCAAACCTAGCACATTAAAAGGGTTTCGCTTGTTCAACTACTACGACTGATTCATTGAGACGACTTCTCGCGACAAGCTCAGGATTAGACCTTTAATTTATTACCTCGGTACTCCTACTATGAAATTGTTTCATATCTATTATAGTAACTATGTAGTTCTGTTAGAGTTTAGATTAAATTATCGCTGTATCATCAGTTATTCTCTTTCAAGCTCTTAAAAAGTTAAGTTGTACTGCTTGTGCTACATATAATCATTGCTGCCCATAAACGTCCCACTGCTGGGCACGGGTCTCCTCCAAAGAATGTGGAGGGAATTTAGCCTACTATACCACGCTAGCCAGACGGATTGGTATATGGTTTGTTTCGAATTTTCCTTTTCTCGCAGTGCTTTTGTCTGCTTAGGTACTCCCTTAGTCGCCTTTTACGACACCCACGGGTTGAGATGTGGTAGTGACATTATGTATTCTTAATCCGTCACTACACGGAAAGCTACATATACTTTTTAATTTTTTGCGTTAGATGCCATTAGCGGCTTTTTTGCTACGTGTCGACCAGTTACTGATCTATTGTAAGTCACTTGACCAGTACATAAAAATTCCATAAAGTGAAATCCGCATTTGTACTGCCGGTTAGAATCGAACTTGGACCGCATGATTTGCATGCCAGTCACCTATCCATTCGGCCACCATCGCTTCTACATAAGTAATTAATGTACTTATTTTTATGAAAACTTTATATGAGAGAAACGATTTTTTTATACTTGCTACAGTCATAAAGTAGGTGGGTACGTTTCCATTGAAGCTGCTGAATTATCGCTATAAACTTGGTTATCTAGCCTTTCTTGTTAGCCTTGATACATATCAAAACTTGATTGACATAAATATAATACGTAATTTATTACATAGATTAATTTATATGACAGATTTATGATCCCAAATACGATTTCAATTTGGTTTCTTTCAAAAATTATAATAAGCTGGCCTCAAAATCAAAAGGATTCAAATTTACATGTGAATGGATCTAAATTATATGTCTTGTAATATAATAAATAAACTATTCATGACACAATTGTGGTTAAATTAAAGTCTTAAGTGCTACTTAATTCGTATGTAAAATAAATTGAGTAATTGAGGATAGCAATGGATTCATAGACTTATTTTAATTCACATTAAAATGTTAAATTTTTACGTCCAAAGCATAAGCTTTACTGTGCGCAGTAATTTTTATATATTTTTCATCTTCAAAACCAATTTTAAACGGCGAAAATACCACAATTTAATTGGTAATTATATTTTTGAGCCGTTTGGGGTCGAGACTTTAGGTACGTGGGGTCCGAGTGCTAGGTCTTTGTTTAAAGATCTGGCAAAAAGGCTTACCGATGCTTCACGTGATCAGAGGGCTGGTGTGTTTCTCGCTCAGAGAATTACCATTGCCATTCAACGTGGCAATGCCGCCAGCCTTTTGGGTACGTTTCCGGTTGACAGTGATGCTGACGAATATTACGATGCCTAAACAAGTTTGTTTTTTTTTATTGTTTAAGTTTTCGTTTTATTTTCCTTTTTTTGTTTATATTTAATTGTATATATAGTTTTAATATATAAGTAGATGTTTAATTTAATTATTTTCATTATTATAATAAAGTGAATATTTTAAAGATGAAAAATATATAAAAAAGTAATTACTACCTAGATTTTATTCATATAACAGTCATGGAGGAGTTCTTGCCTAGTGGTGTAGATGATTTAGGTTTAACAGTAACAGGCACATACCAATTTAGTGTATGTATCTAATAAAAATAAGAAGAAGGGACGTCCTCCCACCAGATGGACCGATGACATAGTAAAGGTTGTGGGTGGCTTTTGGTTGCAGGCGGCATAAAATCGCTGTATCGTAGCGGGTAGCGATCGCTGTAGCGCTCCAGCAATGGATACTGTTGGGCTGGTATGATAATAAAAATATAATAAAACTTGAAGTAAATCACAATTGGAGCCTGAGGCTTCGACTGCTTTGTATCCTAAAAAAAACCACTAGACTATGTCCTTATTCAGATCTAAGACTATCTTTATTTATGTACGAAAAAGGGTTGAGTGGATAAAACATGAAATGAAACTGCAACAATGAAACAAATAGAATTACTTTCACATAGTAGGTACATAATATTATACATCTTTAAGTTGGAATGGATGGACGAATGGATTTGTGGATGGATATTTGGTTAATCAGGTTAATCAATAGGAAATGTAATGGAAAAGTAATGGATCTGTTTGAAATTTGGCACAGAGATAGATAATACCATATTTAATTGACTGGCCTGTTGGTCTATGGCCGATTTTAATAATCTATCTATGGATTTGGCTACTAAAGTTAGAATTTTGACATAAACTCCATACAAAATATGTAAAAATTCTAACTTTGGTAGCCAAATCCATAGATAGATAGATTATTGAAATCGGCCGCTAGTGGTTAGTGACCCTGACTACTAAGCCGGAGGTCGTGGGTTCGATCCCCACCCATGACAAATCTTTGTGTGGTGAGCATTAAGGTTTTTTCTGTGTCTGGATGTAATTTATCTATAATATGGTATTTACAAAAAAAAAGTTTAAGTTGTTTACTACTTACTTTGGGACTAGATGGCGCTGTGTGAATGTAATAGAATATTATTATATATGTATTATTATTATATAAAAAAATAATAGCCTGAAATATGCGGGTGGAAGAACGAATAGAAACGTGAAAAAATATGACACGTACAAATGGTAAGGGCTCAGGATGTTAGCAAAGTCGGAAACGGTGGTTCCATTGTGTTCAAATTACAGTGACACGAACTCTTGAGTGTTACAAAAGTTTGGAGTCGCAGGAAGATTTTTATGCGAACATTTGTTTGTGTATGGTTTTACCGTTGTTCATGGTGACAACACAAATTGTATTGAGATTGATGTTTCTGTTATACTTTTTTTTATTAGTTCGAGGCGTTTGTTTATGTTGGAGTGTTGGTTGTTAAGTTGGTGAATGAAGGATGTTTTTATATAACACGTCAAGCCTTCGCAAGTATATTGATCTCTTTAAAAAGCTGCTTTTTCAAAGTCAAATTTTGTAAATTAAATTATAAAATTTCCACCTAGGTTTGTCTACACTAATATTATAAATAGGAAAGATTTGATTGTTTTTTTGTTTTTTTGCATTGAATAGACTCTGAAACTACTTAAGCGATTTGAAAAATTCTTTCACTGTTAGATAGCCTATTTATCGAAGAAGGTTATAGGCTATACAATCATCATGCCACAGCCAAGAGGAGCTGAGCAGTGGCCAAACAAAAGCAACGGGAGCGAAGCCCCGCGCGACTTCTAGTATCTTATAAAATTGTATACCTAATGTTAGAAAATGGTGGGTATACGAGTACTTTAATTTAAGTAGTTTTTTTAGTACTATTTAATACAATCTTGTTTGTGTGTGTGCACCTAAAATCAAAAATTTATAGCCTAAACATTATACAAATTTAAAACCATCAGGTTGTGGAATGAACTCCCTGACGAGGTTTTCCCAAGGGACTACAGTATGGGGTTCTTCAAAAAAGGAGTGAATAGGTTTCTTAAGGGTCGGCAACGCGCTCGTCATGCTCCTGGTGTTGCAGGCGCCCATAGGCTACGGTAACCGCTTACCATCAGGCGGACCGTACGTCTGTTTGCCACCGTCGTGGTATAAAAAATAAAAAAAAAATATCCAATATGGACATAGAATCCAAAACCAACCAATAATTAGTAGTTTAATTCTATGACCACTACACCAAAGAAAATAACTCGTAATGAAAAAATCTCATTCAGTTAATCCCGAAAGGTAGAGATCCGATTTAAGTAATCGGAAAACGTAACGAGTCATTTACTTTTAAATACATTTAAATCCGGAAATTTGTGAGAACTGCAACTTTAAGCCCTAAGTTTATTTACACAGAATTGAATAAATATTTGCATAAAGTTAGCTCAATCGCTTGTAATAACCAAATTTATTATCAGGAAAGTAATGATTATGAAGGGTATTCATTAGTTTACGTTTAATATCTCAAAAGCTGTTACTTTTAGCTGAGTTGATGACGTTCGGAAAACGACTTAACTGGAAATTTCACGGCCTAAAAATTCAATAGTTCTTTACCAGGAATAGAACCCAAGGAGATACGGAAGCAACACGCCGCGGTCTAATAAAAAAAGAATTAAAATGTTTTTACATTAAGTTTTTTGAACTCAATTTTGATGAATGACTGATTATTGTTAAATCAATGTACTACGGAATTAAACGTATTTACCAGTTCGTAAACCTATTTAAATGAAGCACTTAAGGCAGTATGTTTGGAATAAACAGGGAGGATCCTTGAACGCTTACTGTTCCGTCGAGGCTTAAACGCTTAATCAGTCAGTGCCTTTTGAATTGTACTAACAATTTAAAGTATCAATTTTTATTATAAAGTGGAAAGGTTTGTATTTTTGTATGTAACGAATAATCTTCAAAACTACTGGACCGATTTCAAAAATTCTTTCGCCGTTAGAAAGCTACATTATCACTGAGTAATATAGACTATATAATACCACGCTACAGTCAATAGCAGCTGAGCAGTGACCAAATAAAGAACAACAAGAGCGAAGCCACGCTCAACTTCTAGTGAACAATGAATTAAATTATTTTATAATGTAATGTAAATGATTAGAGTAACCCCCTTATTACAAAATATGGACTAAGTATTAAACCAGGTTTAAATTGACATAAGCCTTTGTTTTAGTGTCAAAGTTGTCAATATAAACCTGGTTTAATGCTGAGTCCATATTTTGTAATAATGGGGTATGAGTTTGAGCTCACACTGGATCAATGAATCGTTCAGTTCAGAACACGTTCAGTTCACAGGTAGATATTTAACAAATAAATCAGTAAACTAGGTTCATTTTAATACATATTTTCATGTCACAGTGACCCGAATCAACGGACTCAATTCTCTTGGGAACCATTGGGTAGCTAAAAGTATCCAATGTATTTATTACTGTCCGCTGTCATGTTTGGGTAATATTTGCCAAATACGTCAATCCATTGAGCTATTTAATTAATTGAATATTTTAAAGTGCTTTTAATTATGCTAAAGGAACATTGTGTATGTATTACGTAACTAGAATTAGCTTAAGAATACACTGTCGTATAAAACATTAGCAGGAGTAAATTGCGTTAAAGACCCAGTGGGTATGACAATCAAAGACTGCTGGTCAAAGGGTCCTGAGTTCAAACCCCGGTCAATCAAAAGTGTCAGTATTATCTGAGAATTTGAAACCCAAAAAACCCGATCATCATCATCACAACCCATTATATCTCACTGCTGGGCTCGGGTCTCCTCTCCTCTAACTAGAGAGCTGAGAGGGTTTAGGCCATAATCCACTCATACTGGCCTAGTGCGGGTTGGTGGATCAGACATATTCATAGAATTTCTTCTGGGGTATGTGGGTTTCCTCACGATGTTTTCCTTCACCGTTAGCAGATGGTAAATCACTTGACTAGTACATAATAAATTCAACAAAGTGGAATCCACATTGGTACTACCGGTCGGGATCGAACTTGGACCGCGTGATTTGCATGCCGGTTCCTTATCCATTCAGCCACCATCGCATCGCTTCTAAAAACCCAATACCATAATATAAACTGGCCTTCACTCGCGGCTCCATCCTATGCTGTTCTAGACTATAATCTACCTACCTATGTGCCAAATTTTATATAGATCCATTCAGCCGATCTAGCATGATTGAGTTACATACATTCATCCATACATACATCCAGCCATCTTCACTTGCGTATTTATAGTATTAGTAAGATAAAAAGTTACAGGGGGTTTACTCTGAATTTCGACATTCGACTTATATTAGTCGATTTCGATGTCGCTGTCAAATGTTTGAAAGTGACACCGACTATACCTAAATTTCCTTACATTTGACAATAAGTAGAATGTAGAAATTGAGAGTAAGCCCCCAGGCTCGTTCTAAATACATAGGACCAATATTAATACAGCTGACGAAATGTGGGTATGTTGCACTTCTGCCAACCCTTTCGGGCAAAAAAGGTATGCTATGTTCTTTTATATTAGGCCTACGTCCAGCGGTGGTCATCATTGGATGGTGATGTTATGTTACTAACTTTCTTGATGTTGTAAAAAGAAACAAATATCCGAAAAACTAAACATTCAACCTTTGACCCTTATCACAACGTCCAAAAGTATAAGTTATAACTATGACGTAAGCAACTCCCACAAGACGATGTATCATTTAGAAATGATAAAACAGATGAACAATGAATATAATAACTTACGTCACATTTTCCTTACCAAACAAAAATATTGCCTATGAAAGGTTCGTATCCAACATTATTAGGTATATTAGGTACAGGTTATTATTAGGTACAGCGTCAGTGAAAAGATTACTGAAACATAATACACATTAATATATCCCCGCATACATAAAGGCCTTTATAAACAAATATGTCCGCCAAATTATTTCTGATCGCCAGAGGCAAGGGACTGTAAAAAACAATTAACAAAGTTATTAACAGAAAAATACAGGCTCAGAATAAACTTCCAAATATATTTATTTGTGTTTACCCTATTTTTCCTCGTTTATAGGTATTATAATAAAAATATACCTTCGGGATATCGCTTGTTAATCCCGGTGAATATTCCAGTCGAATTTAATCTCAGTGATTATACGAATATGCGCCATACCTTAACTGAAAGGCTGACTTTAGGGCACCTTACCCTAATTTATTCTGGGTACCTCATAGCGGTATTAACCATATTTTCATTGGGAACGGAAATTTTGGGGTAGACAATAACTTATGTAGCGATGTTACAAATAATAGATGTTGATAAATTTTAGGTCGGGTTATTTATTTCGGTCTGTTGATATGTTATTATGATAAAATATGATAGTTTATGTAATCAGTTTATCTTGATTTATTAGGTCTGTTTACTCTAATTTAATACCTATACTTGAATGTATAGGTATTAGATTAGAGTAAACAAAAAAAAGAGTAAAAAAGTTATTATTAGATTCAAGTATATACTTAGTAATTTATTAACTCATCCTACATACCTCCCGCCCGTTTAAGAGGACTAGAAGGAAATCAAAATAAATAATATTTTCATTCTGCAACTCATCCTTATCGACGGAACTTTGTCGACGTTTGGTACAGTCAGTAAAGGATGGACGAGTTGTAGAACGAAATAACAAAATATTTTGACTTTCCTAGTAGTATAGGCCCTAGGCATGTAATCAAGTTGATGAATTACTTTTTTCCTTCATACCGAATTTAACATTATCGATTTTAACTTAATTTAAACGGTGTTTCTCTGAAAAATATAGACAGGGGTAACTTTTTTGTTATGTTAAGACAATATGGGTATTCGAAAGACAATACATAGGTAGCTTTATTACCTAGAAAAATAAATTTTATAACATAATTCATACAGTTATTTGCACAATATGAATTATTTACCTCAAATTTCCTACATAGTTGAAGGTTTAATTTACCCCTAATGCAACGCAAAGGGTTCTACTCACAGAACAGAGATAGGTTTTTGTTCTACGTCATAGACGAATGTGTCTATTTATAATACGTCTTCCTTCGATGTCGTTGGCTCCAGGATATAACGTAAACACAACGACATGAGACACCTTATTTATCAAAATCTATTCAGTCAATAAATTTTAATAAATGGGGCGACGAGATTGGTATCATGCACGTAGGTTGTATGTCAGCAGATCTAATGAAATTTTATAAATAAGTCACTATGAAATTATAATCATTTTTTGAAGTCTAAAAAGAATTTTATTTTTGAACTGAATTTTAATTTATTGAATTATTAAAAAATTACCTATTTGTAAAATTAATGAATGGATGGACGTTTGCTCAATCATGCAAGAATGGCTCAAAGGGTCTATACAAAATTTGACCCACAGATTATAGTCTAGAATAGCATACAGGCTACATTTTGCTGACATACAACGCGGGAGAAGCCACGGGCGTATGCTAATTAAAATAAAAAAATAACATACTCTTCTCTTACTAAATAAAATTTTATGGGATAAACATGTACTGCTGCTGTTTTCTTCAAAGCAGCGGGCTTTGAAGAAAAGAAATATTAATCTGTTACATATTATTAAGTCTATCTGAATCTCAGCTAATGATATACTATCTAAATAATCATAGTCATAAACTCTGATAGTATGTACCTACAACATATATTTAAGGGAAATAAACTATGGGAAACTGGCCAGATATTAATCATTCTGTGGCCACGCATCACTGAAGCCTTTATGAGGGTACCATAGAATAAATAATTCCTCCATATACGTTATGAAACGGTCCAGTCATGCGACCTTTATGAAGGTTTTAAATAAAGGAGTTCGAAATAATACTTCAATCTGATACTTAGAATATATTGTGTGGTGGACACCAATCTTTAGGTAAGACTTTATGATTCGCAGGATAAAACATTTTGTATTTTTCTTTATTAGGCAATACTTTTTTTTTTTTAATCGGCAATTTAGAAAGTGAATAAGAAAAATTTTGCATTTCCAATTTCATAAAAGCAATAAAAAAAATGTAGGATGCTACAAACGATATTTAAATCCAGGCCAGCAAACAGCCTACTCACAATAGGCACTCCTCAATAATTCAATAGGAAAGGTTCGAGGCAATTCTAAATAACTAATTTATTAGTAACCGTTGGCTACCTGAGCACTAATTTTAAATATTTCATAGGTGGAATTTATTTCCATTCTGTATTTGAAAATTACTGTTGAAACTAACGCTCGGATCCTAGTTCTATGTTTGAAATCAATTTACTCGTAATATGTCCGTTAAATTTTAATGTCTCATTAAAATTTAACCGACGATTTTGTTCTATTTTATATAGAACAAAATCGTCGGTATAGTAGTTGGTATTTCATTTAGACCAATTAATGCCTAATTAGTGGCGGCCACGTATTGGAAGGCGCAGCGTGGGACGGCCCCCCACCAGATGGATCGACGACCTGGTCAGGGTGGCGGGCGGCCGTTGGTTGCAGGCGGCACAGGTCCGTTCGCAGTGGCGTAAATTACGTGAGGCCTATGTTCAGCAGTGGACGTCGTTGGGCTGATATGATGATGATGATGATGAATGCCTAATTAAATAAACATACGATATGTAACAGTGGGTAAATGTAAAATGTAATTTTGTTAGGCGCTACTAAATAATCTATATTTCAAGCAATCTGGAAGAGGCAAAAGTTAGAAAGCGATGGTTAATGAATAGACAAGACTGGCATGCAAATAATGCGGTCCGAATTCAATTTCAACCGGCAATACCAATGTGGATTTCACTTTGTCGAATTTATATGTAGGTACTAGACTTACCATCTGCTAACAGTGAAGGAAAACATCGTAACGAAACCCACATACTCCAGAAGAATTTCTAAGTACATATTATGTCTGATCCACCCACCAGCGTATGTGGATTATGGCCTTAAACCCTCTCAGCTCACCATAAAGAAGCGAAGAGACAAACAGTGGCCCTACATTAATGGGTTGCTGATGAAATGGTAGTATAGTAATTTTAATAGTGATATAAATGGTGTAGTTACATTATAATACATTCGTAGTAACTCGTACATTTCATTCGTAGAAAAAAAGCGATGGTGGCTGAATGGATAAGAGATCGGCGGGCGTGCTAAACACGCGGTACGAGTTCGATTCCGGCGAGCAGTACCAATGTGGATTTCACTTTGTGGAATTTATATGTACTAGTTATATGACTTACCATCTGCTAACGGTGAAAGAAAACATCGTGAGGAAACCCACATACCCTAGAAGAAATTCTATATATTGTATGTCTGATCCACCAACCCGCATTAGACCAGCGTGTGTGGATTACGGCCTAAAACCCTCTCAGCTCTCAGAATAGAGGAGAAGAGACCCGAGCCCAGCAGTGGGACAATAATGGGACAAATTTGTAGAGGTTAACCAAAGTTCTGCAAGGTTAGTTTATTGATGGTTGACCATTTGCGGCTCTCAAACATCGATCATAATTATATTGGCAAACAAAAAAAAATCTAAGATCTTTTTTTTTGTTAGCCATGCTTCATTTTTGACACAGTGAGTAGAATAAGTTATGGAAATATTTTTCTCAACAACATACTCGCGATAAATATTCCTAAGCTAACAAAACATTCACATTGGATATATTATTTATTCCCTATTGTAGGATGTTTATATGCGGGTCTTTGCCGTCTGTTGAAAAAAGGCAGAGCTTGTCCGTCCCTCGTCATATCTGCACAGTTACGCCATTATGATAATGTATGTCACAGCTATGAGTCACGGAAAAATCACAGAATTTCATTATTTTGCTTCGTTTCTGTTGCATTGGGAATTATGTATTAGGTATCGTATTCGTGGAAATCATGTATTCATTTATATGAAACAACAAACATGGATTTTAGCTCCACCAATTTATTCTGAACGTAGTTTGCCTCCTTTAATACGTAATCAAACATAGTAACCTTTCAACCCATAGACGAGGATCATCATCATCTTTTCAGATCATTTCGAGGAGACCCATGCCCAGCAGTAGGACGTTTATGGATTTATTATTAATATGCAATAAAAATAGTTCAAATTAATTTAATACCTACGAAAGTAATTTCTGCACCGCAACTTTCTCAGAATTCCTGGAAACAAATTCAAACTTGTACTTCACTGAGTTTTGTAGTTAGAAAGCGAAAATAGGATGTTAAAATAATCACAACTTTTGCGTTCATATTTATTTAGATGAATAGAGCTAGAATAAACTGGAATCAGCAAAAAGTTAGGATTTGAAAGGTCTAGATCAGTTCCTAGAGCTATTCTGTCATTCCCGATTTTCGTAACATGGAGCAGTAGGTCTAAATTTTATAAGCTTATCTATATATATATAATAAAATTGTAACGGATCAATGTCTGTACATTAAAAATATATTGACGAGAAAATAATGTAGGGGGGGGGGTCTTTAATCAAAACAAAAATCAATAGAATTTTTGTCTGTCTGTCTGTATGTTTGTATGCGCATCACGCAAAAATTGCTGCATAGAATTGAATGTGGTTTTCACCAATGTATTGCTAAAGGTCAACTCCAGATGATGGCCAGAAAAAAAGAGTTTATAAGCATTAGGAGTTCTAGAGTTCTAATGAATAGTAAAACAAATACGTTATAAATTAGATTCACATTTGGCCAGCTAAATTCTCATATAGGAGGCGAGTTAATTGTCATCAACTGGGCACCAGTCAAGACTCTGCCTGGACTGATAGTGACAAAAATAGTTTTGCCTCTCCTGAAGATCCAATCCAACACTTTTTGCACAGTTGTAGTATTTACACACTTCCACTGCAAGACCAAAGTAGTCCAGTGTGTAAATGCTGTAAGATACATAAAAAAGCTACACAACCATATTCCACGAACCCGTGAAATGGATCAAAAACCCAAATTTGTAATATCGTTTTTAATAAAGGAAATAGAGTCATAAATATTTTGAAATTGTACGAACAAAAAATCGTTTTCAACAAAATTGCCTCGCATATACTTAAACTGAGGTTGTTTCAAAATGTTGACACAGCTAATAAAAAAGGTTCAGTTCACATTTTCTGAAATGTTTTTACGTCAAAGGTTCACAGTACTCGGTAATTTAAGTCTTCGTTTGAATAAACCTTTTGCATATCGTTACATAGGCTATTAACGGTATTTTCTGAGTTAAATAAGAGATTACTCGGGATAAAGCGAACCATATTTATATTATGCGAAGTAATACTTTTTTAGATTGGCTTTCTACACTATGCTACATATATTTATAATAATTGAGTACTTTAGAGTTCTCTACGCTATGGAGCAGATTTTGGTGAGCTCTCAATCCAGCAGTATACAGAAAAAGGCCGATGATGCTGATAAATAAAATAATGAGTCGTCTTTTTGAGTTTTATGTTCAACTATTTGAATTGAGATTTCAATAACACAATGGGTTGTTTTTTCATTGCAATTTGTATTAGATATTAAGTGGACTAAAGGGTATAAAAGTCACGGCAAGAGGCCTTTTCGCGGCTGATTCTCTAAGAGTCCGTCCTCAGGTTCCCTTAACTCTGCAGGGTAGGGTCCAGTAGTGGCAAGTCAGGCTGCAGAAGCTGCTCTGGCTGGTTCTCTTCAGACTCTTGTGCAGCGCTAACATGCAGCTGGACTCCCTGCACTTAAGACATGCCGGGTTGCGGCCCGTCGTTGGCAGACGGCTCCGTAGATCTGGACTGATTGTCTTGAACAACAGTCGCTGTAGACTCCTCATTATCTGGGTCTACATCTACGTGACATTGTTTACACAAGAAAACATAGGCAAGCATTACACTAGCTATTAAAATGTTTATCAGTTTGGCGGCTAGTGTGGTTATCAAGAATGGTGTATCTTTCATTTAAATTAAAATAAAACTTAGTAAAGTTACAATTAAGGCTCATTGTAATGTATCAACTAGGTCATAAAGTTATACATTTATAAAACTTGTTTGTTTAGAATTATTCATGTTTGTGTATTCAGAATGGGTTAAAGAGGTAATAAATAGTTCATTGACAGTTTGAGTTTCTTTAAATTTTTTATTTTTCATTGCTTATTGTGGTGTGTACCTAAGAGGTTATGAACACCTAATACAAGTAGAGGATTTTTACTTTAGCAACCTTTAGACACCAGTAAAGATGCAAACATATATAATGGAGGAAGGCGACGGTATTTTATTTGTATACCAAAGACTCAAAAGAAGATCATTACAAAGCTAAAAAGGTGTCATAATTATCATCCAGACAATCTTAATGAATAAAGATGATTTCAATGAATAAATGGATTTTTACTCGGACGCTAAGTGACCAAAGTTGAGGTAGAATCGTTGCAAACTGTCTCGTTTAAAGTATGTTTAAAACAATGACAAAGTACCTGTTAATCTGCAGTACCTACCAACTAAAATTTTGCAATTTAAATAAATGGTTATCGTGGTAATAAATTAGACAATAAATGGTTTTGCAAGACTCAAATTTATTAAGTAACTGGTAAATTTAATACTCATGATAATATATTTAATTCAAAAATAATTTAAGTCAGTGGTTCAATTTAGAATTACAGAGTAAACTCAAATTTCGTCTGATGACAGCAAAAATATTATTCGGTGTTTTGATTGATGAAGTAGCCTTTCAATGCTTGTATTATTTTTACCGCGTTTCTTGTTATGAAGATTTTGTTATTTGAGTACGGAACCGTAAAAACATTAGTACAATGTCTTAAAATGTTCATAATTATGTTCAGCTCCAAGTCTATCCATACATATTATAAAAGGCTTTGTCCTGACTGACTGACTGACAGACAACGCACAGCCTAAATCGCTGGTCGTAGCGACTTGAAATTTGGAGGGTGTATTTGTCCTAATGTCTAGAGGTGTACTAAGAAAGGGTTTTTTAAAATTCAACCCCTAAGGGGGTGAAAAGGGACAAAAACGATTGTATGAAACTTCTTTGTTTTTTAACTTATAGATTTGAAAATTTATTTTGGGGTACTATCAAAATAAAAAATACCCTCATCAATATTTTTGACAAGGGTGGCTTTGTTGGGGTGGAATTGGGGATGAAACGTTGCATGAAAAGATCTTTGTTTTGAAGTTAACGTTTTGCAAATTAGTATTGGGATAGGAACCTAAAATGTTGTTTTTGAGATTTTTGATAGGGATGGGTTCAGGGGGTGAAATATTAAATAGACAGTTCTTTGTTTTTCAAGTTATATGTTTGGTCCCATGAAATAGCGGTCGAGCCTATTGTCATTCACATTTGCTTACCAAACTCCGGGAAAATCTCAATACTGGAATTTCATGATAGAAAGCCCAATTCTATTTTCACCTGACCCGAGAATCGAACCCGGGATCGCTTGCACAGCAGTCGTATGCACTTCTCTCTGCGCTACCAAGGTAGTTTGGAACCTTATACATGTGATCAAAAACACAAATACGTGTTCCTTTTTTTTTTATTTAATTCTATCCCAAAGGGGATGAAATTGTGATAAAGACGTTTGAGAACTAAGTACTTAGACGTTTTTTTTTAAGTTTTTATGGACAGATAATACGCAATTAGAACTTCAGTTAAGAAGTGAGTTGATGGGTTGTTTTGATGTTTGAAAAACTTACCCTAAGGGATGAAATAGGTGTGAAAATTATTAGAAATTGATATGGATGTCGTTTTCAAGGTTTTTAGGAACGCTGATAACGAAAATGTTATCTATATTGACGTGTGGAATTCATGAATTGCACTTAAAACAAAGATCTATGTAATATCGAAATCTACGCGGACGAAGTCGCGGGCAAAAGCTAGTACGATATATATGAAAAACTTTATGACGATCGGTCAAGCTATAACAGTAAGTACATCATTTAATTATACTTAAACTGTGTTCTTTGAAATTAAAACGTAGACATTATCAATCATTTTAAATACCTATTTCATTAAGCTGCAACAAAGTGGCATTAATTACAACGATCTGCAAACCTGCAACTGTGTCTGGAGAGCAAGGCGCCACCACATCACTACTAAATAGAATACGCAATGCTCCTCTTATATCTCCTTCACTTAATTTGGATTCTACCTATTTAAATATTGAATTTTGACGACCAAACGAAATTCTGAAACGGTTATAGGTTAAATTTAAAAAAAAGTAAAAGTAAAGTTAAAGTTTTTATCAAAATTACCTAATTTATTACCAACTACGATTACACATTGAGTTTAATTGTAAAAATTTAAATAAGGTTACACATATACGTATACATATTTCACATTCTTACTTAGTTTTTACATATCTTTACAAGAGTGCATATGGCTTGGTAAGTTTTATTCGTATTTATTTTATAAAATTACTAGCTTTGCCTGCGACTTCGTCTAAAGTAAGTTTTAAAACTAAAGTACTTTTCAAACATCTTTGTCACAAGTTCATCCTTTTGGAGGTTGAAGTTTACAAAAATGGGTTTGTTTATTTGAGCTTCTTAAATAGAAATAAACTTAAATACAATGTTTCATACAAAGTTTTATCCCCCCTTTAGGGGTTTAACATAACATATCACGCCTTTTTCCCCGAAGGGGTAGGCAGAGGTGTATCACACCCACATTTCGTCAGCTATGTTTGGTCCCATAAAATAGGGGGCGAGCCTATTGTCATCTACCAGAAATATTTGTTTACCAAACACCGAGAAAATCTCAATACTGGAATTTCATGAATTGAAATTTGAAAAACACTTTCTAAATGAATTTGTTCATATTTCAAAGAACACACCCTGCAATTTTTATGTCTCTACGATAAGCGGTTTAGGCTGTGCGTTGATATAAAGGTCAGACAGGACTTTAAAATTTATAAATACATACTTATAGATGATAATTAATTTCATTGTTTCTACGTATTGGAATGCGTAGCGTAGGACGGCTCAACCAGATGGACCTGGCAAAGGTTGCGGTTGGTCATTGGTTGCAGGCATATAGTCAGTGGCGGAATTTAGTTAAGGCCATGTCCAGTAATGGACGTCATTGGCCTAAATAATGTCAAACTAAAAGTCGGAAAAATATTTCTTATTATTATTTTTTAAACCACTATGGTGGCAAACATGATAGAAAGCAGTTACCGAAATCTACTTCGAAAAAGATAAAAGACTATCTGAATATTGATTTAAACAAACCGTTTTATACAAGTATGTCGCAGTAAACTATATTTTATGAATTAACTACGACTGCATTAACATTATTTAAATTTTACATTAGATAGCTAGTATATCTTATTTAAGAAGGAAAACTGAACTTTAACCTACATTAAAAAGTCTCTTTATATTTTAATCAATACAGTACATCATGTTCTTCACCAACGACCGGGGTTGCCTTCTCAACATACTTTTCAGCGGTTAAGTATTTTGCAGCAGCACAATGTCTCATTTCAGAAGGAACCTATCCAGATGCCAAACTCAAAGGTATGATATAAATTAGTACTTTCTTTGAATTTGTGTTTTCTTTTCCTGTGGTTAATGTCAAATAGTATTAAGTTAGTTGTTTGGTCCCAATTCTTAGCAACCAAATAATGAAGTTATTGTCCATGTTTGATACTAACCGATAGTTATTATCAGTGTAGATTTTATATTGTTATATATAAGTCATAATAATGACTTACCATCCCCTGACTGTGAACGAAAATATCACGACGAATCAATTGTCTAAGAAGAATTTAGCAAATTCCTAACCCACATTGTGCCACTGTGTGTGGATTGCAGCCTTAATTCAACAGCTCACTTCATAGAAGAGAAAAGGTCCTTACCCAGCTTCTTTTTTGCCGTATCCTTAAAATGTCAATAAAATGTACACGTTTTGCCAAAAATTCTTTAAAAAAATAAAATTAGATAAGATATAACCTCTCCAATTTAATAAAATTATGTTATTTTCTAGATAATGAGACATTTGACTTTATTATCGTGGGTGCTGGCAGTTCAGGAAGCGTACTCGCTAGTCGACTCAGTGAAGTAACTGATTGGAATATTTTACTAATAGAGGCTGGTGATGATCCACCAATAGAAGCAAGTGTATGTATAAAAAAGATTATTATTATTAAAGCATGTTTTAAAAATATGATTGCAAAAGCAGTAAAAACTGTATTAGGAGAATACAAATTCAAGAATAATGATTAACTAACTACTAATTGAACTACATTGTTAAAGTTTATATTTTCTGTAATAAGAATAAAATTTTGATTGTAATATTGATAAAAAAATTATGAAACGCATATATTTTTTCCTGGTTTTCAGATTCCTTACTTTGCGGCCAGTTTATACCAGAGTAAATTTAATTGGGGCCACAAAACTACAAGTGACGGAATAACTAATCAAGCCAATATAAATGGATCCATTGACTGGCCGCGAGGTAAAATGATTGGTGGATGCAGTAATATCAATGCACTCATTTATATTCAAGGTAGCAATGAAGATTATAAAAAATGGTACAATGCTGGAAATTTAGAATGGAGTGAGAAAGAAATACGTCGATGCTTTAAAAAATTGGAAAATTTCCAAAATATAAACTTAAATAAAATACCAGACATTCATACTCATTATGGTCATGATGGTCCACTAGTAATAAATAAATGGAACAGTACTCAAGATGAAAATAATGACAAAATCTTATCCTCATTTGATGAAATGGGTATCAAGAATGTTCTAGATTTAAATGAAGCAAATCTTTTTGGTTCAAGTACTATGACCGTAACAGGTTCCAATGGTCTAAGAAACAGCGTAAGCAAAGCATATTTAAAGCCAGTGGAGCATAGGAAAAATTTAAAAATCATGAAAAATGCCTTAGTTATTAAAATATTGATTAATTCATCAAACAAGCCTTGTGGGGTAATCGTCAAACAAAATAATAAAGAAATAATATTAAAAGCAAAACTCGAAATTATAATTAGTGCAGGGGCTATTAATTCTCCACAATTGCTTATGCTATCTGGAATTGGCCCTAAAACACATCTCAAATTGCATAACATAGAAACAGTTATGAATTTAGACATGGTTGGCCAAAACTTAAAAGATCATTTAATTATTCCAATAATAATCTGTACAAATGATACAAATATCAAAACTGAAACTGATATTCAAATACAAACAATAGAATACTTTCTGAAGCAAACTGGATACTTAGGAAAAATCTATTTTAATGATGTGTTAGCATTTTTTTCTAATGATAAAAATGCTAAATATCCTGAATTTCAAATTTATGTCGGTAAGGTTGAAAAAAATAGTCCTAAATTGAAAGAAATGTTAGGAAGGTTTCAATTTGTAGAATCTGTAGTAGATTCTATACTAGAACTTAATAAAAACTATACTTTATATCAATTCAATTTCTGCCTTCTGCATCCACATTCAAGTGGAAATATTTCTCTCAAATCAAATAATCCCGAAGAATTTCCACTAATTTATCCAAAATATTTAAGTGATCCTAAAGATATGAAAAGATCCGTAGCAGGTATGAAAAAGTTACTGAAAATATTGGATACTAAGTTTTTTAAATCTGTTGGAGCATTTCTTGGAAGAATCAAATGGCCAGAATGTGATAAATTTAAACTAGGCAGTACAGAGTATTTGAAATGTACTGCTAAAAATTTTGTTAATACTGTGTACCACCCTGTTGGAACTTGTAGAATGGGATCAGATTCAAATAACTCAGTTGTAAATAGTCGGCTAAAGATTCATGGTTTTAAAAATCTTCGTGTGGTAGATGCCAGTATAATGCCAAGCACTATAAGTGGTAATACTAATGGACCTTGCGTGATGATTGCTGAGAGAGCTGCAGAATTAATAAAAGAAGATCATAATAAAATCTAATGTAATAATTATATACATTACACAGCCCTACATTTTTAATAGTTTTTATTTTTAAGATCATCATTGCAACCTTTAAATGTCCCACTGCTACGCCTGGGTCTCCTCCAAACAATTTGGAGCGAATTTAGCCTTTTTTAAGATAGGGATGATATAATGGTTAGGAGAATTTATTGCGCAGTATTTCATCTATCATCATCATCGGCCTTCAATTTTGCGAGCTATCTGCACCATCTATTCTATTCACTAAATTGAAATAAGGTTTTTGTTTCTTCAGATATTCCTCTAATAACATATAATACAGAAAAAGCCTTGGAGACTAACAAAACACTTGACTTAATAAACGCAAATAATCCTTTGCGTCCCACATTTAGAAAGTAACAACTATTTACAGAGCATAGCATATTTCTCACACACCACAATACAAACCCACATAGATACCATTTATTTTAGGACCTTTTATCTTGACCCTTTATTGACATTGAAAACGGGAAGCTTTTTTCATGATTGCGGTCCCGAAAGTAAGTATTTGTTTAAGCATAGAAGAAATAGTTTTTTTACTGTCTTACGTTATATTATATTATGCCTTTAAGCCAGAGGACAATCCATACATATTATAAAAGGCTTTGTCCTGACTGACTGACTGACATATATGTAGACAACGCACAGCCTAAACCGCTGGTCATAGCTACTTGAAATTTGGAGGGTGTGTTTATCCTAAAGTCTTGAGATGTACTAAGAAAAGGTTTTTTAAAATTCAACCCCTAAGGGGGTGAAAAGGGATAAAAAAAATTGTATGAAACTTCTTTGTTTTTTAACTTATAGATTTGAAAAGTTGTGTTGGGTATCAAAATAAAAAATACCCTCATCAATATTTTTGACAAGGGTGGCTTTAGAAGGGTGAAATTGGGGATGAATCGTTGTATGAAAAGATCTTTGTTTTGAAGTTAGAAAATTAGTATTGGGATAGGAACTTAAAATGTTGTTTTTAATATTTTTGATAGGGATGAGTTCAGGGGGTGAAATATTAAATAGACAGTTCTTTGTTTTTCAAGTTATATGTGAACATTAGTTGAGAAGTGAGTTGATGGGTTGTTTTACATGTTTGAAAAACTTGCCCTAAGGGATGAAATAGGTGTAAAAATTATTAGAAATTGATATGGAGGTCGTTTTCAAGGTTTTCAGGGACGCTTATTACGAAAATGTTATCTATATTGACGTAAAATGGAATTAGTATTGGGATAGGAACTTAAAATGTTGTTTTTAATATTTTTGATAGGGGTTCAGGGGGTAAAATATTAAATAGACTGTTCTTTGTTTTTCAAGTTATATGTGAACATTAGTTAAGAAGTGAGTTGATGGGTTGTTTTTGGTGTTTGAAAAACTTGCCCTAAGGGATGAAATAGGTGTAAATATTATTAGAAATTGATATGGATGTCGTTTTCAAGGTTTTCAGGGACGCTGATTACGAGAATGTTATCTATATCGACGTAAAATGAAATTCAACTCCTGCAGTGGGGTGTTGTGGAGTTCATGAATTGCACTTAAAACAAAGATCTATGTAATATCGAAATCTACGCGGACGAAGTCGCGGGCAAAAGCTAGTCTTCCATAAATTACATGAGTAAGCATGTATCGATATTCAGAGTCAGTCATTGTTTAAGGATATTGTTAGACGTTTTTATTTTAGATTAGGTACTTGCTGGTTGACCAAAAAATTGCTTTACCATTTGAAACAAAAATTTCCATCAAAATTAAAATTCAATAAAACTCGCATTGATGACAACTGTCTCTATACTAATGTCACTTGCAAGCAAAAATAGACATTATTGTCTTGTGATAATTATGCAAACGAAATTTACTCTAAGGGTGGTAAAGCAATTTTATTATCGACTATACCTATGAAAAATCGACATTATATCACGTTATAAAATTAAACTAAATTTATTTGTTGCTATACCACAAAATGGAACTGTCAAATGTTTAAAATTTTAAATATGGCCGCTGTATTTTCAAACATTGACAACCATCAGCATCATACCAGCCCAATGACCTCCACTGTTGGAAATAAGCCTATAAAGCCTTTAAAACTTCTTCAAGAAACAAAGTACTTACAGCATCACTTAACAGCTATTTTTTTTAAAAATGCTCACACAAACTACGAGCATAATATTTTTATTTATTATGAAGATTACACCATTCTCTCACAGTAGTATCAATAGGTATATAAAGTATCTTTCTAAATTAGAATTACAGTATATTAGTATATAAATGGAATAATTCAGTCTGTATTTTGAATACAAAAGAGAAAAATCTTCAGAAACACAAAAAAGAAAAGAGGAAATCTTGATGTGTATCAAAATAGCGGGTGTATGTTTTCACATGAGTAAAACAAACGAGAAACGTATGCATACAATGGATGCCATGTACTTACTCTTTTAATTCCACATACATATAGATCACATCTCTTTCCCAAAAAAATTTAATAACCCGACTGCGAATCATCAACAGAGAGCAACACACTAAAAAGACCGTAAAATAAAATTATTGTAATATTATTATACTTACTTGATTCAATTTAAATACATAACATATGTATATATTTGTAATCTCCATTTGATTCCCTTTATTTTGATACTCTACTCGATAGGTTTGGTTAAAAAAAAATTGAACCTCTTACAATTTGGCGTCAAAAGCCCGCCGTTTATGTTGTGTCTGGAGAGCAAGGCGCCACCACATCACTACTAAATAGAATACGCGATGCTCCTCTTATATCACCTTCACTTAATTTGGATTCTACATATTTAAATATTGAATTTTGACATTGCATTTACATTATTACTGAACGGGAATTGCATTTAAAAAAAAGTAAAAGTAAAGTTAAAGTTTTTATCAAAATTACCTAATTTATTACCAACTACGATTACACATTGAGTTTAATTGTAAAAATTTAAATAAGGTTACACATATACGTATACATATTTCACATTCTTACTTAGTTTTTACATATCTTTACAAGAGTGCAGATGGCTTGGTAAGTTTTATTCGTATTTATTTTATAAAATTACTAGCTTTGCCCGCGACTTCGTCTAAAGTAAGTTTTGAAACTAAAGTAGATTTCAAACATCTTTGTCACAAGTTCATCCCTTTGGGGGTGAATTTTACAAAAATGGGTTTGTTTATTTGAGCTTCTTAAATAGGTACAAACTTAAATACTATGTTTCATACAAAGTTTTATCCCCCCCTTTAGGGGTTGAACATAACATAGCATCACGCCTTTTTCACCGAAGGGGTTGGCAGAGGTGTATCACACCCACATTTCGTCTGCTATGTTTGATCCCATAAAATAGGGGGCGAGCCTATTGTCATCTACTAGGAACATTTGTTTACCAAACACCGAGAAAATCTCAATACTGGAATTTCATGAATTGAAATTTGAAAATCCCTTTCTAAATGAATTCGTTCATATTTCAAAGAACACACCCTGCAATTTTTATGTCTCTACGATAAGCGGTTTAGGCTGAGCATTGATATAAAGGTCAGACAGGAATTTAAAATTTATAAATACTTATAGATGATAATTAATTTCATTGTTTCTACGTATTGGAATGCTTAGCGTAGGACGGCTCAACCAGATGGACCTGGCAAAGGTTGCGGTTGGTCATTGGTTGCAGGCATATAGTCAGTGGCGGAATTTAGTTAAGGCCATGTCCAGTAATGGACGTCATTGGCCTAAATAATGTCAAACTAAAAGTCGGAAAAATATTTCTTATTATTATTTTTTAAACCACTATGGTGGCAAACATGATAGAAAGCAGTTACCGAAATCTACTTCGAAAAAGATAAAAGACTATCTGAATATTGATTTAAACAAACCGTTTTATACAAGTATGTCGCAGTAAACTATATTTTATGAATTAACTACGACTGCATTAACATTATTTAAATTTTACATTAGATAGCTAGTATATTTTATATTTCAAGGAAAACTGAACTTTAACCTACATTAAAAAGTCTCTTTATATTTTAATCAATACAGTACATCATGTTCTTCACCAACGACCGGGGTTGCCTTCTCAACATACTTTTCAGCGGTTAAGTATTTTGCAGCAGCACAATGTCTCATTTCAGAAGGAACCTATCCAGATGCCAAACTCAAAGGTATGATATAAATTAGTACTTTCTTTGAATTAGTGTTTTCTTTTCCTGTGGTTAATGTCAATAGTATTAAGTTACTTGTTTGGTCCCAATTGTTATCAACCAAATAATGAAGTTATTGTCCAAGTTTGATAATAACTAGTGTGGATTTTATACTGTAATATTAAAGTCATAATAATGACTTACCATCCCCTGACTGTGAACGAAAATATCACGACGAATCATATTGTCTAAGAAGAATTTAGCAAATTCCTAACCCGCATTGTGCTACTGTGTGTGAATTGTAGCCTTAATGCAACAGCTCACTTCATAGAGGAGAAAAGATCCTTACCCAGCTTCTTTTTTGTCGTACCCTTTAAATGTCAATAAAATGTACACAATGACCAACACGTTTTGCCAAAAATTCTTTATAAAAAATAAAATTAGATAAGTCATAACCTCTCCAATTTATTAAAATTATGTTATTTTCTAGATAATGAGACATTTGACTTTATTATCGTGGGTGCTGGCAGTTCAGGAAGCGTACTTGCTAGTCGACTCAGTGAAGTAACTGATTGGAATATTTTACTAATAGAGGCTGGTGATGATCCACCAATAGAAGCAAGTGTATGTATAAAAAAGATTATTATTATTAAAGCATGTTTTAAAAATATGTTTGCAAATTTTACTGTATAGGAGAATACAAATTCAAGAATAATGATTAACTAACTACTAATTGAACTACATTGTTAAAGTTTATATTATCTGTAATAAGAACAAAATTTTGATTGTAATATTTATAAAAAAAATTATGAAACGCATATATTTTTTCCTGGTTTTCAGATTCCTTACTTTGCGGCAAGTTTATACCAGAGTAAATTTAATTGGGGCCACAAAACTACAAGTGACGGAATAACTAATCAAGCCAATATAAATGGATCCATTGACTGGCCGCGAGGTAAAATGATTGGTGGATGCAGTAATATCAATGGACTCATTTATATTCAAGGTAGCAATGAAGATTATAAAAAATGGTACAATGCTGGAAATTTAGAATGGAGTGAGAAAGAAATACGTCGTTGCTTTAAGAAATTGGAAAATTTCCAAAATATAAACTTAAATAAAATACCAGACATTTATACTCATTATGGTCATGATGGTCCACTAGTAATAAATAAATGGAATAGTACTCAAGATGAAAATAATGACAAAATCTTATCCTCATTTGATGAAATGGGTATCAAGAATGTTCTAGATTTAAATGAAGCAAATATTTTTGGTTCAAGTACTATGAGCGTAACAGGTTCCAACGGTGTAAGAAACAGCGTAAGCAAAGCATATTTAAAGCCAGTGGAGCATAGGAGAAATTTAAAAATCATTAAAAATGCCTTAGTTATTAAAATATTGATTAATTCATCAAAAAAGTCTTGTGGGGTAATCGTCAAACAAAATAATAAAGAAATAATATTAAAAGCAAGACTCGAAATTATAATTAGTGCAGGGGCAATTAATTCCCCACAATTGCTTATGCTATCTGGAATTGGCCCTAAAACACATCTCAAATTGCATAACATAGAAACAGTTATGAATTTAGTTATGGTGGGCCAAAACTTAAAAGATCATTTAATTATTCCAATAATAATCTGTACAAATGATACAAATATCAAAACTGAAACTGATATTCAAATACAAACAATAGAATACTTTCTGAAGCAAACTGGATACTTAGGAAAAATCCATTTTAATGATGTGTTGGCATTTTTTTCTAATGATAAAAATGCTAAATACCCTGAATTTCAAATTTATGTCAGTAAGGTTGCAATAAATAGTCCTAAATTGAAAGAAATGTTAGGAAGGTTTCAATTTGTAGAATCTGTAGTAGATTCTATACTAGAACTTAATAAAAACTATACTTTATATCAATTCAATTTCTGCCTTCTGCATCCACATTCAAGTGGGAATGTTTCTCTCAAGTCAAATAATCCCGAAGAATTTCCACTAATTTATCCAAAATATTTAAGTGATCCTAAAGATATGAAAAGATCCGTAGCAGGTATGAAAAAGTTACTGAAAATATTGGATACTAGGTTTTTTAAATCTGTTGGAGCATTTCTTGGAAGGATCAAATGGCCAGAATGTGATAAATTTAAACTAGGCAGTACAGAGTATTTGAAATGTACTGCTAAAAATTTTGTTAATACTGTGTACCACCCTGTAGGAACTTGTAGAATGGGATCAGATTCAAATAACTCAGTTGTAAATAGTCGGCTAAAGATTCATGGTTTTAAAAATCTTCGTGTGGTAGATGCCAGTATAATGCCAAGCACTATAAGTGGTAATACTAATGGGCCTTGCGTGATGATTGCTGAGAGAGCTGCAGAATTAATAAAAGAAGATCATAATAAAATCTAATGTAATAATTATATACATTACACAGCCCTACAATTTTAATAGTTTTTATTTTTAAGATCATCATTGCAACCTTTAAATGTCCCACTGCTACGCCTGGGTCTCCTCCAAACAATTTGGAGCGAATTTAGCCTTTTTTAAGATAGGTATGGTTATGAGAATTTATGCTAGAAAAACCTAATATCATTTTTGGTCTGTCCTGGAAAACGAAAAGCGAACTCAGGAGATCTTCATCTATCATCATCATTGGCCTTCATTTCTGCGAGCTATCTGCACCATCTATTCTATTCACTAAATTCAAATAAGGTTTTTGTTTCTTCAGATATTCCTCTAATAACATAAAAATACCTGGCCTGTTGGTCTAGTGGTTAGTGACCCTGACTACTAAGCCGGAGGTCGTGGGTTCGATCCCCACCCAGGACAAATCTTTGTGTGATGATCATAAAGGTTTGTTCTGTGTCTGGGTGTAATTTATCTATAATATGTATGTATTTACAAAAAAAATGTATTTAAGTAGATATATCAGTTGTTTAGTACCCATAACACAAGTAAATATAATTGCTTACTTTGGGACTAGATGGCGCTGTGTGAATGTGGTAGAATATTATTATTATTATTAATACAGAAAAAGCCTTGGAGACACACAAAACACTTGACTTAATAAACGCAAATAATCCTTTGCGTCCCACATTTAGAAAGTAACAACTATTTACAGAGCATAGCATATTTCTCAGACACCACAATACAAACCCACATAGATACCATTTATTTTAGGACCTTTTTTCTTGACCCTTTATTGACATTGAAAACGGGAAGCTTTTTTCATGATTGCGGTCCAGAAAGTAAGTATTTGTTTAAGCATAGAAGAAATAGTTTTTTTTTTACTGTTTTACGTTCGGGTTTCAGAAACTTTATTCTCATTAAGAATTACATTCACTTACATGAGAACATAATTATAAAACATGTATCGAAAGGTGTGATTATTAATACGTTATATGCCTTTAAGCCAGAGGACAAGGCAATCTTCCATAAATTACATTAGTAAGCATGTATCGATATTCAGAGTCAGTCGTTGTTTAAGGATATTGTTAGACTTTTTTATTTTAGATTAGGTAGTTGCTGGTCCGCTCACGTGGTATAGTCGACCACAAAATTGCTTTACCATTTGAAACAAAAATTAAAATTCAATAAGACTCGCATTGATGACAACTGTCTCTATACTAATGTCACTTGCAAGCAAAAATAGACATTATTGTCTTGTGATAATTATGCAAACGAAATTTACTCTAAGGGTGGTAAAGCAATTTTATTATCGACTATACCTATGAAAAATCGACATTATATCACGTTATAAAATTAAACTAAATTTATTTGTTGCTATACCACAAAATGGAACTGTCAAATGTTTAAAATTTTAAATATGGCCGCTGTATTTTCAAACATTGACAACCATCAGCATCATACCAGCCCAATGACCTCCACTGTTGGACATAAGCCTATAAAGCCTTTAAAGCTTCTTCAAGAAACAAAGTACTTACCCCATCACTTTACAGCTATTTAAAAAAAAATGCTCACACAAACTACGAGCATAATATTTTTATTTAATATGAAGATTACACCATTCTCTCACAGTAATATCAATAGGTATATAAAGTATCTTTCTAAATTAGAATTACTACAGTATATTAGTATATAAATGGAATAATTCAGTCTGTATTTTGAATACAAAAGAGAAAAATCTTCAGAAACACCAAAATGAAAAGTGGAAATCTTGATGTGTATCAAAATAGCGGGTGTATGTTTTCACATGAGTAAAACAAACGAGAAACGTATGCATACAATGGATGCCATATACTTACTCTTTTAATTCCACATACATATAGATCACATCTCTTTCCCAACAGAGGGGTAGGCAGAGACTATTTTCTTCCACCTGCTTTAATTCTGATATACATATTTCGCTTCTTCAACATTCATCAGTCTTTTCATACATTTACTCTCTAACAGTTCTCATATAGTTAGTTATTATAGTACGTAAGTGGGACGTTGTGGGTTAAGATATATAATATACAGGGTGTATACGACGATACGACATTAAATGAAACCACGTGTAGCACGTGATGTTAGAAGACTATACCAAAAAAATTTAACAGAAATTTGCAATAGTTTAGACGCAAATGTACTTTCTTTATGTCACAGTTGTTCACAGTTTTAAACAACCTGTAGGTATTTACGTTGATCTTATGTTGTCATTACGTCATTCAATTCATTTAAATATCTCTGACTCTTTCATATTATCTTATCTCTTACTCTGTTCCGCACAGTTGTCGTCGTCATGTCGAAAACGTCATGATAGAAAAATAAGGTGTAGTTTAATATTCTTAAATTTTTCGACTTTAAATAATGTGTAGCTTTTTTTTTTTTTTTTTCTTTTTTTTTTTTTCTTTTTTTTTTTAATAATTTATATTAGAATATGTTTATAAGGGTTAACACTGGCTACCTTGTCATTTAATGTCGTATCGTCGTATACACCCTGTATATTGTTTTAAAGAGGTCGTCGTGTTGTATTAAGTGACCAATTAACTTTTTAACTTAACTTTCAAGTTTACGTTCATATCACTTTCAAAAAGCATATCTTCTACATGAACAAAATATTTTATTTTTATTTTTTTGGCTTGATTCGTTCACCTGTTTTCTGTTTTTGCATCTGATTCACACAATACACAGGGGAAATACGTACCTAAGTTTCAACGCTTCAGCGGCGAAGTAACAAAATCAGGAATGAAAATCCTTACAAAAGTTATATTTATTTTGAGGAAAGTACGGATAGTAAGACGATAGTGCGTTGCTTCAATAACATTCCTAATACTTGTTTATTTTTATTGGCTATTATAAAGGAAACGTAGCTGTTTGTGTCCCGAAATGTTTTCAGGTCAACCATGAACATCTACATAGCCGTAAAGAGGTCAGCAAGAGGGGCTATTGAGATTAATTCTATAGATGTTTCTAACAACTACTGAAGTATTTGTATTGGAATTTTATTTCTTTGTGTAAAACTAGTCCAATCCTTACTTATAAAGTACTTGTTGTGGACCGCGGCTTCGCTCCCATCGTTTTGTTTGGCTACTGGTCAGCTGCTATTAGCCGTAGCGTGATGTTGTATAGCCTTTCTCAATATATGGGCATCCAGTCATCCAACACAAAGAAACATATCAAAACTAAAACTCGAAAACACTTTGTATAAATTCGAGTGCCGCTAGTAGCACAGATTTGATAAGTGCGGGTATGCGAATCTGAGTTTTTAATGTAACCTTTTTAGTGATATTTACATCAACCAGAAAGAAAAAGTACAAGCAAAGAGATTTAATTAATTACAAAATTAGACGTAGATACAAAATACGAAAAGACTTTTTTCCCCGACCTATTATAATAATAAGTAACCACTATAGCTTAAGAGCAACATTGTTTATTCCAAAGTAAAACGAAATGTACATTATCAACAAGTAAATAGTTATAATTAAAAAAATTTAATAACCCGACTGCGAATCATCAACAGAGAGCAACACACTAAAAAGACCGTAAAATAAAATTATTGTAATATTATTATACTTGATTAAATTTAAATACATAACATATGTATATATTTGTAGGGAATCAAATGGAGATTCCATTTGATTCCCTCTATTTTGATACTCTACTCGATAGGTTTGGTTAAAAAAAATTGAACCTCTTACAATTTGGCGTCAAAAGCCCGCCGTTTAAGTCGTTTTATTCTTAAAACCTATCTAAGGACACTTGGGTTTTCTAGACGAATCTAACGATACCCTAATTGTCAAAATCCATCCAGCCGTTTGGAAGATTCGTGGGAATAAAGAAATTTACAAACATACAAGATACGCGCGAAAAACAAACAAAACACCATCAATGTAAAGATAGAGAAAAGCTATTCGCTTATAAAATCCCCTCAAACATGAAACGGTTCCCACAATAATAGCGTGTGAATGTGATTTGTCTGTTTATACCCGAAATCCTATCGTTTCTCTTTTGAAATTATTTCCGACAAAGGCACCTGTATTTTCACATAAGATCATGTAAGAGGGTCAAAACCAATGAATAGTTTAGTGGGAGGTAAAACTGTTTCAGATGATTTAAGTTGTATTTTGAATGCTTTGAACGGATAATCCAAAATGGTTTAATACTTTTTAATATTAAAGCAGTAATAGCTGAACGATACCTCGAGTAGCTAATCCTTCATCACAGAAGTTTCAAAATGTATTCCATGTACACAATAGAAAACCTGGATAAAATGGTTAGTCAAATGGGACTACGTAAAAAAATTTACCTACTGATCCCAAAGCGGTGTTTGCATCGACTCAGACGTGGCTAACCATATACCGAACACAAATATTCATAAATGTAAATATTTTTGAATAATTTGTAAAATAATAAAAATGTTTACTTTGATAATAATATAATAATAATATTCTACCACATTTACACAGCACCATCTAGTCCAAAGTAAGCAATTATATTTGCTTGTGTTATGGGTACTAAACAACTGATATACTACTTAAATACATTTTTTTTTAAATACATACATATTATAGATAGATTACACCCAGAGACAGAACAAACCTTTATGCTCATTACACAAAGATTTGTCCCGGGTGATGAGATCGAACCCACGACCTCCGGCTTAGCAGTCAGTGTCACTAACCACTAGACCAACAGGCCAGTCATTAACTTTAATAATATATACAGCATCATCATCATCAGCAAGTGATTTTGTGCCACCTTCTTTAACGAACGACCACCTGCAACCTTGACCAACATACACATAATTGAAATAAAATGTATAGCGACAAATATACTATAGGGGATCTAAAAACAATATTTTTTTGGTAAGGTTCTATTCAAATGTTTATCTCAGCAAATAAATAAACAAAGTGATAAGCGAAATCTCCTAAGCTGTATCTCCAACTACCTTTGTACCATTCCAACTTCTTTTGATTCCAACTTTCCGTCATTTCTTAGGGTAGGCACCTACATATCCAATCTCATCTTCAAGAAAACTTTAATCAGATGCGTGTGAAGAATGGGGTCTATTTGTTCACGTCGCCGCAGAGGCTGCAGCCAAACTTTTTTTTACTACATACCCAGCCATACAAATCTTATCTTGAAGTACGCAATACGGATGCTTAGTTCAGTGAGTATTCGACTACTTTTATCTATTTCATAAAATACTGTTTTTTACATTTTATATTTAACCACTCAAACGGCCGGGCGACTATGGCCACCCAATACTTTTTTTAGTTGTACGTTCAGGCGACTAGAGCAGCCCCGCGGAAATACTTTCGAAAATGTCCTAACTAAAACCATTTCTATCATACCGCTTACCAGGGAATTTTTCCTCACCTCTTAAAACCTAAATGGTCTCACACCATGCATTTTCTGAGTAATTTCTACCCAAGAACTCTCAGAATGTGGAAGAAACTCCCTAAGGCCTCCCCAACTTCTTAGAGAGTTTCTGTCACATTCTTAGAGTACAAGAACACCTCCTTAGGGAGTTTCTTTCACATTCTGAGAGTTCTGAGACCCCTATACTTTCTTTTTTTTTTCTTCAAAAAAGTTGTGAACAGGTGTTTTAAGGGTCAGCAACGTGCTCGTCATGTACCTGGTGTTGCAGGCGTCCAATGGCTATCGTAACCGCTTCCCATCTGGAAAGCCGTATGCTTGTTTGCTACCGTGGTAGTTTAAAAAAATAAGCTTCCAGCAAAAGCTGGTATGTTACTAAATAAATCTGCTTGTTCAACTTCAAAAGCTGTGTGTCACGAAAAGATTCAAACCGACTAAACAGGCAACGAGTGATTTATTGTCATTTTTTTCTGTTGTTGTAATAAATAACAATAGATCTGCCATTGGTTTGATAAATTTCTATGTATTCAAATAGGCCTTATAGTTCGTGAGTTCGTGGACTGAATCTAAATAATAAAACTTTGATCTAGGTTAGATTTAATTTCTATTTACTACTTCATCAGCAACCCATACCCCTCCCTGGTCTCCTAACATCATAAAGGAAAAGCGCGGTCAGCTCAGGAATTTTCCAGGCATTTTCTTATTAGGGTATACCTTCGGAAAAACGAAGATTTCATTATAAAGATAATTATATATCATAAATTATACCTTTCTGGCTTCGTTATGAGTTTACCTGTTTATTAGTATAAATATAAAAGGAATTAAGACTGACCTGACCTCACAGTGTTGTAATAAGTAATACCAAATATTGAAATTAATAATAAATTCAATTTAGCATTAGAGTTTTAAAAAAAAAGTCAATTAAATTCCATTGTTTTTTGTCTCCGCATTTTTTTACTCCCAAGATCTCATCTGACCCATAGACTAAAATAACACTAAATGCAAAAGCTGTCGAAACGTTGCGTTGTCACATTCTTATTCAAGACTGAATACATATTTGACCTCAAATATTACGATAGATCCTCGTTTACACGAGAACTGTCTTTATCCCTCAGACATGGAATCTGTGAGTAGCATTCAAATGTTGTAGAAACAACATACTTCTGTGTAAATATGCCCTGTGTAATAACCTTTCGACTTTTTGCGTTACTACTTAGTTCCTAGTAAATAAGTTAATGCCGTTAATATACTGAACTGATAGAACGTTAGTTTAAGGTCGCCCAAAGGATATCGTCGCTTATATAACAATAATAATAGATTTAAATTAGTTGTTAAAGACAAAAAAATATTTTTACATTCATTAAACATTATAGTCCGGAATCCCTGGTCCAAATTTTTTTTTATTACTGTCAAGCTATTTTTTTGTGAGTAGCTTCATTTTGATGAGACGCCCAATAATTTCGTATTCCAAAAGTTTGATTGCGGTAGCTAACAGACGTAGCAAGGGTATACCGGACCGGTATGGAAATACCGGGATAACGTACCACGCAATTTGTAGGACAATATGACTGTTCAATTACATAAATATTTGTATGAATAATATTTGGATGTATTGAATAAAATATTTGTCTCTTCTGAAAACTAGTCAAGATTGACTTGCGCGGTATTGTTGTATAAGTGACGATAGCAGTTTTAGTATCATTGCCATACAATTTTACTTCTGCTGGTGAGGATTGGTGGTAATCACTTCAACCAAATTGGTGCCCATTAATCGGCAAGCCATAAATACAGCCAAAGCAGTGCCAGACTTGAAATCAAATCGCCTAGTTGACAATACAATTATTAAGCCAACACAATATTTGTTCATGTGCTATGTACTTACTGCGACTACGCTAAGCAACGCATTATACAGAAAAAAAACTCCTAGCAATTTTTCGTAGATCGTTGCGTCATTTATATCAATAGATAAACACGAATACTTAAATTCTGCTTCATTTAAGACTGGTAAAAAACAAAATATATTAACCAGCAAGAATTTACTTACTAAAATTTAACACTTAAAAGACAAACAAAACTTTCATATTAATATCTTAACCTTCATCACAATACAGAACCCAATATTATATTATAGTTTAACTTACATTTAATGTGCTATTTATTTTAGATTGTTTTAAACTATTCTCAATAACAGTTGACAAAGAACGAAGGGGACATAAAAGCATAGTTGAAATTCCACAGCGTCACAAATAGCTCGCTTAAAATAAAACTGTTTGCTGAATTCTTTGCAAGATCAAGATATATTAGATATAAGGCCCATACACATTGAATATATTGGTTATAAGAAACTTTTCAGCAGATGTTAAATGCACTATAAATATCTAGAATATCGAATATAATATTACATAAAATAGAACCCATTAAGCTAGCTGTTGGACAAGGGTCTGCTTTCCTCCATCTCTCTAGATGGAGGAAAGCGGACCTTATAAACCAGGGGGCTTATAAGGTCTGCTTGGGTTTATTCCGTACTCCACACACGCTGACATAATTGGTTGGTGAATCAGACAGGCTTGCTGTCTTATCATCATCATCATTACAACCCATATGTTCAACTGCTGGGCACGGGTCTCCTCCAAACATTTGGAGGGAATTTAGACACGCTAGCCTGATGGGTTGGTAAAGGGTTTAGCTTCGAATTTTCCTTTTCTCGCAGTACTCTTGTTGCTTAAAGTTAGTTCCTTAGTTGGTCTGTACGACACTCAAGGGTTGAAATGGGGTAGTGAAATTATGCATTCTTAATTTGTCAATACAGGGATAATTATGTAATCTAAGATAATCGTAAATCTGAAAAAACTAAGTTGCGTTAAATTTAACAGCACTGCTGATAATAAATGCTGCCACAAAAGTTCGGCTAAATACAATTGAACAATTATAAGCAGAATGTAACATTGCCTGTTCTTTTCTATATTATCTAGAAACTGCGAGTATAGTTTTATTCAGTCTTTTGGTGACGTATTTTCAGCAGATGTTTCAGTACACTAATGAACACTGGTCATAGAAACGAAGCGCAAACATTCCTTGACAAAGCATGCAATGCAGTATTCGCGTTGATTCCTATTTGACACTAGATCTATTTTTGTCACATTCACAGCTGGTCACATCTCTGTGTGAGTGCCAAGCATTTACATATTATGCATATACGGTTGACATATGTGTGTTATTTCTGCTCGCGAACTAGCTTTATTTGACAGCAGCATAAGAATAGATTCTGAACTTAGTTGCATTTAAAACATTGACTCATAAAAAACCCAAGACGCACATTCAGCAATCAAAAAACGACGCGCAGCGCTTAAAATAGAGATCAAAATGAATTTTATTCACACAATTGTTTCGCTATCTTGAGATGTGAACGTCAAAAGTTTGATTCCTTTTTAAAAATTGTATTTTAAAAGTCATTGTAATACGTATGAAATAAGAGAGATTTTACAAAAAATATTCTCTAAAAATGTAATTAATTTAACAGTTTTTAGCGTGGCCCCTACTTAAGTGATTTGTGCATCCATTTCGGGAGACGCCGATTTTTTGTATATGTACTAGCTATGTATCTAATAAGAGATATAGGTTAGTTTTGGATAGCCTATTTATCGAGGAAGATTATATATAAGCCATATAAACTCACGCCATAGAAGCTGAGCAGTGGTTAAATAAAGACCGAATCAATTCTGGAGTTCTAAATAAATATAAATATTTGAAACGTTTTTACACAGTACCATCTAACCCAAAGTAAGCTGATAAGCGTGTGTTATGGGATCTAGATACACATACATATATATTTATAAATACATACATATTATTATACATAGAAAAACACTCAAACTCCGATCCGGAAATAGAACTTGACTCGTCACTAAGGCAATTGAAAAGACTGGTAATAAAAACGAATTATGATTTATTTCTCAATTTAATTCAATAATAAGACTTAATTTTCATAAATTATTCTTAGAGCAGACTATACTTATTATAAGTAAATTAAGTTTTTATTAAATTTCTTTGTAAGATTATAAAGGAATTTGTGTTAATTATACTCTGAAGTTAAAAAAAATTTTTGAAGATTGTTTGCAAACTTCAGTAGAATTTTTCAAGTATTCGTTTTTGCAAAGTTAGGCAATACTATTATATTGATAGGTGGTCGTTATTTTAAATCGATCTTTGATTCGAATTTTATTTTGTCCAACCCATCTTGCCAGCGTCGTATAGGTAGGCTAAATTCCCTCAACTATGTTTGAAGGAGACCCGTGCCCAAGAATAAGACCTCTATGGTTGTAATGATGAAATTTAAAATCTTGATTTATGTACATACTAAGCCTATAACTAAATAAGGAAACAGTTTCTTTATAATATATTTTAATAACATTGCCTTGAATTCGAATGTTATTACTTCTTTTATTACGGTAATTTACAAAAAGGTCTCAATTATTGCGTGATTTAATTCTCACACATAAAATTTTGGATAATGGTAGGGATTGAACGTGACAAGTGCGTTTAGAAATAGTTTTAATCTTTTAAAGTATAAACGTGTGAAGAAAATATTATATAAATATTCAAGAGGAATATAAAAAATTGAAAAATGATGAGGTAAGTCATAAATATAATTGAAATCCATTTGACTGCCTTTGTGGCGCAACAGTATTTTATACAGTGACGGCTTCTGGGGTCTCTGGTTTGATTCCCGACACAATGACATTTTTTACGAAGTTTGGGTGAATTATTTATGTATCTTCATCAGTTGGCTATATCCCATAAAAAAAGCTTATATAACTTTGAGCCAGATGGCGCTGCATACAAAATAAATCCCAAATATTATCTTTGGCGACACAGTTGACGTTGACAGACGTACGGTCCGCCTGATGGTGAGCGGTTACCGTAGCCTATGGACGCCTGCAACACCACCTAAGGAGCATCACGAGCGCGTTGCCCACCCTTAAGAAACCTATTCGCTCCTTTTTTAAAGAACCCCATACTGTAGTCCCTTGGGAAAACCTCGTTAGGGAGTTCATTCCACAACCTGATGGTTCTGGGGAGGAAATTCCTCTGGAACCGCGCGGTACGAGACCATTTGTTTGTTACCTAGTGCTGGTTATTTTCATGTGAAAAGGGAGTGAAAAGGATAGCAATAGCGTTTTGGCCACTTGAACCCCCTCGGAGGTCCATGGACACTCACTATTACACTTGAACCTCCGAGGTGATTTATGGTTACTCAGTCTTACTTATAAACCTCTAGACATCAATAGATATCTGACATTAAAACAAATAAAAATAGGTCAATGGCAGGTCAATCAGCGTCATTTACCAATTCACTTTTGGTAAATGACTGTACCTAATCTGTTTTTTAAATTAAATTATACACTTTATTACATTTATTATAAGGACGTGTTAATTTTTGTACAAAAAAATTGCTGAGTAATGTAATTATTCAACTATACAATATTTAATCGATTTGAGATATAATATGATATTGACACTTTAAAAATTAACTAAATTAAATTACTCTTAAAATTAAACAACATAGTATTTACAACCTTGAATTAAGAAAAGAAACCGGTTAAGGGCATGTCGGACTATGCTCAATGTAGGGTTCCACATCAAAACAGCGTATCTTCACACCGCTTATGTCCTTTTGTTGAGAAGATAGAAAACAAAACAAGCAACTACTTTATCTTAGTCACTATAAAGGACTAATGCTAAGGATTTTGTATTTGGTACAAAATTATCCAACACCCAAGTTCAACGACTATTACTGCTAAACTAATAAAGTTATCTTAACCGCTATAATTTTCATTTAAAGTTCATGAAATGCACTATCATCATGAATTTTTCCAGATTTTTCAAGCCAGCAGTTTAGCTTTGAGAGGGACGCTACTAGAACAAAATTTGTTCTTTAAAGTTTAATATTTCGTAAATGGACCATTAAATCGAAAAATAAAGTTAGTAACCCTCAAATCATTTTAGAAGACCTATTCAACGATATCCCACACGATGAGGTAGACAACAAAAATATTTTCCTAAATTTTATTTTACCACTTTGTCGACGTAATTTATATACACACTCCTACAAAAATTACAGCTTTCTAGTACTAACGGTCTTTTAGCAAAACCTCTGACAGACAGACGGACATAACGAAACTATAAGGGTTCCTAGTCAGAACTATGGAACCCTAAAAAGGGAGACCTATTAAAAATTAACTACTAAGTATATTTTGCTCTTAAAAATTAATTACTTGAATATCTATCTGTTTGAGAACTTGGAGGTTTAACAAAATGAGTTTCTGTTCGTGTAGTTTAACATGTGCCGAGATTCACATTCGAATTAGGTTTCGTTTAAGCCTGAATAAATATCCCAGGCTTAACCTTGTCCATTTAATCTTGTTCATGCATGAAAACAAGTTTATTGCTTTTGCTGTGTTTGTAATTGAACCAATCAAAATCAAATTTTAATTACTATAAATATATTCAAGTACTTCCTAACTTAAAAACTCTGTAAGTAACCTTAGATAAATAAGTAAATAACACACTTATTCACTTATTTATCTAAGGTTATCTACAAGGTATTTAAGATATTTTATTTTTGTGAATAATAAAACTGTTAGCCTTACATCTACTAGTACCTATATTTTTTATTATCGTATTATTTGATGGTATAATGACTAGTTTGACGTTTAAAATAGTAATTATTATGCTAATAAAATATATTGCAAAATAGAATATATTACAATTATATTCTATTTTGTGCGTTTATCTATACCTATACCCACATTTAAAGTCAGTATTTGAAATAAATATATAATAGTGACTGGCCTGTTGGTCTAGTGGTTAGTGACCCTGACTGCTAAGCCGGAGGTCGTGGGTTCGATCCCCACCCAGGACAAATCTTTGTGTGATAAGCATAAAGGTTTGTTCTGGGTCTGGGTGTAATTTATCTATAATATGTATGTATTTACAAAAAAAATATGTATTTAAGTAGTATATCAGTTGTTTAGTACCCATAACACAAGCAAATATTATTGCTTACTTTGGGACTAGATGGCGCTGTGTAAATGTGGTAGAATATTATTATAATATTATATTATAATAGTAACCCCCAAAATGTCCTACTGATTGGTCTGTGTTTGCTTTCCTTTATGAAGAAAGCTGGGAGGAAAATCAAATCAATGTATAGATATTGACTGACAAACAATGCAGTGTTTCAATAGGTATATTTATTCTTAAATATTACAGAAGGTTTAAAAGGACTTTGCGTTATTTAAATTTATTTAACAATAATCACTTATTTGCATGCTTATTGTCTTATGATTTAGAATTATTGTTAAATACAAGAGGCAAGTACAAGAGGCACTGAGAAACATCATTATGACACGTACTCGTGGTGGGAAACCTAACAGTGAATATAATTATAGTATTAAGTTTGAAAATGTTAACGCGAGTAGCTATTTATATAATAATTAGGAGTTTCTTGTATACTTCATACATGTAGCTGTCCTCTCTTTTTTGTGACTTCGTTCATTTGCGTTTTAATTATTTTATACTCTGATATTTTTTCTAAAATCAATGTTACTTTTTATGATATTTACATTTACTTTGTGAAGTTTACGTGAAACAAACAGACAGACAGACAAAATTTACAAGTGTATTTTTATTATAAGTAACGTAAATATAATTATATACTTTCATTTATTGCCTACTCTAAAAAGCTGTTATTTTGACCCATTAATTTTATTTATTTGTCTATATAAATAGAATATATTGTAGAAAATTAATGGCTCATCGTCGCAGTGGTATTGAAAGACGAGATGACTCTAGAACGTATTGAAAGGATTGAAGATTATAAATTAATGAGAAAATTTTAAATACAAATACTTATTTCTGCTACCATACAAAGTTTGTTGTGATTACAGGAGCACAGCTGTTTCTGACTTTTCTCGGATAATTGCAGATTCTTATTAGCGTATTTTATTATCATATCGTAGTTCTTAGTTCTTAATATTTATGTACATAAGCTATTGCATTAGGTTGTACCTGTAATAATAGTTTTATGTGTGTTTAAATAAATTAATATTTTTTTTAGTAATGAAGTGTGTACTCCTGTCACGGTTGGTGCAGCAATCCCAACCTTCACATCAGCACTTCAGTTCTTTGCAGCGGCTACATGTCTCATCCAGACAACTGACTGGCCTCCTGACGCTGAGATACAAGGTACTTTAGTAAGAAATAACAGACTTTTTGACATCCAAATTTGTGGTGTTACAGTTTGTGAAGTTTCTTGATCAGATTTATTGATATTGCAGCAAGACAAAAAGAATAGACAGAGGTGTATGACAATCACATTTTACCAGCTACGTTTGGTCCCATGTCATAGGACGAGCCTATTGGCAACAACCGGGCAAATTTTTCCGGTTGTTGCCAATAGGCTCGCCCTATGTTTTTTAGACTCCGGGCTGATACTGAAAATTTCAATACAGATCCCAGCACCGTTTTTGTCCGGTCCTGGAATGCCGTTTCGTCACCTAGGCAACCTCAATAAACTGAACTACTACTGAATTACTTTAAAACTAGGCCTATTTTTTTTAATTATGGTGCAGCTGGAGCGTGTAACTGTGTATGACTATAGTATAGGAGATCATGGATGCGATCGACGTATCTGTCAAAAATTATTTAATGGATTAGTCTGTTTTCTGTCATGAAATTCTCAGTATCATCATCTAAACCTTGCCTGGTGAATGGCAAAAGGCAAATATACTTTATTACATGGAATCAAACATCTGGTATAATATTATAGAAAATAAAAGGCGTCAAGCAATGTTATCATAATTAGAATAAGAAAGTTAATTTGCAAAGTAATTTTATAAAATATGACAAAATACTGTAACATTGATAAGGTAGCAAATAATAATATAATGTACCTACTTACCTACCTTTATCTTTGTAAAGGTGTCTGTTAATTTAATGTTATTAATGTTATTTATAATTTTATATAATTTTAGATAATAATATTTTGAATAATTTTGATCAAGTAACTAGAGATAAATAATACTAAATGAATTGTACTATCGAAATCTTATTATAAGTAAACTGTAAAGTAAAGTATAAGAAAATAAATTCTTTAAACCGAGGTAGAAAACGAATATTTTTTAAAATTTTAGATGGAGACGAGTTTGATTTTATAATTGTCGGAGGTGGAACAGCTGGCAGTGTTATAGCAAGTAGACTGAGTGAAGTTGATCATTGGAAGGTGCTACTACTTGAAGCTGGCGGAGATCCTCCCATCGAGAGTGATGTAAGATTATCTTGTAAATTATCACCCAAACGATGTATTTTTTTAACAATTCAAATTAAACACAAATGCTTAAAAACATGTGTAATGAAAAATAATAATAGTCTAACATTGCAAAAGTCATTAGATTACTACATTCAGAAAAAAATGTAAGTTTAACATAAAGCTAAAAACTCGTTATTATTTTATTACGTGTTGTTAGTAGTGAATAAAAAAAAAAAAATATTTTATGCTAAATAATGAAGACAGGGAAAGACGCATCTAATTCAATTAGTTAATATTTATCATCAAACTTACTGTGACTACTCTTTGTGTGTTACAGATTCCTTTTTTCGATGAAACGATGCACGGTACAAAGTATGACTGGCAATATAAGACAGTCAACAACGGAAAAACTAACCAAGCATTTAAAAATAAAAGAGTGAATTGGACCAGAGGAAAAATGTTAGGTGGCAGTGGCAGCATCAATAAGATGGCGTACGTTCAAGGTCATCCTCATGATTATGAAAATTGGTTCGATGAAGGGAATCTTGAATGGCATCCAAATATTACTAAACGATATTATAAAAAAGCGGAAAGCTTACAAGATCACAAATTGTTAGAAAATCCTACGATTAATGAACACTATGGTTACGATGGACCTATTTCTATCAATAGCTATAATTATAGTAACCATGCATTTATAGATAATATGGGAACTGCTTGGGAAGAAATTGGAATTAAACATGTAAGTGACTTAAATACTGCAAATAATATGGGATTTGGAAAAATAAAAGTCACAGTCAGCGAAGGTAGAAGAGTTAGTACGGCTACTGCATACTTAAACCCAATAGCGCACCTGAGGAAAAACTTGAAGGTAGGGAAAAATTCATTTGTGACCAAAGTTTTGATCGATGATGAGTTAAAAGTGCAGGGCGTTGAAGTTAATCGAAATAATAGTACTATAAGGCTTTATGCAAGACAAGAAGTCATTCTTAGTGCTGGTTCTATAAATACTCCACAGTTACTAATGTTATCAGGTATTGGGCCTGTGGAACATCTTACTGCAGTCGATATTAAGCCATTAATCAATTCACCAATGGTTGGACAAAATTTACACGACCACACTTTTATTCCTGTCATAGTGTTTGCTGAAAAGACAGAACAACAAGATCAATATCATGAGCAATTGGAAGTGTTAAGATACCTAAGTGATCGTCAAGGATTTTTGTCTTTCAAGAGCTTTTCTTCGATTTGTGCATTTTATGCCGATGATGAAAAGCAATCGTTTCCAGATCATCAAATTCTTAATACCGCTGGGGAAGATACACGTGATATTAAATCTTTAGCATCTCAATACATTAATTCTGTTGAAAACTCTTTATTAGAACAAAGTGTAAATAAATCACTATTCCAGTTTCTTTACGTACTTCTACATCCACATTCTAGAGGTAATATTTCGTTATCTTCGAACAATCCTTATGATTATCCTCGAATTTATTACGATAATTACAGCGATTCTAGAGATTTAGACCGAACTACTATCGGAATTAAAAAGCTGACGAGAATAATAAATACTGAATACTTTAAATCGATTGGTGCTTCTTTAGGTAGAATAGAATTAGAAGCTTGTGAAAGTTATAAGTTGGATAGCAATGAATATTGGAAATGCATAGCTCCCAACGTGGCATCTACCGTTTGGCATCCAGTTGGTACAGCAAAAATGGGAACTGATATAAAAACATCCGTAATAGACAGCCGCTTGAGAGTACATGGAGTATGTGGTCTTCGTGTCGTAGATGCTAGCGTGATGCCGACTATTACTAGTGGAAACACCAATGCACCTACTATAATGATTGCTGAAAGAGCAGCTGATTTAGTTAAAGAGGACTTTTCAATAATATGATATTTTTTTGTTATCATTAGGTTAATGAAATATAAATATTATACATATGATATATAATAAAATTCTTATTCTTTTTAACGGCTAATTGTGAAAGTGTTAATGTTAATAAACGTAGTTACGAGTACAAGGATCCAACTAATATTATAAATGTAAAAGTTAGGATGGATAGATTTATAGAAGTATGATTTTTATCACTCAATCACGCGAAAATTGCTGAAAGGATCTATAATAAGAATTTTAGCACACATATAGATAATAGTCTGGAATACTACATATGCTCTGCAACACAAGCAGAGCTGCGGTTATAAGCTAGTGTACAAGTGAAATGTGAAGTGAAATCATTATTAACAACTTTTTCTAATTTTTGTTTAATTTAAACACAATTGATGCTGGAAATACTAGCAGTCCTGACTGCTGATATCGATTTATGAGTACAGTACTCAGAGACATTTAGATTAGATTACCTAATTATGAAAGAACTTTTGAAATATGAATTGTAATACGCTTGCTTAAAGTGTGAATTTAGCCCTTCTAGTTTAGACATTTATTAAACCTATAAATTAGGTACATTGTAATAATAATATACATTGCACACTTAGTACAATTGAAGGAAATTTTATATTTTGCAACAATTTGAACATTATCGAAGATGATATTTAATAAGTATACCTACCGTGTTTGTCTATGTAGGGAATTATGAGTCATTTAAATGAAACAGCTAAGTTTGGCGAATGCTCGTAAATGACTAACTTTATCATTTATTTATTTAATTTAGTAGAATACATTTGACCTAGATAAAGTTTATTGACTATGCACCACATACTGAATAATATGTAACTGTCGTAAGAAAAGATGTGTATGTGTATGTGGATTTGGCAGGCCAGAGCGTATGTTTGTGGTCTCTGGTAGTATAGCCTCTTCGGAAACCGGCTTGATTGAGAGGCTGGAAGTCGTCGAGCCTGCGCGTGAGACGATTCGTAATGACTCTTGAAAACAGCTTGTAAATATGGCTCAGTAACATGATGGGTCTGTAATTTTTAAGAAAAGTTTTATAACCCTCCTAGTACGTTTAAATGCTATAAAAATATGTACATATAACTGTATTACGAGATTTGAACAATAAGAACCTATTATATTACCCACCATACAAATAATTTGCTTTATTATTTACTTACTATATACCTACTTAATAATGGCATAGAAACTTTCTTTTATTTTAATTAAAGAAGTTATTTAGTCGCAGCTATTTAATATATAACGTTCATTGTCTTGCTGAAGTACATATTGATTCAGGTGTAGATCAATATTAACATTTGTGTTAATTGAAAAAAAAATCTAGTGGAAAGATGACGTGAGTACTTAATTTTGATTCAAAACAAATGTTACGAACAATTTAATAATGATTTATTTAGTTTAGTAAATAGTGATTTCGTTTGCGTTCATTTAATTTTATAAAACAAAAATATTGTGGACACCAAATTTTTTAAAATTAAATTATAATTGATAGTCTTTAGGATCAAATGGTCTCGTAGCCTATGATGTGTTTACTATTGGTGGTTTTATAAATATAAATGTCCGTTGATACTTGGGTTTTTTCAGCTGCGAAGTAGGCAACTCTTCAGTTGGTGCAGCATTTTCTACGTTTACATCAGCGCTTCAGTTTTTAGCAGCTTCTACATGCCTAATTCAGACAAAAGATTGGCCTCCAGATGCTGATTTACAGGGTACAATATTATATCAATAGAAACATTTTTATTTTAACAGCTTTTTTTAATGTTCTTCTCCTATCTCAGTTCGATATTTTTGTTCCAATCTTGAACTTATACATTTTTAGGGTCCCGTGCCTCAAAAGGAAAAAACGGAGTATTATAGGATCACTTATTGTCCATTTGTCTCTCTATCCGTCTGTCAAGAATATTTTTCTCAAGAACGTGAAGACGTATTAAGCTGAAATTAATATAAAATACAGGGTTTGCCGCAAAAAAAAATTGTTCTAAGTTGACGCAATCAAAAGCCATTTATGCTTCATTTTTTTGGATTATCTTGACTATTAAAATAGTCAAAACCTTTGGGGTACTTCCCGTTAACCTAGAATCATGAAAACTTATGCTAATATATATAACTAATGCTTTATATAAGTAAATAGTATGTCACTAATTAGTACTATATAGAAAGGGGGCTTATTCACAAAAGAAAAAATCTTACGGAACCCTCGGTGCGCGAGTCTGACTCGTATTTGGCTGGTTTTTTTTCTAAATTACAGATTACTCGTTACTGCATATTTATTTTATTTTATATTTTAGACAGTGGCGGTACGTTCATACAAGCCCAAAAGCCCGGCTTGCCCTACTAAAATGCTCGATCAAAAATATCTAATTCAAACCATTATCTATTTTAAAATTCGCGCGCTTATTTCCAAGCGCGAGCGAGAGCAGTGACTCGGTGCACAGAGTACATTTGACTCGGTGAGTGATGAACTGATGAAGCATCAAGCGAGAACGAGAGTTAGAGAGGCGCGCGCTGGACGCAACAACTTTTTTTTCTATCTCGCTCACCCGCACTGGCTTGTTATGAGGCTTTTGACCACCGTCGGATCTCTCTTTCTAACCTATAGAGAAACTGTCGATTATTGAAATATAACTAGGTTAATTTATATATCAATCAGTATGAAATTATAAGCCGGGCTTTATGTATGAAGTTGTCGACTATGGAAGTGAAATGCCGCGGCCGCGCATGCGTACTCGCGTCTACTAACTTCACTCAGTTCATTTGTTTGACAGGACGAAAAGTTTTGGTTTTAATGTTTACTTACTTTAAAAATTGTTAATTATAACATTTTAAAGTGATTCTTTTGTATTTAGTGACATACAACAATGCAAGTAATAATTATTGTTCCTTGTGAGGATTTAAATGTGTTCAACTTTTGATGGGCGAAGAAAAGGTAAAATTTTTGAACTTTGTTCTTTGTTTATATTTGATTTTATTAATGAGAATAACCTCGAAGTTGCCTTGCCCGAGTTTATAAAGTTAACATATCTTGTTGTAACTATTACGGCTATGTAGTTCTTCGCTGAACGCGCATTTTTATTTCTTTAAACGTACCTATTCATACTTATCTAAGAAATAATATCAATGATGCTATTGAAAAGCAGTTGTTGGCAGAATTAAAACGTTTACCAACATTTTATTCTTACGTAATTAAGTCATTTCTCAAGAAAGACAGACGAGTCAATTTAGAATATAAATAATAGGTAGTCTTATAGGTAGGTAGGTACCTTTCTTATAGTCAGGCAAGGGTCAACTACCTACTTACTTAGCTATCTTCGTTTACTCAAGGAAACCAAAGGGCTTTTTTCAAAGCCACCGAAGGTATGCATGTATGCAATGCTGATTGTTTATTAGGTATATTCAATCAAGCACTAGCATAGGTACCTTCAATGAGCTTTGGCGGGGCGGCGCGGCGCGCGGCGCGACCCTCTATCAACATGTAAGAGAAATTGAACAAAATCCATAAAAAAACATTACACCCATCGCCTTTCCAGCGCAGTCATGTTTGTTTACTTTTCATTTTATTATATTTAAGTACAAAAATAGCCTTCTGCCTATTCTGGAGTAGTCGGGTAAAAAGCATAGGTAGGCAGGTATAACGGGCTTGCCTTATCCTTAAACCCTAGGCACGCCACTGATTTTAGATGGAGATGTGTTTGATTTTATCATTGTTGGAGGTGGTACAGCCGGGTGTGTCTTAGCAAATAGACTAAGTGAAGTCAAACATTGGAATATAGCACTTCTTGAGGCTGGTGAAAATCCTCCTATTGAAAGTGACGTAAGTAATTTTGAATTTTCCTATCACGCACTTTTTTGTTTTATTTTTTTAATTGTTATTTAATATTTTATTTGTATGTTACGACATTTTTGAAATAAGATATATAATAAAGATATTTGTGTATGTAATAATTTTAATTTTATTCTCATTTAATGAAAATTATTGCAGAAATATCTCTGACACATGAGACACATGATTTGACGGCTCTTTTGAAAAAATAATTATTTTATATAATAAAATATTATTATATAAAATTATACATTATAATATTATACATTTTTAGTACCATTACTACCATTGTATCAGATATTGGTCGCACTATCACCAGTTTTCGATACACAGAAGGATCCGATCGCGAAGGACCGTTTATGGATGCAGCAAAAAACAAATCTATACAACAATGTTAACAGCTACATTTATTTTACAGATCCCACATTTTGACGAAACTTTGCATGGAACCAAGCATGATTGGCAGCACAAAACTTTTAACAATGGTAGAACCAGCCAAGCGCTTAAGGATGGCAGAATAAATTGGACGAAAGGAAAAATGTTGGGTGGTAGTGGCAGTATCAATAAGATGGTATATACTCAAGGCAACTCTCATGATTTCCAAAGTTGGTTTGATGAAGGTAATTTTGAGTGGCACCCAAATATTGTTAGAAAATACTTCAAGAAAGCAGAAAACTTGCAAGATCCGATTTCATTAAAAGAAATCAAAGTCAGGCAACATTATGGTCACAATGGACCTATAACTATTGATACGTATAACTATAGTAAGCCCTATATTTTGGATAACCTAGTGTCAGCATTTGAGGAAATTGGAATTAAGCATGTTGATGATTTAAATACTGCCAACAATTTAGGATCTGGAATATTGAAAGTAACAGTTAATGAAGGCAAAAGAGTAAGCACTGCTACTGCATACTTAAATCCAATTGCACGGATTAGGAATAATTTGAAAATAAGAAAGAAATCTTTTGTAACTAAAATAATAATTGATCATAATTTACAAGCACATGGTGTTGAAATTGAACAAAATGGTAAAATTATAAATCTTTATGCACAGAAAGAAATAATTATTAGCGCAGGTTCTATAAACACTCCACAACTTCTAATGTTATCAGGTATAGGACCTACAGAACATCTTCTTGCACTGAAAATTAGCCCATTAGTACATTCACCAATGGTGGGACAAAATTTGCAGGACCATACTGCTATTTCTATCCCAATATTTGCTGATAAGCCCGAACAAGTAGATCCATACACCGAGTCATTTGAAGTTTTAAGATATCTTACTAAACGTAAAGGATTTTTGTCATATCAAATTTATCCCCCAGTCGGTGCATTTTATGCTGAAGACAACACACAGTCATACCCTGATCACCAAACCCTTCCAAGTGTATCAGAAAAAAAATCAAATTATATTAAAAACTTTGCTTCTCAATATATTAATTCTGTAAAGACATCTTTATTGGAGCAAAGTAAAAATAAGTCACTTTTCCAGTTTCTCTATATATTACTACATCCATTTACGAGGGGTAATATTTCGTTATATTCAAATAACCCATATGACCTACCCCTAATATATTACGATAACTACAAGGATTCCCGAGATTTGAGCCGTACAATCACAGGAATTAAAAAGCTGACGAAAATAATTAGCACAAAATATTTTCGATCCATTGGTGCATTCTTGGGTAGAATCAAATTAGATAGTTGTGACAACTACAAGTTAGATAGCACAGAATACTGGAAATGTGTATCACCCAATATAGCATCTACTGATTGGCATCCAGTTGGTACAGCGAAAATGGGAACTAATATACATAAATCGGTAGTAGATAGTCGCTTAAGAGTTCACGGAGTAGGTAATCTTCGTGTTGTAGATGCTAGTGTGATGCCGACAATTCCAAGTGGAAACACTAATGCGCCTGTTATAATGATAGCCGAGAGAGCGGCTGATTTAATTAAAGAAGATTGTTCCATATTTTGAATGAATAAAATTGTTTATGTTAAATTTTAATGATATTTCCATCCTAGCTTGCATTCACCATTTTCTTCTACCGTAAAGTAAAACATGTCATCCACCTGAAATGATAGAGCCTGTTTCGGGTGCACTAAAATGAAATTACTTAAGGTAAAGGCACCTATTACGGAGGTAGTCAAAATCGGCTCCTATTACGGTGGTATTTCTATTTTCGAGTTTTATTCCTGTCTTTCTTAGTTTAAGTACACCAAAACGGGACCTACTTATTCTAAATTTATTACTTCATGACATAACTGAAGTTTGCAAGTATAGCACATTGACAACACAACAAGATCAATCAGTTTGTGTAACGGCATCGACGTAAGAGGGGTTTCCATACAAACGCGGAACGACAAAACTAAGTACACTAATATTTAGAAACTAAGTTTTTCGTATTGATAAGCCATTTAAGTTTGTTTATGTGTTATTTATAGCATTCTCTTACTATTACACTAACTATTTAAATAGCTTGTTTTATATTTGCAACTTGTTTTATACCCAAAAAATAAGAAATAAAACACCGCCGTGATAGGATACGAATTTTATAGATTAATCCTAATTCGGTGGTATAACTCCGAAATAGGAAAAGTACTGGGCATGTTTCATTGTTTATAACTTTCAAATTATTAACTTATTGACTTAGTTCCAAGTTTAGTTGAAATAATTATTAATCTCATAAATTAGAAACCATATTCTGCGGTATGTGTTTTTACTTAGAAATCTGGTTAAATATGAAAACTGTTGAGTACAAAATGTTGGTTTCTTAGAAGGGGTAAAAATAGGAAGGTGTATTTTAATTTATCACAAATCATTTATTTTGTATAACTGTTGGCTGAGTTTTACACATCTGAACCAAAAAACTGTTATCTTTTGATTAAGCATTTACACTCTTTTGTTTATCGAAATTTTTAACGGTCTGAATTAGGATTATTAAAAACAAGAGTAGTTTTCCTATTACGGTGGTAGTTATTTCCAGGTAACTCTGTGTTAGGTTCTATGATCTCCTATTACGGCCCTATTCATCATGGAACATAAAATTACAAGTTTTAGGGTTTCGTAAATAAATAAATAGTATTATTTATTTTTGTGGATTCTTATTTGATACTTATGCATGTTTTTTTGATAAAACCAGAAGCGATAAAAACTTTTAAATTTATGTTACTTTTACAAGCTTTCTGTTAACTTGCAATTACTACTTAATATGTAACATTTGTTTGTTTTTTTTTGTTTCTTTCAATTTAACTCAAAACTACGAGACCGATTTAAAAAAATCTTTAACCGTTTGAAAGATACGTCTTTACCGAGTAACATAGGCTACCTATATTTATTTCTAAAAATATTTCGGGATCCCTACTAAAACTTGTAAAATGTAATCATTTTGTAACCATGTACCAATTTCAAAATGTAAAATATATATAAATTTTAAAAGCTTGAGGCACTGATATTACTTATATGCCATCAGTTATGTAGGTTTACTATCTCATATTTTACTGAACGTAAAAAGAAAAATCAACCTTATTTTAATAACCTGAAACTCTTTTTAAAAAGCGTGTGTGAATGCACGGTTATACTATATTTGTAAATTTTATGAAAACTGAATGAGACATTTATATCATTTAATAAATATTATTTGTACGGAACTTAAATGAATATAATTTCTGACCCTCCGTATTAGGAGCCGTCTACCGCCGTAATAGGCTCTGACCAAAATTTTACCTCCGTATTAGGGAAAATCGACCCGACTGTTTAAATATTTTTTTAAAATAAGAAATATCATGAAAAGTAACATAGGCTCAACAGCAATTCAAAATATAAATTCCACTTTTGACGATAAAATTTGTTTGCACCTTTAAAAATGCTTAGAAATGCTTATTTTTGTTTCTTACTTTCAAATGTTGTGAAATACCTCCGTAATAGGTGCCTTTACCTTACTCAGTAACTCATTTCAATGCGGAGGTGGCTTAAATATCACTCTTATTCAAACTGAAGTCAGGTTAACAGAATTTTTCTTGCCTCAGGAGCTCTCTATAAAATTAGAAAAACGTTTGTTGGTAAAGGGTTCAGTCGATTTGATTACATTCACGGTAGGTAAATCTAAGGATAAGTAGGGTTGGGTTTGAACGATTTAGTACATATCTTATTTGTGGTCAAAAACGGTCGCGCCCTAATTTGAGGGACTCAGTTATTTTCTGTTACGCTTCTGAAAAGAAAAATCTTTTTCCAAATTGTCATAAAAATATTAGAAAAATGTTTATGCATTGTTTAAGTTAAGTCTATGTGATAGGATTTTTTTTGACAATTTAAATCTAGAAAGATTTCTTAAATTTTGTATAGTAAAACCAAAAAATCAACATGCCCAACCAATCAGCGTCGTCAATCTACGAGAGCATCGCTTCTATTTATCACAGCCTCGTTGATCACTCACTAGCCAATGTCTGTATCGAATTATAACGTTTCCAGAACTGCAAGCAACGACTACCAAAAAACTCGACCTAAATTAAAGGCACGAGAAGCATAGTCAGGCTTCCTCTTGGTTTTTTACAGAGCAAGCTTTGAATTTAATTACTTCCGACATTTCGTCACAGTATCCGTTTCGGTGCAGTGCAGGCAAAATAAACAATGTCTCATTTACTCCGGTATACGTCTATACGTATAGTTGCTTGACGTGTGTATTTTTACTAGCTTTTATCTTATTTACTGCTATAAGTTTGCCTGACTTATTTTTGTTTACGTTGTATCTTTCCTGTTTGTTTTGAAATATTGAAATTAACAGCATAAAATAATGTCTCTTAAATTTGGAATCATATTTTTAGTTATGACTATTTATTTTAAGTTTATGAATAAATTAACAAGAAACCTTAGAATAAATTATATAGCTGTTTGTTTGTAAAATGGATGGTAAAATAAATATTTTGAGATAAACTCCAGATATTATAATCAAAGTGATCCGTGTAGAGACGAATTAAGAATACATAATGTAATTACCCCATCTCAACTCGTGGGTGTCGTAAAAGGCGACTAAAGAAGTAATCTTATGCAGACAAGAGCACTGCAAGAAAAGGAAAATTCGAAACAAACCCTATACCAACCCGTCTGGCCAGAGTGGTATAGTAGACTAAATTCCTTCCACAATCATTAGAAGAAACCCGTGCCCAGCAGTGGGACGTTAATGGGTTGGGGTGATGATTTTAATCATAGTGAAAAGACTTATGCTGTTAAAAAATAATTAACTAATGTTTTCTGAGTTATGACGATAAACTTAACTTCATTCATAGAAATATGATCACAATTCCAATAACAAAGTAATGATAATACCCTGCATAATTTTGATATAGCTAGGAAATGCACCGCCAACCAAGATATTGCCAGGGGAAATATGCTTGTTGATTCATACGAAGAGTGAGACTCCCTTGAAGTATTCGGTTTACTGTTTTCATATACAGCATGAAATTTGTCGTGACCAGTCCTCGCTAAGCAATTCCACTACGTCTTCCTCAGGAAACGTTTACTATGAAAAAAATATTTTTTTTTTTTTATAAGTGGTTTCGAAATGACTTCAATCAAACATAAAAACTAGACTACTAAAGAAATGAAAAATAAATAGAATTATTTATTTTTCATTTCTTTCTGTTTTTACATAGGACCTTACAAACCTGGTGAAATGGGTGTGTGATGCACTTCTGCCTATCTCTTTTGGAGAAAAAGGCGAGATGTTCTTTAGGTATAAAATAATTATTAATGTATAATTTAATATTAATATTAACACGTTGCTTCATATATATAGAAGGCGAATTATATTATGTTATTTCACACTACCTTCAAATGAAATCACAATTACGAAAACATCGTAAAAAGAATAGTTTTAAATAAAACCTTGTACCTATTTAGTCTCTGGTTTATATTATGGCCCGTTTGTTTAGTCTGTAATTACTTAAAAATGTTAGTGTCTTTTCCCCCTACTATGATAATTTAACACACTTTTATCTCGAAAGTGACACGTATGTGGGTTTTTATTTGGTTAGTTTCTTCGATCAAATAATATAACGGTAGTTTACTAGCTTCAGTCACTGATTTCACCGACGTGATACGAGTATGTCAAAAGTAGGCCATGTGTTTCTTTTATGACCATACAAATACAATGCAACTTATCAACATTTACTGTTTTTTGAATAAGGTTTCATCATTGATGTACAAAGATGAAATTATATCATTTCGGCTTTGTTATTTATATACGATTTTACTACTGAATTGAATTCTGATTATGATGGTATTATTTCATCAAATAACTAGAATCAATCTATGTATATGGTATCACTGTTAAACAAAGACCTTACCCAATTTTTAATTTAAAATTGTGAAGAGAAACGTGTATAATAAACCTCATTCATTGCGAGACAAGCTCTACTTAACAGTGTCAGTACAGTTTGTCTCAGAAACTAATATATCCAACTCTAGTTAGTTCATAGTAGTGGTAAGTGTCGGGTTTCTCTTAATTATAAGGAAAGGAAGGGTCCGTGTCGCTATAAATCAAGTTTCGTGACGAAAACGCGGTCTCACTACTATATTTATTATAATATGAGTAAAACAAACATTAAAGAATTAATTTACTGTTTCAAATCGTTGGTTTAAGGAAATAGGTCGCCATGGTTGCCATATTTTAAACATTCTTCATTCAGTCAAAACTTTAATTAAATAGTAATTATCTACTTCAGAAATAGAGAACTCCGGTAATTTCTGAAAAATTATATTCAAACATGCGAAAAAATAAAATGTTCTCGTCGAAAGTAAATAACTAAAGAATCACAACTAAGATTAGTTACTTTGACAAATACCTCTAATGACATACATAAACATTCCTACATGACTTTTAAAGTAACCTTATAAAATTACTTTGAAGAAAGTTTTTCTTAAAATAGTAAATTCGGTAGAATATAAATCCATTTGTGATATTTAATTGTGACTCAAAATACATACGAAGAAAGGCTACTACAGGTAAGCAGACCACGTAGTCCCAAGATCGCAAATGTTAGACACCCGATGGATTTATGTTACAACCGTAGTAGTCCATGATAAATGGGGGGTCATCGTCGCATCCCGAGAACTATATACATTTGAAATTTATTGATGCAGGTTGGTTTAGTGAATTGTCATTTAGTAATATTGCGTTTGGGACGCCAAGGGTAGTATATTAACTTTTAAAACTGCTGATTCAGATAAAGGCTAAAGTTAAATGATAATGAAATAGAGAAAGCTTATATATATTTAAAGAATCTTGTAGACCTAACCGCCTTAAGGTCGTCTTGAGAATAGCGCCATCTTTCGAGTTCAAATTCTTACTTGTGTACTAAAACCAACATAACAGAATTTTTTAGTTTTTATACCAGTAAGATAGTTTCGGACGAACTTTTGGACAGTTGAAAGTAATTGTATATTATCATTACTTTTTAAATTTATCGCCTTCCACACAACGAACGAACAAGTGCCTAACGCAATAGCTTTTATAAAAAAAATCCCACAAACAAAGTCACATAATATCACAAAGGCTATGAAGCATGAACTATTGACATGAGAAAATGAACAACTCGAAGCTGCCTTCGGCACGATGCCAAATTTTAATGACAACCGACGCCTTCGCGGTCGGAAATTATTTGCAAATAAATGTTATCCTTGACTCTTTGCTTCGACAAACTTATTATGCGGTTCCAGAACAGTTCTTGACAACCCTACATAAGAACACACTCGTATGCTGCCGACATAAAGCTCACAATACACACAAAACCAAAAACATGAAGCTGCCAACTGTATGTGATAACATGCAAGTTGGCTCCAATCTAAAAATCGATCAAATATTATGCTCAGATGATTGTACAGAACACCATTAAGTAAACGTAATAACAATTTTCATTATAAATATTGAAGAAACTCAGTTAGTCCTCAGAGACCACTTTGTGTTTTCCGCTGGGTAAATTATATGGACGAGTTCTATGAAAAAAAACTTCTTACAAGCTAATATTTTTCTTCCGAGGAAGAAATATGTCCTCGAGATAAGAAAATTTAAAGTAGAAGAAACAATATTAAATGAAATAGTCTCTGCCTACCCCTCTGTTGGGAAAGAGGCGTGATTTTTATATAATAATAATAATAATATTCTACCACATTCACAAAGCGCCATCTAGTCCCAAAGTAAGCAATTATATTTGCTTGTGTTATGGGTACTAAACAACTGATATACTACTTAAATATTTTTTTTTTGTAAATACATACATATTATTATATAGATAAATTACACCCAGACACAGAACAAACCTTTATGCTCATCACACAAAGATTTGTCCTGGGTGAGGATCGAACCCACGACCTCCGGTTTAGTAGTCAGGGTCACTAACCACTAGACCAACAGGCCCGTCAAATATATACCTCAAGATACAAACAAAACCGGCAATGTTCAAGAGCCTGCTTGAAATACTGTTCAGCAAAATTCACTTCTTCCTTCGCTTTCACTCATCGTCACATTTTAATGTTAAATCGCTTGTTTTATCCATTATTTGAAATGTTTGTTTATCTTTTGCAACTACTGGAGTCTATTTAGTAATTTCATCTTTCTTTACGAAAGTAATAATTTCAACAAGCAAAGCCGCAGGCGGCTTTATGTATATATGGATATATTTTTGCGTCTCCCGCTATCTACTCTTGATGAGTGTTCATATTTCACGTATAATATCGTAGCTATATGCTTCATGATTATCATTTCTATTGAATATTGTGTTTAGCCTTGGCGTCGATGATAAAGCAGAAAAGTTTACGGAGTCTCGTTAGAAGAGGTTCCATTTTCCCCCTCTGTTCCTTTAGGAAATTTGGCTACAATCGGGGCTTGTTTTTATTTTTAGTAGCATTCCTATTGTGATCGATATTTGATACTCTCTCGATATCAAAATCAACCAATCGAATATGTTTATAATGGCATGACCAAATTATTTTTTTTTGAAATATTTGACTTTCGTTCGAATGTAGCTTTCTGCACTACTTGTCAAATCTTGTACTTTGTCAAATGTATTCTTAAAAAGAGCTCTGAAGTCTTTTACTTCATGTATTTGTATAATTATAGTATTTACAAGGATTTGTTTAAAAAAAACAATTATAATTTTACAACAAAAATAACTCCCACAGTACTCGGTCCTAGGTAAAGTTCAATTTGCCCATAAGCAAGTAGGTAATCAGAATCAATAATTCAATAAATAAGGCAAATTGCTATTTAACCAAATAAATTTCATTAATGTTGTCAAAATCAGGACACAGGAACTCAAATAAATTTATGAGAAATCGAATCGAAAAGGGACCAAACATAATGAACTGGTTCTTTGAACTGTTTTAATTTTACTGCCATAATAACTTGATGTTATTCCAATAATTTTATTCCAGTAGTTCAATTCAGTGCTGAAATTTAACATGAATAAATCTAAGTAGGCACTTCGCTGTAATAAACATCCTTAGAAACCGGATAGGCTACTTACACTATTGAAATAGAGCCACAATAGTTATAAACAACATAGGAATAAATTATGAACGGTACATGAAACAAACGTTTCCGCTAAGAAAAAGATAGGTTAGCAAAAAGTTTACCATACTACCTAATAATTATGTATTGAAATGCTTCAAATATGTAAAATACCATAATAAGAAGTATTTAATATGGTACAAGTAATAGAATCTAAAATAAAAATCTTAATTAGATTGATTCAAAGCAAATCAATCAACAAATAAAGCAAGGCATAAATCTCCCCTAATACAAAGTAAGTTTAACACAAAATCACGTTTTATCCTACTTCTATATTTAGCTGGACTTTATTTTTGTACCTACCTTAAGGAAAGCAGTCTACAACAATACTGAACAACGCGTTTACTTCATTTGATTTTTTGTATACATTGCGTTTGTAGTATCTTATCGCTCAGTCTTACTGAAAACATAACACGTAATGGACTACTACAGTAACGAAATGATTTTGTAAACCGATCGCTTGGTAGGTAGCTGAACGGATTCGGTGACTTGCGGAATAGAAACACACAATTTATTCGTTTACACTTACGAACGTGCTCCGATTTTCTGATAGTGGTAAAGTCGTGGCATTGCCACGTTATTAAAATTGATCGCTCTATACAATTGTTAGCGTAAACTTCAAGATACGTGAGTGGTACAATGTATTTTTAAGTTAGTTTAATATATTTGTGATATTTGCTTTGTCATAATTTTTTGTAAACCTTTGAAAGATTCGTTGCCGGGTTTATGCGAAAATCCTACACACCCATAAGTGTGACTCCTGGAAGCTAGAATTAGCAACGAAGAGCCCTTGCAAATACAAAGTAAGCATGGCTGCCTGTTCTTTCACAAAGTATTTAATCTATACTCCTATACTAATATTATAAAGCTGAAGAGTTAGCTTGTTTGGTTAAATGCGCTAATCTCAGAAACTGCTGGTCCGATTTAAAAAATATTTTAGTGTTAGATAGCCCATTTATCGAGGAAGGCTATATGCTATTTACATCCCGCTACGGTCAAACAAATATTCACGGGAGTGAAACCTCGGGTGACAGCTAGTCAGAAATAAGATAGAGGATTTAAAAATGAATTAATTTATAATGCATATTCTTTGCATTTCCCAACAACTATCGTATATTTAATTAATAAATACAAAGAGCACGGATCACGGTTCATAATAGGTATATAAATTCTTGTTTGTTTTCTCTTTAACTACGTTAATCATTCTATGAGTTAATGATAATAAAGGTAAGCCATTAATGTCTTACACACTGAAAGATTGGCCCTGGGGGATGAATTTGCATTTGTAAATAAACTTCTACGGTTTTTAATGTTTAAGGTTGTATAGTCCACTCATCTATCACTGAACAGTGTGTTTATGTAGATATTGTACTTTATTTTAGTAATTTTAATACTAAAATAAAGTACAATATCTACATAAACACACTGTTCAGTATAACAATCGATTTCCATAAAGAAAATTTAATATTTGTGCTATCCTAAACCTTCTAAACAAACTATCAGAACATATGATTAAGATAAAAAGTTTTTTTTTTGGCACTTCATTTAATTTAATGAAGTTAATTCAAGCGAAGTGGTAAAAATCTCCTGATTTAATAAAGTATTTTAGGTGAAATTAAATTTAAAAAGATCTTTGGCAAAAATATTAAAACGTAATTTTGAAAAAAGTTCTAAGAATTTTTATCTAACTTGAACAGTTTGCACGTGTTTTGTATAGCAAAGTAACCACAAAATTATGTAGCGGAAAATTGAATGTCATTTTCTTGAAAAATGTCCCTGTAATTACCATAAATATGTAAGCCTCAATGCCTTATTGTTATGAGAAACTCAAGCAATACATCGCATCGGTTAGTTAACATGGTGAATAGAAGGTTTAGTAAGTAGACTTTATACTCGAAGTATTTCTCAGATAAACTTTACTAAAACAGCAAAAATCCTGAACTCTCGAGTCGATTGATCGATACATCGCAACCGATTCTCAAATTTTTCGAACTTAATTTAAAATTTCAAACGATTTCGACCAGATAATCGAAATTGCGGGTTGGGTCCATATCTCGGCTAAGCAGTAACAGGACGAGAAGAGAAAAGAGACCTCAGATTACATAGGTGTCCACGCAAACACACACATATAGTTTTCATAATTATGAATTTAATCAATTTTGGAAGTTGTTCGAAATATTTGATTTCAATATTATTACAAGTGTTCAACATGAAATATCGTCGAGTAATGGTAAGAAAAACGACCATTTTTTATTTTCACGAGGACATTTACTTCATTAAATCGACGCTGTACGGGAGCTATATATTTTTTATTTTATAGCATCATTCGATCGTAAAACCAGAATGAAAGCTTTTTGACCTCTCTCATTGCACAAGAATAAACCACGATACATACATATAAAAATAAAATTCTTTGAATAAAACCAAGAAGAGAAATGTATTGACTGGCCTTTTGGTCTAGTGTTTAGTGACCCTGACTGCTAACCTGGAGGTCGTGGGTTCGATCCCCACCTAGGAAAAATCTTTGTGTGATGAACATAAAGGTTTGTTCTGTGTCTGGGTGTAATTTATCTATAATACGTATGTATTTACAAAAAAAAAAGTATTTAAGTAGTATGTCAGTTGTTTAGTACCCATTACACAAGCAAATATAATTGCTTACATTGGGACTAGATGGCGCTGTGTGAATGTAGTAGAATATAATATTATTATTATATTATATTAAACCTATTATTTTTATAAATCTGACTCTTATTTCGTACAACAAGAATAAAATAAAAGCGTTGAATTATAAATATATTTTAAGTACATAGAAAGTATAATGAAAAACACATTCATGTCATGGCATGTTATATAGCCTTTCTTTCCTCGAATCAGTAGTTCCTGAGACGCGTTCAACCAAACAAACAAACTCTTCCCCCTTTTTACAAAATATGGACTAAGTATTAAACCAGGTTTAAATTGACATAAGCCATTGTTTTAGTGTCAAAATTGTCAATTTAAACCTGGTTTAATGCTTAGTCCGCATTTTGTAATAAGGGGGTATAGCTTTATAGTATTAGTATAGATTAACAGCCTTATATCGGCGAGCGACGGTCCACAATATTCTCTTTGACGTTATTTTAATGATCTTATAAAAAAAATTAAAGCCTATAAATATTAATCCCTGTTTTGTGTTTGTTTAATTTGTCTGCTCCTAGTCCGAAACTATATGTTTCTAAATGAAACAATTATAATATAATAATAGATATAACACGCAATCGGACTTGATCACAGAACAGATAAAGTTTGATCCAAGTTTAAAGTCTCATTATTTGCTCTCTTTGGCAATAGTAGCCAAAGAGAGCAAATAAACATTTCAGACTTTTTATTATTCAGCGTTTCCATATTTTTCATCATTTTGTAGTACGTACTCAATTATATACCCCTTACATGCGTCATTGCTATCTTATCTTAATTAACAAAAATTCAACGCGAGTATTAAAATTACATTATTATTTTATACGCCAAAAAAGAACATAAAATATTATTTTAATTAATTCAAGTAATCAAACGTTTCTCGTTAAAAGTAAAATAAAAACAGATTGGTACGTTTAAAAGGACGGAACAATAACATCCAATGAAATGTTTATGTTATTTCATTACAATACAATTTATTATTGTATGAGGTCGGATATTTTTGTAAGTATTTGTTGTCAATGCTAATGTATTTAAATATAAACTGTCCTGAAAATACAAATTTATTTTGTGTGACATAAACTTGTATTCAGGATAACTCTCTTTCTCTTCTTAGAGACAGCTATCTTACATATCCATTAGATTATGATTATGTAATTTCGGTTACAATACACAACTCAGAATTTCAACATCGATTTAGTCGAGCCGGAGTCAATATCGCTGTCTAATGTTAAAAATTTGAATTTTATCGCTGTCATTTTAAAACATTTGACAATGGTATTGAACTCGACTAAGTCGATGTCGGAATTTAGTGTACGCGATGTCAATGGCGAATGTCTTGAAAAATAACTAACGAATTTCTTATTAATTTAAGGGTTTATTCGTATCTGGACATTGTATTGATCCATTTGTCCAATATTTGAAAATGACAGCAACCGTATTTATTTTCAAATATTCAAACAATCAATTAAAATAAATCGACAGTGCAGGTGCTCGTAGCATTGTGGAACTGAGATGTTCGTTACGATTATCAAAGTTAAGCAACACTCGCCAAGGTCAGTCCATGATGGGTGACCGTTTGTGGCAATTTTCTTCTCGAGCGTCGTCACGTAAAGCCGTTGGTCCCGGTTACCACATAATGTGGTACCACGTAATGTCGTTAAGTCAAGTTGGAAGCCTTCTGGGCGACTTGATAAATTCCAAAATCAGGGTCTGCCTCAAACCCACACGTTAAGATGTTTTGACTGTCACCGTGGCGCAGTGGTTAAGGTTAAATATTAAAAAAAAAAAAAAAAAAAGATGAAGGTCCACAGTGCAAGTATTTCCGAAAAAAAAAAACTCAACATTGTATTTATATTTAATTTTATATGTCACAGTAGTAAAGTAATCTACTCAATTATTTTCTCATTTACATAATATGTATTACATTAGCAGTTCGCGTACGATAGCTATTGTCGGTTCCATTTTCACTAATTGATTTGTTCAATCGACTTTACTAATCGAGTTAAAATGTTCGTAGAATTTTAGAAATTAGGTGATAATAACCTGTTTGTTTTTTTAATATCAGATATCTGGGTCTGGTGAAAATTAACCCAGCCATTAAATTTTCATATCTAATTACAGGGAATTGAATTAATCCTTAAACATAGTTTAAAATATAGTCGCTTTCTTTTGTTTGTAGGTACTTTTAGATCTTCTAAACTAGGCAACGGATTTTGATGCGAGTTTCACTAATAGATAGCGTGATTAAAAATATTATTGAAAATCTATGAATTTATAAACAATTAAAATGTTGAAATGTATGTTTAAAGATATTAACATTAATCTTTAACATATAAGTAGGGTCCTTGTAATGTTGAATCTAAAATTCAAGAGGCTATTAATATCAGTCAGCAGATATTCATTTCATTTTAACTGCTAATAATATTTTGAAGTCACTAACCTCGCCGCATTTAGAAATGTAAGTCACGTCTGTTTTGCAAAGAAATAAGTACTAAGAGACAAATAAACTCAAAATAATGAGTTTATTTGTAAAACTGAGTAAGTCGTTTACAAAAGAGATTCTGGGAACGTTGCATTTGGTACTCGTACCAGTCATACGTTACGCATTGTTGTGACTAACTCGATATAAAACATTGTTGAATATGTTGGCCAACTTGTTGGACGATAGTTTATTATTTTCATGCTAAAGTACTATAGTCCATTCGCCTTAAGAAAAAATAGTAATTCACTAGAGAATCATCGATGTCATGACGATGACGATCGATAGATCTTAGTAAATTAGAAAGCTGTGTTCACATTGACCATTTGAACTTCGCCCTTCGAAATAGCCCTTCAAATATAAATTATACCTTAACCAAATAACACGCCTTTACTTTGCTGACGCACTGGTGAGTTACTGTTTTATAAAGCGATCGGACTATGGTCACAATCTCGAAAGTAATTATTTGAAATGTGGTCGTTAAAAATTCTATCATAAAATATTGTCACTATCTATTTATTTAAAATAAAAAGAGTAGCGCTTTCTTGCCAGTTCTTCTCATAGCTCCACCCTGTCAGCGAACTCGTCGTAGGCAAATTTGCTGACATTATTGTTCGAATAACTTGTTACATTCTTAACTTGTGACATGAGATTTCATTTCAAACATTTGACAATAATATATTGTACACCTGAAGAGTTTGTTTGTTTGGTTCAACGCGCTAATCTCTAGAAATACTGGTCTGATTTGAAAAAATCTTTTAGTGCGGGATAGCCCATTTACCGAGGAGCAGTGGCCAAACAAAAACCACAAGAGTGAAGCCCCTTGCGACGTCTAGTATTTTAAAAAGTAAAACTGTTTTTTTTTTAAAAGGAGCATTCATATTATTATGTTTTAATCATTATCATCATCGTCATCTCAATACATAAACGTCTCATTGCTGGGCACGGGTTTCTTCCAAAGAATGTGGATAGAATTTAACCTACAAACTGTTTATTTAACACAATACATAATCCATGCCACAGTCACATGTTTTTGATACGAAATATTATATTCAAACTCCAAAGGTTTCAACAAGGAAGCTTTCACAGTATTACACTATAAATACATTATTTTCGTTACTCTTTTATCGGAAAAGAATATGGAAGGATACAATATTAGCAGGAAAAGGGGCAATGATGATCATATAATAAGGTGACGCCATAACAAAGAATTCTTCCTTACACGTGTGAAACACAATATGCTTGTCAATCCCCTTTCAAATGATGTGTATGAGAATATTTCCCTATTTACTGTTCATCAGTGTTCAATAAGCAGTAGCTTTTATCATTAACTATAATATGTTTTATGTATTATTTAAGAACACTTACATAATGTCACTATCCCATTTCTAACTGTAGGTGCCGTAAAGGTAACTAAGTGCTGCACTCAGAGACTTCAATTAGCAGTAATCTGTCATTAACATAATTTTTTCATTGAATAATCGTCTTTAGGCGTATAGACTTAAGTATTACATGTTTTTACTAAAAAGTTAAGTTATGTCTCTGAGTACGACAGTAAAGGAGTTAACCCTAGGAAGACAAGAGCACTGCGACAAAAGGAAAATACGAAACAAACCCTATACACATATATATACAACATAATCATTTTTTATAGTAGGTACACTATAAAAAATGATTTGTTCTATAAAAGCACCTATGTAACTGCCATTCGTGTATATAATCATTTACCAGTAGATATTAAGATATTAAATGTGACACTATTTAAAACGGCCTCAAGAAATGGCTGATAGAAAATGTATTTTATAGCCTAAATGAATATTTTGAATAAAAATAATTAATTTTATTTTATTGTATATTATTTGATTATGAATCGAATAATAATATTGCATATCCGACATGGGTAGACTGTTGAAACCAACTACATGTTTACACTAATGCCATTATGTACACAGTTCTGCAATAAATGGATCTTTATCTTTATCTAATACCAACCCATCTGTCCAGCGTGGTAACAGTAGGCTAATCTGGTGATACCTAGGTGATACCTGGTGATACCTAGGTGATACCTGGTGATAATTAGGTGGTCCTAATAAACTTGAAAAAATAAACTTAAAATAAAATTGATATTTTCATTTAATTCTCTACTTTAAATAAATAACAAATGTAAAACTAAATATATGGCAATACTATTTCTAACATTGTTCAATGAAGTTCTTGTATATTCATACCCGTATGTATCACCACTGCTGTGTACATTAACTATAAAAGACAAGCCCGGGCTGAATTTAAACTATTTGGAACAACGACATACGACCATTTTATTAAGATGAGTCTCGACAACTACATTATCTGTCGTTTGAAGTTACCTACATTCAAATATTTTGACTGTTTATTTTAATGACATTTATAAAACTGTCACTTCCTTCGTTCTCCTTCGTGTTATCCTTTTTATTTTACACGCATTTATCAGCTCACTAACTAGCAATGCAATTAATTTTTTGAAGTCAATTTTAACTGACTCTTAACCTCTTCTTATCATATGGGCTGGAGGAGGCTCACCCTTAGTGTTGGAAAGCAAATCACCAAGAAGGCTTACAATTTGATTTAACAACCAACGGATTTACGTGCCTTCTGGAGCACAGAGACGCTTGAGAATGAAACTGCCACAAACGGTCACCCATCATTGACTGACCTTGCCGAAGTTTGCTTAACCTCGTTGATCGTAACGAAAATCTCAGTACCACAAAGCTACGAGCGCCACGAGTGATGACAATACAATAAAAAAATATATCTTCAGGCTGATCTGTTGTATCTGTTGTAGGCTGAATTGAAGTCTATGCAATGATATTGTATGTTAAAAAAGGTGTAGATAGGTTATAAGCGCTCGAAAAGTGGCACACTAAAAATAGTCTTATTAGCAAACTTCATCTCAATGTCCCGTTGACGGCGAAGGTATTTTGACATTGCATTATTACGATAACTATGTGTGCGTTTGTGTGCCATTTCCAAAGATCGAACGCTATGTAGGTAACCTATCTACACCTTTTTTAACATACAATATCATTGAGTCTATGCATGTTTTTGTTTATTGTTTTATAAAGTACGTAGTTTTTATTTATAAATTAGCATCGCACATTTAAACACAAGAAGTGCAACAAAACTCAGGTAATTTACTGCTAATATTATAGCTACTCGTAATGTTACGATAACTTGCTTTATACAAATCTCCGCAATTCAACCGCCGTGTTCCAGTACTTGCCTAGTCCTACCGCAAGCGGTTTAGTTCAGTGACTATCCTATAAGTGCCAGCGCCATATAAATAGATTATCGCTATTTCTATACTCTGAACACCGCAGTGCAGTGCACCGTTTTGAATAATCTGTTATTTATGAAACACTTTGAATAATATTATTTGGAATATTAGGTTTTTCAGTTTCTGGCTGATCAGACAGCGTCACGAAATTTTTAGTCGAAGGTAGATGTGCATTTTAATATTTACCAACATTTCGTAATGTAAGGCGAAATGACAGTAGTTGTACATTCACTGAGCTGACTTGCACCCTACTCGCATCTTTGATAAAATCGATTGGTCAATATCGATACAATACTTACCGTCAATCCCCTCCTTCGTATATAGTAGTTGTTACTGCTGTAGGCTTATGTATTTTTATAAAACTCAGAAATGTGCAAATATATCTTGTCTATTGGTTGATAACAACTACTTTGATATTGAAATCATGCAAAAACATAGCTGATGATGTGGGAATCTTACACTTCTACTTGCCCCTCCGGAAGAAAAAGGCGTAATGTTATGTTTTACCTATAAAATGTTTTGTTTTCTGACTATTTTACTTTAATAAGTACGACTTAATTGCTTTGGGAATTTAAGCCGTATTTTGCTACCCTTAAGGAAAAATAGTAAATACGTCAAATGAATGTATGTCTTAGTTTCCCATTTTCCGTAAAAAAAACGGGTGTCGGTTGGAACTTGTTTTATGTTTTCAAGTTTCGTTTTAGCTGTTAGCTTGGGATTTATTAGTGTCGATCGCTTTTAGGGTCCGGGTGGCCATATTTTAGGCTTCTGTTGGATATGTCCAATAAAAATAGAAAGATAAGGCCCATATTTATGTGCCTCTATTTTAACGACTTATTGGAATCTTTGCGTTTTATGAATACAAAATATGAATAAAAGAATATTTTTTTTGGAGTGGGTACCAAGTGTATTATACATTGTTGTTGTGTAGGCGGTCGTGTAGTGTGTTTCTCTTATTATCTATATAATAAATTATTATTCAAACTACGTGACAAAAAGTAATCCAATCACTTTTGAAAGTATTTTAATTGATATTTCAATTAGTACTAGTTATTACTAGTTATTTTCTAAGACTTAATATTTTTGGTTGCAAATTTGCTTACGGCCCACCTGATGGTAAGCGGTTACCGTAGCGAATAGGTACGGGTAACAAGATACTTCTCCAGGCTTGCGACTCAGTTTGACCCAGGTTTTACTTGCTGTGCCTTACCTTTCTTAAAATATAAATTTTCTTCAACAAAAATCTTTAATTAGTTCTAAAATTAAGCTCAGCACTTGAAGCCATACTTGTCAACTAAAGCAAAGATCTTTATATGACAATATTTAGACGCTAAGCCACGCTCGGCTTCTGTTTGCACAACAGCTGTTCCTGACACGAAAGGTATACATTATCCTGAAATTAAAGTTTCTCTGAGCTGACACCCTAACAATGTAAGTTAGGTGGTGAGGGCAGCAGTTAGAGCCTTTGCACCGCCTTTAACGACTTAAACTTACTTTACTGTGGATATTTATGTATTGCTTTATATATATATTACATTAAATAGCAAGTAGTTAGCCTTTTCACATATGAATATTGATCTGAATGTATTAAGATTCAGATCAATTTAATCGAGATGTCCCACTACTAGGCTCTGGTTTTTCTCTCCTCTATTTAGAGAGCGGAAAGGGTTCAGGCCATAATCCACACACGCTGGCTTAATGCGGTATGGTGGATCTGACACTATTAGAATTTCTTCTAGGGACATACCTTAGAAGAAATTCTAAGTGTCGAAATTGATCCGCGTGTTTAGTACACCACCCGGTTACTTATCCCGAGATACATAATATACTATACAGTTCAATTCAATTGTTTATTTTTTTTCATACGTATAATAGTAAGACTTATGTACATCATACTTCTGAGGATAATCCCTTTTTTAATTTTATAACAGATTGGTACGCACATTTTGATTGATAGACTGCTGACAACGAAGAAGCTAAACGATTGATGTTAGTTAAACGTAATTTGAAACTTATTGATCCTTAAGAGCTTCAAAGGATTGTTCAGTTTTAATTTTTGGAATGAAATAGTGACAATGACAACTGACTATATGTGTTTCAAGATATTTTTTTAATCATTATCATCAGATGATTTTAAAAACGGCCATTATAATTTTATATTATAGAGGGTTAATTATATCATTATATTTTTATGACCACAAGATCAGAATATACCCTATGTATCCCTGTTTTCTCGTGGAACCCTTATTTTGTCACATTAATGGTACCACTGTTTCTCGTGGTCCCATTTCTAATTACAGCTGTGAAGTTTTCATAAATGGCACATCATATCAGCCCAATGATGATCACTGCTGGATAGCCTCAAAGCCTCAACTCATTTCTGCCACAGCGAGAGATTTATTGTTGCCTGCAACCAACCGCCACCAACTTTGACCTGGTCATCGGTCTATCTGGGAGGGGATACGCTGAACTTTCCAATACGGCAAATGGAATCCCTATGAATGGCAAATGGCAAATATCATCATAATTTTTAGCAACTGCTGTCGCCAAATTCACACAAAAAAATAAAATTATATTTATATTATTACAATCATTTTCAAATTATTTTTGGGATTATAAATACCAGTGACGAGTGCGATGCCTACATCACATTAACTCCTTGATATTTAGTACTTAGTATCTGCATCAGACACACCGCGTCAAACGGAATAATGTGCAGATAGCCAATGATTACAGCGAACTTTGAGTTTCAACTCCATGATGTTTGTAATGTCAATACATTAGGTTTCCATTGACCCGTAGGTAGACCAATTCATGTGGCATGTACCGTGCCGTTTAGAATCGAGACCTCTTGCTTGCAATTGAAAGTTATCTAAGAACTTACATCACGCAATTTTCCAAAGATTTCAAATATGAGCATAGCACATATAATTTTTATTCTCAAATAATAACATCAAAATGATCGCAGTTAATGCATAACCCAATAATTAGCTGAAGTCATATAAAATCACGGCAATAACGTTTCTTGTTCGAAGTTACATTCAAAGAAAATCTTTCAACGTGGAATATTCAAGCCACTATTCAAGAGGCTTGGTATACTCCCGCTAGCTTGCATATATATTAGGGACCTCTGTGTATTTGTCAAAAGTCATCCGCAATATTTCAAACTGCATTCGAATGTCACAATTAGAAATACCAGACACAAATACAAACTCTATCGCCCCAGGTGTCGACTAGATATATTTGAGAAGAATGTCTATGTGAGAGCAATAGATGTATACAATAAGCTACCTAACACATTCAAAGACCTACCGCTTACATTATTTAAAAGGAAAATGACACTGTGGCTGCAAGATAAATGTTTTTATAGTTTAAGCGAATACATGAAATATAAAGGAGATGATGTATAGTAATTAATTAATGTTCAAATTCAAAAATTAAATGATATACTTTTCATTACTAATCTTTATACCAGTTCTGACATTAACTATTATTGACATTGTAAAAAATTCTGACATTTATTATTTTAACATTTTTAAAATTCTGACATTTATTATTTTGACATTTTACAATTGCTATAAATTCTTGACATTATTTAATTATCATCATTTCAGTATATTTCATTCATAATTTATTAATTACAACATTTTATTATTTTTTTGTACTATACTAACAATATTCACGCACCATTGTTATGGTAGAATGTGCTGGACTGTCTACTACAATTAAACCATCTCTATGTACCATAATTCTTGTGAATAAATGAATTTGTATTTGTATGTATTTGTATTTGTATTATAGAAACGACGAAGTCATATAATTAACAAATATTTGAAAAGGGTATTAATTAAATAGAGTACTAGAGCAATGTATAACAGAAAAATCTATTTACTTATAGAAAAAAAAATTGCTGTTTTAAATATATTGCTAAGCGCAAAACTCAAGAATCAGTGAACCAATCCGGCTCATTCTTTTTTCAATTAAGTGGAAATATAGAGAGAGCTATATAGCTATATAGAAAAATATTCTTGACAGACGGACAGAATTCTTGACAGATGTACAACGAAGTGATCCTATAAGGGTGCCGGTTTTTTCTTTTGAGGGACGGAACCCCAAAAAAAGTAAAGATCGCATTCTAAAATAATTTAAAAATAAAAACAAAAATTTTAATACTGGTAATATTAATTCGTAAGTCATACTTATGCTTTAATTACGGCGTCATTACATTCAATAGCCGGCCTATAGACGTGCATTGAAGCCTGACAGTTTTGTATCATGATGGCAGTTAGCCAAATAGGGTGCGTATTCAGAGTTGTATTGTGGAAATAGGAGTATGGATAATTACTTGACAGTATACATACAGATTCTGTTTGTTTATTTGTGATGCCATATAACGACTTGTTTATTGATTAATTTATTTATTTCAAAGTAGCATATATCATAATGAAATTGTAAAATAATGTGCGAGTCAAATGAGTGGCCCGAGTCTCTTGCCAATTCTTCTGAAGATTACCTTGTCAGTAAACCGGTTGTAAGAAAATTAAAGGAATTTTTTGGGTTTTGTATGACGTAGTACTCGTACCAGTAGGTACTGAGTCATACAAATCCTAAAAAATATTCATTTAGATTACTTATCTGGATAATATCCAGATGATCTAAATTAATAAATATGTTTGAAATTTAAATAATAATATAATAATAATAATAATATTCTACCACATTCACACAGCGCCATCTAGTCCCAAAGTAAGCAATTATATTTGCTTGTGTTATGGGTACTAAACAACTGATATACTACTTAAATACATTTTTTTTTTTGTAAATACATACATATTATAGATAAATTACACCCAGACACAGAACAAACCTTTATGCTCATCACACAAAGATTTGTCCTAGGTGGGGATCGAACCCACGACCTCCGGTTTAGCAGTCAGGGTCACTAACCACTAGACCAACAGGCCAGTCTAGTAAATAGATGTATAAAAATGATGGTTTTGGGATGGGATGATGGGATGATTCCTAAAAGCTTTTTCTAATTATTATTCAATGTCTTGTTTAAGAATTACAGTTAAAATGTTTATACAACATCACACTTCGTCATTGGGTTAGTTTGGTTAATAGTTATCTACGAGCAACTAACCTATTAGGTTATATCCTCGCTGATAATTATAAACCTTTATGACTTCACCATGGTCAGGTAAAAAGAGACAAGGCTTTTAATATTGACATTCGAATTAGTCGATTTTGATGTTGCTGTAAAATCTAAGGAAATTCAAACATTAAATTTGACAGCGACATCAAAACTGACTAAGTCGAAAGTCGGAATTCAGAGGACGCCCTCTGGGCTTAGCTCAGATCCAAGTATTTTCAATGTCTATGAACGGAATATTTTTTATTAGGATCATGATTGATAGTAAAAAATGAAATATGGTACCTAATAAAAGTTACGAACTACCTATACCAACTAGGTAGGTACAACTTTTCCGGACCCTGTTGACCCGTTCAGGTAAAAATATTAATTTATCTGAATACTGTGAAATAGGCTGAGCTACAGGGACTTTTGTCCTTTAAGGTATAAATTCCCGACAATGCTTTTTTGGTAGTTATGCTTTTTATAATTTAATTTGATTGTATTTTGTTAAACTTCATTTAGTTAGTCAGTTTCTGCTTCTATGTATGCTTCCGCCCACGACTCCACCCACGTAGTATTTCAGTGAAATGTAGTCAATGTCCAAACTTTATCTATTTTTGTGCCAAATTTCATGCAAATCCTTCCAGCTGTTCTGGCGTGATTGCATAACAAACATCCATCCATATATTCATATTCATTCTAACATAACCTATATAATAAATTATTTTACATTCACAAACCACCTTATACCCAAATGAATATTCTGACACAAAAATCCAAAACCTAATTCAACACAAACCTTTTGAATGTCAAGAAAATTGATGTTTGCTGACTTAATCTAAATCCACAGTATCCCAAGAGAGGTGTACCGAAAGTCACACGTAGACTACGTGATATTTGGAATAGGCAACCAATTTCTAAAGGTATTTTATAGACGAGGCGTGATACTGAGCCGGCTAACACTTTAAATGTATACACAAATATTTTCTTTTAGATACAAATTGCTATGAATTGGGTAGTAGATGGCGTGTGGATAAATTGTTCGTATTTTTGTGTTTATCCGTGTAGTGACGGATTAAGAATACATTAAGTTATTACTCCATTTTAACCCGTGAGTGTAGAAGAAGGTGACTAAGGGACTAAGCCTATGCAACAAGAGCATTTTAAGAAAAGGAAAATTCGAAACAAAACTCTATACCAACCCGTCTAGCCAGCGTGGTATAGTAGGCTAAATTCCTTCCAAGACGTTTGCAGGAGATTCGTGCCCAGCTGTGGGACATGAATTTATGGGTTGTAATAATTATTTTGACGTTTTGGACACACTGCAGCGATAAGGTACATCTTCAGAGTTGATTTTCGGAACGGAATAATTGTTTAGATCATTCTCAATTTTTAGGTGATTATTTATGATTTGATTTTGTTTTATACTAGCTGTACTGGCACGAAAGCGTGCGGATAGAGATCCGGGCGTAATTCGGTTCGCATAAAATAGTGGAAAACGATAGTTTGCTGCCGTTAAATGGGGCTTATATTTAAAGTTAGACGTTTAGCAATACATTGGAAACTACATTCAATTCCATGCAGTAGTTTTTGACTGATGCGCGTAAAAACATACATACAAACAGACAAAATTAAAAAAAAATGTTTTGGCTTCTGTGTGTCTAAAAACGACATGTTACAGTTTTATTATATTATGTTAAGATACCTGCTCTCAAGATTAAATAATATTTACAAATATGTACAATATTATCTAATCTAAAATTTTCTCACTGCAATTGAATAAAAAAAGGACATTAAACATTTTCAAAACCACGACATTTTAAGCTGGTTGTCAAGAAAATTCCAAACGCTTAGGGAATTATTTTTAAAAGAATAAGTTTGGAGACAGGCGTCAGGTGCTACAAGTAATCGTAGACCGACGCCATTTCCTTAATAAAAAGTAGCTTGACACCTTGAATTCGTGAAGTGGGAACTCTTTGGAGAAAGTTAAAAAGCCGCTTTTTTGTGGTTATGCATTCTGAAAGAATTAATATAAAATACTTCAATTTATTTCATGAACGGTAAATATATTTCATGATGAAATTTATGCTAAATATTTGAATACCTTGGACACAACACGTATAGGTATGTGAAACCAGAGAGAAACTCAAGTTTCAAACTACTGAATAAAAGAATCTTTTATTCCTGAAAACTTATTTGTAAGTAACTTGCAAAACTGCCTTGCCTGCTAAAATCTTTTATTAGTGAAAAATGGGTAAAATTTTTTCTGTCAAAAATCTATCTAGATAGATATCTGGAACTTTTTTCAGAAAAAATGTATGCTGTCACTTTCATACATTTGACAGCGACATCAAAACCAAACATTCGCATGTCGAAATTCAGAGTAAACCCCAGAATATTTTTTGTAAATTTAGCACAAATTGCAATGCAGAAATGAAACAAGTACCTACTATGAACAAATGTGAATTCCAAAGTCGGTTAGCTCACATTCAGAAATGTAGCTTACCAAACACGCTACTATAGCAAAAGCCTGTAAAGCCCACAAACGCCTGTATACTTGAACAAATGGAAAAAATAACAGTAGAGTTCAACCTAGCAGGCACGGTGCCAAACGTGAGCCCAGGTGTCTTCTAATAATGGACGATGCACTTAATGGCACTCCCTTCCAAAGAATCAAGTGAAAGCGGGACTTTTTAATAAAAAAAAAAAGTTGACTTTTAAGTAATTTAAATCATAGAAAAAGGTTTTATTAAAGGTAAGAATTTTTAAAGACTTGCTTTTATACGAAGAAGACAAATGGTTCGAAAATCAAGTTGAAGTAATTGAGAGCAAGATAAATTGAGTTAAAAAACTATCAAGGCTGTCTGGTGTAAAGTGTTCTAGATTTTTAAAAAGTTCAACGATCAAATGGTGATAGCTCTATTTTATTAAATGCAGTAATATGAAAGAACAACAAAATGTATTATGTTTCAGACTTCAATTAAAATTATTAGATAATTATAATTGTAGACTGAAATTTCTAAAATATTGATATCTTTTATGATTGACTTGATAACATATTTATAAAATTTATTAAAAAGAAAACAAAAAGGATTATATAGAGAAAAATATTTCAAGATATTAAGACTGAGAAGAAGAAAATATTAATTTCAGTTAAGAAACTTCAGGTCCAATTTTAGAAAAGTTTTTCTGGCTAAATAAATTTAAGATGCCTGGCAGACCAAGGCAATACTTCAAAAATAATTTAAACTTCACGATTTTTAAGGATATTTGGAATGAAATGTTTATTTGGTGGCGTGGCGTTAAATTTGCTGGAATACAAATTTTACTCTACCTACCAAGAAAATAATGATTTAAAGTACCCATTGTAAAACTATAGACTAAACAAAATGGTCGCCGCTACACCACACTAGATACGAATGATAATTATATATAATACTTACTAATAAATTATAATGGGATAATTAGAAATTTGTATTTTATAAATTATGTAAAAGACGGCGACATTGTATTGATTGCTTTTATTATGACATTCTAATTATTTAATTTATTATACACTTATTATTATTATTCTTCTTTATTACAATACATTCACAAAAATACTTTTTTAAATATATATATAAAAAATAAATTAAAAAATATGAAAATTTGGAGACTCACCGGTATCGGTTACAGGGACCAAGCTACCGGTGGTTAGGGCTCCAGAGAGAGGAACTTCCTCACAAAGCGTGCCGTGTAGAACTACTGCCTTCTGCATCTGGCCCACGACCCATCCACCTAACGCGAGCCTCTTCAGGTGTCGATGGAGGCTCTTGGCAATCAGTCCATCTACTGAGACGACTATCGGAACAATGATGATGATTATTATTATTTTTACAATATTACACTTTATGACATTCTCAATTTTCGTTTTAGAATGCTATATTAAAATGCAATTGAATTTATTTATGTATTGTAAGTAACATTCAAACACAATGTAATAATTGTTATTGCATAAAGAATTGAATTGAACGTGCAGTATGAATAGACTCGTACAAAATGAATAATAATATAATAGAAACATGAAAATATGCCAACGTACTAAATATAATTTCAATATAAACGAAGGTATACATTTTATGCAAAGTCCACTTAAATTTATTAATCGTTAACAACACTACTATTTTAATTACCAACACGTTAAATACATTCCAGTCTACTCAAAACTTGTCCACGTTGCCCAAAACTAGACCTAAATATCCCATAAACCATAACATAAACGAAATTAAGGTACACACATTGCGGCTATAAACATTCAAATTATACAGAGGTCTCTGTTTATTGGCAAATCTTGCCGCAAAGGTCAGCGGAATGATGCTTCTCATGAATAAGAACTTGTACTGATCGAGACACCTTCAGAGAACGTGAGGAGAATGAGAAATGTATTGATACTGATCCAAAACGTACCGTACCTATAGATTTATGCCTAAGCATGTTTAACTTTTTGTTGGTATAGGATTAATAAATAATAAAACAAGTAAATATAATTAAAAAAAATACTTAATAACCCGACTGCAAAAAATCAACAGAGTGCAGCGCACTAAAAAGACTGTAAAATTATTGTAATATTATTATACCTGAATAAATTTAAATACATAACATATTATGTATTTATTTGTAATCTCCATTTGATTCCCTTTATTTTGATACTCTACTCGATAGGTTTGGTTAAAAAAAATAATAGAACTACTTGCCATTTGGAAACATTCAATTATGTATAATCTCTTTTTGAATATATGTAATCTCCTTTTGATTCTCTTTATTTTGATACCCGACTAGATAGGTTTGGTTAATAAAAATTGAACTTGTTACAATTTGGCGTCAAAAGCCCGCCGTTTAAGTCTTTTTATTCTTAAAACCTATCTAAGGACACTTGGGTTCTCTAGACGAACCTAACGATACCCTAATTGTCAAAATCTATACAGCCGTTTGGAAGATTCGTGGGAATAAAGAAATTTACAAACATACAAGATACGCGCGAAAAACAATACCCGTCCTGATAGTTGGGTAAAAAGGTTTTAGTATAACTATATCAGTCTGTGTGTCGGATTTGTCACTACCCCATCTCAACCCGTGGGTGTCATTAAAGGCGACTAAGAAAGAGCACTCCGAGAAAAGGAAAATTCGATACTAAACCTATTCCAACCAAAATGTTTAGAGTAGACCCGTGCCGTGTGTGGGATATTAATGGGTTGTAATAATGATGACGATGATAACTATAACTACTGCTTTAATGCCTAAAGACCGATTTCAATATCCAAATATTATTTGTTTTACCAACGAATGGTTTTATTTTGTATTTTTATTCAAATTATGGTAATATTAAACGGCTCGTAGAAAGCGATGGCTATTATTAATAAATAAATAAAATAAATTAAAGCCGTGTCATATGGTTATAAACTTGCCTTCCACAGATGTGCCCTTGGTGGATTTCAACCGTGTGGCCGGCTGTTGTAAACCACATTTCATACAAACTACGCGGATGGCAACCAAGCTCCCACCAAGGGCACTCTGTTGGAACGCAAGTTTATAACCGTGTAGAACACCTAATAATTAGTATCATGACTTACGTAGTTCAGATCCAGTTTCTTGGTGGAGTAAACCTAATTGGGTATTACTATGGAACTAAATTAATACTCTCGAGGTTTGGCATTGTCAATGATTATTAATTAAAAAACCCTCCTTTTTTAACTTCTTTTAAATATTCTTTATGTTAGATTTATTAAAAACTATTAAGGTCGTATTTTAGTTATTCATAATCTTTACATGACTTAGTTTACGGTTTCTAGGTAAGACTTTACGAAAACTTGAAACATGTCCGTATACATAATTAATTTAAACTAAAACTGGCACTCACTTGGACGAAGTTTAGAGGGACAGAATAATGTATAAATTACTTTATGAACAGACTTTTAAATGTTTTCAAATTAAGGAAACTGCAATTCTCTAGGGAAGTGAGCAGTTACTTCCGCAACCAAAAGTTCTGATAGGACAGAAAGAAAATTATAACAATTTATTGAAAACACCGCAGTAAAGCAAAAGTTTTTTCTTTAATAGTAGGTATATAAAATCATACTAATATTATAGAATTAAATGGGAAAGTAAAGATGGATGCATATGTTTTTCTTTCAAAGCTCTCAATCATGCCAGAAAATTTTCACACAGATAGATTACACATAACAATCATACAATTAATATAAATCGATAAACTTTAATTAAATAAGCAATTAGCTCTATAAAGCAAAACAATTTCACATTTAAAAATAATTTTGCAAATGTAAAATTTATTCTACTAATGTGACAGAATATAAGATTGAAAAGTACCTACTCTTTAATACTTTTGAAAAGGGAAATTTGAAAGAAACCCTATACCAACCCCTCTGGCCAACGTGGTATAGTAGGCTAAATTCCCTCCAGATTCTTTTGAGGAGACCCGTTGCCAACAGTGAGACGTTTATGGGTAGAAAATGAATGAAAAAAATAAATATTTTTGATGTAGTAAAACTGAAACCCATTACAATATTTCTCTTTTTTCTACACCTCAACTTTGAAAATTGTATATCTACAGCTAAATATAGCTAAGAAGAACATCGCTGTAACGCTAGGCAAACAAGCGAGCATGACAATCCCTTCTAAGTAACAAAAACGCTGCAAGTGTCGGACTGGCATTATTACCGGCTATGTCATGGACGTACTATGAGTCGTAATTATAATACCGTTTACTACAGTAGTCAGGACCTTCTATCCTTACATCGTCTACTACTATAGACCTACCATTAGTGCCGATTGAAATATGTTGAGCTTAGTTACTGTAAAGTCTAAAATGAAAGTTGTGGTTATTTTTTATACCATTTGTGGCAACGATATCATTCGTGATGCTCATGGTGTTGCAGCTGAACAGACGCTACGGTAACCACTCACCATCAGGCGGACCGTGGATTAGTTTGCCATAGTAGTAGTAAAAAAAAAATACTATGGACACCAGAGGCATCATTCACATTGCTTCAATTGCAATCTTAATATTTGTATGTCATTTCCAAAAATTATAATAATATATATAATAATAATGTTTGCACATTCACCCACAGCGCCATCTAGTTCCAAACTAAACTAATGCTTGTAATGTGGATACTAAACCACAGATATAATACTTAAATAACTTTTTTTATTTTTTCTCTTTTTAAATTATTATGCAACGAGTCTACGTCACGTATTCAAGTGACTCCCGTTCTAAGTGACAAAAATAAGCATAGGAAAACGTGGTCTGGTGTGACTAAAAATGCTGTAGGTAACCCATAATGAACTATAACGACAGTAGTTAATATTAGAGACATGTAGTTACCCTACACGAAGGCATAAATCCTTCTGCTTCTGTAACAAGCATGCCTCGAATTACTTACTCTGGAGAATATTTTCACAATTCTTCAAGTGTGAAATATGGTGAATGAACACGTACCGTAGTATGCACATACATAAGTTTGTACCATTGACGTTAAAGGAAGTGCTGTACGTGGGAAAGGTATACTTATTTATACTTTATAAAAAAAAATAGTTCGAGATAATTTAGAATTTTCGCATTGATATAATATATTTTAATTATTGTATTCAATGTAATCTTGTTACAATAACTTGAACTGTTGAAAAATAAAACTCAAAATAAAAAAATACGATTTGTGAAATAAGATTTTATAAAATTACCATCATTATTTATTTTTTAGGTATTTTGAAATTGCTTGAATTAATTGTTAAAAATCTTAATATATTATTTATACTTTGCTTGGCATGTCTCTTAATATACTGTAGTATGGGATCGTTATTTGTAGTGGTTCAACGTATAAATCCTTTCCAAATCCTCCTGAAAAAAATAAAATAAAAAGTTGACAAAAGAATACAGGTGCGACGTACATTAAAGACTGGTTCACCTTGGCATATTGCGTTCCGTATCCACGTCGGGCCGGTCAACCGAGACCCGCAATTTAATGATTTTTATTGGTCCGCCCTTCCTGTAAGGGACAGGAAAATTTACCTGACCAGAGAGCCCCGGCCACGTACAATCATATTATTGAACATTTATTAGGTAACACATTGAAAATTACGACCTTTAGGTGGTTGTATCTTTAATTTTGTCCAAGTACCGTACTCTGTTTCTATTTAAGCGTACGGCTTTTATAATAGTGGTCGCTATTTAAATTTCAGGGTGCTTCAATAAAGGTATTGTGTTGGGAAGGATCATTCATGTCCTTAGGAATGTTGCCTCGTATGAATAGACAATGTTGTAAGCTCTAGTGGATACTTTGAAAGAATAATGAACCCGGTTGGTATTTCATCAGCAATCCATTAATGTCCCTCTGCTGGGTTCAGGTCTACTTTCCTCTATAGTGAGCTGAGAGGGTTTAGGCCATAATAAACGCACACTAGCAGGTGAATCTGAATCCAGACATACCCTAACAATTTCTTATAGGGTATGTGGGTTTCCTCACGATGTTTTCTTTCACCGTTAGCAGATGATAAGTCACTTGACTAGTACATGATTATGTTGTATTCCACAAATACAAATTCACATTGATATTGCCGGGTGCCATGTCGGTGATTTATCCATTCGGCCACTATCACTTAAATGTTATTTATGTGGTTGGTATTATGTGTCCTCTCCAAGTTATTGTTTCAATGATTAATTGTTGATGTAAATTAATGTGTATTAACTAGTGATTGTTTATTATTATATTATAGAATTAGTTTTAACTGCTATGCCATTACTAATACTGCTATGCAAACTTGAAGTAAGTCCTTACTTTCTGTCTCAAATTCACTTGTATCATAAGTGCAAAAAATGTAAGCAAAGGTATTTTATATCTTATTCACAACTATTTTGAGTTTAAACTCGAATTAAATGCTATAAATGTTGTGCTTTTGGTATTTTCGACACGTTTACAGGTATAGCTATATCTTTTGTTGATAAAAATATGAATAAATCTAAATACAAGATGAAAACAATTTTGTAAGTAGAGTTTATTTAAAACGGGTATTTTCATAGCGCACGAGCTCTCTCCATAATTAATCTGTATTCCCATGTGTTTGCATTACTTTCATGTTACCGGCCAGATGTTTTGCTTATTTTGTAGTCATGATTTTAATATTTATATAAGCAGCTTTTGCTTGTCTCTGTTTACTACAAATAATTCATACTAGAAGTCTTCGGGACTTCACTCTCATAGTTCTTTGTTTGCCAACCGTTCAACTCCATAAGGCCGTAGCGTGTGTTAGTTTATAATAGACTTCCTTGATGAATAGGCTGACCAGTAATTCTTGAGATTATCGCGATCATCCAAACAAACAAACTCTTAAGCTTTATAAAAAATCAAAGTGAACTATTACTAATTTATTTTGTTCTCACTTAAACATAAGGAAAAGACAAAATGTACACTCACAAATTAAACTATAACTAATACTAACTCAGTATGGACTTTTACTTGATGACTGGCCTGTTGGTCTAGTGGTTAGTGACCCTGACTGCTAAGCTGGAGGTCGTGGGTTCGATCCCCACCCAGAACAAATCTTTGTGTGATGAGCATGAAGGTTTGTTCTGTGTCTGGGTGTAATTTATCTATAATATGTATCTATTTACAAGAAAAAGTGTTTAGTAACAACTGATATACTACTTAAATACATTTTTTTTATATCCCATAACACAAGCAAATATACAGTTGCTTACTTGGGGACTAGATGGCACTGTGTGAATGTGGTAGAAAATTAATTAATTATTAATAATAATTAAGTAATTATTATTAATAATTAATTAATTTGTGTTGAACTTAGGCCTACAAGTGTAGGCCTAAGTTCAACACTGGACGTCATTGGGCTGATATGATGATGATGATGTTGTACTTTTACTATTTGTGAGAGACAAAAATGGTCCTAACTCAACAATCGCTACCTCGAAATATATCGAGTTAGCGCTGGTATTCTGTTATAAACGCTTACAACATATAAGATGTATGAGATCACAATATTCAATAGATATAATTATATCATAGACGTTCTAGGTCTAAGTTATAGCCCGTAATTCATTTATAGACGATACGGTTCAAACTTCGAGTCAACTGTTGCACTTTGAAAGCACTAAACACGGTTAATACAAACACTAGGAATGAGTTTATCTGTTGCTGAAATGTGACCGTTTATATAAGTTAATCATTTTGTAGTTAGACCTTGTGATTTATTGAGTACATAATTTGTAAACATTATGTAATAATAATATCGTAAATCTGAATGCCACTATGTCATCATGAGTATACAAATAAAAAGTGAATGTGTTATTAATTTTTTGCTTGTTTAGACAGAAAGAAAGTTAGAGCGCGCACGCCAAAAAAATTCGACGTGTCTACATAAGAAATCGTATCGTTTCTACACACGAAACTGATGTCGTCATAATTATTGTACACAATAAGAATTTTATCGGATCTAGCCACGAAATTTTCAACTTCTTGTCTTCTTCTTGTCTAGCGCAGACAAGATTTTGATGTAGAAACGACGATTTTTCTTAGCGCATTCTTATATATATTTGCTTTACCACAGCTACAAAAACTTCCATCAAAATTAAAATTCAATAAGACTCATTATTGATGATGACAAGTGTCACTGTACTGATTTCACTAGCAAGCAAAAATAGTCATTAGTTTGTGATGTGCAAACGACATTTACTCTTAGGTGGTAAAGCAATTTTATTGTCGACTATACTTATAGATGGATTGGGAAAACAAACCAATTTTGTATAACAATAAATTGCAACAACGGATTTCAAATAAAAATAGATTGCCTAAAATAGAATCGTTATTGCCTCAACCTTGATACAATGTTGACAGGTGATCGACAAGAGTTTGCAATGTTTCACTGTCTAGCTTTTTGTGTCGGGTTTAAACCAAATATTTCTAAATTGCCAAATTCAAAGGACTTTGAAAGCACCTGTCGCTAGGGGGCTTCTAAAATTAAATGTTAACTGGCAGCTGACGTTCAAGGTTTTCTGGGCTAATCAACATAGTAGCCTGCGGTGAAGATAATTATAATGTTATACAATACACTAAACACAAATGATTTTATAAATACAAATTTCATTCTATCGAGATTATGATATGAAAGAAGTTCGTATGTTTCATCATCATCATCATCATCATTTCAACCCATAAATGTCCCACTGCTGGGCATAGGTCTCCTCGAAAGAATATGGAGGGAATTTAGCCTACAATACCACGCTGGCAAGACGGGTTGGTATAGGGTTTGTTTCGAATTTTCCTATTCTCGCAGATGTTATGTTTAGATAATAATAATTTGGCTCAATGAAATCTTTGATAACAACTAATATAAACTTAATTATGTTTATGTATTGACTGAAGTTAAACATTATTCAGATTTTGTTTATTAGAAAGATTGTCAAATTTTATTTTATTTGCCCCAAAATGTATGAAATGAAATGAAATGAAATGAAATGAAATGAAATCTCGTTTATTCATCTAGGTTACAAGGTAACACTTATGAAATTCACAAGAATGTAACAGGTTATCCGAAAAGTAGTGTCAGCAAATTTGCCTACGACCAGTTCGCTGACGGGGTGGAGCTATGAGAAGAACTGGCAAGAAACTCACGCCACTCTTTTTAAAAAAAATGGATAGTTACAATCTTTTGTAATTTACAATTTGAGTAGCGTGTAAAGTGATGCAGCAGAGCACCACACCGTTAGATTAAAGAGTTAAAATGAATGTTTACAAAATAAATAATAAACAAAAAAATAAAAAATTAGGCTATGCGGTTGCATCACTTTACACATTGCTAAGCAGCCGTTAGGGGCAGTCTGTGAATAAAAATATAGTTTTAATTTTGTAAAAACATAATAAAAAATAAAAAAACTGTTATTAAAAAAAATAAAGGAAATGCACGAGAAAACTGATATAAATATTCACAACGGCCACGTCACAAGTGTCATTCTACACAAACAAGATATATCAAATCAATAATAACATTATTCCCAAGACATTTTATCATCTAAAAACTCATTAATTAAAAACTCATTAATTAGTATTAGTATCTATATTAAATTCCTAAAGTGTTCAACATAATTTAATTTTATGTGAAGAGAGTTTAGTGTTACAGTCAAACTAACTTCCGTACTACAAAGTTTCGTCAATAACAGAGATTCAAAATTGCATATAAATTAAATTCTGTGGTCTGCTTAGTGTCGACTCTGACCAATCTGCATTAATACTGTTTCGTAACTTGTTCAATAAGTATTCCATTCTGTTGTGAGCTTTGATTACCCGAAACATGAAACTGTAAACAATTATCCAGTTTGTTTAGAAGTAAGTCCACCGTTGGTTGTACTGAGCAAGCTCTGCCAAATCCTTAGGTATTCGTGATTTTGTAACACGTTTTGTTTCGTTCTTGTGATTCTAATATAGCTTTGAAAGCAGTCATTATATTTTCTGAAGATAGAGTAGAAAAAATATATTTTTTGGCATACTCGGGTCAGAAAAATCATTGCAAGCCTTGCCAAATTGTTTGTATAGTCGGTGAATTTGAGAAATGTTTTTGATTGCGGTGTTATTTGATTAAGGTTCCAAATAAAAATCTTTTCATCACACTCATGACCGATAAAAGCGCTCAATTAAGCCAACCCCTTTCTCCTACAAGTGCTTCTTCGACAACTAGAAATAATCTGGTTAGTACGTACATCGGAAATGTTGGAGTCAACAGTAATTGGTTCCTGGACGTGTTGCAGTTCACTCGTGTCTTGTTAACACGAGGTGAGAACTCACCCAATTTATAAGTGATTGGTTAATGCATTGTTAAAAATATCAAAAAATATATACATTTTTTTTTGTGATTTGCAAATACATAGTTGTTATCCAGATGTGTTAATAATATTGTGAAGGTTAAAGTTATTTTTGGCGTATGTCATCCTCCTCTTAGCCAAAATCTTCGCTAATCATTGGAAAATGTGTCAAATATATTCCACAAAGTTATTTTTTTTTTCTATTTAATATTTGGTGGAAATTAGGTGAGCTAGCACTGGATGGCATTAGGCTGATATGATGATGAGTATTAAACAAAAAGTTATTACAGTTTTAAATCTCAAATTTTAAAGAAAGCATCATTTTAGCCCATTAACGTCCCACTGCTGGGCATGGGCCTCCTCCAAAGAATGTGGAGGGAATTTAGCCTACTATACCACACTGGCCAGACGGGGTGGTATAGAGTTTGTTTCGAATTATCCTTTTCTTGCAGTGCCCTTGTCTGCATAAAGTTACTTCGTTAGTCGCCTTTTTCGAAACTCACGGGTTGAGATGGGGTAGTGACATTACGTATTCTTAATCCGTCACTACAAGTATAATTGAAAGCAGCAGGCAAACCTGTAATTATTTACTAAATCTTGAAGTTCGCTACAATTTACGTTATAAAGTAAAATTCCAAGCTCACAGTTCTGTATACATTATGACGAATTGAATTTCTCTTCAATAGAAAGTTGTCGCTGGCTGGTGTTAATTTCATCAAAAGTTGCTGGAAATTAATTAACTTAGTTCAAATGGGATGGTTAGTTACATCCGTAGCGTGAACAAAATATCTGCCAATCAAACTTTATTAACTTATTAATAAATATGATTCATCATTTTATCGGCCGTGATTGGTAGTGTGGATTTTTTTCGAAATAATTAATTGGACAGGGAATGGTGGAATAAGGCTGGAGATAGACAGCAGTGTTTGTTCAGGGGGAGACCTTTGCCCAGCAGTGGGATGACACAGGCTAAATAAAAAAAAATAAAAAAATAAAAATAATAAATTTTCGAAATTCAAAAATTTTAAATCATTGTATGATGATTCTATCCCATAACATTTACTAGAGCGGGAGTGTGGTTGGACGTGACGGACACAATGTTTGGAGGAAACTCGTGCCCAGCAGTGGGACGTTTATGGGTTGGAATGATGAATATAAATAGATGTGTCACGCCTTTTTACCTGAAAGGGTAGGCAGAGAGGCATTACGCCCATATCACCTGCTATGTTTGGTCACATATAATAGGGGTAAGCCTATTACCATCAACCACCTGATACTGCTAGTTCCACCATAGTAAAACCCAATACCGTTTTTCCCGACTTAGTTATCGAACCTGGGCTCTATTGTACATCAGTCATATACATTTCCCACTGCGCCACCAAGTCATTTTTTTTTTTTCTAAAAGCTGCGCATCCCTGATGGATGTGGTGAAGTGAAACATATATTCTACAATTCAGACTGTACCTGTTAGTGTATTTTTGGTCAATATTTTCAAAATATTTCTTGTTTCATGCACAAATTTCTGCTATGTGGAAACTCGAGAGATACTTATTTTATTTTAAATTGTCGAAATTGAAGTTTATGAGTAGATAATGGTATTTTCGCTCCAATTCTACATCTGCTATGCAAAGCGGATAGTTTCTTAACTTTGGAATTGAATCATCTCTCGATATGAAATATTAAGGTTTCAGATCCATTAACTGTATTCAACTTGTGGGGAAAAAGTAATAGTAATTTTCAAGAAGTCTACAAAGAGACTTAAAGAGCTTTTCTCTTGCCGGTATAAAAACAAATAGCAGTTTTTGCGCAATGTTATTGAAGTTTCATGTAGCTTTTCAACATCGTTGACTCATGACAATACATAACTTGGCCATTCACGATTGCATCGGCATGAACTTGTGATGATTATGCTTAGAAACATTGGAAATAGTGCAATAATGTAGAATGCATCAACTACCCGAATCTGGCAATAATCTAGACATAATATTATGCTGAAGTATGTTATAATTTAGATGCGGTATTCCCTATGGACTACAGAATGCGGTTCTTCATAAAATTTATGAATAGGTTTTTTAAAGGTCGGCACGGCCTTCGTGATGCCTTTATTGTTGCAGACGTCTGTAGGCTACGTAACTGCTTACCAGGCGATCCTGTTTGCCTGTATTTGGTGCCAACAGGGCTACACGATTAGACAATTGATATTATTGACCTATATAGGTCAATAATATCAATTGTCTAATCGTTATAGTGATTTTACGGTTCATTTTCATATGAAAATGAACCGTAAAATCATGCAAATATACGAAATACTAAAGTTTGCCTGTATAAATTACAGTATTAGATAGAGTGGTAGAACTAGTATGATGAAAGCCTGGAATAAATCACAATAGTAAAACTGAGCCGCAACAATATGTTACTGTGAAATATAATACATATATTTTTCTTCTTTCTATGATTGTAACAGTGCCAAGACCTTAGATATTGGCATCGTAAAAAGTTTCTATGATATTCTAGACAGTTAGCATACATGATGTTATATACAACCGAAACGTTTTTCCCCGAAGGGGTAGGTCCTCCACCGCATCACGTCCAAATTTTGTCAGCTATTTTATATTTTTAAGATATTTATTACGTCATCAGTTTCAAAATACCCTGGAAGCATACTCTGAATTTTGACATTCGAATGTTCGGTTTTGATGTCGCTGTCAAATGTATGAAAGTGACAGCGACCATATCAAAATTTCCTTATATTTGACAACGACATCAAAACTGAACAATTCAGAATTCAGAGCCCTGCATACTAGCAAATAGCTATATGGTAATGACGACTTTCATTTTCTGAGTGCCTAAAACCCCAGTCGTTTCAGATTTGTAAAGAGTCTAGTTAAATGAGATGGATTAAGATAAACAAACATTATTTATGGATTATAAATTCATATCTTTATTTTACGACGCGAGGTTACGCTGATTTCTAATATAATGTACCAGACATGAGTGCCTGAGATGTAAAATTACAGGATTTTATAACTTGCCTGTTTACCAAATGCATAGTAAAGTTGAGATTAGACTTTTGTATCGAATTTATAGCAAACATAAAATTAAATATTATACAAAGCTTTATAAGTGTTATCGACAAAACACACAAAACACGGTTGAGTGTGGCTTTTGTTCACATAAACATTTTTTATAGAAGAAAGTTAAAAAAATTCGTTAAAAAATTTTTTTTAATCATATTTTTATTTTTACGTCAATCTGATTATAATTTAAACTGGTTTATATATAGTTTCTCAAAGGAATTTTTAAGATGCAAGCTTATTGCTGTTATGAAAACGCTCGGCAATCACATGTAAGGCCAATGAGCAATTTCAGTCTGAGAGCGTCACATCTATAAATCATCAAATCATCATATTATTATGAACCTAATGACCGCCACATAAGCCTTACCTAATTTCCGCCACAGAGAGCGATGTTGTACCTGCAACTCACGGCCACCTGCAGCCCATACTAAGTCTTCGTTCCATCTGGTAGGGGGCCATCTTACACTGCGTTTCCCAATACGTTGCCGCCACTCGAAAACTTTCTTCCCGCATCGAAATCAATTCTACGAGCTTGTGACCTACTACCACTTTAGCGATGCGATTCAGTGAACTATGTCATATTAAGTACGCGCATACATATACGTGGATCTGAACGCTATGAATAACAATACTGTAGCATGTAGTTAATCATTATATTAACACATAACGCTGATTAGATGACTGTGTTTGATATTATCCTATTAGAACGTAACTGACAGTATAACATGACAACTAGTGACGTTCCGGAATAGTAATAATAATATGACATTGTGTAACTTTTATATTATATCCATTTAATATTATTGTATTTGTAATGTAACGAACCGATATCTATATTTGGAACATGGTGAATATTTTATTCAAGACTTTCATTTCAATTTTTTTTTGGTTTATACTCGTTTCGGACCATGAAGGATTCGGATAGAGGTGTGAATCCCCAAGGACTGTTTCTGGATAGGGCTATTCGCACCCTTGGTTGGAGCGTTGCAAATGGCTCAATGTATCCTTCGGAAAAGGTCAATTTGAACCGCGAATGAAACGACACAATGTCTTTTTAAGGTCCGATTTGGACTTGAATCAGAAAGTAAAGGATTTCTACTATTTATTTACACCATGGTGCGAAAGGGTCCATTCAAAAAGAGCTCTTGGACATTTCACACCGCGGTGCAAACCACTCGCGGTGTGAACAATGATATATTTTTTTAGTTTAAATATTGCTTAAATTTACCATCATACTTTCTTTTCATACAACGGTGGTGGCAAGCATGCGTAGTCTCGCTTGATGGTAAGCGGTTACACGTAAAGGTAACACGAGAGACATCACGTGTTGCCAAACCTTCCAATTCTTTCTTCAATGAGCTCATTATGAAATAATCTATTAAAATTTACAATTCGTGTTTTCAAATTGTAATAATACCAAAACTAAATAGTCAAACAGACGAATCTCACAATAAAGAGACAATTAACACATTAGATAGTTATTTAAAACAGGCGATATCGCAGATATAAAAAACTATAGGCCTATTTCCTTGGCTACGGTGATAGCGAAAGTGCTTGACAGCCTGCTTAATAAACAGCTTAACAACTACATTCGACTGCACGATAATCAGTTCGGTTTTCGAGCCGGGCTGTCCACTGAGAGTGCTATTCTGTCTCTTAAGTGGGCTGTCAGGTACTACTCTGACCGGAAAACTCCTACTTATGCTTGCTTCCTCGATCTCTCCAGAGCCTTTGATCTGGTCTCCTACAGGATTTTATGGAGTAAGCTTGAGAAAGCGGGAGTTCCGTCGGAACTGATAAACACGTTAAAGTCCTGGTACGGTGGCCAGATCAATCAGGTTAGATGGGCTGGGGCCTTATCGGAGCCGTATGGGTTGGAGTGCGGGGTGCGGCAGGGGGGGTTAACCTCACCTACGCTCTTCAATCTATACGTCAACGAACTGATTGAGGCGCTCAGCAAAGAGCGAGCTGGTTGTCATATTGACGGGGTATGTGTGAACAACATCAGCTACGCAGACGATATGGCATTAATGAGCGCCTCGGTTTGTGGCCTTAGGAAGCTGGTGGCTATCTGTGAAGGCTATGCTAAGCTTCATGGTTTGGTCTACAATGTGACAAAAAGTAATGTCATGGTCTTTGGTGGTGGCGGTGGGAAATGTCCAGAAACCATACCTCCCGTCAGGTTAAATGGAATACCTCTCACTAGAGTATATAAATTTAAGTACCTGGGACATCTTTTGACCGCTGACATGAAGGACAATGAAGATATTGAGAGAGAGCGGAGGGCACTGTCGGTTAGAGCGAATATGATAGCTCGCAGATTTGCACGTTGCTCGCAAGATGTAAAAAAAACACTATTTCGTGCATACTGCACTTCTTTTTACACGTGCAGTCTGTGGGCAGATTATTCGCTGAAATCGTACAGTGTCCTTCGTATTCAATATAATAACGCGTTCAGGATGCTGATGGGGTTGCCCCGTTTCTGTAGCGCGTCAGGGATGTTTGCCGAAGCTCGTGTTGATTGTTTTTATACAACAATAAGAAAACGATGCGCTTCCCTGGTGCGTCGGGTTCGGGCCAGCCCCAACAGTATTCTGCGCTGTATAGCGAGCAGACTCGACTGTTTGTATGTGAGTCACTGCTGCAAGCTTTCCACCTAGGTGCCGAGCAAGTGGTAGTGGTTCACATACAAATTATAATTATTTGTATTGTGTTTAGAATAGGTACTAACATAGGTTTAAGAAATATTGTTACTAACACACTGAGTCTAGTTACTTGTTAAATAAATTATTATTATTATTATTAAACTAAAACGTAAATTATAAATCTAATTTCTACCATATTCAATTGTACTTTTTAAAATAGGTACCTAATTAAATTTTTAACGTAATTATTAACTAGCAGACACATCATCATCATCATATCAGCCCAATGACGTCCACATGAACATAGGCCTCACCCAATTTCCGCCACAGCGAGCACTAGCAGACACAAAAATAAATATTCTTCAAAAAGTCCAGCCTTCTACGAAATGAATGACGTAAATTTGTACAGCCAAATCTCAATGATATATCACGTTATGCTACGTAACAACTTGCAGAATTGCATTAGCTCACAAGGGAGCTAATGTCAATTATGTGGATAGAAACACGTTGCATCGATTTGTCGCCTCAATGTATTAATATTAATGTGTGCATTTATTCTCATTATGACTTAGCCTTTAAGGTTTGTACATATAGATGTGTTTGCAACTACATGATTATAGTCATTTAAATAAAACTGGAAAGCCTTTGAATTTTGATTTAACCATTGAATAAAAATATTATAACTAATGAAAATTTATAAAAATTTGAGCTACTAATATTGAAATATTATTAGTTAAAATTAATAAAAATGTTTATTTTTTACTCGTACATACGTCGCAGAGAAGATTACTTTTGAACAATTTTTTATTCTTTTATATCTTTCAACAGTTTGAGATTTGAATTTCATCTCTCAATCTTAATAAAGTTAAATTTCAAAGATTGATGAATGACACTTAGACATTACTTAAACTTCTTTAGAAAATAGTTTCAGTTTAACTGATATTATTAAATTATAACTTGATAAATTAAATTGCCTTTCTTCTAATTAGAAAGCCTGTATCCAGTAATATATTAAACTTATGAGACAGACGGCGAAACTTGAATTAATGACTCAACATTTTCTTAATACGAACTGTAATTGAATTGCTAGCCGTTATATAAGTTTTGCTCAGTTTATTAACAATACAATTGTGGCAGTACTACTTCTAGATACTAGATAGCGATACTAGAGAGTTAAGGCGCGGCAGACAATTTTCGACTCAAATTGAACCCACCTGGGGAAGTACCTCCTCCCTTCAGAAGACCACAGCACTATTATCATTGTTCTGTTCCTGCTGATGAGAAGTGGTGTCCAGAACTCAATGGGGACGAAAGACGTCTTAAAGAGTCTGCAACTTCTGGATATTGCAAGCGTCCTTAAACTATAGTAACCACTTACTGTTTTAAAAACCAATGGTTTGGATTTTTTTGTAGGTACATCTCTACAGAAAAATTTCAAAAGAAGCTCTCTAAATACAATTTTCATTAAATTCATTACATATTTTTCTAAGATACCAGTCAGGGCTCGGTGCGTCAGCGACAGGGCAGCGGCGCGGAGCCACGGTGTATTCCAATCGCCGGATTTTAGCCGGATTATCCAACTTCGCACTAATACTGAAAATTTCATGACAGAAGAATCTAATAACTTTTTGCCGACCAAGAAATTGAATCAGGGACCTCTTGCGCGGTTGCGCAATCGTATACACTCTAGGGGGAGTGTCAGAGTTAGCTCTTCAGTCCGTGTTGAATGCATTTAATACTGTCAATACCTGTTTCAATGACAACGTAACTATGTATGTCCTTGGGTGAGATGTGAGTGATGTGATTCGTCCACTGGTCTAGGCGTAAAGACTATCAGTGTGATTCGAAATTGTTTCTATAATCATCATCATCATCATCAAAGGCTTAACTCGTGTTTAATGGAGATTTTTAAATAGTGTCCGAGAGACACTTTTTCTCATATATTGCTTAACGAGTCCGGGTCTTAGATGATCGGAGGGCCAGGAATTATCTTGTTTTTTCAATTTTATTTGATAATAATTTACCATTTGAGCCCATATAAATTCAACAAACAGCTTTTATTGTATCAAATGATAGTTTAATTAATATAATTAATTCTATAATTCCATGAGTGTTACAATTACATACTTAAACAATAAAATATAACTAGGAACATAGGTTTAGTTATTTACAATGATAACATGAAAATAAACTTAGAATATTATAAATACTTAGTACATTCTTGTTCATAACAAATGTTTAAAAGAAGAAAGTTACTTAATTTATTACTGACAAAGACTTCAAAAGTTTAAGTAGTATAAAAAATTAAATAATAAATGTGATACAATACACCATTGATTCTAATAAACTATAAAACTTTAAACAATCAATTGATTTGATTTTGAAAGGCAAACTAAAACAATTGTGTTTACCAAATACACAAACCATAACAGCTCCAAGCTGGATACTCCCAAGAGTATTAATGCAAATACATATTTACGTATTCACCCACTGATTGGTTCGATATACAAAACAATACTTAGATATCAAAAGGTCAACACAGTACAATAAAGTTCTAACAACGATCGGTCTCTCAATTCACAACGGAGTTACTGTACAACCACACCGTCTTTCTGTGTCTACAGTTTGAAAACTGTTCGCAGTACTATAGGAAAGTTTTCAATTAATATCACAGTTTTCGTATTTAAAAGTAGAACATTACAAACTTCACTATTTATTCTGTGAACTATATACACTTCACTACACAATTCAACTAGAAACAGTAAGTTCTAGAAACGTCTGAACACTGGCTTTTGTCTTGTTGTCACCCGAAGTAATATTGGGCGTTGGAATATCGATATAAACTCCTCGTGTTAGGGTCCGTTTCCGATTGTATTTGAACTCTTGGTAGAGTTTTGACCGCAACTCCGCGCCCTAATGTGCCATGTGGCATAGTTCGAAGAGGCATTTCTATGGGGAATTCAGCCACCTGTCCGTACATATTAGTACTCACATGTGGATATGTGTTCGGTACTGGCCGACCGACGTACTTATTGATTTTGGGACTAAGAGCCACATTGGTGTATTGTATGTCTTGCTTGATGCTTGAATCAACCGAGTCAACCGGTCCCGACAGGCTGGTTATGTTAATGTCGTTGTCAACTTCTGATATGCTGTCATTGAATCCGTTTGGTATTTCAGTGGTGGCGGATACATCAGGGCCTTTAGGTTGATCAATCGTTTGTTTGTGCATCACACATCGGACGATGCCGAGTATTATGCAGAGAAGGAGAGAGACAGCAACCGCTACGATGATATAAATGTAGATCATGTCGAATTGATCTGTTGAAGAGAAAATTCATTTTAGAATACTAGCTTGAAGCAATTTGCACCAAAATATGTTTATCATTCAAAGATCTGCAAGGTACAAAGGTAAGTTAGTCGGTATTTATTTGGCAATGTTCCAGATCGTACCTACGCTACTAAGTTTTCCTAACATAAATTTTTGCTTAACTTAACGGTCGAACTATAAACTTAGAAGCGTCAGAGATATTTTATTCCGAACGAGTATGGTTTTCCCAACTATTAAACTGTTTCTTACGATTTAAGTTCAAATAGCAGAATATATTTATTAAAACTGGCTAGATCAAGACATTAATTTCCGTATACTTTGATTCTTACTTGATTCATCAACTTCCCATTTAACATTATATAAAAAACTTTACTTTGCTTTCTTTAATTCCTATACCTAATAATGGCATTAGATATAAAATCCTTCCAAAATATAAAAAAGATCCTTCAAAGATTTCCATTAGAATATTAATAGTTCAAATTCTAAATAAATGTAATCTTGTTCAAGCCTCGTATAACGTGTTAACAAAAAATTGTCTGAAATTTAATTTCAACAAGATAATTAATGAACGTTAGAAACTGCTTATAACTGGTTTACTGTGATCTCGAGCCCCTATAATATTTCTTACAAAGTAATATCACCGAAACACTTATCAGTGTTTACGCAACAGAGGTAATTATGCATATTGCTGAGTCTTGTACGCAAACTTGGGTAAATGGGTAGATAGGGTAAATTCAATAAAGACCCTTGAAATAAGTAATTGTGTTTGAAAGAGCTATAAATTGTTATGTCATGGGATATTGGAGTGTATACTATAATAGTTTTCATTAATGTCTAACGCTAATGTATGATTATGAGAGAGACAGAGAAAAATTTGAAAATTGATTTCACAATAGTAGACTTTGAATTTTATTGTTAATTAATTAAATTAATCACTTGGTATAACTTCAATAACATTTAATCTTTAATCATTTCAACCCATAATACATATTATTAAGTAAACATTTAATTTTGGAGATAATCTACTTTCCCGTTAAGTGAGTGCCACATGGTTGTAATCTAGCGCTCCAACAAAGGTGACCTTGTATGTAATCATGAGATGCCATCCATCTAGCCGGCAGATGTAATTCAAATTTCGTACAAACAACACGGACGGCATTGCAGGTGGCACAGGACCGTTCGCAGTGGCATAAATTAGGTGAGGCCTATGTTCAGCAGTGGACGTCGTTGGGCTGATATGATGATGATGATGATGATGATGATGATGAACACGGACGGCATTCAAACTCCCACCAAGGTCATCTCTGTTGGAACGCAAGATTACAACCGAGTGGCAATCGCTTTAGTCTTCATAACAATTATAATAATGTTATTCCATTTTATATAATATGACCCCTAACAAATGTTCGATTTTGATAATCTTATTTCGCAATCTTGTTTTGTAATAGCCCAAACAGTATTGTAGAGAGTTTTGCCATATAATCATATAAGGAGTTAGTTTCGAAGCTATTTACTAAAGGGAGCTTAAGAATGATTAATGTATCTAATTTAGTTGTGAAGGCTGTCTGTTCATCTTCGGGTAAAATTGACTAGGTACGTTAGACACTTGTGGTCATGTGAAATATAACTCTATTTTACTGAACTGTTTCTCGTGTAGACTATAATTCTCTTCATATTATGCTGTCAAAATATTATTTTAGCATTGACTAAAAATATTTAAATAATTGAATATTTTTAGTTTCATTGATTATGAAGATTTTTACAAGTGAATTTTTTTACAGCCAACTGTTCACTATATTAAAGTGTCATAATTTGAGACTAGCTAGAACAATTTGGCTATTTCATTTTTAAAGATTCGTTGAATTTCAAAGATCTCGTATTATTGGGAAGAAATAAAATTCCAAGGAGGTAGAGGCGCGGACGAGCTGGTTTTTTATTAGGGTTCAGTAGTTCTGATCTGTCTGTCTGTCTGTCCGAGGTTTTGCTAAAAGACCGTTAGTACTAGAAAGCTGTAATTTTGTAGGAGTGTGTATATCAAGTAAAATAAAATTTTGATAAATATATGTGGCTCCCATACATGTGAAGTGGGGATGAATATTTTTATATTTAATTAGACAGCATTAAATTAGTTTGAGACTAAGCTTAGTTTGGGACAAGATGGCGCTGTGTGTGAATGTCCAAACATTATTTATTATTATTATTTCCACTGTGCAACTATAATATTTGTATAGGTTGACGAACACTCGGTTTGTGTGATTGTCAAACTAAGTTATTCCTTGTGTCTTGAGTTGACAGTGGTTCATCTATCTGATTACAGAATTATCATATTATTATAATATGACTGATGACTGGCCTGTTGGTCTAGTGGTTAGTGACCCTGACTGTTAAACCGCAGGTTGTGGATTCGATCCCCACCCAGGACAAATCTTTGTGTGATGAGCATAAAGATTTGTTCTGTGTCTGGATGTAATTTATTTATAATATGTATGTATTTACAAAAAAAAAATATTTAAGTAGTATAGTAGTAGTAATTGTTTAGTACCCACAACACAAGCATAATTGCTTAATTTGGGACTAGATGGCGCTGTGTGAATGTGGTAGAATATTTATTTATTTATATTTATTTATTTATATAATACTTTTGATAGAAAATAATATATTATTATAAAATCCCAGCATGTATGCCAAAACTGATTAGAGTCGTGCAATACGACTATTATACCGTGATTGCCATTGTATATTTTTATTTGCTTTAAAGTTTCTTACCATCTTTAGCCAAGTGATGTCTCGGTGGCGAAGCTGATGGTTCATCCCTGTTGATACTGCTGACGTTTAGACTGGTGGACATGGAAGGTCTTTGAGGAGGTACTGCGGCTACCGCCGGAGCTGGAGGAACAGCTGACTCCCCCCACCATCGGTCGTTGGTTTCATCTGTAATATTTTATGTGTTAGTATTTTATAAGTACTATGCTTACAAAAGAATATAATTGTTGTTTCTTGAAAAATAATTAAAAAGTTAATTTTTAGATTATAATCTGTGAACCGGATTTTATTTTATTTTTAAATCTAGGCGATCAAACTTCACTTAACAGATGGTGTCTTATAAATTTTACAGTATAACGCTAGCAACACTCAAACTCTTTTTTCCAGGGGCTTGCAATAGTTGTTTGCAATTACAATTGTGAGGCAAATTAATGCTTCATATACATGAGACGGAAGTAGGTGAGGCTTATGTCCAGCAGTGGACATCATTAAGCTGAAATGATGATAATAATGATGACACATTAGGAAAAAATCACTTTTATGATAAACGTTCCAAAGCGTAATAGTCTGAAGTACTTTTGTTGATAAATTTTATCGTAACCGTTCCTTTCATAAATATAAAAGGTGAACTATTCTCAAAGGGTTTTTATTATCGAGTTGGAACCTTCAAACTGACGGAAAGAATTTGAGATATCGAGGAAGAACATCCAGGCGAGTTGATATAAATAAAATATGAAGTAACTTTAAAACATTTTTTAGAAATATTAAAACACCAACAAAGAACATATTTTTTTGCGGACAAAAAAGGTTTTTGTAATAATGTTTTGAATAAATAATAAAGTATTAAGTCTAATATCTTAGACATGAACGTAAGGCAGCATATCAATTACATAATGCTATATAAAAATAATAAAGACTCCTTATACTTAATCTAGCATATTGGGGCTTAATACTAAATATTTATAAACGACAATCTAATTAAATTCTTTGTAACTTACTTGTCAAATTTAAACAATGTTCATCAATTTCATTCGCATTTTTTATTTAATTTGTTTTAAATTAAAACAGCATTTTCTTTATCCTATACATTTTTGAAGTCTAGTTTAATATTTGAAAGCCAGACCATGACCTCCATACTCCTCGGCCCAAGACCACTGTGAACCAGTCTTAGCAGTATGTCTGACTCATCTCTGCATCTTTTTCTTATTCTATCTCATCGAAGATAAATGAATACATTCATAAAAATAAATAAAGTAAGAAACATTTTAAACTAAATGTAACAGTAACGAACTGAGAAAATCAACAAATTAAGGATTAAGACTACTTCGTTCCGTTAAAGTTTTCTTAAGCTAGAACCTAATAAACGTCGATAGAAGGCAGCACCTTGAACATTTCAATAGAGAAAGTAATTGCTATCAGGAGTTTTAAATGTTACATTCTGAACAGGTACGAACTAATGGGTTTATGAATAAATATTTAACTTACGAGAAAATTTCAAATTACAAAATAATACAGTGAAATGAGTATGTTATGTAATTTCAGTAATCATATTAATTAAATATATGTTTAACTGGCTTCTGCAAGCGCGTACGCCCGCCTAGAATGTTGATATAAATTCAAACGCATATACTTTCCTCTTGGTCCTAGACTATATTACTACAAATTTCATTATGATCCGTTCAGTGGATCGCTAAAAGCGTAACAAATAAATAAAATTCCTTTTACAATAAAAAAAAATCGGATAATTCATTTATTCAAACACCGTACATTATAGATAACGAGATTTAACTTATCTCTTTGGAATGAATTAAGTTCAACGTAGGCCTAGAATGCAACAGTGAAGTAGATAATTCCATAAAAATATTATTAAGTATATCAAAATAATGCAAATAGTAATGTTGGTTGAAGCAACCTTGCTTGCCTTTTGAAAAAGGGCTTGATCCAATAGCATTATAAAATATTAAAATTAGTTTAAAAAGTAATAGAAAAAAAAAACAATGTCTCGAATTATTAAAATTCTTATTTTCTTTTAATGTACTAGCATCAAAAACGAATTATATCAAATATGCCACGTCAGTCTTATATTAAACCGTGCTAAGAAAATTACTAATAGAGTTAGAATATGAGTCGTCACGAGCGACTGCCGTCTCAAGGAAACCTTTTATCCCATAATCCGTTTTTACACTGACAAAGCAAAGAACCGTCCTGACACGGAGCCAAACAAATCCTCGCAGATTGCACAAGTCCAAATTAAGAGCGGATTAAGCAAATTTCTTCGTTTGTCTCATACACTTTGAATGAATAATATACTTAACGAATATGTATTTGATTGTAATCTATGCTTACGTTGTATTTAGAATGCAAGGAGGCCTTTTTTTTTTCTATTTTTGAATTTCGAAGTCCACCTCTCAATACAGTCTTGCCTGTCAGTGGTGAAACAGGACACTAACATTATTAAGAAGTTATTTACATACATTGTAATTTATAATTACTTAAAAATGTTTTATTTATTTAATACCTCCTTGGATGCGCGCGGCACAAAATCACGCGCTGTGGCGATAATTAGGTGAGGCCTATGTTCAACTGTGGAGGTCATTGGGCTGATATGATGATGAATACCACCTTGGTGGCTAAAGTACGTATCCATGCCCCGCCTGGTGGTAAGTGGTTACCGTAGCCTATAGGCGTTCGATATATATACAAATTCTTCATCCATATGTTAGCAAATATCTATATTTCTATGCAGATAAATGCATTATCTGCATCATCTTTATGTTGACTGGTAGAGAATATCTTTGGAATTAAGTCCACCTATAAGAGAACGCAGGTGTACTGTGGGGAAGAATTTGCCAAGACCGCGGTCTTTGGAAGAGCCTGGGGGAGGCCTATGCGAAAGCAAAAGAATCTGCCGGTGTCATAATTAATATTTAAGTACATATTGTAAGTTAAACTATGTAAAGATTGTTAATAAAGGCTAGTATTATTATTATTTATATATATTATTATCACCCAAATGTTAAAAAGGCGATTTTTTGTGAGTGTAATGTGTGTTACTCACACTCAAATGGCAAAATCAACTTTTATAAAATTGGTATGGAGGTAGCTGGCTAGCGCTCCTAAAGAGAAACAAAATTTGGAAGTTTCCGATTTATCTAGGTTAAGTAATAAGTAAGCTTGTTTAAGCTTCGTGATAGCAAATTCTTTACTTTTAAAATTCGAACACATCAAGCTGTTTTATAATGTGCCAAGTGCTCTTGCCAAGTTTACGAAGAGAAAAGTTAGAAACACATTTCTCATTTTACCGGTTGGCTCGTATCAGCTTTTGTTACACTCTTTAATTCTACAAATATTACCCCGGTTAAGTATTTAACAAAATAACTTTTATTTTATATAAAATATCTGAGTCAAGGTCAAATAAAAATATTCTGTAAACGATATGAAAATGCTACCAAATTTAATGATTCGTCATCATCATTGTATCAGCCCAATGACGTCCACTGTTGAATATAGGCTTCACCTAATTTCCACCACAGCAACAATTTAATGATTATTTGATATTAAAAGAAAATCTAAACGCGGCATCACAGAGGATGCTTCATCATCATCAGTAACGCGTTAGGTCCCACTGCTGGGCTCGGAGCAAGGATAACAAGGATGCTTATTTTTCATAAAATGTTAATCTTTGAAATTATAGACACTGATTAAAATTTTAAAACAAAGTTAGGATTATATAGAACTAGTCTAAAGTACATTAAAAATATGAGTGCATTTCATAATCTAATCACTTTAAAAAAAAAAACAATCTAAACAGCTTTTTTTAATCAAATATCACGCACCATTAATAAAACCGAAGAAAATCTTAAAATTCAACCTGGAGCTAAGAAGGAAACTTTACAATAGAGTAAGCGACAGTATAATTTATTTGCTTCTAAGATTACGCGCCATTGAGATATAGCCACGGTGAGTTTATGGCAACACCTTTACGGGTAAGCTATAAAACTCCACACACTTTGCGAGTTGGTCCATTCATAAGATTGTTGCGAACATTGGCTTTATAGTTTTCTCTCTCAGTTTCCTTGTTTAGGGATACCATGATGATCGTAATTTGTTTAACTACATCAAAGGGTTTGTTTAAATAGTTATTTTGATCGCTCCCTTTAGGGAAGTCGATCATTGTTGGCTTAAGTGATTATACATTATAACAACAATATTACCAGAACAATATTGCAGCGTTCTAAAATATTATTGCTTTAGTATTAAATTTGTTTATCGTTATTACTATCCCTAAATTGGCTTTGTTTGTTTGTTCGACATATATTTCTCTAATCTGCTTCAAATAAGTTTTATCGGAATCATCCAACAGGTATTTGAATAAGGTATTCTGATAAAATTTAAATGATAAAATTTTTATTCGTTATTTTTAGTAAAGACATTAAATTTGTTGATGAAATTTGTCAGCGAAATTAGAACAACTTTCAAAAGATTTTTAATAAAAAATAACGTTAATTATTACTAGAACAGCTACGTAGTAAAAAAATCCCGTAGGATTAGTTTATATTAACAGATAAAATAAAAATTTAGTAAGTGCGCGTAAATTCTTCGCCAGAAGATACTAAGAGAAAACTTGGCACAATTGAGGTCTTTTGTCCTACAAAAATATATGCCTTGTCCCCTTCATTTAAGAATATGAACGATCTCATTGTTGTTTCGTATATTTTTCTGCGATATTTTTCTTGATATACCTATTGAATATCGCATTGTCTGATTATGTTCTGTCTAATAACGTGATGTAAAAACCTATCTCTGTTCTGTGCGTGATGTAGTCCAAAATTGACAACGTAAAATTAATATTATTACGTTAAGAATTACTCAGATTATATTAAAATTAGTCTTGGTTATAAGCTATGATTGCACCCAGAGGAGGATTGTTATAAGTGGTCGCGTGTTATAAAGTCACGTAAGAAGAGGTCTAGAATTGTTAAATAACCTTCATTCAAAAATAAAGAAAGTTACAGACAGAGTTTTTTGAATGTCTAATTATATTTTTTAAGGGAGCTATTTTTGTTTCTAAGGACTAGGCGTCTGGTGTCTAAAAAAATAAGAGGCACTTACCGACATCATCGTGCTCAAGATCAGACACGTCGTGAGCAACCTCGTCCTCTTCAGGGGCACTCTCGTACGTCTCTTTTAGCACCGTCCGTGGCACTACAAAACAAAATGCACTTTAACTTATTTAAATAAAACACATTTTCAATCGTTCTAAGTTGTTCTTGAGTTCATTAAGGGGACGTTAATTTTAGATTTTGGGGTGCTTCGTATTTTAGAGTATTTTTATTTTTCGAGTGCGGCAACGCTTTATGTGCCGTAGAACAAGCAGTTTCAGTAGAACGTGACCCGTTATTCGTGGCTTTTTTATTTTGTTCACTAAATCCCCTTCATTTTACTGTCTCAAGGTTTTTCTGGACTCTTATTGAGTTTCGGAGACGGAGGTTTGACGTCTTTATATACGGTTGTATTTGCCTATTTATATTTTGTACCAGACTACGTAGTTGTAAAAGAAATATTTGAATAGATAACCGCCGAAGGGCTGATGTGTGCGAAAATTATGTATATTTGGTAACATTTTTTATCGTCTAACTAAAATAGGCTATCAATTTTGTTCAAATTGAATTAAAATATTTTGTTTTCATAACGTAACCTTATGCAGCTCTACAGAGTAATGGTTTCGATCAAATGAATATATTGGATTGCTTTACATTTTAATATTTTATAGAAGTTTGCTGATTAATCCAGCAAAAATAAACTTTTTATTGTTTTATTTGAAATTAATAATAATAATAATAATAATATTCTACCACATTTACACAGCGCCATCTAGTCCCAAGGTAAGCAATTATATTTGCTTGTGTTATGGGTACTAAACAACTGATAAACTACTTAAATACATTTTTTTTTGTAAATACATACATATTATAGATAAATTACACCCAGACACAGAACAAACCTTTATGCTCATCACACAAAGATTTGTCCTGGGTGGGGATCGAACCCACGACCTCCGGCTTAGCAGTCAGGGTCACTAACCACTAGACCAACAGGCCAGTCAAAAAAAAAATTGCTAAAATATATTGAAAAATATTTCTCTAAGTCTATTTTTTACGAATCGAAATGAACTGTATAATATTAAGATACATTATACAGTTCATTTCGATTCATTTTACAATTTTGAATTTGTCGCAGCATATAAATTTAATTTTGAAACCAATTTTTTTTCACACAGTGCCATCATATTTGCTTGTGTTATGGGTATTAAACAACTGATGTACGTTCTACTTGCTTGCAAGGACCTGACTGTTAAGCCAGAGGTTGTAGGTTCAATTCTGTTGGAATGATTGCTGGCACACTGGCCATTGAATTGTTTATGGTGATTAATCTGTCGCATTATTATTTAAATAGGCACGGACAGTATATAAACCCAACAGACTTTGAAAATATTATCTAATTTAATAGAATAGTTAACAAATTTGTTATATTGATTTGCCATCAGCAATATACGGGACGACAGTGGCCAAGATAAGTAGGTATGCAAATGATCCAATATATTAACAGTCTAGTATATTAATTAGGCTGACAACGCCTGTTCTTCTGAACAAGCTATTTGTCACGGGTAACCTTAGAAAGACAATTAGCGGAGTGAAGTATACTCAGGCACAAGACAAAAATCTATGGGACACACAATTTTTGTCTCGTATGGGAGTTGTATGATATGATAATTATTCTTTTTGGGCTTGAGCCATGAGCGGCATCTTCGTTCTTCAATCAGTCAGGACTAATCGCGAGGGTTTTGCTCAGGTATATTTAGTACACTTTGGTATTACCACATACCCACTCGGCTTTTCCTACCGCACACGGTTGCGAATACCGCTTAGTTTGGAATAGGACATTTTTTTTTTTTTTTTAAAAGACAATGCCCGCACTAGGGAACAAGCCCTGTGTCGCGGGGAGCTTTACAAACATAAAACTAACGGACACAAAGTACACCCAGACTAGAGACAAATATCCATGAATCACACAAATATTTGTCTCGTGTGGGAATCGAACCCACGTCACCCAGCACGGCGATGTAGTGGCGAGGCGACCACCTTAACCACTGCGCCACGGTGACAGACTTTAAATAGACACTAAACTTCATTGGCCCACATAAGCTAAGGATATGCAGTTAACTATACGGTGATATTCTTGATACGGCGAGCATATAGCCACAGTGATAGTAAATACCCGGTAGAGTCAAATACTCTATAACCTCTATCTTACAAAACAGGTTTGAAAAATATTTTAATAAACTTTCACAATTTCTACTAAGTAACTAAATTTAATAATGTTTAGTGGGAATGTGTAAGACTGTTGCGCAGCAGGTTCTGGTTTTAATTACCGGGTAAGGCAGACATATATAGATTTTTCTGTAATCTTAAATTCTAAAATTCTGTAATGGATTTCTCTGCAACAGCCTGGAATCTACTGATGCCTGATTAGTGGCATTAGGCGCGAGACATGGGACGTACCATAACTGGCGAAAATTAAATGTGGATCTCATACACCTCTGCATACCCATTAAGTAACTAAAAGCGTCAAGCTTTGTCATGCTATTTCAACAATGTATTCAAATAAATAACATTCCTCACAAGAAACGCAAATTAACATTCTTGTAACTGAATATTTTGTGAATGCAGTAAAACACGGTACTCGAACTTAATATAAATAGTCTGGCAAGAGGTTAACTGAGGGAAACGGAGTATAATATTGCTCGTATACGTTATGTTAGAAGCCTTGTAATACTTGTGCACTATTAGGTACAGCCCTTAAGCCTAATACATGATGCTATAAGCTTACAAATTGGGCCTAGACATTTGTCGGGTCAGAAGCATTTACAAAATATATGTTTGTACGCTGCTATGAAGATTTTGGTCTCGTATTCTAGGGTGAAACTTATCTACGTTATCATGTGTATATCGATTATTATCTTGAAGTCTGTGTCAACCCAATTCATATATGATTACTAAGAAAAAATGTTATTTGCCACTATCGAGACTAGTGCTAGAGTGCACTACGGTTTTTCCCTCGAGCGGTAACCGCTAAACCGTAAAACCGCGTGAAATGCAGGCTCTACGGCTGTGATTAAAAACCGCAATTGCGGACACTTGTATTAGTTTATCTGAGACACAAAAGGGTGAGGTTAAAAGCCACAAACTTTTCTTGTCCTGGTATCATCATCATCATCAGCAACCCATTAATGTGCCACTGCTGGGCTCGGGTCTCCTCTCCCTTATCTAGAGAACGCTGGCCCAATGTGGGTTGGTGGATCAGACATACACATCGAATTTCTTCTAGGGTATGTGGGTTTCCTCACGATGTTTTCCTTCACCGATAGCAGATGGTAAATCTGATGACTAGTATAATATATATAAACTCCACAAACTGAAATTCACATTGATACTGCTGGTCGGAATCGAACTCAGACCGCGTGTTAAGCACGCAACCCGTCACTTATTTATGCCATCCTATTGTTTAATATTTCTCCGTATCTCCACTCCTGAGCCTCACTCCGCGTTAATGGATAAGCAGCCTTTTACGGCAAACTATGAATAAAATTTCTTTTGTGTGACAACGTCAAGTGTTTTAATATAAAATTATTCTTTTAGAATTTTAGTGAAACTGAGCGTGAGTTCAATCAAACTGTCATCACAATAATAAACGTGAAATAAAATAAGAATTAGATAAAAATATCTTCAGCTGTATCTAAAAATGACTCAGTCCAATATAATCTTCCTCGAACAAAACAACATAATTTTCAAATTTTTAAATTATACTTTGTTCTGCTATCTGTATTGGCTTTGTGAAATTGTTTGCAGCTTACCCGAGGTATTTTGTATTAGCAACGGTCCGATTAGTAAACTGAATTGTGACAGAAATAGACGATATTGGTGGTCTTGGATGCAAATTATTACAGTTCTCTGCACCGTAATATGAAAATACAGAATTTTTGTGTAGCTGAGATGTTTTGATAGCATTGTATTCAACTTGTTTTGTATTCAGATGTTATTTTTAACAATACACAGAAATTGTATGGACATAATTGTATGTTTTGTTATCTAGAAAAGTAGGTATGCGATATTCACTCTAAGTTACATTCATAATCTTGTAATATCAACCCATTACCGACCAATTGCTTGCCAAGGGTATGCTTTTCTGTAACTCAGCTAAAATATATATATCACCACTTTTATTTATGTATATAATATAAATTATGTATATAAAGATGTCGGGAAGCGGGTGACGAGGTTAAGGTGGAGGTGGGCAGGACACTTGGCAAGAAGGGATGACGGACGGTGGACGAAGGCAGTCACAGAATGGTGGCCTAGAGAAGATATCAGGCCAGTGGGCAGACCACCAGCCCGATGGTCGGACGATATCGTCAAGATCATAGGATCTCATTGGACGCGGCTGGCACAGGACCGTGAAAAGTGGCGCTGTAGAGAAGAGGCCTATACCCAACAATGGGTTAATGTGGGCTGATAATGATGATGATGATATACTATAATAGGATCACTAACCTACACACGCTGCCTGGTAGGTTTCCTCCTAGTGGCTTGTAATAGGGTTTACTTAAATGTCTTCCTTCACGGAATGCAGATGATAAATGTTTTGGCTTATACTTATAAATTGGTGCTGATATTGCCGTACCGATAGATTGAATTCAGACTTCATGTTCGCATGATGTTCTATTTTCCTATTCAGCCAACACTAATCTTATTTATTATTGCGAAATAGTTGTAGAACTTTAGGCTAAACATCAAATAGATGATAAAATCGAGATCAAATCTTAAATAACAGGAACATGAAAGAAAAAAAAATCAAATGTCGTCAAATTCAATTCAGTTACGTAAAGTCCCCAAACATTCAACCCTTTTCTTCCTCTATAATTGAATGAAAGAGCTCAGGCACACAATCGATTCTTTAATCGATTAGTAGTTGCTACCAATGGTTATATTGTTATTATCGAGGATGAAATTGAGTTAACTGTCCTGAACAAACATTTTACCTCATTAAAGAGCCAATTTCGATTAAATGTTTAATTTATAATCGAAATATCGGTCAATAATCAAAAATCAAATCAAGGTCTCTATCATATTGAAATATACGACATTGATATATAAACCGGCCATTCGAATGTTCAGATTGAGATTAGTATCCCAGTGCTCATCTTTCCAGTCCAGCAATTCAGTGTGTACATCAGGAATCGTGTAGACATCTAATCCTGTTACTGGACTATCGTATGTATACGTTTTAGGACTATGTTAATGTACTTGTTTAGAAAATTCCAGTTGGAGTCTAGAGGGTGCCATAAGATATATTTTTTGTCGATAAACACAGCCACTGATACTACCTAGTCCAGAATATTTATAAGAAATTGTGTTCAAATAATACGGTTTATTTTACCTCCCAATAAAGGCCCTACCTGTATTTAAATCAACGTAAGACAACACGGTGAATTAATTGAAAATGGCATTCAGGAAACAAGGGGATAACGCACGGGTCTGAAGTAACACGTGGGACCAAGGTATTATACTAACAAAGCCGTGGGCAAAAACTGACGGTTATTAATTAAGTAATAAAGAACTTTATCACCCAAAACATAAAACTCAATTTTCGTTTGTCTGAAAAGTTTATATCACGAACGCGTATGATACTGTGAAAACGATTTTATAATAATTACCATCAGAATTATGAGACGTCGTATAATCTAATTTGATATTAAACTGACGAAGGAGGATGTGGCACTCGAAATTCATGGCAATGCCATTCAAGATAATACGATCACCAGCAATTATAATTAGGCCATGGATTTACGTAGAGATGTAATAATATAAGACGTTGCGTAGGAAGCTATATTGAATGTATAACTGTAGGCGAAAGTGTTTCAACCCTTACAAATATTGTAACTGCTAAAATTATATTTTATACTGTTACATAGTCCAAAATGGAATTATTAACTTAATCGATGGTGGCTGAATGGATAAGGGACCGGCGGGCGCGGCGTGCAACTCACACGGTCCGAGTTCGATCCCGACCGACAGTACCTATGTGGATTCCACTTTGTGGAATTTATATGTACTAGTCAAGTGACTTACTATCTGCTAACGGTGAAGGAAAACATCGTGAGGAAACCCACATTTTTTTTTTTTTTTCTTTTTATACCACGTCGGTGGCAAACAGACGTACGGTCCGCCTGATGGTAAGCGGTTACCGTAGCCTATGGGCGCCTGCAACACCAGGGGTATCACGAGCGCGTTGCCGACCCTTAAGAAACCTATTCACTCCTTTTTTGAAGAACCCCATACTGTAGTCCCTTGGGAAAACCTCGTTAGGGAGTTCATTCCACAACCTGATGGTTCTTGGGAGGAAATTCCTCTGGAACCGCGCGGTACGAGACCATTTCGGTTCTAAGGTGTGGGGATGAACTCCCTGCCGATGGCAAGCGGTGCGATGGTAGAAGGTGGCCGTGGGCATCATCTCAAACAGTTCTTCAGAGCACAACCCATTATACAGGCGGTAGAACACACATAGGGAGGCAAAGTCTCTCCTTGCACTTAATGGTTCGATACCGCCTGTTAGTATAGGATCGTCGACGATTCTCACAGCGCGCTTCTGAACCGAGTCAAAAGGCCCAAGCTGGTATCCAGGTGCTCCCGCCCACAGGTGACAGCAGTACTCCATATGGGGCCGGACTTGCGATTTATACAAAAGCAGCCGTTGCCCAGGTGTGAAGTACTGCCTTGCTCTGTTGAGCACACCGAGTTTTTTGGACGCCAACTTGGCCTTATCCTCTAAATGACGTCGGAACTGAACGTCGCTGGAGATGTCGACACCTAGGATCCATATACTAGGTGAGATGGTAAGGGTTGTACCCTGGAACTGTGGGGCCACAGTGAATGGGGTTTTCTTAGCGGTGAACGCACAAACTTGTGTCTTAGTGGGGTTAAATCGGACTAAATTGTCTCGGCCCCAATCGGAGACTCTAGATAGAGTACTCTCGATTTCAGACACAAGTTGTTCGCGACTTTCTTCCACAATGGAACGAGGGATGTTTGCACGGCCCGTATAAAACGCGTCACCCGTACTGTCGTCTGCATAGCAATGAATACTGCCAATAGACAGCATGTCATTGATATGCAGCAAAAACAGTGTCGGGGACAGTACGCAGCCTTGTGGGACGCCGGCGTTAATGTCCATGCTATCGGAGCAGCTCCCGTCGACTACGGTTGTTATGCGTCTGCTGGACAGAAAGCTGGCGACCCATTTGCACAATCCCTCGGGCAGTCCGTAAGATGGCAGCTTTGATAGAAGACCACGGTGCCAGACCCGATCGAACGCCTTCGCTATATCTAGGCTGACTGCCAATGCCTCACCTTGACTCTCAATGGCTGAAGCCCAACGGTGTGTGAGATACACTAGAAGATCACCAGTCGAGCGAGCATGGCGGAAGCCGTATTGGCGGTCGCTGACAAGTTCGTGTTCTTCTAGGTATCTTAGGAGCTGGGTGTTAATTACACGCTCCATCACCTTAGAGAGAAGGGAGGTTATAGCTATAGGCCTGTAATTCGATGGGTCTGATCCATCGTCCTTTTTGGGCACGGGGTGCACCTGGGCGGTCTTCCACAAAGACGGAACTTGCCTACTGTGGTAAGAAAGCGCGAAAAGTCGCGTCAGCACGGGACACAACTCGGGGGCACACTGCTTAAGGACCACTGCTGGTATGCCGTCTGGCCCACTCGACTTATGGACATCGAGACAGAGTAACTCTCGCCGGACTTCTCGTTGTGAGATTTTGATTTCCGGCATAGAGACTCCGCACCACGGGATGTTAGGAGGTACGGTGCTACCATCATCGTCCAAGGTCGAGTTCGAGGCAAAGAGTGTGCCAAGTAGGTCGGCTTTCTCTTTAGCACTATGGGCCAAGTTGCCATCGGCATTACGCAGTGGTGGCAAGGACGACTGACAAAAGTTTCCCTCGGCAGCTCGGCAGCCACATACCTAGAAGAAATTCTATGAGTGTGTCTGATCCACCAACCCGCGCTAGGCCAGCGTGAGTGGATTATGGCCTAAACCCTCTCAGCTCTCTAGTTAAAGGTGAGGAGACCCGAGCCCAGCAGTGAGACTTAAAGGGTTGCTAATGAAAATGGAATTTTGCATGCGCAAAAGACAACAAAACCAATTTGGTTTTAGTCTTGCGTAGTCAAAAAGAGAACACGTTCTTTAATTTAATTTATTAATGTGAATTAATTTCCATCCACGTGATTGGAATACATTATCGGAATAAAAAGTATTCAATATTATCCTCTTTGTGCTAAGTTTCATCAATATCACACTAAACATCCATCTATCTTAACAAACTTTCACATTTATTATAAATATTACAATTCTGACATGCTTGCTCTTTTAGCAATATACGTACAACGACTACGTTCATAAAACACTCATGTGATACTCAAAGAAGATAATTGACAAGGAAATAGCTATTCTATTGCTATTATTTGAAAGTTCACAATCAAAATAGCTCAATGCTACCTCAAATTCATTTCTACGACTACGTGTAATATAACCCATGCCAATATAGTTACGAGTGAAACTGCAATGTAGTATTAGAATAGGTTTCCCTGAAATCTGCAGCGTTTGGAAAATAGGATCTATTCGCGCAATTTCAGATAAATATTTAATAGTAATTTGCTTACAAGTATAACTTAAACAAAGGCTTCGTTTGATACACAAATATTTAAATTTATTAGCACGCCTATCTTATTTAAAGTTAAACAGGCTTTGTATTGCGCCTATCGCCTTTACTTGCCCTAAATTCTTAAGTTATGAACTGATGGTTGCTGCCGGGTAGGTGCTTTTAGTTTAGTCTGTTATCTGATCGATATATTCGCCTGACGTCTTTGCCAGCGTTTTTATTCAGTTTAGCTCGATTTATTTCAATTTCTACATTTCCTTTTTCTATGTTTGATCTATCATCAGTTTATAGTTACTCAATCCTGCTACTGTTGCGAGAGAAAAAATTGCGAGGATGACTTAAAGACTACTAACTAAACCTGAATGATAATAGCTTTCACAACAGAATAAAGCAAACCTTAAAAAATTCGCTAAATCGTTTCTATAGGTCACGCAGCAGAAGTCCCGAGCGGGAGCTACTACAGTAATAAAACTGGCAAAAATAAAATTAAACAGTAACGTACTTAGTACCAAATGCCAACCTAGTGGGCAAATATATGGGCAATTAACTGCCAGAACCACCTGCATTAATGTACCCGAATTGTGTTCTGTAATAACGCCCACAGTTTAACTTTATACATCTATACATAATAATCCCATTTGTTTTGATAGCTGTAATTGTATATAATGATGCATTTCCTCTGAAGTTTTGGGGAAAAGTTATGTCGATTTATATCTAGCTGCTATAATAACAGGTATGTTAATATGGTGACGGAGAAATATGAGGCATTTGGATATCAGACTATAAATTGTTATTTACGTAACCCCAAATATTCAGTCAACGAAGTAAAACAGCTAAAAATATAACAAACTGGAAGTCACGCGGGGTTTCTCTCCCGTCGTTTATTATTTGGCCAGTGCTCAGCTCCTATAGGCCGTAGCGTGGTATTTTATAGCCTATGTTACTCAGTGATAATGTAACTTTCTAACGGCAAAATATTTTTTGAAATCGGTCCAGTAGAATTTAAGTTTATTAAAGACGGAAAACGTCCATCTATCTATGCAATAACAGAGTAAAAATATTATGTGCCTTTACTTTATTTCCCCTATTTTCCATTTACTCTATTACCAACGCAAGTTACGGAAATCTCGAAATACAACTGTGTCAACTCATCACTAGCCAGCGTTGTAATAGTAGTTTAAAGTCCTCTTAATGTGAGGCCAGACCTGTACTCAGCAATGGGACAGACCTAGTAGATTGACTAAATATCCATAGTTCATAGAAATAAATACATTTATTTTTTAAATAAGTTGATTTTCATTTACAAAAAGTATTATATAATAAAGCTTTTTTAAAAGGGTTTTCTTAAAGTGAAACAAGACACTTCTATTTATTCTAACAGTACTTTAAATCCATTTATTTTTACATAAATTTCAGTTGCAAGATCGTAGAACAATCGTACAGGCCGCAGGTAACGACAAATTACAAGACCATTACACATAAGCACGCCAATAAAACGTAATGAAAAGACATCATCTCGCCAGAAAATAACAAATAATAAGCAGTTATACGGGACAAAGCCAATTTGGAATATAACAACAATAACAAAAATAAAATCTTAGGCCAACATTACAATAAACAAAAACAATGCGAACAAAGTTGCATAATATGATAAAAAGGTCTCTTCTTAAACTACTGAAACGGCATCCACAATTCGTACCAGTTAATAAAATAGTGATGGAAGGAGTTTCAACTGTTCGCGGCACGGTCCGCATTTTTATAACTTGGATTTACTAAAGACGCAACGACAAGGAATAGTAATAACTTAAAGAGAAGAACCTGAGGGAAAAACGATGAAAACGTTAAGTAGACAAATCTCTTTGGTATTCATGAATTGTTGTTGACTTAGTTTAAAAATTCAATGCTGTTTATAAGCCATCTAAATAATATAAAACAAATAGTTTTGTAGGTTATTCACATAGTGTAAATTTAAATCCAAACTTTGTTTGCTTGGGTAAAACTTTGTATCTCTATTGTAATTTCTTTTATTTCACCATCAATTGTAATACATTTTTTTTTAAATCGGACGCTCTTGAATGGCTCTCACAAAAAATAGTTCGTGAACAGTATTCCAATAGATCAGTAAAATACTTTTTAAGTCGAGCATCAAAATCCTCGGAGGATAAATTTTACGGTGAGCTTCATCGACTCCTTGTTGAAATCATTCGACTTTATTTTAGTTCTAATTTACTATCAGCTATCCACTACGTAAGGTTCTCAAGGAATTTCGGTATTTATGACTTGCTGAGAATTTCATTGTTGCTATAAAACTAAGGTAGATCTGGTTTTTGGATCATCACTTCAATATTATCAACTGAAAGTTCCAATTCATCTCTAACACCTTTACGAGGTTTTAATACTTCTGTGTTATCACTTTTGGCGTGTTTGTGTCTTTATAAATTAAAATCTTTATTATGTTATTATATACTATATTATTTAATGGTTAATGTGGCCTTTCTTATTATTTATATTGTTGAATAGTAAATGGATTATTTTGTTCTCATACTTCATCAACTACTATTATATTGTAATTAGTTATGATAATAAATACATTTTCATTATTATAGTCTAGCTATATTTTGTATTTATTTATAGATAAATCAATTTTGTTCTCGTAATTGCAAAATTTAGTAACGTCACTATTTATTTTTACTCTATAGTTTAAAATTTAAGGATATCTTTAATGTTATGTCTGGCCTTATTCAGTAGCAAAATGTTATCAGCTCTACTTGCATACAAAAGCAGAATTGGACATTGTAGTCAAATGCATATTACGATCTAGAGGACAATGTTATTATTATTCTTGTTATCTGGCAGCAATATTTGCATGCATTGTCATTGGTATAGCTAGCTGCATTGTAATCTGAACCAAAAATTGTATCTGTGTTTTCAGTACATAAGAAAAAGTTCTCAATTCATTTATTAAGATTTTTTTTTGGCACCCACATGGGCAATGCCTCAAATGGAACACAAGCTTCCATTTGAGGCATTGCCCATGTGGCTCACAGAAACCTATTATCGGTATAAATTTGAACCTGTGTTATTCTTCAGACCACCAAGTGTTACTTTGAAAAATTGTTATAAAATGTTGTTCCGTTAGAACAAAAGAAGAATGAATAAACAGACAAAATATTTCTAAAGAGGAAGTTGCTGTGGTGATACCGAATGATATGCGAGCTAATACGACAAAAATTATTTTTCAAAAGTATCAAACAAATCCACATTCAAACTAAAAGAGAAGATAATAATCATAATATAATAATAATCATTTATTGCCACAGAAATTTCATGTTACAGTTCAGTTTATAGAACAATCAAAGTTTGTCATCAAAACATGTTATGCTGGTACTTAAAATAGGTTGCCCTGTGCTATAAGTACCAGCAACCTTCCAGTGTCACAGGTATACAAGATAACCACCTTGTGTGAATACGACGTACAAGAAAAATCAGAAAGGTAAAGATTCCAAATGCGCAGCCACTTAACCTTAACCCAGTGGAATTGCGGCTGAAGTGCCACTTGAATCCATAAGTCCTTAGACATATGTCATTGTTACACAAAGCAGGCTTACGCTAGAAGATTATTTTGAAACAATTGGTGATTGATAAATTTATGGTACCTACTTTAAAATCTAACACTTGACTTGAATATTTGATAGGACGGAAATTAGATGGTATATCCTGGATATATTGTTAACAGGAAAAATGCTTTAGGTTGGTTGTTTTTTCATGTGATGATATTTTTTTACATTGTGTATTTTTAACTAAAAAATATGAAAAGATTTTCCTTTTTACATTCAAATTGAGGCAAGAAAAATGAAAATGTTAGAGGCGTAAATAAAATTGTTTTATTTGATATTAATCTTGAGAAAAGTGATCTGAAAGCAAACTTAGAATCTTGAAACTTCAATAAGTTTATTTTAATATCTTGTTATCTTGTCTTGCTTAAATTCCAAATACAATTAGACCAATTTTTTTTCTAAGCTAATATTTAATTCAATTTGTTACCACATTAAAATATTATTTTGTAGTCGAACTGTCTGCCACTTCGTTGGAAAAGTGTGAAGCTTTATCCAAAACAACAAATCGTCCGAAAATACAATACCTCGCAAATTATGAAAAAAAAAACAACATAAATCACGGTTTGGCCAACTGCAGCATTAAATCCAATAGTTAAAGCATCGAAAAAAACATTTCCGCCAACTGACCTCAAATAAATAAACATTTGACAAGGAAAACGAAACGAGACTTGCAGAAAATTACAAAAAAAAGTGAAAACAAAGGACAAACTTTTGGCTGATCGACAAGAAATAACTTTTGTAATAGGAAATGAAGTAGCTGTTTTGTACTGTGTAATAAGAAAATGATTGTTATGTAATACAATTGTAATTGTAAAGTGTATTTACTTACAAATCATTTAATATCTCAAGACGCAATATTGGTGTACAAAATGGAGATATTGGATTGAAATAATGTTGGCAGATGTTCATAAATATTAATATTAGATAGGCTTGGTTCTTGGCGCTGCTGCGTGGCTTTACGGATAATCAGCTCAATGGCCCCTAGTGACAATTATTAGTAACTAAAATACATACGAGTATAAACTGCCTTAGTCCACTAAAGCACAATAAACATATAGTGTCCTTGCTCTCTTTTTAAAAATCATCACGTATTAACAAAATTTTTTATTATATTGCCAGCAACATTTATACAATGCAATTAAAAAAAATATATCTCTATTTATAAGGTATATCTCTCGCGGAGTAGTCGATATTAGGTCTGTGTTTTTTATTTACTTCAGACTGTATTTCATATTGATTCATTCATTCATTCATATTTCAAATCACGATATTCATCATCTAAATCAAATTTTTACAATAATATAAATTGTTAAGGTGACAAAAGTAAATCAGAACTATTCACAAATTAATAATAAAATTGTATAACCTTCATAAGAACTATATCAAAACACTTATAGTGTACAGCATTACTGAATGAAGCTTTTCAAGAGACAGCACGCAATATTGCTTGCTCGTTACTATCATCTGCACGCCATCTTAATGAGGTTTCCACCTCTTTATCGAGGAAAAATACTGTATTTTTAAATAGAGCTCTTCTTTCAAAGGGCATCTGAAAGTAAAAATGAATGGTTGGGTCGTTTCTCTCAATCAGTAAATTATAAACGTGTCCATTAATGTATTCTTTTAGAAATTTTCAGTTATTTTGGTTGAGTAATCACTTTAAAAAATTCTGAAGAAAACCTTTTTGTCATTATAATTGAATGCCTTTATTATATCTACATAAATCGAATTATAACCCTAAAATTTTAAAACACTAACTTTCTTGTATTAAATTAGTAAACTTGCTATTCTTATGTATAACTTTTATAACTGTAAAGTTTCGTCAAAATCAATTTAGTAGTTTTATTGTAAAGTATGATAACAACCAACCCCATGAACTTTTACATTCATGGCTTCATCAAAAATATTAAAAAAATGTATCTATAACTTTTATTGCTGTTAAGTTTCGAAAAATCAATTTAGTTGGTAGTTTTATTGTAAAGTATGGTAACATCCAGCCCAATGAACTTTTACATTCATGGCTACATTAAAAACATTAATTGCAATTAATGCTTTGTAACTCCAAATCTTTTAAATTCATATTCAAATGCAATTTCATCACCGCTTGTAAAATAATGAGTCCAAACAAATCTTTAACGACTTTCAAAATGGCCGACTTTTTTACATTCGGTAATAACTTTCTGAAACGGGGTTTACGACTTAATTGCTAAAGTTACGGTGTTTTAAATATTCTCACGGACTTACCACAAGTGTAAACAACTTTGAGGTAGGTTCGGCTGCCACTCCGGCAGGGTCTTCCAAACATGTTGCTGTCTGCTGAAAGCACACACCGCCTTTTACCGTGGCACTCCCGCATCGCTGTCTCCGTCGCATATGGCTCCAAGCAAGCTGAGAAAAATATATTTTTATTATCATGACGATAAAAATTGGTATAATTATTTACGAAATATTTTAAAGGATTTTAATTACATGAGTCTTTTATCTTTAATGGTAATCAGATTGAGTTTGTTATGACTCATTATAATAGTTAAACTAGATTGGGTGAGATTTGTGTTGATTCTATTTTTTATTATTATTACATTTTTAATTAGAAAAATCTAACGATCTTCATAAATTCATATATTGGTTTATATTTTTGAAGAGGTTTCTTAAATTTTAAGACCGCAGGATTGCGCTTGATGTAAGCCGAACATAATCGATACCTAGGAATCTCTTGGGGAGGCCTATGCTCAACAATATACGTCCTTCTTACGGCTGATAATATGATGACGATGATAAATATTATATATTATAAAACACTTAACAATAAAAAAAAGGTCTTTTACACTTCTAGGTTTGCTGTTAAATAACTCAATTCTGAGTTAAGTTCGCCTTTGTACATGACATTTTTTTTATTCTTTTTATGTACATATATTGTAAAATTTATATTATATTTTTCTTTGATTGCAATAAAGTATAAATAAATAAATCTTTTTCGACAAAATAGCTAAAACAATACTTACTCAAAATAAAAAGAAACAAGCATAATATTTTAAAACAAAAATAAACACTACTATTATCCAATAAAACTGCTAAAACAATGTAAACTGAAATAAAACGCTCGGTAGCAATAAAAACAACGATTTAAGCTATGAAAAGAGCGAGTGAAACCACGCGAACTTAAATCACAGTCATCGGTCATTATGACACGCTTTCTGCTCAAATCGAAATAATTGCGGTAGCGATCGCAACCGTTATTACTCCACAAGGAGAATAAAACATTTGGAGAACAGCGTTTTTTTGTAATTGAACGCGATAATGTTTATTACATCGAAACTGTAATTTAGATTTATATTCTGTGTTTGTTTTTCTTTTTATTTCTAAATATTTTAATTTTTTAATAATTCTGTTAAACTTTCATTTTTTTTTTAAATAATTCAATCATAAATTACGTGGCAATTAAAACAGAAAAATCAAAAACAAACCGAATAATAGTAAAAATACTAATATCGATATTAAAAGAGAAAACGAGTTAGTGAGTTATAATCAGGCAATGTCAATTTGTCTCAGCTCTCAGCTTGCTATGAATAGTAAACTAGAAACTAAATTAAATCAAAGAGTTCCGTTTTTCGCTTTAGCTGTACGCAAAAAAATACATTTTTATCTCGGTGTTGTTGGAATAACTCAATACTTATTTGTGCTACAATAACACAGACAAAAATAAAAACTAAGAGTTTATGATCTATAATATTCAGATGAATATAATTATCTATACAAAAGCACCACTTTGTTACCAAACAAAAATGTTTCAGTTATATAAGACGAACAGTATAATGAGGGCCATTATCGATTTGATGTTTTCCAGCCGCCTTTATCGCTCACTTAGGGTTGAATAATGTGCCTACCCTCTTTCAGAGAGTGTGAGGGCGCGGTTTCCAAACTAAAATTAGAGAGCTGCTTTAATAACGTCCAATAGGAAGTTGCCTTCGACTAAATTCTTGTTATTCAAATGCTGAATATCAGAAATTATATTTTTGTTTTAGGGCAATAAAAAATAGCTCATTAGATTTTGTTTGTGATAAATTGTTTATATTTACATTATAATAATAATTAAATCTCCAAATGAGATTTTATTCACATAAAAGTTTAATATTGTTATAAAGATTTTGTAAAGTTTAACATTTTTATATTTTAATATTGATTCTGAAGACGAGTCCTTAAAGCAATACAAATTTCAAGATTTACTTGAAAATTTATAATTTATCGCTAGAACGTTTAGATAATTTAATCAAATAGATGATAGAAATTCTAAACAATTCAAATATCATTCGTATCTGCTGAGCCTTTTCACATTTCTGTCTAAAATGTAAGAATCTAAATAATTTATTCAATAAACAGGCTTCAATGGGCTGAATTTACACGTTAAAATTAAATTAGCGATTCCGACCAAGAACGCTTTCATTTTGAAATTAGGTTTCCTCGAAAATGAATTTGAGATGATAAAAGTAAGAAAGCATGCTTATTAAATTTGTATCAGACTTTTGTTGGTTTGTAATAGATAATCTTGAAGAGTTTTAACCTTGTTTTATATTTATTAATTTATTTCAGAAACTAAAACAACTTCAGCTAAACGAGGTAGATAATAATTCAACTAAGTTTACACCTACTATGATGAATAAAAGAAAGGACAAATAAATATCAAAAAACAAAATACGCACTGTATTTAAAAAAAAAAATATTATTCAGAATTAGACTTTTGGCATCTGCTTACTCATAAATCGCACCTGAGGTATTTCATATAAGGCACATATTTATATTTTATTAAGGTACCATTAGTGGTAGGCATATACATTATGTATATCCTGCGAAAAATGTCAATATGTTCCGTATGTGAAACATGTCAAAATTAGACGTAAAAATCAAAAGCTGCGGTCAAAATTTTATAACAAAAAAATTAAGTTCCATATTTGTTCAATTGAAGATTTTAAGATAGAACTCTGCTATTGTAAATTTAAACTGTATTTATTTATTTATTTATTTATTTATTAGGAAACTCAACAGCTTTTTTACAATTTACAAGCATAGAAAACATTGACATTGAATCTTAAGCCAATTACAGAGTTTCACGACATTCGTATATAAAACTAGAAAGAGCAGAGTACCTACTCGTATTTTAACATAAAATACTACTTAATATAATTAAAAAAAGCAGAAAACAAAAAAAGCAGAAAACAAAAAAAAGCTAAACAATATTTAAAACAAGAGTACTTCTTTTCTGTTTACCAGTGAGTCTGAGAGTTGTTATATACTGTATACGAAACTAAAGACAATGCACGTAAGTATAAACTTTTTTTTCGCTTAATAATCAACCTGACATCTCATAGTAGGTATCTAACTTCAATGGCATCTATCATAAAGGACAAAGAGAAAATGAAAAAATAACACGGACGGAACAAAGTGGAGGAGGTAACAAAACAGATTAGACACAACGTGATGAGTTTTCACAGGTGAACAATGTTCCAAGGAAAGTGGATAATGGATTGAAAAAGGTAAGTTTTAAGGTGATTATTTGGATGTGATTGGTGCACCAGTTGAGTTTATCCGCTAACAAGATTGGACATCTGATGCTGAGGTAGTGCTGATGAGATTAAAAATTAGAATAATAAAGAAAAAGAATGAGTCTAAAGGTAGTTTAGACTCATTCTTAGAAGAGGAAAGACTGAATATAATTTAGTTACGGATTAAGAATACATAATGTCACTACCCCATTTCAACCAATGGGTGTCGTACAAGACGATTAAAGGAGTAACCTTATGTAGACAAGAGTACTGCGAGAAAAGGAAAATTCGAAACAAAACCCTATACCAACCCACCCATCTGGCCAGCTTGGTATAGTAGGCTAAAATAAACCCGACCCGGACATGAAAATTTGTGGGTTATAATGATGATGCTGATGATAGTTTATAATTAAATATATACGTGACATACTTTAAAGAGTGGCCTGTTGGTCTAGTGGTTAGTGACCCTGACTGCTAAGCCAGAGGTCGTGGGTTCGATCCCCACCCAGGACTAATCTTTGTGTGATGAGCATGAAGGTTTGTTCTGTGTCTGGGTGTAATTTGTCTATAATATGTATGTATTTACAAAAAAAAAATGTATATAGTCAAAGTCAAAAGTCAACAACAAGTTTAAGACTAGATGGCGCTGTGTGAATGTGGTAGAATATTATTATTATTATTAACCAAAGAAAAAGTACATGTACTGAATGCAATGACAATATACATACCTACATGCTTCTCTTGTGCGAGAATGATTCGAGGCCAAGACAAGATTTTTATCTTCTATTTTTACTAATATTATTTTACCACTGATGCTGGTAGATGAGATACGGTCCGAATAATAGGAATGCCCGCTCATGGATGATAATATCAGCAATATCCGTCAAACCAAACGAAAAAAAAACAAATGTAATACCTACTTGCCTCAGACCATAATAATAATAATATTATTGACACTTTATTAATTAGGAACTACCTGTCTATTACTACTGATAAGTTTAAGCATGCCCATGCCCAAGAAAATGTATTAATGCAACCTCATTTCAAGTCGACAATGGGAAATACTATGAAAAGCAACTCTAACAGTTTAAAAATAGTAATATTTTTTTATTAATTTAAATATAAAAATATGCCCTTTATCTAATTATGTATTTAATATAATTAAAAGCAAGATTTTATTTAGCCAAGTTTTATATTCAAATCTAACCGCAGTAAAACAATGTTTATTCAATATATTAATATTTCTGGTACAATGGCTGGTATTGTACTAAGTTGTTTAGTTAAACCCGGGGTGAAGCCAAAGTCGGTTACTCAGTTTGAGAATTACGCAGCCGATTTAAAGTTATAAAATATGTATGGGGTTTGTCAGTGTTGTTGGCTTCACCAGACGTTTTTCTATTCACCCCAAGAGCTCGGCTTTAATTTATAAGTTATTTTATTTCATACTTGATATTTTAATAAGTCTGCAAAGGATGATTCATATTACAAAAATATACGTTATCTTTCTCATCAAATAATAACAAAGTATAACCTATTATCACGCATTGTTCTCCTAAGGGGTAGACAGAAGCGCATCATTCACATTTTGCCAGCTATTATAGCTCAAAAATAATGTAAGATATTGATAGCAGTGACACCGCAGTGAGTTAGTGTATTTATTCTAAACCCATAGTTGAATGACTTTTTTACATAGAACGCGTAAGTTCTTGCATTCTGCATGCAATATGAAAAGGGTTCAAAAAACAACGAAATGCTTCGTGAAAAGGTAGTGACCTTGCGCTTTTCGCTTGGCGCGACTTGGCGACGACTAGCGTCAACTACCTCTCTGGTTTGGATTTAAGTAGTCAGATTGAAATTTCATGTTTCTATCTTCAGGGAATATTGATGCGTGGCAGCTGTCAATCAGTCTGTCAATACATCACAAACAACCACCATATTCAATACAAATACAGTTAAAAACTGAAGTTTGAAAATAGTAAATAAATATGTGTAGGAGGTAGGAAAATTCACATTCTTTGGAAGAGACCTGTGCCCAGCAGTGGGAGATTTATGAATTAAAAAGATGATGATGGTGAGGAGAAGGACATAGGATTTTTTCTGACTTAACATGCGTGTGAAGTTGTGAGTGGAAGTTAATAACTTCCACTCACTCATTAACACTAAAAAATCTCTGATGTACTCACTTTCTTCCTTCATTCCTCTAGGTTGCGGACACTGTATAGAGTCATATTCTGTTCTGCCGTACTGCGCTGAGTAGATGGCAACTCTTGAATGAGGGTTACAACTCAAGTGAAGCACGTCGTTTTCACAACCAACTTTACTTCGGAATTCATCTGTTGAAAGATAGACTATGTCAATACAAAAATATCTCATTATATTTTTACAGCTATTTTAATCAATCAAAATAAATGTAAGTACTTATATCTACAGGAAACTAAATAATAATAAAGGCTAAGAACCCTTTTTACTCCATTTACCTTTAGATAGAATGAACAACTCGCAAACAAATAGTACTTACTGTCTCACAAAGGAAACAACGAAACAAGTTCGAAATAAATCGAATTTGATTCAAATCTCGTATTTCTATCAAAAAGGAATTTGTCATCAGAGAACGTTTTAAAAATCTCTTTGAAAACGATTACAAAAAGGACCGATGAAAATAAGGGCTCGACAAATTCTTGTTGCTCACAATAATGAAAAAAATTGTTGGAATTCAATTTCACTTCCCATTGTGCGCATTATTTAAAATATCTATGATTTCTATGAAATAAATCAGGTTATCGCCCCTAATAAACTGGGAATATCCACTTCAATATTGTATAACAGTAGATCTGTCATAATGATAAACCAAATTGGGATATTAAGTCCGGGGGAAATAAAAAGCCTAAAAGTTGATTTCTTGAAATCACTGACACACTCAACATAATTGAGAAAATAGCAAAACCAGTATACCACAAGATACTTGTTAGGAGCCAAGCTCAAGTAACTGGAATAGTTTCTCAAACTGAATAGTTTATAAAGTGATAGTAATATGAACTTACAAGGACGGCATTTGTAGGCGACTTCGACGAATCTTCTGGAGCCTGGGCAGGGGTCGACGCCAAAAGCCTTAGGGCTTGTATGAAATTTACACTGCCGCTTCTTCTGACAGGCTTCCACCACTGTCTGTAACAATGAATACTACGCAAATTAGTTAGTATGCCTATTCTGGGTAAACTTTAGTTGAAGCAAACTTGCAAGGAAGCCAAGTATAGCCTGCCCCGAAGGTAAGTTAGAAGTCATGTTTTAGTTTAAAACAAAATACAGGGTTACGTTGAATTTGGAACTACTATTGACATTTTATAAGCAAATTACTGTGGTCCAAATTTAGAAGCGAATCAGTTACTTAATATTTTATTGTAATTTTTTTTTAATATTTTATATACTACGGAAGTAGCTCAAAGTGATTAATATAAATACACAATATTAATTAGTGCATAGGCATGTATAAAATGACGTATATAGATTTCAGATAAAAATATTTTATTACACGATGACAAAGTATACAAACATTTACGAAATCTAATAAAAAATATAAAATATCTTTTGAAGAATTTCGTAATAATATAAAAATATTATTGGCATTTCAAACGCTATTGCTTTATTGCATTTAACATCAAACAACGCCTCCATAACATCGGTACTAATAAACCGATTTTACATTTATCAAAGCCATTTTATTTTTACTGCCTCCAATATTATCGTGTAAAAACAATGGCGATGTTTGAATCAATTCATTATGGTAAAGAAAAAACAAAAAGGGAATTATCAATGTATTTTTGTGCGCCAAATTTGGCTGTAAGAAAAACATTCGTAAAATATGGAACGAGAGAAATCTCTTCGCATACGATGTCAGGATTAGAAGGGTTGGTAGCATTGCCAGTATTGGCAGCTGCTCGTAAATTCGCCTTATTGCCTAAACACATCAGAATGAGTAATAAAGTTTCGACGAAAAGAACGTCTGTAACATGTTCGGTATTTCACTAAATAGATGTTTGAAAACTCGTAAAGTTCGTCGTAAAGCATAAAAAACGCCTGAATAGAGGAATTTCTTTAGAAAATAAGGGTTCGTAGTATGTGTTCTTGTGAAAGTCGTACATCAACGACAAAGCTCTGGGATTATAAAACAAGCCTTATTTTGTAATATCTCTTAAAAATGGACACTTTAGATATGTTGTTGTATTTTATTATACATTGGTGATTTCATTTTATCGACGAATAATGTGATTTCGATACGGTAACTTCTTTCTTATATTTTATAGTACTCGTAAATATGACAAGGAAGTACACGAGAAGTTCTAATAGAGAGTTTTTTCGAGGTAAGTAAATAGATGTATCTAATGATAGCCTAAAGAAAAAAAGAACTGCCTTGGTAGCGCAGCGGGAAGTGTAAACGACTGCTGTGCAAGAGGTCCCGGGTTCGATTCCCGGATCGGGTGAAAATGGTATTGGGTTTTTCTATCATGAAATTCCAGTATTAAGATTTTCCCGGAGTTTGGTATACAAATGTTCCCGGTTGATGACAATAGGCTCGCCTCCTATTTCATGGGACCAAACATAGCTGGCGAAACGTGGGTGAGAAACACCTCTGCCTACCCCTTCGGGGAAAAAGGCGTGATGCTATGTATGTATGCTATAGGAGAATCGTCTTCTTCTTCTTCATCAGGTGATGAAGAAGAAGGCGATGTAATTTACTAAACTACCTATATCGCATTTTACTTTTTATCAGAACTTAATAAAATGACACTTGCACTACAATGGAAAAGAGAGCGAAATCAAAACCGAACATTCGAATGTCGAAATTCAGAGTAAGCCCACTGTGTCGCGGGGAACTACACAACCTTACAATTAACGGACTCAATCACGCCCTTACTCTGAACAACTAGGTATCTAGGTAGCTAATTTGGCCCCACAAATATATTATAAATTTTTGAAACAAAAAGTCTTTAATATATTATAATACTCTTTGCTTTCATGTTCTGCTGTGTATCATGAAACAATGATAAATAAAACTTATACATACTATAAAGAAAAAACATAGGCTGCTGTGAATAAAAAATAAAACTAAATAAACCCTTTCCAAACAGACAAGAAAACCAAATCAAATTTCCATTATTTTCACGGAATCTCAGTATTCAATTCAATTGGAATAACTTATTTTGTTCCATCAAAACACCAAATACGTGTTCAAATTAATAAAGGTCAGAAAATGAGAACACAGCCTTCTTGATAAAATCACTTTTATTTTAAACACTATGTAGACACTATTATTTCACAGGAGATTTATTAAATACACTATTACTTTTACAGGAGATGTTTATTCAACGAAGCGTAGAATAGGAATGGGCGTGTTTGCATGTTTATCTTTAAAAGTGAACGGTGAACGAATGGTGAAATGCAAGGTCAGAGTGGATGATCGATAAGTCAATATACTATCTGTACATGCAAACACGGACATTAAAATCTATTAAATTTTAATTACAATATAACGTAATAATATATTTCTACAAGATTAGAATATAAAAAGTATCTATAATTATAATAAATGCTAACAGTCGGCCTTTCCTGACGCTTTCACGTCTCGTGAAAAAGATTACAATAATACTGCGTTTGATTCTACTATTATATTATAGTACATAATATTATATATACATAACTACAGTAATAATAATAGGTAGGCCAACTTACTAAGCTAAACTTTGCAACATATTACACATTCATAGTATCTAAACTTTACTTTGTACATTTCTGATACAGATACGAATATAATTATGTTTACATTAGTAATACAAAAGGAATAAGAGTGGCCTCTACATATTCATAGTATATAGTATTACCGGTATGTTGTGGCCCCTGCATGTCCACAACACACTAGCTGCAATATTACAATATTTTAGTAATAAAAAACATTAATCTTAAATCTCATGTTGATAATAATCATAATGTGCTATGGCCTCTTCATGTCCATAACGCAACTGCAAATGTAAGCGACATGCTTTACATCTAAGTTATCATGGCCTCTACATATCCATAATAACTAACTAGCAAACTGTAGCCCCTGCATGTCTACAGTCTGCCCAAATTGTTAACATTAATAACTTCATAATTAAGTATAATTCGCTTCAAACATAATCAAAATTATTTCATGAATAAATTGTATACCTATATGTTACTTCTATAAATTAATTATATATTTACTAAATTCATTATTCATCAATATGTACCTATATAATATTATTAATTGGTAAATTATTACTTAGATAATCATTTGTATAAATCCTATCTCCACCCATTAAAGAATGCGGATCACTCATCATTATCATCATCATTTTGTGAATCACTATCACTGTTTCTGTTATAGACCAACCACGGATGTATTTTATCAACAGAGAAGATACCGGTAAAGTTCCTATTACCCTTACGGGATAAAGGGGTGTCCTCTATTTTATATCTTTCATTGTCAAAGACCTCTACAACACGATAAGGACCACGGATTTTTGAGATCAATTTCCTACTTTTCCCTGTGGAAGGGATTTCCCTTTCTACCCGAACCAGATCACCAACCTTAAAACTAATTTTCTTCCTACTTCTATCAAATCGTTTTTTCTGTTCAATTTGATTCTTTTGTACGTGCTGTAATATATCCTCTCTAATGTTTTGTACATTACTTCCTATTTCCTCCGAATCATCCATAATATTTAGATTAAGTAGAGAATTATTTGTGCCGATTAAATCAATACCGAATAATGCCTGTGCGGGGGTTTTTCCGATTCCCTTATTAAGTGTGTTATTTAAACCCCACTGTATTTCTGATACACATTCATCCCATACATTTTCTGGTTTATTGTGATTAGTTGCAGTTAAGGCGGCTAGGACGGTACGATTGTAGCGTTCCACTTGCCCATTGGCGCGTGGTGTTGCTACCGCGTTCATGACATGTTTGACACCTAATTCACTTAAATATTCTTGGAAGTGTTTTGAAGTAAACGATGTCCCTCTATCGGAAATTATTCGCGTAGGCACACCAAATGTGTGAAAATAGTTTTTTAACGCAGATATAGAATTAATTGATTTAGTGTTTTTGACCGGTACCAATATAATATATTTCGTGAATGCATCGATGATTATCAGTAGATAAGCGTTCCTTTTCTTGCTTCGCACAAAAGGCCCCAAATGATCAATATGCAAGGTGTGAAAAGGGCGGTTAACTTTTGGTATCGGATGAAGTTCACCTGCCTTTTTACCAGCCGGGATCTTTGTGTGAGCACACTCTAAACATGAATCAACATATTTTTTTATAAATCGCCTCATTTTAGCAAACCAAAAACTACTTTTAATTTTATCATATGTTTTATCAAAGCTATAGTGTCCGATATCGTCATGATTGGCTTTCAACACTTGCCATCTAACTCCCTTTGGAACAACCCAGCGATCCCCGATTTCAGTTTTTCTATACAATAATCCTCGTTTGATTACAAAATTATTTTTAATTTCTAAAATGCCATCTGTATCTTTATCTTTTAATATGGAAATAACACGCTGAAGTTCGGGATCGTTCTGTTGTACCGTGGCTATCCAATTTGTCTCAACGCATCTTACTTCGACATATGCAGGCTCAATCGGGTTTCGGCTGAGTGCATCTACGTGGGACATGTTGGAACCCGCCTTATACACAATACTAAAATCATATTCTTGCATAATGTTCCACCATCTCGCCACTCTAGGTAAAACGTCTCTCTTTTCAAAAGTAGCCCTTAACGAATTACAGTCCGTTACTATTGTGAATGGTATGCCTAATAAGTAAATTCTGAACCGTTGTAATGAACACGCAACTGCTAACGTCTCTAAATCATACGAAGTGAAGCGTGATTCCTCTGGTGAGGTTTGTCGGCTATAGTACGCTACGGCATTAAAAGGTGCATCTTTATTATTTCTTTGCAGGAGGATACCAGCAATGCCAATTTTTGAGGCATCTGTATGTAATTGAGTTTCAGAGTCGGGGTTATAGAATGCTAGAATTGGCCGTTTAATCAATTCGTGTTTTAAAGTTTTAAAAGCATTCTCCTCACAATCAGACCACTGCCATTTTGCATCTTTCTTTAAAAGTTGTGTAAGTGGTCGTGCTATGGAGGAGAATCCTCTTATAAACCTACGAAAGAAACTGGAAAGACCTAAGAACTGCCTAACTTTATGCTGATCAGTGGGACGAGGGAATGCCTCTACGGCGTTTATTTTAGTACTACCTGGCCTTATGCCTTCGGCGCTAACTTCAAACCCAAGATAATCAATAGACTCCTTTAAAAAATTACATTTAGATAGTTTAAGTGTTAGGCCAGCTGAACGAAACAATTCCAAAGTTGCTTTTAATTTATCGAACCCTTCATCTATCGTTCTAGACGGTATTATTACGTCATCCATATATGCGAATGCGTCTTTAAAGCGTGCACTGCCTAATATATTGTTAATCGCTCGTTGGAAATTAGATGGAGCATTAACAAGTCCAAAAGGCATCCTATTGAACTCGTAATGCCCATCCGGCGTGATAAAGGCCGTCAGAGGTTTTGAAGCTTCGGACACGCATAGTTGGTAGTAGCCTGACATAAGGTCTAAAGATGTGTAGTATTTATAACCAGCCAAGCTATCTAGTTGGTCATCGATTCTGGGGAGAGGATAATGTTCCTTAATAGTTTTTTTATTGAGAGCTCTATAGTCGATGCATAATCGGTACTCCCCAGATTTCTTCTTAACAAGAAGAACTGGCGATGCGTAATTTGAAGTTGATGGCTTAACTATACCAGAGTCCTCAAGCTCCTGCACTATATCGCGAACTACTTGTCGTTCCTTAAAAGGCATACGATACGGCCGATACACCACTGGCGTAGAATCGGTCAGTTTTATATCCATTTCGGTGTTTGTAATACAGCCTAACTCTTTGGTACAAAATGCAAAACAATCTCTGTATTCATTTAACAACTGAGTTAGTCGAAGTAGGTCGCTTTGACTGAGTCGGCCACTTACAGATAACCCTTCGACATCAATAACAGTTTGAGAGGGAGTAGTAATGCATTGTTCAATATTATTTACGCTATGACAGGTAATTTGAGCCAAAGGAGAAGCACGAGAGAGGAGAGTGCCTTTACTTAATATAAATCCAGAATCTGTAAGGCCATTTAATTGAAGAAAAGCTTTACCATCACTTAGTTTTAAAATACAAGGCATTATATCGTACATCTTCTGAGGCTGAGAACAATGATTAGATTCTATTAAGACCTTTCCGTCATAATGTGGATTCGAGTTAACGGGCACTTCAGTGCGGCCTACAACAGTAACTGTGTCGCAAAGATAAATGCCTATATTTTGAGGTTCTTCTATTCTACTTTTAATTAATAATTTATCCTTCGTTTTATATACCACTACATGATTTTGCTCAGTAAACGTTTGTCCTATCAATAATGGTATTTTTAGAAAGTGATCAGGAACAACTAAAGCTTCCACTTGTGCTTTTACTGAATCGATCTCGACATTGACATCGCATTTTCCTATACAACGAACTAAAGAATTCCCAAAACCTCTTAAAGTCGGTAAATCACTATGACATAACGTTGTATTTAAAATACGCGCATCAGACTCTCGAAGCATAGTAATTTGACTACCAAAATCGACAAAACAATTTACAGCTTTTCCGTTAACTTTGGCAATTTTAAAATATTTTGAATCATTATCCTGCTGTTTAGAAATATTCAAGACAGTTTTATTATTTGCCGGTTCGCGTTTATTGCGACAGTCGTTTACCAGATGTCCTACTTTATGACAGTGATCGCATCTTTTAATAGGGTGTTTACATTTATAGTAAGGATGTCCTTCCTCCCCACAGTTATAGCATTTAGTCACCTTATTATCTGTATTATCTTTAAATGATTTTAATCGTTTATTTTCGGAACTGCTCTGTTGCGAAGACACATTTTGCTTTTCATTTCTTTTTATCATCTTTACGTTGCGTAGATAAACGAGTAATTTATCCGGCTCATTAAACTGGACAGCCTCTGCACTAGTTCTTACAGATCTATCCTCAATACCGAATAATATACAATCGATAGCATTTTTACCAGAAATATTACATCTGTTCAATAATACCATTTTCTCGTAATAATATTCTTCTAAACTATCACCAAAACGTGCTTTGCAAGCGAGCATCTCCGTTAACAAACGGCCATAATTATCGTCACTAGGAAATGCTAAACGTAATTTTTGTTGCCACTCGTTCCACGTAAATAATAAACTAGGTAAACCTTGGTACCACTTCTGGGCTAGTCCTACTAACTTCGGTAAAGCGTAGTGAACTATTTGACGTTCTGTCCAAGTATAAATCTTTGCACACTCATTTACTTTATTTATCCACACATCAATACTCTGATTTCGTCTACTCGGATCAAATTCAGGCACGACATTTAAAGTTGGATAACGTTCTGAGTTGCCTTCCGTGTGTAAAGATTTAACAAGCTCTTTAAATACACTCATCAAATTATTAGATTCTAAAACAGGAGATTGGTTACTTGCCGATGATGTAGGTATGTGGTCGGCGCGGCCAGTAGTACAGGGCTCTCCGGTTATCTCAGGAGTCTGGGAACGTAGTTGCCTTGTGCTCCCTTCACGTCGTGAATGCTTGCGTCGTGAACGCTTGTGTCGCGACTTATGACTGCGCCGGCGCTGGCGATCTGAAGACGATTCTGATTCACTGCTCGAGCTCCTTTCACGTCTTTGTGATCGTCGCTTTGGCATTTTCTATTGTAGCTGTAATTAAATTATATACAACAAGTAAATGTCACTTAAAACCCTGCTAAATGAGGTGTATGGTTATGTGTACAAATAAAACAGCAAAACAAAATAAATAGCGGAAGTATGAAAAATAAGATTTAAAACTATAACCATAAATTAATTATCTAATTTCTAAATGATTATATAGGGAAATTATTGTATTAAGCTATTTAAATTTAGGTAATCATTATCAAACAAGCATGAAGAAAAATAAGAATTAATTATTCTATTGTATTAAGCAGGTATTTAAATGTAGGCAATCAATATCAAATAAGCATTACTTAATACGTAAAACAATAAATAATTCTATTACATTATGTTATAATATGTAATAATTTTGAATAAGCATTAAGAACAAGAAATTATTCTATTATATTATGTTATTTAAATGATATTATATTATCAAACAAGCATGAAGTAAATTTATAAGAAATACAGTAAGAATTTGTCATATAGGTTTGATGGAATTAAATAAATAAGAAATAAAAATAGTACGGTAAATAGCCGGCGGTTAGAATTATTTTTTTTTTTGTATAACGGCCGACTACTTTATTTTATGATGTAATAATTATTCATATTCAAATAGCAATAGCCCTTATAGTAGTAGTTATAACAATACTACCTACATATATTCTATTTATAATTTATTTTGAAAAGTATTCTAGTGAACTGCAATGTTATTAAATTGTCTATTGTTCTTAATTACGATACTTAAAAACTGAGAGAATATAAAAAGTCAATTAGGTACCTTTTCAATCAGGTGGGCGTTGAGTTTTTCACCAGAACTGTTAAATGTTCTGATGAGATCCCACTTCTGACCTAATAAAGGTCAGAAAATGAGAACACAGCCTTCTTGATAAAATCACTTTTATTTTAAACACTATGTAGACACTATTATTTCACAGGAGATTTATTAAATACACTATTACTTTTACAGGAGATGTTTATTCAACGAAGCGTAGAATAGGAATGGGCGTGTTTGCATGTTTATCTTTAAAAGTGAACGGTGAACGAATGGTGAAATGCAAGGTCAGAGTGGATGATCGATAAGTCAATATACTATCTGTACATGCAAACACGGACATTAAAATCTATTAAATTTTAATTACAATATAACGTAATAATATATTTCTACAAGATTAGAATATAAAAAGTATCTATAATTATAATAAATGCTAACAAAATGAAACATGTTTTTCACACAACATTATGTTTATATAGAATTTTTCCACATAATGTTACTTAACATTTTATTAATCTACGATTAAACTAACAGTAACACGTAGTTTTTAATCTAAACATCGTAAATAACTACAAATGAGTTAATGTGCATTTACACCATTATCCTCAAAAATAAACATCGAATAGAATGTATTCTACCTATGACATAGTAAACAAAACATTTTGGTGATGTCATATTAAAATTAAATTTCCTTCAATCACAAACACACCAATATTATCTTTGACAGCGTAACTGCAGTACAAATTTGATCGCGTGCCCAAAGAAATAGGGTAAAACCCTTACTTGATTAAGCTTCATGCCCAGAAGCGTTTCAATGCTGTCACGCTGTCATCAAAATAAACATCGCTGCCGCTAAAAGACGAATTATTATGAAGTAATAAATCTTAAATATTTCAAAGAAACTTTCGATCGGTTAGTTGTCGACCAAGCAATTGCTGACAAGAACAATTAAAGTATAAATGACGAGTATTTTCATTGTAATAAAGGCTTAACTTGAAGTAATGATTACAGTTGTCTTTTAAAAAAAACTTTCTTAAGCTGACTATTATCTATTTGGGAATGCATGATCTTTACATTCTTACATGCATTATTATCATAAAAACCCCAGAGTTGTGATGAAAACTGTAGTTATTTATCATACAATAAAGGGTTCACAATCTCGACAATTGATGGGTTTATTTTGATGTCACTGTCAAAAGTTTAAAATGTCAAAGACACACAAACAAACATTTGATAAACGTTAACGAAATCGACAAATTAAATTTATTATTGCAATAGCCAGATGGGTTCCATACATTATTTGATACAAAACGATTTATAGTAATTATTTTATGGTCCTTTCATTAATACATTAATTAATTATTGTATGTCAATCAACATTATTATTTATTTAGAACTTTTATTTTAACATTTATTTTCATTTACAAATGCCCTTAGTTTTGTCCAATCTTTCAGTTTTATTCAAGCATTAAAACATGTCCCTTTTATTTAGGTTTATTGAGGCTAAAATTATAGGGCTGTGCGTTCTGTGAGTCAACTAGTCAATAAGTCGAGCATCAAAGATGTCTAGAGGTTACTCTTTTTTATATTGCCTGAACTGGTAACAAACGGACGTAAGAGCTATGAAGATACGCTCTTTTGCTGCGGAGTCCTACATTGAGCATGGTCAGACATGCGCTTAACCGGTTTTTTTGCGAGTTTTTGCGAGTGACCACACTTGTTCAATCGTGGCAACGTTAGGTTTTTAAGGAAGCCATAGGCGTCATTCTTACTTCATATAATAATTGTAGTTTACATTGTCACCACAGAACAGAGATAGGTTTATTGTCACGGTTGAACGCGTTTAACCTCTCGCATAACTTTAGGCCCTCAAATTTATTATTTTTATATTGTATCGGAATCTATACTCCTATAATAATATTATAAAGAGGAAAGATTTGTATTTTTGTATGTAACAAATAAACTTAAAAACTGCTGGACTGGTTTCAAAAATTCTTTCATTTTTCAACCATTAGAAAGCTACATTATCACTGAGTAACATAGGCTATATAAAATTACGCTACGGTCAATAGGAGCTGAGCAGTATCCAAATAAAAAACGATGGGAGCGAAGTCACGCGCGACTTCTAGTAAATAAGAAATTAATAACATGTAATGGAATCATCTAACCTGCAAGGCACTTGGCCACACACAAGAAGTGTCTCCAACAACTTCAACAGCGACTGGTTGATACTCAGCAAGGTCTGATGCACAGGAGCCTTGTGCTGCTGAAGCTCCATACTGCGCTATTTGTATACTGATAGTGGTCCCTCGTGGACAGATGAGCGTCACCATCTCCTCATCACAGGCTGCCTTCTGATGTGTCCGAAGTGTGCCCAGGAGGAGCTCTGTGGACAAAAGGAATATTGTATCAACAAAAAAATTCTCTCTATCTTATACCTACTTATATAATTACTAGCTTAGCCGCTTTTATTACCTACATTGTAGGTATATTTTAACCTTTCTCACTAATCCCTCTATCTATTACTGAAAACCACACGAAATCCGTTCAGTAGTTTTTGAGTTTTTAGTTTTTTTATAGGTACTATATAATTGAAGATTCACTATTTCTCTTAGTCATACCGTAACCACTACGACCAATTTGGCTAATTCCTATTCAGTAAAATGGTTCAAAGAAGAAAAAGAATAAAAATAAAAGACTGGTCACGGCAATCAAATTCCACACGTCAAATCATATCGGAGAGCTTTTTGCTAAATTGTACTTTAAATATAGGGATATTATCTTATTATATTGTTACTATAAAACTTAAGTACTAAGTTATTTTAGATACTAAGTTTTTAAACCAGCCCGCATCGATATGCAGCCGAGCTCCGCGTTAAAGCAAAGAAATACAAGCCTTTTTACAATATAATACGTTTAATAAAAAGCTAAAGAAATAACTAAGACAGCTTTTACACTATACCATCTACACTAGAAACATTAATTCTATAAGATTTGAACATCACTGCGCTCCTGAAATAAAATGTCAGAGAATATCTCATGTGAAATAAAGTCTGGCGTACAACCGCAGACAGGTCAATTTACCTTAGAAGCGCAGCTGTATATTGAAAAATAAAATGAAAAATAATATGGCATCTCTTGGGACACCTCATCGCAACCATTTATCAATCTTCACGATCTGCGGGGATGGTATTCAAATTTTTTTTATAAATCGATGTAAACCTTTCTATCAGCGGAGGCAAGTAGGTATTGATTGTGCTTTATTTTTTTGTTCCAAAACGTGTTTTTTGAACAAAAATCACTTTCATTAAATTCGAAATGAAATTCAGAGTAAGCCCCCTGTAACAATAGACGTTTGTTTTGGAAATTAATTAATTAATTTCTCGTTAACCTATTATAGATTTTTTTTTGTTATTATGAAGTGTTTACATATTTAAACAAGTTATTTGATTTTTTTTTATTATTGTTTAATAAATTTTACGTTCTAGTTTCTTTTTTTTTGTTTTTAATTAATTGTATCATCATCATCATCATCATATCAGCCCAATGACGTCCACTGCTGAACATAGGCCTCACCTAATTTCCGCCACAGCGAGCGATTAATTGTATATAATAGTTTTAATTTAATTATTTTCTTTATTACTCAACATTGATTCGTTTGATTTAGTCATATGTTTTTTTTTATATAAGTACTCATAACCAAAGTGTAGTGAATATAATGTCTTCTATGTTCCTCAAACTATGACTATGTTAGTTGGGCTTTCGCTTGTATTTCCAAGGTTTCATCGCTAGCTTTTAATTATAGCTTAAAAAGTTGCTGTTGTTAGTATTAGATTGCAAAAAAAGGCCGACGATGTTTCACTAGCTAAAAATAATATAAAGATAATTAAAACAATTATGAATCATTTGTGGTAAAGAGCTGTACTATAATTTTAGATGTAATAACACTAATTGGGTTTGTATTAGCCACATAACAATTTGAGGGCTATGTAGGGTACTACAATAGTACTGAGGGGTCGTTCAGAACACTGTTATGAGGGAATATTATTACGACTTTCATGAGAGAAATGACGTAATGTTAGTACAGTGGGAGGATTTCGGTACAAGTTATTAAGAACACTTTGCGTTTAGTGCGAGAAATAATGAAGTTGTTTGTATGGAAACAGTAAGATGCAGATATGTAATTTCAAATAGGAAATTCGTTTTCTTATCAAATAGGCTTAAGGTAGATTCTGGTCTTGAAACTTACATATAATGTCACCCGGAAGGCTTCCAACTTAAGTGGTATACAGGGGGCTAACTCTGAATTTCGACATTCGACTAAGTAATTTTCAATTCAGCAGTACCTACAGTTAAATTTTTTAATTTCATTCAATCAGTTGGAATGAAACTGCACCACAGTAAATAATATTAATTAATTATTACGCTGCCACTTGAACTATTAAGGTAGACATGTAGTGACCCCTGACAACTGCATCATATAAAAATACTAATATATGGATAAAAAAATATATTGGATGACCAAAATGCGTAGAATTTTTCTTGTACAGTGTAATTAAAGCAACCTTCCTCTCTTAATGAGTATTGCAAAAGTTTTGTGGTTGTTGTTGCAACCGTGGCGACACTGCGGGAGCAGAACTAACAGTTTTTTCCATATAAGAACGTTTTCATATCAGCGTTTTTATGCCCTCAAATTTAGTGTACATATTATGCTTATTTATTCGGTTGAAAGGAAACACTCATCGGGCATATTATTATATCGAAAAAAAACAAGCGTATTAAAATCTAGTTTAGAGATGGCAATTAAATGCGTCAAGATCTATTTTTATTATCCACGCCCTGTGTAATCTAGGCCAGTGTATGTGTTAAATGTTAAACTTAGTTGTTTAAAATTTAACACATACACTGGCCTAATGGCAAGTCTAGTAGCACTGATCGACCGATTGCCACCAGTGCGCTAGTGTGAAAACGATGTGAAACGCTACTATTTCTATTATAAAATTCTAAAATAAACATGAAAACTTATTTGTTAAACCTTCATGGTTTGCAACATAGTAACCAACACTCATCGTATATTCGTGGTAGAGTATTTAATACTAATTTACAATGTACAATAAATCTGGAGTGGTGTTTACGTTATCTTTATAGAGGTAGCCCACACGTGCACGATAGTAAAGCTATGGGATTACGGTTTATGAGTATTGGTTCTGTTTTATGAAAAAACATGGGGGATCTCCCTTTATTTACAGTGTCTGTTTTATGCTAAGAAGTCATAAAAAATATAATTAGTTATTAGTTAATTAATTAGTCATTTAACGTTTAAACAGCTTTTAAAAACTCCTAAAAATTGGCTACGTACCCATTGGACATCTAAGTTTCGACCCTATCACAAAATTACCTGTTCGACCTCATTTTTAGGTCCCATTGGAGCCTCTTAAAAATATAATAATCAATGTGCCCGTACTTTTAAATAAAAATATTATCATAAGTTCAACCCATAAACGTCTCAATGCTGGAAACGGGTCTTCTCCACAGAACGCAGAGTGAATTTAGCCTACTATACCACGCCCCGGGTAGACGGGTTGGTATATATAAATGAACAGAATAATATAACCAAAATCTTTTGACTCCACAAAATGTAATTCATTTTATAATAACGGGAAGCTTAACCCAAACCACGTACCATCTCAAAGATTAACAAAAAGCCAGCAACTCAAACATTGGACGGTATAATGCAAGAGTCGAACAACGAATCATTAAGGGGATGCGATCTATTTATAGAGAATAAGCTCTCTATTATATATATCTCGTATTTCATACTCGACGAGAGGCGTAATATGGAGCACGTGGTAGCCGTCAGATGGACGCCAGGGTCTGATTTGGGGATGTCTAAAGTAACAAGCGCGAGCGTGAAGATGGTACTTAATTTATTTTAATTTATATTTCATAATATTCAGTTATTAAACTAGATTTTGTTATATTTTGGTGTTGATTATTACACAAAAATTAAAATTTAGTATAAAATACATAAAATAAAAATAAAAAAATTAACTGCAGCCTATATTTATTTCAATTTATTCTAGTTTTATTTCTCACCCATTGTGGCTAAGTTCTTATTTATCGCGTATCTCATGTATGTATTTTCCTCACGAAACAGCTTTACTTGAAACTTATAAGTCCTTACAAACTCTTTCGCGAACAAGACAAGCTTGGTAAACAAAGACTTTCATAACTTTACACTAACTTAACACAAAAATATTCCTAACTTTATTTTGATGTTATATACTAATTCGTTCCTAAAATATTTCAAAAATATTGAACCACTAAATATTACCAGAATACGTTAAAAATTTAAAACATGTCAAACATTCGACTTCAATTATCACTACCATTAATTTAAAAACGAAAACAATTCACAGTCGTTCCAAGATTTAAAACAAAAAAATACTAGCCACTTATAATCCTAAATTTAAAAATAAAATTTTAAAAATAGAAGGAACAGTTAGCATCTGTTCGGATATACGCTTATGGGCGTACATAATGAGAGTTGAAGTTGATGAAGACACGGTTAGCGTGCCATCAATCTTTGTCACATGAGGATGCTAACTGTACCGTACTTGTTATATGACGTAGTTTGGAAGAACCTCTATTTTTAAATGTGTTTTTGTTATGCTCCTGACATGGGTATACATTATTTTGTGGTTGACATTGTAATCTTACTTAATGCAATCTTTAAGCCGCGGTGTGGCTATTTATAACAAACAGTTTAAAGTCATTTAAACTAGCATTGCGATCACGATCGTGATTTTACATGAAATCATTTTATATTATACTGCATATAAACGTCAAATTCGAAGTGTCAAAGTCGACTTAGTTTAATGATAAATTAGACACTCTTACGTATAAGTTATATTACGTTTGATATTATTATTATACCATTTTTGAAAAAAACAATAACCAACTAATAACTGGCAAATTTTACAAAACATCCAATGTATACCTGCCACTAAAGCTAGTATAAATCAAAAACCAAATCTATATTTTATATAAATGCGAAACAAATAATGAAAATATTTAAACCCACGACGGGACTTGAACCCACGACCCTGCCATTCCGTGTTCAGTGCTCTACCATCTGAGCTACGCGGGTGGACATCCTCGAGATCGAATTTATCTATTAGCTGTTATCATGATGACGTCATGTCAACATTTTATATAAAATGTTAAAGCAAAGCAAAGGAAATTGCCTAATAATTAATTTTAACAAATCTATACTTAACATTTTAAGCTGAACAGTTTGTTTAGCTAATTTCAGACTAAAAACTTTAAAAATAAAGGAATGTTTCCTTTGAATACAATGATCTATCTCCAGTATTTAAAGTACTTTCCCTCCAGGTGGCACTACAATATTCCACCCTGTATAGTCTATACCTGTAGCATCACGCTACAACCAATAGGAGCTCAGTAGTGGCCAACCAAAGACTCACAGGAGCAAAGCCACGGGCAACTACTAGTTATTCATATTATTATTTTCTTTGTAACTTTTATGAAACACAACCTGTTACATACAAATAACGCTCGCAAAACCTTTCATCTATTTTAGCCTCGCATTTTGCCTTTTATTTTAACTAAGCCCTGTATGACAGGAGGATATAAAGACTAATATTTAAAAGCTAATACCAAAGCAGCGAACGTCGGCCTAGGGATTTTTTAAAAGGGTCTCGGGATTACAAGCCCTAATGAAATGTCGAAGCATAAAAGAGAAATAAGAGAGACAGCAAAATTTGAATTAATTAATAGACACCTTCAAGTTATTTATTAAGTTAGCTTTAATTTATCCGATGAAACCTTTTCGTTTATTACTGACAAAAGCATTATTACACGGTGACTGATTTTGATTACCTTCTTAATTTCCTTAAATATAATGAGTGAAAAAGCTGACTAACACTTATCTGTAATTGACTTATTTTTATCACATAATTATTTTGCCTTCGGATTGTAATACAAAATGGCTGAATATTGAGCGGTAAGGCTGAGGCCCCATTTGTGCGTTGCAGTTATTTATATGGAATTTTGACGCACTTAGTGTTACCACGTGGTACTTATTATTTAGAAATAACTGCGCTGTGATGGCGTAATGCACTAATGGGGCCCCAGCCTAAACTGTAATTTCAATGTTGTTGATAATTTATAAAAATACTAGGCAATTCATAATTTGCAATCTTTATACAATAACAACCATTTGGGTACGTTTCCTTAGGAATCTGATCTCAATCAGATATTCTATTTATAGGAATTTCTTGTAAATAGAGTATCTGGTTTTTATTCGTCATTCAAAGATTACAAGAAATAATATTACAGTTTGTCATTTAAAAAGTCATCTAATTTGTAGTAACATTTGTCTATTAGTAATTTATTTAATACACTTTTCAGTTTAGTTACATGTAGGGCTTTCATACAATTTGGTAACTTATTATATATTTTGGAGCTACTTCAAACTTTTTTGCATGAATGATGTTTTTGAGTTATTCATATTTAAGTTATTGTTCGACACAAAATAATAATGTTAAATTTCGAGACTTCTAAAAAGTGTTTGCCATTTATTATACAATTACAATTAATTTTTCTCAAAAATAAAAGTTCGTATTACAGAAAAACAGCGGCTTCTAATTAAATTTCATCATCATATGTACATAATTTGTTTTTTGGTTAGTAGTGTATAATTTTAGGTTATGTGTAAATATTATACCTATTGAATAAATGTTTATAATAAATATTTACCGTTTGTATCACAACTTAAATACCTGGGTAATCAGTATTTCGAATAGTACAAGAGGTTTATCAGTAACTTGTGTACAACAATAATTGTATCTAGAATTGGGTTTTAGTAGTTTTTTATATAATTTATGTACCAATATCCTTTATAAATATATGTCAAAGCGTTTATCTGAAACGTTACGGCTTAGGTTTTTTTTTGGCACTTGACAATTGTTATAAGTATTTCCATTCAACGTGACAATGCTACCAGTTTACTGGGCGCGTTTCCAGTGGACAGTAGCAGTGATACGGAACTTTTTGTTTTAGGTGCTTTCATCATCATCGACATAATTTCAACCCATAAACGTCCCACTGCTGGGCACTGGCTCTCCTCCAAAGAATGTGGAGGGAATTTAGCCTACTAAACCACGCTGGCCAGATAGGTGGGTATAGGGTTTGTTTCGAATTTTCCTTTTTTCACAGTGCTATTTTATGCAAGAGGTGCGCTTAGTCATTATTTAATTTTTTAGTTACAAATAAAATAAAAGCAAATATAACATCAGTCTTTTTTTCTTTTGGGGTAGGCAGAAGTGCATCACAGCTACCTTTTATCCGCTAAATTTAGCCGCCGTTTTTTGATTCACCACCGCAATAGTCTAATTACTGCATTCATAAGTTTAAAAAGTGTTTGATCCCGTTTGTTCAAAAACTACTTAATGTTTCTTAACTCCCCTCTTTCTTCCACTAAGTAAAACTATTATGACTCAGATCTTCTTTGACAGGATATTTTTACACTTAAAAATCTCTTTGTAATATCTGATATGTGTAAACATGCTTCTTTGAATTTTCTGATCTCAAATGTCCTGTAATTTCAAATTCTCATTTCCTCTAACCACTTTTTTGTTCTCGTTTGATGTTCCAAGGTACCACGTTATACTATGTAAACATTTTAGCCTTCCAGTTTGGTTAGGTTTAATACGTAGAATTCAACTGTTTGGATAGCTTACATAGTAGTGTTGTTTCAAAAGATTTTGTCTGGAGTTTATGTTAATTTTATTGAATTTCTACTCCTACAAACTAGGTCTGTTGGTTATATAATTGAAGAAACCAAGTCTATTTACAGCTTTCAATTTAGGCGACATATTGTTTTAGCCTATCAATGTAGTTTGATAGTCAGCATTGAACAATAATTTAGAATTAATTTTGCTGTAACAACCGTATATACATATTTTGATATTATAAAGAAGAATTACTAAAATAATATTGAAAATCATGGCTTTCACAAACATCCATCATCAGCCATCCATTAATGCCCCACACAGCTGAGCAAGGGTCTCCTCTATCTAAAGAGATGTGAGGGTTTAAGCCATAATCCACACACGCTGACCTAGTGCATGTTGGAAAATCAGACATACACTTAGAATTTCTTCTCTACCAACAAATATTAAAAAAATTAAATTAAAAATAGCCTTATCTTCATTATTCTCGGATTAAAACGTACTCTCAATGAATGTACACATACATTTACAAACGAAAACGTAATTATATAACTCAACTTAAATCTCTATCTTTGACCCGAGATACGAAATATAATCTAAAGCGTGTGTGTTCAGCGCTAATGAGACTAATGCTAATTAAAATGTTTTTGTACGTGTGTACAAACTCCCTAATTCATTTTCTTGCGCTCAAGTATAGGCGGAGCTATTCAGAGCAAAGGTAGAACAATTTATAGACATAATTATATTCATTGTTCTCATATCAGTATTAAAATAACACGTTTCATTATTTCATGCCTGAATAAACGCACGGGTAATTAGTCCAGAGCCTTGTTACACGTAATGCCCAAAATTTTAAGCTTTATTATAAGGCTCTGAATTTAATTTTAATACAAATAGGCTTCGCCATTTCAATGGAACTGAGTGAAGGATTTAAATTTCAAGAATTCTAATTCCCTTGGCACTACGAAGGGCATTGAATTAAGCGTCGCCACTGACCCGTCGAGGGATTCACGAGACAGAATTACGATTCTTGACATCAATGACAGGCTTGCTCCATTCCATTGCTTTAGTGAGAATAATAAATATACTTAACTAAGACACTGCAAAGAAGAAAAGCGATGGTGGCTGAATGGATAAGAGACCGGCGCGGCGTGCTAAACACGCGGTCTGAGTTCGATTCCGACCAGCAGTACCAATGTGGATTTCACTTTGTGGAATTTATATGTACTAGTCATATGACTTACCATCTGCTAACGGTGAAGGAAAACATCGTGAGGAAACCCACATACCCTAGAAGAAATTCTAAGTGTATGTCTGATCCACCAACCCGCATTAGGCCAGTGTGTGTGGATTATGGCCTAAAAAAACCCTCTCAGCTCTCTAGTACGAGAAGAGGAGACCCAAGCCCAGCAGTGGGACATGAATGGCTTGCTAATGATGATGAAGACACAGCAAAACAAATCTATCTGACGAAAAAGATACAAAAATCTACTTGAAAATAAGAACAAGCCCTAACAAAGCTGATCAAGCAATACACAGTTGCATAGTACTCCACTTGCAAGTAGAAGTCAGCCAAGCGAAATAGGTCAGTGAGGTGTCGACGACGAACTAGACGCGGCTGTGAAAGTAGACGCCTGTATTAAGGTAAAATATAGTGCAACACAAATCATTTCTGTGTCGTTTCATGCGTTCTACATTGAGGTGAGTTGTGGCTTATGTTCACGACGTGTTCACTGAGTTTGTAAACTAGTGACTGCAGTTTAGAATGGAGATTCGTGTGCTTGTTTAACGAGATATAAAGTTTAAATATATTATAATATTCATTAACATGTATTATCTAAATCGTAGGTAAAAGTGCATCACGCCTATATTTCGCCAGCCATGTTTGCCCATGATCCCAATGACATTTTCTGACTACGGGCTTATACTATTACGGGACAGTCTCACCCTCTTACCTACCACTGCAACTTCTATAAGCGATGACCCTTACAAGACATCGAATTATGATACTAGGGAGTCCCAGGAAATTTCAAAACTGCTGTATTGGAACCCACAGCGAAAATAATTAGAAGTAAATGAAGGAATTAGAAAGAAATACTCCAAAACGTCTGGTTGATACTGAAAATTCCAAGGCAGCAAAACTCAATACAGCTTATGTCACCGGGGTTCAAATCAAAGACTTCTTGGTAGTACATGCTTCCACTGTGCCATCGAGGCAAAGGTTTAGAAATTGGTCATGGGAAACACCATCAACTATATTATCTGTCAATAATTACAATTCCAAGCATCCCCGTGACTCTGAAATTATTCTTTGTTACAAAAATTAACATAATTATATATCTATTGTTTTGGTTTGTAAATATTACTCAGTGGGTACTACGAATCTCGACAATGTTCGGTTTTGATGTCAAATTTTTGAAAGTGACAGCGACTATATCTAAATTTCGTTACATTTGACAGCGACATCAAACCGAACATTCGAATGTCGAAATTCAGAGTAAGCTCCCTTATAATCTAGGATGGTAGCACTATCAATACAACTAAAAGAAAGTTCTTATCATAATATTTTTGGCTACAAGTCATGTTTTCTTATCAGAAAAGCTCAACTTCTTTGAAATATGGAACGTATATTGTAAATTATAGGGCACATTGTTGCTTTTGTAAACAATGCTAATATTATAAAGTCCAAAACTTTGTTTGTTTAGGATTCATACTTGACAGGAGCTTATACTTAGACAACAAGGCTTAGTCTCAAGATAGGCTTCTGTTAATATAAGATACATAAAAGATGCAGTATCAACAGCCTAGTAAATGAGTTCACAAGACAAATATCTGTACAACCCACGCGGTTAAGAAATGGGATTAATTATTGTTGTTCAAACTTTTGCTGCCAAAATTGAGGACAAATTTCTGTTTACAATTACATTTCAATCTCTAAAATATAAATGAAACTTATAATGATTTCAACTAATTTTAGAGATTGCTGTAATACAATCATCATCATCATCATCATATCAGCCCAACGACGTCCATTGCTGAACATAGGCCTCACCTAATTTACGCCACTGCGAACGGTCCTGTATCAATACATAGTGTAAAATATTAAGTTATCTAAAAGTTTCACATTTCAAAATTATTAATCAGTATCATTTCATCAGCAACTTATTAAACCGCACTGCTGGGCCTGGGTCTCCTCTCCAAAATTATTATTATGTTTATTTTTAAGTTCAACAGTCTGCTGACTGACTGCCTTCGGCTGATATGATGACATTATGTTTCTAACTTCATTTGGGAATGTCAAACAGCAGAACTATATCACAATGCTTTTTAAGATCGGGATAAGAGTCTAATTACCTATTACTTATATTTTATTTACATGAATCACAGAAATATTTGTCTTGTGTGGGAATCAAACCGACATCATTTGGCACAGCGATGTTAGTGGTGAACTGACTACCACAACCAGCACGCCACGGTGTCATCAAAATTTTTAACAGACAATTCAACTTTTCGAAATATAGACAAATTGACAAGATGTTCAAACAACTGCTTGTTTAAAAACTTATAAACGAACAGTTTTTGTAAAACCAACTAACCGACCGCGTCGGTGTATAAAATAAACTCGTTAACACTTTTGAATATCCCTTGTGCGGTACCTTCCGGCGAAGTTGTTATTTATTAAAAGACAATTTCCTTTGACAAGAGACCAATTTTTTCGGTTTAATAAATTTTGTTATAAATTGATGTCCATGACAACAAGGCCCGGAGGATAGGTCCAAGGAACAAATTGTCTGAGGTAAAGTTTGAAATATTTTCTTTTTTATGGGTATTTATTCACTGCGAGCTTCAACATGGCTGTTTTTGATCCACCAACCAGCATTAGGCCAGCGTGTGTGGATTATGTTCTAAACCCTCCCAGCTCTCTAGATGGAGGAGAAGAGACCCGAGTCCAGCAGTGGGACATTAATGGGTTGTTAATGATGATGATGATATTATATTATTTTCCTTAAATATAAGAATGAAATATGCACTCGTAATTTTACCAATGCGAATTTTTCCTCAATTAGACGTTGAGTTAAAAATACATAAAGGAAGTACCTCCGTTATAATAAAATTTCTAAGCCTCTCATAATAAAAATAATGTTTTTTTTTTCCGAAACATAAAGTCGGCGTTTTATTGCGGAAATCTTAATTTTCCTAATAATTAATCTCAGATTGTGGGGAACCCTTGCAAAACGTTTCATTTGGAGAAAATAAAAAGTTGTAAGGACTTGCTACCTCTTATATAATTTACAAGTAAATGAACATGGATTTGCTTTTAATTTGTTCCTTTTTTCGTTTACCTCAACGATGTTGAATAAAACATTGTGATTGTTTTACAACAATCGTATTTAATTTGTAATGTTTCAAAAACAATTGTGTCCACGTCCTTCAAAGACAGAATGATAAAACTTCCAAAACAATATCCGAATCAAATACAGTTCGTTTGAAGTCAAGTGTTCTCAGAAATTACTCAAAGAGATAGTTTTACGATGTAAGGAAGGGAAAAAACTCTGAGACATGAACGGACATTTATGGTTTTGGAATGTATGGGCCCATGCTATGCGGCCCATCAAAACATTTTTACGACTAACATGGCCAATAGTAGAAACTGCCCCCAACGACTGATTTATAGTGTTTCCGTTGAAAAACATAAAGAATACAGCTGCAGACATATTTAGCGGTTAATGGGACGCTTGACTTTTATAATGTTGCCTTAAACAGTTTAATGTTGCTTCTTGGGGGCCTATTAGCGTTCTTTCAGATGTTCAATAGATATAACAATCAAGTGTAACGGACACTTATAAATAGATCTAGTCTGTAAGCAATTAGGATCTGTTAAACTGAAGTTAAACTGTGAAATACAGATGTTCTTAGTGAGGCAAATATTTAACTAACAAATTAATATAAACTGTTTTTGACAAATCATCTAATAAAAACTATCTCAGTTGCACAGCAGCAGTGTCTATGACGGCTGTGCAAGTGGTTTTGGGTGCACTTTCTGATCTCGGCAAAAGACGTGTTGGATTTTTCTGTGACAAAAATTTTAAATTTTTAACAAAACTCGACAAGTGCTGAAGACCTTGAAACGGCTGCACTAATTTTGATAAAAATGTCTATGAACTATCATAAAGATATCAGCTTTAAAAAAAACTGCATCACAATCGTCTCATTGAACTACGATATGGCATCACACAGATACACAGACACAAACAGCCCAGTGTTTGACAATATGCCAGTTAAAGGTTACACATGGAGACACTATCCCTCCAGTGAATAGGAAGTATACATTTTGTAGAAGAACAATTATTAATAAAACAGTTTGGCAAATGCATTTCATATTAGTATCTGTCTGCGGCTCCTATCGTGTGATTTACGTGAATATATTATCCAAATAAAATGTAGGATACATTTATCCAAAACAAAGACTAAGTATGTCATGTCTCTGTGCCAAGTTTTATGGAAATTAATTCGGTATGTAACTAGTTTTGCTTGAGAGTAACAACATTGGATTATCCACATCAAATTTCGCGTTTAACATCGTAGTAATATGTATCATACATATTTAGTTCATGGGGATTATTATAAAGTTTTTAGTGAATTAAAACGAAAACGAAAAATGAAAAGTTAAAAGTAGAACATAAAAAGAATGTGCTACAAAACTAATTTATTCAGTAAACATCATCTCATCTAATATTTCTTATTTCACACTAACCTACAAAAAAAGTCGTAAAATATTACTAGTAAGAAACTTAATAAAATAAGCAAACTTCCCACGCAAAACTATAAAATTCAAACAGTAATGACTCATGACAAATAAAATTACAACCGAAATTCCTAATTCCAACATTGAGGGTACCCAAAAAAGAGCAAAAAAACTCGTCGTTTATGGCTTATGTTTCCAAACTGTTCCAAATGTTTGTTCCTATTTAAACAATAAACAAATTATTTAACCACTAGCAAGGTATTTGAAATTTAACTGGACCATCCTACGATAATATGTTTGCTAACACAAATATTTGGCAAACGGCCCATGTGTTATACAGGTTTATAACATGTTTGTCCATAAAGTTAGAAGTCTACAATGTAATGCCCTGTTTTGGCTTACCTTTGTGTCTTTGTTCCCACTACCCTTTAGAACCTTACGTGTACATCCAACCGCAAGGTTAGTGGGTCTGAGGAAGTCAGGTGTGAAGAAGTTTGGCGAAATCTGTTCTATATTAACCTTTCTGATGTCCCTGTGTTTTGTCGTAAAATTCTGATTCAAAATATTCTTTTATAAAATTTTGTCTGGTTCCAATGTTTGCATTATCTCACATTTCAATTGTTGAGTCTTTTTCATTTAAATTAGGATCGCTTTGTAAAGTATCTAACCGATTGTAATTCAATATTATTATTTTAAAATAAAATCTTGTTCTAGAGTTTTACCAGTTAATATATTTTGTTTCAAAATTTTCCCAGCAATAGACTAGTATTATTATAGGCCGATCATGATGAGATTGATGATTTCTATGAAATCCAAAATAGACGACTGTAAAACCAACATGAAGCAAACTTGAATAAGTTACTAAAATCAAGTTATAGGAACTTCTTTCATTAGGTAAGTATTTTATAAATTAATAAATTGATCTCCAATTCTAATAAAATAAATGACATCAAACATAGCACCAATTATAAATTTTGTAATAACGTAATTATAATAATAATATTCTACCACATTCACACAGCGCCATCTAGTCCCAAAGTAAGCAATTATATTTGCTCGTGTTATGGGTACTAAACAACTGATATACTACTTAAATACATTTTTTTTTGTAAATACATACATATAGATAACTAATTGTCAAAGATTCAAATTAGCACAACGATGGGAGCATTAGAAACCTATTGATTGACTATGCTTTGAACGACCTAGAGATTTTCATTAAAGTAAGTACTTCAAACACTTTTTAGTACAAATATCAGAGAATACGTTGTACTGTTTGTAGGTATATTATTAACAGTAACTATTGAAATCCTTTCACTTCTCAAATATGTGCCAACGGTCAAAGGGTTCTTTGTCTTTAATATTTAAAGCGTAAATATCAGCCCTTTCATTGTGAAATTATTAACAAACTAGGGCCGCGCCGGTACCAGTATTTGCTAAATATTATACATATTATACTTAGGGTAAACAAAACTAAATCTGTATTGCGGTTTTTGCCTATATTGCCCTGACGGAAATATTAATTGACTTTAATTAGACTGTCACCGTGGCGCAGTGGTTAAGGTGGTCGCCTCGCCACTACATCGCCGTGCTGGGTGACGTGGGTTCGATTCCCACACGAGACAAATATTTGTGTGATTCATAGATATTTGTTTCTAGTCTGGGTGTACTTTGTGTCCGTTAGTTCCATGTTTGTAAAGCTCCCCGCGACACAGGGATTGTTCCCTAGAGCGGGCGTTGTCTTTTTAAAAAGAAAAAATTGGTAAAAATTTAACTCTTCCTGAGTTGTTTGTCCAAAACTGTTTTCAAAAACGTTATTATATACCTATAGTATATTTATGAAGAAGAATTAAATTACAAGTATACTCTGATAAAATTCTATTTATGTACAAATTTATACACAGCTGTTATGTAATTTCTAAAAATGTAGTTAAAAACTTATAATTTAATCAAATTATTCTTTCTATCTGTGAAGGTAGTCCCGGAAAAACTTTTAATGGTGCTGCCACCATTTCGTTGAGTTTTGAGAGAGTTGCATACAACCTGTAGTGCCACCAAAACTTAATTATTACTTTACAAATAAAAATAAATAAAATAAAGAAGAAAGAGCTTGTGAATGTATCGTAAAGGTCAAGGACACCAAAAATATGCAGACGAGAGACTTTCCTCAAACTTATTCATAACTTTGTTCTGGTTTATCGAGAAATACTCTGTATTCATCCAATGAATTGGTATTTTCTACGTCAAAAGTAATGTTCTATATTGCTTCAGCAGAATATTGACAACTTATTTAGTTGAAATATTGTAATGAATGCACTTGGCAGCGGTTCTGCTGTCCTTAATGGTTATGAGATATTTTCCCAACTTATTCTAACAAATATTTGTGGTTGAATTCTTTAAAATGAAAAGCGGTGGATGACTTTATATTTAACATAAATTACATTATACAATAAAATCTATTATAGAGAAAAATGGCTTATACATATCATTGCTGTAAACATTTTATTCTATAGTGAGTTTTTTGTTTGTTTGATTGAACGAGCTAATATCGGCTGATGTGACTTTTTTTTATAATGTTGTTTAGCCCATTTATTGAGACAGGCTGTGGGTTATATATCATTACGCTTCGGCTAATAGGAGCTGAGCAGTGGCAAAACAAATAATAACGAGAATGTAGCCCCGGGCAACTGCTAGTAGTAATTTGGATATCTGAGTAACCAACATCATTTAAGGAATAATTTTAAACAAACTGACTAATAGTGACGTCAATGTTTTATTAAAGATCCTCAAAATATATAAACAGCTACAAAATTAAAACGTTTGCACACAAACCCATGAAAACATTCAATCAGACTTTAATCCAATTTATAAAGTTTCTTTAAACCAAACAAAAACTAAAGAAACCTTAGCACAATCAAGGTTTGCCACAAACTTAGTTGTGTTTGTTGAGCTAAGAACACATGGGTATTGTTCGAGATCAACTTAGCAACTTCAAACTCAATCACCCGAGCACGATAAAGTACTTGATTGTTGGGCATTTGCAAATGAACGAAGAGAGAACGAATTACGATTGAGTGAATTGTTTGAATGTACGAAAATAAATTATTGTTCTTACAATGAGAGTGTTTCTGTGTTTTGTGTATTATACAAATATTATGTATTTATGAGATGGAGAGAGGTCTTTGTGTTGTTAAATTTATTTTTTGAATTGTGTGCTTTTTCGGTTCTTAAATTCTGGTTAGTCTTTACAGACTATACAGAAATAGGTATTGGTCTGTCGCTTTAAAACGTAGTTATGTTTTAAATAGAATAAGTTTCACCAAATGGTTGGAATGGAAAAATAATTATTATTAAAAAATATATATTATTATATGTATTATTATAGAAATATTATATATGGCTATTTCCCAAATGTTGTCACACTAAAGCTCATCAGAGAAGAAAAAAATACTTAACCTGAACCAAATGATTCAGTCAAGATTCTAAGTAGATCCTCTGAACAGGTTTGTTTTTATCCATTTGTGTTATTTAGATCTGACTGTCACCGTGGCGCAGTGGTTAACGTGGTCACCTCCCCACTACATCGCCGTGCTGGGTGACGTGGGTTCGATTCCCACACGAGACAAATATTTGTGTGATTCATAGATATTTGTTTCTAGTCTGGGTGTACTTTGTGTCCGTTAGTTTCATGTTTGTAAAGCTCCCCGCGACACAGGGCTTGTTCCCTAGTGCGGGCGTTGTCTTTTAAAAAATAAAAAAAAAAAGATGTCTCTATGATCGTCAAAATGTCTTAAGAACAAAAATGAAATCATCTGCACATCTAACCTGAGTTGAAACTAACTCTATTAGAAAAGTACAACCACATCACACATAATATTTTTAGTATTCTTGTATTTCAACGAATATTTTGATTTCCAAATGCTCCAGTTTCCAGTTCCAGTTTATCAAGGTATACTAACTTTTCATACTTACTAAATTGTCAACTCTTTACTTTTTGGTGTGTGGGACTACACTCACTAACTTAATATTCGAATCGTTATCTAAAGATTAAAAAAATTAAAACTTTAACATAACAACATTAACATTTATAACATTTATAAATTCAAAATATTGAAAATAAGTATAACTTTACTCTGAACACAATTCTTGTAGGGTAACTAAATTATAAAAGTCACAATCATACAGGGTGTATACGACGATACGACATTAAATGAAAAGGCAGCCAGTGTTAACCCTTATAAACATATTCTAATATAAATTATTAAAAAAAAAAGAAAAAAATTAAAAAAAAAAAAAAAAAAAAATCTACACATTATTTAAAGTCGAAAAATTTAAGAATATAAAACTACACATTATTTTTCTATCATGACGTTTTCGACATGACGACGACAAAAGTGCGGAACAGAGTAAGAGAAGATAATATGAAAGAGTCAGAGATAGTTAAATGAATTGAATGACGTAATGACAACATACGATCAACGTAAAAACCTACAGGTTGTTTAAAACTGTGAACAACTGTGACATAAAGAAAGTACATTTGCGTCTAAACTATTGCAAATTTCTGTTTAATTTTTTTGGTATAGCCTTCTAACATCACATGCTACACGTGGTTTCATTTAATGTCGTACCGTCGTATACACCCTGTATAGCTGAATTCTTAAATCATAAGCAATTGTTCATTGGTTTACAAACAAAAATCCAAACAACATATTTATTGTGAGTCCATCTGTCGTAAACGATAATCTTATGAACATATTTTTGAAACAAGCGCAAAGCAACCAGAAGCAAAACTGGGAAAGAAAGAAATGAAATAACAAATCATTTTTCCACTTCAACAACTCAAAATGTATTTCCGTGATAAAATGTTTTTATTTTTTTCACCAAAGCTCATTGGGATTACGTGGCAGTCAAGTGGTATTTATTGCCTACTTACACTGGATTGACGCAAAGACCGATTGAAATGGCCGATTCTAAACACGCCACCCATCATACTTCATGTTTAGTTAAGATGTAAATAGGCCGTTTTTTACCGTAGGTACCTTATAGTAAATGGTATTGAATTTAATTGTTAATTTTTATAAAGTACTTGTTTAAGCTAGTGGTTTCGTTAGCGGTAAATATTACGAGGTTATTAACATTGTGTGTTTGTTTATGTCTCATTTCTACGTGAGTTGTATTGTTTCTGTTTGGATTTAGATAATCATAAATATAACATAGCATCACGCCTTTTACCCCGAAGGGGTAGGCAGAGGTGTTTCACACCCACATTACGCCAGCTGTTTGGTCCCATGAAATAGGGGGCGAGCCTATTATCATCTACCGGGAACATTTGTTTGCCAAACTCTGGGAAAATCTCAATACTGGAATTTCATGATAAAAAAGCCCAATACCATTTTCACCCGACCCAGAAATCAAACCCGGGACCTTTTGCACAGTAGTCGTATACACTTTCCGTTGCGCCACCGAGGCAGTTAGGCAATCATGAACTTTGCAATGCAATATTCTTTCAGCATCAAATACTTGTGGTTAAATGTAAATTAAACCACCACGAGTTGAGATGGGGTAGTGACATTATGTATTCGTAATCCATCACTACACGGAAATGTTCAGGCAAGTATGCGGCAAATGCTTTCAGTAGATATAAATTGTTAGCCACAGTACAAAGGGGTACAATTCGGCGGAGAGAATCCTCAATTATTTTGCAAAACCACTTACCTCCGGTCAATCCGACCACCAACGCAACAATCATGTATACAGATCAACAAAGTCGAATTGTTCTTACTGTCTGGAATTAAGCCTGAGTTTGCCCTTTGCTTTGATGAAAACTAAACGAATTTAATCATAGATTGTCGTTCACTAAAATTAGTGATCCAAATCCAATTAAATTGTTTCACTTTTTTACTATAACTTGTCAAACCCACCGTTACCGTTAAAACTTGTTGATAATATGATGATTTAATACCTAGACATTTGACTGACATGCACATGTGACAACAGGCCAGTCACAACATGTGACTGGCCTGTTGGTCTAGTGGTTAGTGACCCTGACTGCTAAGCCGAAGGTCGTGGGTTCGATCCCCACCCAGGACAGATCTTTGTGTGATGTGCATAAAGGTTTGTTCTGTGTCTGGGTGTAATGACTGGCCTGTTGGTCTAGTGGTTAGTGACCTTGACTGCTAAACCGGAGGTCGTGGGTTCGATCCCCACCCAGGACAGATCTTTGTGTGATGTGCATAAAGGTTTGTTCTGTGTCTGGGTGTAATGACTGGCCTGTTGGTCTAGTGGTTAGTGACCCTGACTGCTAAGCCGAAGGTCGTGGGTTCGATCCCCACCCAGGACAGATCTTTGTGTGATGTGCATAAAGGTTTGTTCTGTGTCTGGGTGTAATGACTGGCCTGTTGGTCTAGTGGTTAGTGACCTTGACTGCTAAACCGGAGGTCGTGGGTTCGATCCCCACCCAGGACAAATCTTTGTGTGATGAGCATAGAGGTTTGTTCTGTTTCTGGGTGTAATTTATCTATAACATGTATGTATTTACAAAAAAAGAAAAGTATTTAAGTAGTATATCAGTCGTTTAGTACCCATAACACAAGCAAATATAATTGCTTACTTTGGGACTAGATGGCGCTGTGTAAATGTGGTAGAATATATTATAAAAAAAAAAAAAAAATATTATATATTATTATAAAATTTATCAATAATATGTATTTATTTACAAAAAAAAATGTATTTAAGTAGTATATCAGTTGTTTAGTACCCATAACACAAGCAAATATAATTGCTTACTTTGGGACTAGATGGCGCTGTGTGAATGTGGTAGAATATTATTATATTATTATTTATCCATATTGTATCAAGCGATGGTTTACACAGAAAAAGTTAGTAGCATTTTTTCCAACTTGGGATCGAATCCAATACATCTTCCACAATGGTGACATTCCCCGCTGCGCCATCGAGGCATTCTAAAAATATAACCCAATGATAAAACAAAATATTCTATATAAAAAAACGACTATTAAACCGGTGGGTTTGACAAGTTATTTCACTTTGTTTCCGCCATGGAACCCGTTTCAGGCTGTCATCTTCACGACTTTATTCCTCGGACGCTTTTGAAACTGTCAGTTATCTGTTGACTGAGAACTTATTCATGAGTAACTTTCGCTTAGTAATTTCGCTCTGAGCATTGTCATTACGTATTCTCGTTACCCAATTCCAGAATTCAGACTGCAAAATTCAAGTGACAATTGCATTCAAATGTTTATTTTAAATTGTTCAATTGAAAATTATACGAAAACTATGACAGTTTTGTGAGTTACGAGGAAAATAAAGTTAAAGGTATGCTAGAAGACCTGACATTGTAGTACATCTACTGTATTCGTTCGGGAGATGTTCTACGATGCTAGGTTTCATGTCGAATGGTCATATTGTGATGAACTGTTGAGGGTGTAAAAGGCTAAGCTATGGTTATCAATTTAATAATTATAAATGCGGATAAAATTGATGACCTATCACACCTTGTACCTACGTCTGCTTCTTCGAGGGGAAAAGGTCACGCTATGTTTATGTCATAATATACGTTTAAAATTGTTTAATTATTCTAAAATTATGAGATTCTAATTTTCATAATACTTAAATTAAAATAATCTTAGTAGATCGACGAGTACAATCAAAACAATTTCGATTGAAATATAGTATGTACAAGATCTTCAATGTCCTAAATTAGTAAAATTCACAAAGCAACTCAATTAGTGAAATGTCTCACAAACACTTACCTCTCCATTAAGCTGAACTTGACAATCGCTTCAGTCGTTCTTGTCAATTTCATTACATTATTGGCAATTAACTACAATTTGGATGATCGTTTCACACCACCTTTATTGGTACTTATTGCCTCAATTACTTTTATTACTCTTGAAATAAATCACACCATAATAATTCAAGAAAAAATCTTGTTCAGGTGTAAATGAATAATGCAATAAATTAAAAATATGTAGCAATCAAAGGCCAACAATCATCTGAAGCATCAATTCAGTTTCGGTAATATTAATTTGATTATAGTATACCTTAACAAGGATACTTATTTTCCTGTGAAAATTAATGTCACAACGAATTCCAATTTAACGTGTTCACATACTTTGATAGCTTTGACTTCGACTCAACAAAATCATATATAGCATACAAAAAGCTATTCATGAAATATCACTATTTCACGAAGAGCTTAACTCGCCTTATCAATTGCTATTATTGCTAGACGGCAACACTTTAAATCCAATTGAATGAAAAACAGGCTTTATCCACAAAGAGATTTTTATGAATGGTTATGACTGCTTCCATGTCGGTTTACGGCGTTTCTTTTACCCTGCCGCGATAAAACAATGGGTATCTAGCTCTGCATAATATACGATCGAGCGTAAGTTATAGAGGTAAATTTTTGCGTGAATGCTCTACTTTTCATTCTACTTTTTAAGTTACCTTCACGGTTTTATAATATAATTGTTGTAACCTATAAAAATTGTGAGTTAAGTTGGAGTCTAGTGTAACTTTTATCCACGGCTTGACACAAGCCTATTTATAAAAGGAAATAATCACAATTATTACCTATTTGTCGATGATTTAAATAGTATAAAATTAAATAACAACAAAGTTCATTACAGGGAAAATAAATTAGCCGCAGATTGTTGAGTCCCAAATAATAAATATGGGGAATTTTTGGTAGCAGGTAAGATGTAATTAATGTATTAATCATGCAGCCAGCACCGAAAATGTATTTACATGAAAAATTACTTTATACTTTTCCAAAAAATGGCACCGTTGATCATTTCTACCATTCAAGATACTGAATTGAACTCATTTTTTAAATAAACAAAAACCAATGACCAAGTGTTATTACACAGAAGTCAAGATTTTTTTAAATGTCGTAGTCCAGGGAAAGTTCTCATGAAGAAAGTAATTCGAAAAATAACATTAATTTAAACCCGTAAAAACTATATTTTTCATATGATTCTAGCTGTCAAAAGTTTATGACGCAACGAAGTCTGCTGGGTCAGCTAGTTCACAATATTCAAACAATATTCCAAATATAATATTGATTGAGACGAATGTATTCAGATCATTCAGATTTACCAAATTCACGTTAGCTCAGTTTCTGTACCGGATATAGCAATATTGTTATGGATATTATTAAAGACATTTGAATTAATATTCCATTTGTTACTGTTTAAGTTATGATTGGCAATGTGGCTCTGCTGATAATGCCTCCAATCACTTCCTATGACAAACTTCTTATCCAGCTTGAGATCCAAGTTACCAATTCGGTTAAATTACTACGTTCTATATTGGATAAGTTAGTATACGTGAGTCGCAAGCTAAATATACTGGATTTCTGGTTCAATTTTGAATGCGGTTCTAGTTTATTTAATCTTATACGGAATAAGATAATGCATAAAACTTTAAATTTATATGTCTTTTAAAGCTTGCTTTCGTATTCTACATAAACATACGTAACATAGCATCACGCCTTTTTCCCCGAAGGGGTAGGCAGAGGTGTTTCACACCCACATTTCGCCAGCTATGTTTGGTCCCATGAAATAGGGGGCGAGCCTATAGTCATCAACCGGGAACATTCGTTTACCAAACTCCAGGAAAATCTCAATACTGGGATTCATAATAGAAAAGCCCAATACCATTTTCACCCGACTCGGGAATCGATCCCGAGGCCTCTTGCACAGCAGTCGTATACACTTTCGATTGCGCCACCGAGGCAGTTACATTCTACATCAATATTTTAAATATTTTACTGCGTATAATGTTTTTAAGATTAATAGTAATAATAGCAACATATCAATGTCCCAAGGCAAGGATATCCATGGTCTAGGGAGCAGAGTTATATTAGCCATAGGTAATCCACAATTTCACACACGCTGGCCTAATGAAGGTTGATAGACATATCCTTAAAATTTACTTTAAGGTATGTGGGTTCGCTCACAACATTTGAGTCACTGACTTGTATGTATAGTTTTCGCAAAGTGAAACCTAATTTTATAAAGGTATAATAAAAAATTTATATGAAGCGGAATAAAAAGCTAAAATCGGCTTCAACACCAAAAACAGGATTGAAAATTAAATTGTTTTAGAAATATTGTCTTTTGAAATGTCTAGACAATATTTCTCATAATTATTATTGTTTAAACTACGCACAAATAAAACCGCTGGGTCAGGAAGAATAACATTTTGCACAAAGATTCCTTAAGTCATGTAAATGAACTCTAATGAAGGGTTTCGGTGAAATTCATCCCAGAAGGTGAAAAATTGTTGTTATGTTCATGTTTTCTTCTCAGAAACACTAACAAGGCAAGGTAATTTAACTACAATTTAGGTGAAAATACTTGGCCAATTGGACTCAATTGCGGCAAATTTCACTTTGTTTTACCTCTCTCTAGGTACACGTGAGCTTAAGTGCTACAACTTAGGATTGCTAAGCCCAAACTACAACACTAGGCACCTGTTGGCTAATATCTTGTAACAATAACAAATTCTTAGGACATTTCAAACCTCGTCCAAAATTGGGTATTTTGAACTATTTTGTTGTAAACTAGTGACTATAGTAGAATTAACTAATTTATACCATTTTTAACCCCCGACGCAAAAAGAGGTGTGTTATAAGTTTTACGTGTCTATGGTGCTATTGTAGCTCTTAAGAGGGTTCGTACAAAGAAATGGCAACGTCGCAATTTAGTGTCATATTTCTTGGTTTTCGATTTTTATTATTAAATCGGAGCTATTTTTTTTTTAGATGTATTTTCAATAAATTTTTAGAATTACGTTCAATACTTGATTTCATTTATATTATAAAAAACTTTTCCACAGATTTGATATGATTGTTTTTATTTAACATTAAACCAAGTGTAACATAATCTAGTAACAGAATCGAGTACAAATTTTAATCGCTTTGTGTTTGCGTCGGATTACAAAAACACTATTGATATTTTTCATTCAGATATATTCACATTGTTATTTTAGGATTGTCCATAACGAATCCAGTTATGTTCAAAGGCATAGGTACGAGATGAGTATTAAAATTAATCTGTTAAAGTGTGCCTTGACCAGATTATATTTAAAGTCGGAGCCTTGCTTGAGTTTAAATATGAATAAGCAGTTTTGAATGCCGTAAGCTAAAAGTGTAATAAAAAAATCCATTTCTCGTTTGTTTCCTGTTAATATTGGAGTATAGAACAGAAGGGTAAACAGATATATTTTAATAATTCTTTTATTAAATAGCATATACCGAAGGGTAATTACTAAATTAATAACTGCCAATTAACTTTTATTTATAAATTAAAGCAAAATGGGTAAATTTTCTCATATTCTCGCAATTAAATTTAGAAAATTAATTAATTTTCACCTTTAATGTGTAGCGAAATTAATAACAGATGCTATTTATTTCGTGAAACCTATTAAACCTCCCTGTTTAGTATTGGACTCAATCATTCTAATTTAACGTCAACATAGATTTTAATTAGGTCGCGTCCGAATTTGTTGTCCTAAATTGTAATTGTGGTTGCCTGCTTTTAGCAAATGGATTTACTTTTACAAATTATGGGTAGGTTGGTAGGTTTAAATTTAAATAAATTTGCTGTTATGTATCGATAGAAACTTGAAACTAATAATTTTTTTTTTTTGTACATAGTTATACTCCGGGATGCCTGGTCCAAATTTTTTTTATTACTATCAAGCTAATTTTTCGTGAGTAACTTCATTTCGATGAGACGTCCAATAATTTCGTATTCCAAAAGTTTGATTGTGGTAGCTAACAGACGTAGCAAAGGTATACCGGACCGGTATGAAAATACCGGAATAACGTACCACGCAATTTGTAGGACAATATGACTGTTCAATTACATAAATATTAAGTAAGTAAAAATAAAAAATCAGTCAATCAATATTAGATAGTAATAAAAAAGAAATTGGACCAGGGATCCCGGACTATTAGTACAAAGTCCTGTTATATAAATGCAATTTTTTTTGAGAATAAGCAATTGTTTCCCTTTTACACAAAAGCTAGTGAATAAATTTTGATGAAACGTTACAGTAATCTAAGCTGTAATTTGCCTTGATTTGGCATTTGCTAGTGTCCTTTATAATCCATTGTCAACATAAAACGGAATGTTAAACTAGGTCACGAAATAGATACAAGCAAACAGTCTTAAGTACAAATTGAACTGTCTCTTAAGGCTTTTAATGTAGCTATCATAGCAGCTATCTAGTTCAGATAGCTCTTTCTACTAACCAATTTAAATTTACCGTCCTCTATAAATTGCTTTTTATGTTTTTCAATAAACTATAAATACATTTTAATTTTATTTGAAACTTAGCTGTGTGGTCCGTATCTAAAATAAGACTAGTGTTATATCCGTTATTGACGTAAGAGGTGCTTAATGGATTATTTCAAGTGAATCAACAGCATCCGTCAGTGTTTATAAACAATGATCTCATTGCCCACCCATTATCATTATTTTTTTTTGGTTTGAAGAGAGAGATAAGCTTTATCTGTTGACCTTTGGTCGAACTGAATCTGAGGTCATTTTATCAGGTGGCATTAGGACTGAACAAACAATATTACATAGAGATATCACGGATCTATTATTCTCTTCTATTTAAGAATTTAAACCGACAAAAGCATGTCGATGAAGCATTTGCCGTTATTTTCTGTTTTTACCCGACTGCCAAAAAGAAGGGGAAATGTTTTTCGCTTTGTTATTCTCTTGATGATTCATTTAGTGGTACGAGTAGTCGTGTCGTATACAATACGACTACTACTTTTCTTTCACTTGCTGGATGAAAGTTCTAGATCTATTACAACAAAACTTTGATTTTATTTCTCAACATAGTGTTTCAATCTTAAAGTAGAAAAATAATTTGCTAGACTGAATGTTTTTAATTCTGTCACCGTGGCGCAGTGGTTAAGGTGGTCGCCTCGCCACTACATCGCCGTGTTGGGTGACGTGGGTTCGATTCCCACACGAGACAAATATTTGTGTGATTCATAGATATTTGTTTCTAGTCTGGGTGTACTTTGTGTCCGTTAGTTTCATGTTTGTAAAGCTCCCCGCGACACAGGGCTGTTCCCTAGTGCGGGCGTTGTCTTTTAAAAACAAAAAAAAAAAAAAATTGGAACAAAATATTTTGTTTCGCAGTAGTATCTTATTAGTAAGTTTTATCATCGTAGAAGTATTGCGCTGCAAACAAACCAATTTAAATAAGCGAGTTGTTCTGCACAAAATTTAAAATAATTTTCAATTTTTAATAGAATTCTTACAACTACTACAGGTGAAATCTCTAAGGAAATTTACAGTCTAGAGAAATATTTGAACATTTAACTTGCCTGACCTCTAAGTCTATGTGTTCAAGCTGAGAATATAGATAAAAGTAAATTTATTCATAATCTTAAAATACGAGTATTAATGCTGATGCCATCACTATATAAAGTCATAAGTAGTGATAGGAAATAAACAATTACATTCAAAATAATTACACTTGACAAATAAAATATATAAAAAATGAAGAGAAGTACTTTATTTATTTATAGTTCAAGTATCAGGTACCGTTTTAAAAAGCTACCGTTTAAATTTTTAAATACATTACCGAAATGTAAATAAAAATTTGGAAAGCATAAATCAGGGTGTACCTCAAGGAGGTAGTTTAGGTCCTAAACTATAAAATTTTAATTTAGTCAATCAGTCTTACCTTAAAAGAATACAATACACAGTACATACGTTGTAGTTCATGACAAAACACCGAAAAATCACAAAACAGAAAATGAAGCTGATTCTTTAATCATTGGGTGTATAAAAGAATAAGTGTGATATGTTCAAGGCATCTCACGTCGACACAATACATCAATTCAGTGTCAATATCGTTCAGATCACGCTCTTGGTTACAAGTGTAATATGTAGTTAATATGTAATCTATTTTCTGGCTGACTGTTATGTTATAGAGGAGATTTTATTACAGTTATGTCGCAAAAGTAATCTTCTATGAATTACAATAAAAATATGTTGTAAATATATAATTTATAAATGTCGTTGATAACTCATCCTCGTATTTTCAATTAAATATCTATATCTATATACACTTAAAATAACACATATTTTATATATAAATTAACTTGCAGTATACTTATAGGTAATGTGTATGTTTCATATTTTTGTGGTCAGTGTGGCAGGTACACGTATTCTCAATTTATTTCCCAGAAGGCGCAACGAAGGATTATCTGGACTCTTCGTCACGTACTGTATTTGCAAAGTAAGTACTTGCAATTTTGACATATGGCTCGGCTATCAGAACACGTACGGGCTTATACTTTTGACATCAGTTTATCTTTTGGTACACAATGAAAGGGTTTTGTCCAAAAGTTACCAAGTATTCAGACAACTTTTATCCCTGTTTAATGACGGGCCTGCTTAAAAAGGGCTTCCTGGAATAAATGTTCAACGTAATTTCGCCACCTTTCATTTTTAAACAGGGCTCTTATGTGGTGTTTTGCTGAGAGAATTTTTTATGTACGTAATTAGTATCATCATATTTTGTTTCATTTGATTTTTTATAAGATCACACTGCAATAATATGTTTTTATAACCATCTATACTAATATTATATTTATACTTAATATTATAAAGCTGAAGAATTTGTTTGTTATCTTAGAAACTACTGATGCGATTAGAAAAATTATTTAAGTGTTGGATAGCCCATTTAGGAAGGCTATAAATTATAATCACGCTAAGGCCAATAGCAGCTGAGTAGTGACCACACATTGAGTGGTGACTCTAGGAGACTATATAAGAGAGGAATTTTTTGTAACTTTGGATTGCTATCCAGCGTGGCAATGCTGCTAGCCTTTTGAGGGCTTACTCTTAATTTCGACATTCGGCTTAGTTGGTTTTGATGTCGCTGTCAAATGTGAGGAAATTTAGATATGGTCGCTGTCACTTTTGAACATTTGACAGCGACATCAAAACCGACTAAGTTGAATGTCGAAATTTAGATTAAGCCTCCGGGGCACTGGACACACACGTGCGACAATAAAACCGACGAAAAGGTACTTTGACGAATAATCTTACATCCTCCCTTTTTTGTTTAATTCAAAATTGATTGTTTCTTTTATCTGATTGCCTCATATTAGATGTTATTTTGTAAATATGTTTTCATTTAACTTGGTTTTAAGTATGTGAGCTTTTTAATTTTTGTATTTGTGTAAAGTAATTATTATTGTTACTGATTGAATAAATATATATATATATATTTGGATGTAGGTATAATATTCAAAACTACTCATTTGATGTTGATGACATTTTACATAGAAATAGATTAAGACCTATCAAATGGCTATATTATTGCCTACTTTTTAAAAAACCTTGGCAAAACCGCGTTAGAAAGCAAGTTTTATAATGTGTTACCTGAATACACAACCAAAAGAAAATTGAAAACAATCTCATGCCCACTCACTTTAAGTTAATAGCTTTGTAAATAGAATTCCCAAAAATGTTATTACTTCTAATAAAAAAATAACCGATTTATATAAGACTAATATCATTATTGTCTAGACTATTTTCTTTTATTGTATGTAATACTTTATTGTAGTGTCATAAATATTGAATCAATATAGTAGATGTAAATCAGCTTCAATAAGTTCCAAAGTATATTTTACAACTCCCATTTTTTTTATAAAATTGGAATTCAGCACGGAATGTAATAAAATTCGCTAACACGTGATTTCCGTATTCTCTAATATCTCACAAAGTTTTGTGCTCTTAAGAACTTGCAGCTGCCACAGTGCCAAGACTTTGAACATTATTTAAATTACATAATATCCAAAAGTTGCTCCATGCGGATGATATTTTATTGCTTTGTAATACATTAATATTATAGTAATAGCCAGTTGTAGACGGTTGTTGTTTGTAGGACGGCTGAGTGGCTGTGAACCTATCCGAAACAAAAGTTGAGTGATATTTAGCATATTTTTTATATAAAATCAATCACTTGGCGCCGCACGGTACTGCATCGCATCATGTAAAAGTCCATGAATTTTTATATGCAGGATACAGTTATGATGCCGCCTCGCAAAAAATTCACCGCGTTCTCCTTCACACGGTGCGGTGCGGCATCGGAACTTTTTGCGGCACCACCGCGGCACCACATTTTCATAATTTTCTCATGCCAAATTAAGCCACAGTCTTTTAATATACGTAAGATAAGGTTATGTTCTATAGGCCCCATACACAGCACAATTTTATTAACTACACTGCACTGTTAATTGAAAAAAAGACGTAATAATTTTCACACAGCTTCTAAATCAACTTCGTGAGAGTTTCTGTTTCTCAAAATAACATTTAAATTAACATAAAAAATATTCCGACCGTAAAAGTTTTTATATGGAGGGTAATATTAATAAAATAAAATTGTGAAGTGAGGTTATAACGCGTAAACGGTTATTCGACACAATTTAGGTTTAATAACAACTTCTAGGAAATTATTTATGAAGTCTGCCATTACGTGTCTGAAAAGTTTTATTTGGATACAAGCTTCTGCAAAAAGTTGAAATTAGAATTTTTAAATTTAAATAGCGAATCATCCTTCGGTCTATTTTAAATACCTTAGTTGCCGCACTAGTTTTTAGATTAGCTACTGATTTACATATTTTTTGTAGGTACCAATACTGAGGACTATTTGCATACTTTTTACTCACATTTAGTGCCTATATTGTTATAACAAAACAAAAATCTCAAACAAACGGGATAAATACTACGTACAGCAAAAGCTCTGGGTATATAATAAGATTCCAAATATGAAACACTGGCGCCATATGGATACATACATAAATTTAATCGATCCTAAAGCAACAATGTTCTCAAACACCTCGTTTTCTTTTCTTTATTTTTTTGGGTATTTGTTTTTTTTATTGTTTAATTTTACGTTTTAGTTTACTTTTTTTTGTTTGTAATTAATTGTATTAGTTTTCATACGTAAGTAGGTGTTTAATTTAATTATTTTGATTATTGTAATTATCATATCTAAATAAATGATTATTTGATATATAACGTAAAGTAAAGTTTATGCATGCACAAACATGTGGTCCCAATTTAATTACAACTGGCAGTACAATCGAGAAAAAATACAATTTTTTTTATGTAGAGCTTGGTCCACCTACTAGCATTACGCCAATGAGTGTAGATTAAATCCTAAGCCCTCTCAGCTCTTTAGATAGGGGAGAGAAAATCTTTGCCCAGAAGTGGGGAAATTAATGTGATCCTATAATTATTATTATTTAAATCCTTCATCATCATCATCATTATTTCAACCCATAAGCGTCCCACTGCTGGGCACGGGTTTTCTCCAAAGAATATGGAGAGAATTTAGCCTACTATACCACGCTGGCCAGACGGCTTGGTATGGGGTTTGTTTCGAATTTTCCTTTTCTCGGAGTGCTCTTGTCTGCATAAGGCTTCACCCTTAGTCACCTCTTACTGTTGTAAGAGGGTAGGGAGTGGGGTCTCAATCGATAGGTCATCAAAATACCTCTAATTTGTAGAATAACTACTATATCATTAGTTATCGGTATTATGAGATACCTCCATGTCTTAGATTTCTTCTTCTACTATCATTTTTACACTGCAAAACTTTACGTTTTTTTTTTCTCTTTTCGGTTTTTAAATGCAACTTCAAGTATTATATACTATATAATAAAAATAATACTTCAAGTATTATTCTCTCTTGATAACAAAAACATTACAGTTGATATTTCCTTCTCATATTCGTATACTTTTGAATCGATATAATCTTTCAGTTCTTTGTGCGCATTTTCCGACACTTGATACAGCTTTTTCCTGTCACCATTTATGTTTTCATGCGAAGCTGTAGATAAGATGACAATACAAACAGATACAGTGAACTGATAAGTTCTCTTCACTAAGGAACACATAATACTGATAACATCTACTTTCCCGTGTTAAAAAAAAACTAATAATAAGAAGTGCGAGATTATTGAGTTACTTCTCAGTTAGTTGTAGAAGTTGTTAGGAAAACGACGTTTTTGTAGCTGCAGTGAAACCATAAGGTACAATTTCGATATTTTGATGTTTGGTGTTCCTTTGAAATATATTAGTACTGACACCTATCCATAAAAGTAGGCTGCCATATTCCGTATCATACCTACGTATCAAACGTATGTAGTATTATTTGTATAGGTATTAAGTCATAAAAGTGAGTTTTCTGATCCGCATCCTATATATTGCACGAATCTGTTTGTCGGCAATGCCGAAGCCGGTGCGTCGAGGGGCAATACAATTGTTGGTATTAGATCTTTGCCTTGTAATACTTCGACATCTCTTTCATTGTTCCACTTCGGATTCACTTCAAAATAACTTTGATTACTTACCCAGATTATCGGCTCGATACAGTGGGAAGATTGCGACCCACAACACCACCAGGAGACCCGTTTTCCTCTTCATCTTTGGAAAACTGACTGTCAGTGTTGTATTTGGAAAATTTGTTGACTGTTCGTGTTGTTTGACATGTTAGAAACTGTCTTTGATAGAGGTATTCAGAACTATGGTTTGATTGATGGAATCTGAAACAAAAGAATGGTAGTGTTTTAACTTCCAAGTAGCTTCACTTATTTTTGCCGAAATATTGTGCGTAATATTTATTTTCGTTGCGAGAGAAAGCTCACAATTTCTTCTTACATGCGATACTAATGATTTTGACATGATGTCAAAACAGGTAAGATCACGGATGTTACATGAGCCTTAATTACAACAACTTATTTGATTACCGTCAACAATATGCAAATTATGTTAAATGTTCTGTGAGAAGATACGCCTATGTTGGGTCCCAGTAACGAGGACCTGGGATGAGTTATTCCTCATAAATACTTAAAGACTTAGCTCTTTGGTGTAAATCACATGTAAATGTGTTCGCTACTACGCTTAATTGTTTTGTAAAATTAAATGCGGTTGCATACATAATCTGGAGGTTGTTAAGATCTCAAACGCTCTTAAGATCTGTCAAATGATTTATTTTGATATATTGAGTGAATCATTCGTTCATAAATCACTCAAATATTTTTTATTCTTTTCTTGTAAGTTTTTGTCTAGCCAGTTGGAATTTACAAGTAAATATAAGCTACCAAGATGCCTTAAATATTGGCGTTTTACCATCCGTGCCTTCACTAGAAACGGTGACCCATCTTTCAACCATCCTTGCTGGTCGTTGCTTAACCTCAAAAATCGTGATGTATGTTTTAACTTCTATTTTTAAATCTCTTCTAGTGAGCAGCCGTATGAAAATAATATTGAAGAAAGATACCTAAATATATAATATTTAATGTACCTAAATATATTTGTGTGTACATTTAGGAAAATATTTCTCTAAAGCTCTATAAAGGTAACCTTGTTTACTTTTTATCAAAATATTAAATCAATCTAATAATAACAGCAAAACAGAGTTATCAACGTTAATAAAGGTACAAAAATAAACTCTATCAAAACAAATTATATCAGATCTTCGATAAGTAATAGATCATAGCCCAAGAATTATTTAACAGTAATAGAAAATTATTATTTGTGTCATTCCCTAAGCCATCAATTTTATGATGTTTGCCCGTAAATAATAATGGCACCTTCTCAGTATTTTTCTTTATATATCACTCTGATAAATGTGAGCTGGTCGATAAGAACGCGAAAATCATTTGAGCATCTTTCTCTCCTTGGAACAGTAAATCCTACTAGTTTTTCCTTATCCAATCTAATATTAAATCACGAACTGTGCAAACAACTTAAAAATATTTATCCGCTTTTGGGAATAATATTTTTATAAGAATTTTGGACCTGAGCATTATTATCATCATCATCTCAGCCTATTGCAGTCCACTGCTGGACACAGGCCTCTCCCAACACGCACCATAACACTCGATCCTCCGACTTCCGCATCCAGTCAGACCCGGTGACCTTGAGCATTATGTATGTAGACATTTTTTTTTTTATGAATGCATCTTGTATTCTGTTCAAGAACTGATTCATCATCATCATTTCAACCCATTAACGTCCGACTGCTGGGCACGGGTCTCTTCCAAAAAATGTGAAGAGAATTTAGCCTACTATAACACGCTGGCCAGACGGGTTGGTATAGAGTTTGTTTCGAATTTTCCTTTTCTCGCAGTGCTCTTGTCTGCATAAGGTTTTAGTCCCTCCCTTAGTCGCCTTTTACGAAACCCACGGTTTGACATGGGGTAGTGACCACAGAACAGAGATAGGTTTTTTTAGAGGACTACTTCCATTGTTCTGTGGTAGTGACAGTATGTATTCTGAATCCGTCACTACACTGAGGAACTGATTACAACCTTTTATTATTTATTTGTTGGGCTAGAAGATACCATAAGTATCTAATACATGCGAGGCATTAGCAACATAATGTCACATGAAAGCTATTAATATACTGTCCTAACTAATCTAAACTTTGATATTGTGAAGTAAATAATGTGTTCATATATTTTGCTCGCGAAAATTATCTACCCATCCGCTTGTTTCGTGTCCCTAAAATATCAGATTACGGAAGCTGGTGGTAATGGTTACGAAAACTAGGTTAGTTAACATAGTTATAACATATATCATACTTAAGAGATTTATCTAGTCATACTGTCACGTATGTCCACCATATTATATACGACTATCATGTTTCAAACGCCTTGGTACTAGAAAGCCTTTAAAAGATTGCTCTTAAAGGTAATGCACTTCTAGACTTAGTTATCCTACCGAGAGTCTTTGTGCAACTTGTCATCTATTATCTATTAGAAAACTCACTAAATAGCCATAAATGTAAAACATCTACAGATATAGACTGGCTTTAAATTAAATAAACTGGCTTTATATTTAATAGACTGGCTTTAAATTAAAAGTTTCGCGTTATTAAAAGTCACTACTGACTCCTATCTCTTAAATTAGCTAAATGAATCTCTAATTTCATTGATCATAAGGTAGAAATTTTGTCTGTTAAAACCACTTCAATATTTGCAAACTGATCCAATTGGTAGAACTCCAAAGCGTATGGCTTATGGGAACAAATCCTTGCTATAACAAAAGTTTGAATTACAGCTTTCGTAAGGTGTAAGCTATTGTTTTTTATGTATTACGCATCTATTCAATTTTATATACTTAGATGTACATGCAAATTTATTTTTATTTATTTACACAATGGTCTCTTACAAACTTTTCTTAAAATTTGGATGAAAATTTGTAATTTGATTAAACGCTTCTTTTTAAATTTAACCGGATCATTGTTTTATCTGAAAATTCCAAATTAAAAAAAAAAACAATTAATAAAACTGAACAGTAGTAGAAATTTCGAAATCTTTTGATGATTCTTATTTAAATTAATTATATACGCTATCACTATTAATGAACACTACCCCATCTTTGTAGCCAATCAATTTAAAGATCTCAAAAAATATTTTCTGTATAAAAATATATCCTTAAAATTAAATATAAAATGGCTTATTATTTTTCCATGTTTAATTAAGGTTTTCACTCTATCTTTTTGTTTTGTATAAATAATGACATAATTATTGGAAAAAAAATGGCAATAGAGATTTTAGATGTATGCTTAAGTAAAAGCTCAATTTTGAGTGCAGCTTCTTACATACTTATCTTCTCAAAAGCCTGATCTCAATTGGGTGTAATTTTAGAATACGGTCCCAAGAGTTTTTTTTTATAAAGAAAAGTCTGGAAAGAAGAGATTGTTTTTGTTTTTATTTTTGACGGTAATAATATTTTCGTGTGTTTTATCCGTTGCATAAACCACTCAACAAACACAAACAAATCTCATGTTATTATTAGGTAATATTAAGTACTTTTGGGTATTTTTCCTCATTTTGTTATCATAACGTTACGATCTTTCTTCTTCTATTTTTATTAAAGTTAATAAGCGATGGTGGCTGAATGGATAAGGGACCGGCGTGCAAATCACGCGGTTCGAGTTCGATCCCGACCAGCAGTACTAATGCGGATTCCACTTTGTGGAATTTATATGTACTAGTCAAGTTACTTACCATCTGCTAACGGTGAAGGAAAACATCGTGAGGAAATCCACATATCCTAGAAGAAAATCTATGAGTATGTCTGATCCACCAACCCGCACTAGGCCAGCGTGAGTGGATTATGGCCTAAACCCTCTCAGCTCTCTAGTTAGAGGGGAGGAGACCCGAGCCCGGCAGTGGGACTTAATGGGTTGCTACTGATTATAGTTAATATGAAATATTATATAGCATAAAACTTTCTATAACATAATTATGAATGTTACTTAGATAAAAAAATATATAATAATAATAAAAAATGATAAATGGATTATAAAAAGCAATTAATATTGCGCCAATTTAAATTTTAAATGTTTTTAGATAATTAAACTCAACTAGAGTTTATATTTAATTTTATGGATATATTTTTATACAGAAAATATTATTTATATATATCAACCAGAGTTTATATTTAATTTCAAGGATATATTTTTATACAGAAAATATTATTTTAGATCTTTAAATTGATTGGCTACAAAGATGGGGTAGCGTTATTGTTTATTCTTAATCCGTCACTACAATGAACTAAGTACATACATAACATACATAACATTTATCTGAAGTGTGCCATCTGTCATAACAATATATCCGAGTTCATTACCCACAGTAAGTTTCCAAATGCATCATCTGATTATTTCGACTCCAGAATTTGGCTCCGTTTCAAATTAACTTAGATCAAAAATAGAATAGCCGAATTTCTAGTTTTCAACAAATAAAGGTGGCTGTTTTCCTGTTAACCTTAATCATATAACAAAATAGCCTCAAGCCTTTATTATATAAGACTAGGCAGATGTGCATCCCAGCTGAATTCCGCTAGCCTATTGTCATTTAACGGGCATATTTTCTTATGGTGAAAATTTTATGACAGAAAAAGTCAATACCGTTTTTCCCCCTATAGACAAGTGGCAGATTCGTTAATTCTATTTGAAATACCTTTGTCACTTGAATACATTTGAACCTATCCCTGACATAAACTACCGATATGTCACACAATCAATGTCTTACATGTCGTTAGAATAGAAATATTGATTAGATTTCCACTTGTCTAGCCGCTCGGGGCAGTCAACCCAAGACCTCTAATATAGCAGTCATGGACTCCCACTGCACCCGTTAGAGCTATATAATCTTAACATTATATTATTTGGATCATCATTATCATAATTTCAACCCATAAACATCCTTCTGCTGGGCACGGGTCTCCTCCAAAGAATGTGGAGGAAATTTAGCCTACTATACCACGCTGGCCAGACGGGTTGGTATAGGGTTTGTTTCGAATTTTCCTTTAGTATCAGTGCTCTTGTCTGCATAAGGTCCCTTAGTCGCATTTTACGACACCCACGAGTTGAAATAGGATAGTGACATTATATATTCTTAATGCGTCACTACACGGTAATACACAGTAGTTTTCTTGGAAAACAGTAAATGGTTTATGAACAAAATTATTAATAAACGTAGGTTTTTAGTGTCGTAATCTTATGACAGAATCTTGAGATACAGTTTTACAATTATTTTTATTAGTTCGTACTGGCTGTCATATGTCGGAGTTAGATGTTTTTTATAGGCATCATCGTATAGGTATACGTGCAAACATTTTTTTATTAAGTACTATTAAATCGTCACTACACGGATATATTGAACATATTTGTAAATAAATCACCTTGTCCTTCACAGTGTCGGAAAAGACGAATGGGAAATTATATCAATCGGAATGTATCAGTTTCCTCTAGATATTTCACGTACCGGGTAATATTGGGACAATATTCTTTTAGGGTTGTCTACTCGTGTGTAAACGGTCACTAAATCGCATACTTATAATATATCTTTTCATCGATTTTATATCAGGTAAAGACTTTTGTCAAAACCAAACCATACTACCTGAAACTTTTTAACTCAAATAGCCTTTTCTGATGAATTTAAAAATTTGATTTTGAAGCAAAACTTAACTAATACGTATATAATTACTTCTATACTTAATTCTATAAAGCTGAAGAGTTTGTTTGTTTCTTTGTTTGTTTGGTTGAATGCTAGGACGTCAGGAACTACTGGTCTGATTTGAAAAATTCTTTTAGTTTTCGATAGCCCATTTATCGAGGAAAGTTATACCCTATAAGATCACGCTACGGCCAATATGAACTGAGCGATGGCCAAAGAAAAGCAAGGGGAGCGAAGCCCCACGCGTCTTCTAGTACGAATATAACCAGCATGAATACAAAAATAACTCGACTCCACTCAAAATTACGCTCCAAAATATTTTCAACTACAATTTAACTGCAACAGCAATTTCATTGAAGTCCGCAAAAAGCAGCAACAAAGTTCTAAGACATAAAACTGAAGCAGTATCATACAAACTACCTTTGTGAACGAAAGATAAGCGTCTTGTTACTACCCGCAATACAGTAGTTAAACTTACGACTATATTGTTATTAAGGTCCGTGGCTTTAAAAGGTACCTTAGTTTCGCCTGAGGCTCAATTAACAAAATACATATTAGATAACTTTACCGTCCTGTCAGAGTTACCGAAGTACTTCGAAACTCCAAAATTATTTATGCACCCTCAGTATAAATTATTAATCCGTAATTCTCATCAAAATAAATCTCATTAGCTGTGCCTTACGTTCATTAGCCAGCTTAAAATCTGTCTTATTATGGAGGGAAAGCCCATGCTTATATTTTTGCTCACGTAAAAGTGGTTTAGATGAAGAATGTCAATTTATAAAATAATTTCTTAGAGATGTAGTAGTAATTAAAGTCCTAATTAAACGCTAAAACAAATGCCAGTTCACGTATTTTTCTTTAAAATTTTAATTGTTACATTTTTTTTAAATCTTTAATAATTGTCCATACCTTTTGTTGAATCCTATTAGACTAAGCTTATTTTTTATACATCTATGTTGATTTTATAAATATATATATGTTTTAATAATGTAAAGGTTAAAGGCTATAGAAAAATATATTTAAAATCGAACCACTCTTGTACTTGACTGTACAATAATGCTTTTTATTTTATTGATTGAATGCTTTGAATTTTTTCGTATATTATATTTGTCAACTCGGCCGGCGTTGACGAATACGATATACGAAAAAATTACTTCAGCAACTCGACCGCGTGGTTCGGCCGAGACGTATAATAAAAGGTAATAGGTAAAAGGTAGTTAATATTTAATTTTCCCAACTCGACCTCGCGGGCGATTTTCTTGCGGTCGAGTTATCGAATAAGTCGTTTTATCGTTTTATAAATAATATTATTTATTCTAGTGAGGTGGTCTGGTATAGCAATATTAATTTGGACATCTAGTTCTAAATCAATCTACATCTATACTAATATTATTAAGCTGAAGAATTTGTATGTCTTTTAGTTGGATTGAACGCTAGGAGCTCAGGAATTACTGGTCCGATTTGAAGAATTATGTTAGTGTTCGATACCCCATTTAATGAGGAAGGCTATATAAATAATATCATGTTACAGCCAATAGGAACTAAGCAGTGGCAAAATACAGAATCATGGGAGCGAAGCCTCGTGCAACTTTAAAAAAAAAGGTATATAAGTAGGTCTTGGAATTTATCTTAGTATTATAATTATAAAAACATGAAGAATAAAAAAAAACTTTGCTTTATTGAATTTAATAACCAATTTTTTATTTTATTCAGCATGATACTGTTAATCCAACACAGAAACAGATTGATGCATAATTTAAAGGACAATTTAAATCTAACCAAAAACCACACGTTAGAGCTAAACCCATATAACAAACCAACCGAGCCTAACTTGCCTCAAAATTTCAATCACGTGAATCCTTCAAACAAATCCTCTCACAGTCATTTGTAATTGATATAGTACTTACTATTCCGAACACATTGTGCCTGAAACTTTATATACTCAACCACACGCCCCGAGTATAAACAAATCGTAAACTTTAATATAAACAAAAGAAAGAACAGGGCTCTTAAATTAAATTCCCAATTCCTTGATATATAAAAAGTCATTCATTGTGACCAACGTTAAACCATTTCGGTGGCTATATAAAAGCAAGTCGTGGCTTCTACGATTGCCTTCATTTATTCTGATGAGTTTTATGAGAGAAGTGTTTCGTAAACGGTTCGGGTTCCGTAAACATTTATGTCTTTAAAAATGACGTGTATTTTTGGAAATTTTATGCTTTTGTTTTTAGCTGTGGCGCTTTTGGTTGGTTGATGTGCTTTTAGATACTGATTAATTACTATATAGTATTCTTAAAAGTCCTATAACTATGAAACAAATTAAGAATAAAGTCCATTATAAATTTCTTATATAAGTACTAATGTTGTAGAACTACGAATAGTTTAGTAACTTACCGTGTTTAATGTATCGACGGTGTTTTATGTAAAACAATAGCTGATACTGAAGCTGATTTTAGCGACACCATTACGACAACTAGATGCGAAATATTATTTGTGCAATAAGCTGCAAAATTGATTTAACATTGAGTCAATAGATTTGAATAGCATACATTTGAATAACACACAAGTGAAGTTAATTTCGAAATAAAATATCCCATGTGTGATTCAAATTGAATAACAACAAAATTCGTTATAAAACTAAATTTGTAGCAAAAAAAGATCTGATTTTACTCTTGATCTTTATTTACCTATTAGGTTGACTAAGCTAAAAAGATATTACACTGTATTTTGTACGAAGAATTAAAATAGAAAAATTAAATTTTACCAATTCCTTTTAACAAAATCAGATTATAATAAAAAAAAAACTGTAAACCGCGGTTCCATCTGTGTGGAATTCGATTCAATATGTTACCTTCAATATATTATAAGTTACTCAATGTTAATATAGCATTATATCATTGAAATAGTTTTTAAAAAGATTCACTAGTTTTTGAGTTTGTATATTACAAACAAAATACAAATCTTTTCTATTTATAATACAAGTGTAGATAGAGGGATCTCTAATAATACGCATCTTTTTTATTCTAGGGAAGAAGAAATTAATGTCACTGCTCAAAGAACTCAGACATTTTTTTATGCAATCAAGGGGATTAAATAAAAATGCACAACGAACAAGAAAGAGAGATAATATTGTACTTGAAGTGTTTGTTTTTTTTTGTTTTGCTGACTGATGTCTGGTAATTTTTTTATAATAGGACAAGGAAAATTATAGAAAAGTTTGAAGGCAGTGTGTGATTATTGAATTTACTAGGTATGTACCTAATATTATGTAAAATTTAAACTATTTCCTATACAAAACATTAAAATAGTCGATAACTAAACAAATCGATCTGTAGAGGTATACCTAATAAACAATTTGCACCAATTATTATTATCACTACGCTTTTTGCAGTGAGAGAGTAGCCTACTCTTTTTGAGTTAGTTTTGTACATTTACAATTTGGCAACAGTTCTAAATTGGCACTTTGGCACTATTTTTGCAGAATTGGGCTAGGTTGTAACTAAAATCTATCAATAACCAACATTATTTTGGTCAAACTAATACATTTTACAAAAAAAAGTTCTAAACCTTATCACATACTAAAAATGGAACGCGAAATAATTTTTCAAATTACCAAGCTCCGAGTTCCTCTAAATTTCCACTTTAGTTGAAATTCACCTGAGTAAATCTGATTTGCCGTACAAGAACCAGACTTTAACGTGATAATGGAAAATACACAAAATTCCTGTGTTAAAACAGAATGCCAATTATTCGCATGTGCAATTAAGGCCACTGAACAAACGTATTTATCCGCTTTAATGTGCTTACGTACTGCAAATTTAAGAATTTCTAGAAAAAAAATTCTAGCATCCTCTACGCAAACTGTTCTAGAAGTATTCCGACTTTGTGAAACTCAGACTAAAAATTTGAATTGGATAAAAACTTTTTGCTTGTTAAGAAGTAGTTGGTTATATTTATTATGGAACGACAATAGCTTCTCTTACTTGCAATATAGTGCTTGTAATAGTATATCCTTATATCTAGTTTTATACAAAAGATTTGTTACAACTTCGTTTGAATTTGTTGGGTTCATATTTTCTCTTATTAAATTTAATAGTAGATTAGCTACAAAAGGAGCACAAAAACTAAATCTTTTATGCCCGGTTTCTAAATCAGCAAATAAATTATTTTTCTTCACTGTTAAAGTTAAACTATAAACTGATTGAAATTTAAACATGTGCTTTCCAAGATGTCCAAAAAATGAGAAGAAACACTATGAAAGTACATTTTCTTTTCCAAATATATATAACTATTTATGAGAAAAAAAGTTGCACGGGGTTTCACTCTCATCGTTCTTTATTAGGAAACTGCTCAGCTCCAATTAGCCATGGTGTAATGTTCTATTCTCTAGCTTGAAGCCTTCTTCGATAAATAGGCTATCCAACTCTAAAGAATTTTTCAAATTGGATCAGTACTTTCTGAGATCCTAGCATTCAACCAAACAAAATCTATAGCTTTATATTTACACATAGTATAGATTATTTATTTATACCTACATTTAATTTTAAAATATCTTTTTAACATTAAGTACTCGCTTCATATGCTTACATAGATAGCTAAATATAAACAAAAACAGCTGTTGTATAGATATATCAGTCATCCAAAGTTCATTGTCTCAACAACCCAAACTTCAATTTGCACCAGGAAAGCGTGTTTGGACTTCTAATTGGATTTTCCTAGTACACTGAGATCCTTTGATAGCGGTGTACTGAAGAGGTGCTGATTATGCCAAATACCTCAATGTTCATAATATCAAAGCAACGCCATTGTTTAAATTTAATAGGCTTATTTATACTATTTACGTATTACGGGGGCTTAAGCTTTCTTTGCATATGAAATGTTACATTGTGAGGTATTATGTTGTTTCAGAAAGGAGAAACGTTTCTGAAAGGAAAAATGTTGGATTGTTTATTTTCTTTTTCTTTTATAATATATGCTTTATGTTTTCTAAATAGGTAACGTTTTTCTCAAGTACACTCTACTTAATTCTTGATGAAATTGTTACATAAAAGTTTATTTTTCCATTTCTATAAATAGGATAAATTGCCGTGTAAGCTAAATTACAACTTATTATAGTTAAAATAATTATGAATATTATAGTTATTATCGTAGAGAAAAATATTTTATCATTAATGTTTGTTAAGTAAAATATACCTATAAATTGTATAAAAGATCGCGTTCCCTGTAAAACACTTAAAATTTATTTACATGTTGTAATGAGATTATATTTATGTGCAAACTGACATTTATATTATTATATTTCAAATTTCAATATCGTATATATTTTTTTTTTAATTTATTACAGTAGAAAGATTCTAACATAATGATATGACTGAATTAGTACATGGAATCGTCTTTTACAATAGCTAAGTACTAAACAACAAACTAAAAGTTTTTCCTGACCTCGAACCACTTTTGTACTCAACTGTACTGTACCACGTTTTATCTGGGTTTCACCAAACAAATCCTCGTCGTGAACCCGCTCCACTGACTTAGATATGCTGCGTCCTCAATTCAGTTACAGATTGTTTAATTCAGAAATACTGTTCCCAAAGCTTTTAAGTGATTGAACATCGGGAAAAACAAATGAGTGTGAATCTTTTCTTTATTTGTCACTCTGAAGACAACGTTTCTTGTGAATCAAGTGAAGTGGTCGCGTAATTTGCCTTTTACTAAAATTGAGTGTCAGGAAAGTTCAATCGTCGGTGAATTGTCGGGTAATGCGGTAACTGCGCCCGCTCTGAAAGTGGGACCGCGAGGTCAACTGCCCAACTGAATATTTTTATTATTTTTCTTTGGGCGACTGGGACCGGTTACAAGATTAATAAAAAATCTATTATTTAAATACAATCCTGGTACAATCATCAGCAAAAGTATAACTACATGCAATGCAATTTGTCATATATTAGTGTTTTCTTATGTACTTTCATAAACTGGTAAGTATTTATTTAACCTGTTACTGAGTATAAATAATTAATATACAGATTTTTTTTGCAACTGTTTTTTTTCTACACGCAGTACGTTTTACATCACATGGTCGATGGTCCCGACCCATTCAAAAATATTATTGGGTGATTAGGACCGGGGTTCCAGTTCTTTGTGGTCCCAGTAGCCGAATTGTCTTCGGATATTTATCAAAGAAGACCATTAATGTTGTAAACTACGGAACTTGTGTGAACATCGCCTGTTTACAAGTTAGTTGAATTATTTCGTGTTATGTTCTATTGCCTTTGTTGTTGGCACGGCATAATTTTGAGGATCTAAATTGCCGTGAAACTTCTAGAAGACGTTATTGTTTCAATAGTTTTGTTAGGTATATTTCTTTCTTATTCAATGTAGGATTGAATAAACTTGGTAGACAAACTGTCTCCACCCGGTTTTATAAATTAATTTGAAATCAAACTTTAAGAAAATACTATTCAGATATAAAAAGCTAGTTTAGATCATGTTTTAAGTTTTCCATTTTTTTTATTGACAACGTATCTATGCTAATAGGCATTATAAAGCTGAAGAGTTGACCTGCTAATTTCAGGAACTACTGATTTGAATTGAAAATTAAATTTATTTGTGTTGGATAGCCCATTTATTGAGGAAGGCTTTATAAACTCACGCTAGCACCAATAGGAACCAAGTAGTGGAAAGAAACCTAGAAAATATCTAGGGAAACTAATCTCCAGGCAACAGCAAATAGTATTATTGAAAGAACATATTAATAACTAGCTTCCATCCGCTGCTTCGCCCGCGTGGTATGTATTTTATACTTGTAAACCTTCCTCTTGAATCATTCTATCTATTAAAAAAATCACTTCAAAATCCGTTGCGTACTTTTAAAGATACATAGGGACGGACAGACAGCGACAGCGACTTTGTTATAATATACTATGTAGTGAAGACTAGAATAAAAACTAGCTGTATTGTAATTATATATGAAACTTATATATTATATTGTAGGTAATATACTTTTGAGATACTTTAAAATACGCACGATAATATTGACCACAGATAACCATTGTCATTTCGATATTTTACTTTTTGAATAGAATTGTAATCAAAACCCAGTTTTCAGAACAAAAATATTCCTGCCTTTCTAGTTTTATCTACCGATGTTGTGTAAATTTTAAATAGAAATGGGAGTTCATCACACAGAGAGTGTTCAGAATTTTTCAGTGTTCAAAAATGATTTTATTTTTCACGCAAAGGTTCGATAGCAAACATTCGAGTTATAAAACAATGCTGCATAAATGCTTGTGAAAGTTGCTTTGGATTGTATTGTTATCTCTGTGCTCCTATATCGATATAAGGATTGATTCATCATTTCAGCCTATTGCAGTCCATCCCTAACTCGCGCCATAGCACTCTGTCCTCCGCTTTCCACATCCAGTCAGAACCAGCGACCTTTTTAAGGATTGATTATTATTGATAATGTCGTGTTAGAGGTTAGAGAGCCTAATCGTAAATTTTGATATCAGTTGGTTGATTGCGACATCGTTGTCAAATATTTAAAATTGACAGCGAGAATATTTCAATTCTCAAACATTTATAGCGATATTAAAATCGATTAAGTTGAGTTTTAAGATTCCGAATAGGCTCTCAACTTATGTTTGCGTATAGGTTTCCTATAGTGGTTTCTAGTTCTATACTTAATTATTTACAAGGCTAGTGTTTTCTATAATATCTCTATATGCAGTATCTAATATACAGTATACCTTACCTTACCTACCTACTTTAGATGAGCACGGAAAGATTTCATAGGAGGACAAGGAGGAAATATAAATTACACAGAAAAAAGAATTAAAAGTGTAGTTTTCAAAAACCATATAGAATTAGTATTAATATCTTCGATATGTGATTTTATACACATAATTATATGTGTCTATATTATATATGAAATAATTTAATTTGCTCTGGAAAATGTTATTGTATGAAACTGAATGAGGACCGCAGATTTAACGATAATAACGTTTCTAAAGTTTGAACGTCATGTATTTCATTATGAAATTCTAACGCCTGTGGTTTCGGGAAGCGAAACAGGTATTTGTGAGATATTTTATTAATACAATACCTACAATGAAAATGTGTTGTATGTTTTAGATATAGGTACAATTTTAAAACACATTTTTAATGAAATTTGACATTGAAATAAAATAATATAGAACCTGAAAAAGGACATAGGCTTTACCACATCCTACACGGGCAAAACCGTGAAAGGAACCTAGCATATGTATAAATTCATAAGAAATGCTTCAAATTCATCTAAAAATACTGTTAATAAAGTGGCTACCATCTTAATATGGTGGTAACATGACTGTCACCGTGGCGCAGTGGTTAAGGTGGTCGCCTCGCCACTACATCGCCGTGCTGGGTGACTTGGGTTCGATTCCCACACGAGACAAATATTTGTGTGATTCATAGATATTTGTTTCTAGTCTGGGTGTACTTTGTGTCCGTTAGTTTCATGTTTGTAAAGCTCCCCGCGACACAGGGCTTGTTCCATAGTGCGGGCGTTGTCTTTTTAAAAAAAAAAAAAAAAATGCTTTTAATAAAGTAGCTACCATTATTATGAAAAAGTAAACGTTATAAGTCTTAAGACATTTTATTAGACAAGATTTAATGCCTTATTTTCATACAAATCATCTTAAATTTCAAGTCTTTATTAACACCGTCTGCCTGTGATGATAACAGGCTAAGTCTTATGATTAGACGACGTTATTTCGGAAGCTACCGAACGACAAAAGAGCAGTAAAAACTGAAATAAAGTACAGAGGAAATATAAGATCTGGAGACGCTGAATATATTATTTTTATGGCCTACCGCGAAATATATGTGTGAAATAATTGAATTCTAGTCGTATTCACATGTGTAAGTTCGTTTCTGGTACATTGTTTTAGATATTTTATTTCTTTATACTACGATGGGGGCAAACAGGGGTAAGACCTGCCCTAAGACACATCGGCAACCCATTAAGTCCCACTGCTGGGCTCGGGTCTCCTCTCCTCTAACTAGTGAGCTGAGAGGGTTAAGACCATAATCCACTCACGCTGGCCTAGTGCGGGTTGGTGGATCAGACATACTCATAGAATTTCTTCTAGGGTATGTGGGTTTCCTCACGATGTTTTCCTTCATCGTTAGCAGATGGTAAATCACTTGACTAGTACATATAAACTCCACAAAGTGGAATCCACATTGATACTGCTGGTCGGGATCGAACTCGGACCGCGTGATTAGCATGCCGGTCCCTTATCCATTCAGCCACCATCGCATACGTATAACTAAAAACAATCATTTTATACTTTATTATAAATTTATATTATTTCGTTTGTATTTCTTGTCCTCTACTTGTTTGAAATGTATGGTTGCATAAACTTAACCATATATATTCATAAATGAATAAGTGAATTTCAAATCAGTTTTCTGTAGAAACTTAAGCAAATCATTTAAATAATATAATAATAGGATTAATATCAATAATTTTATTCTCGTATAGTTTTATAAGCAAAATATTCAACAGCATACAAATTTGTTGTAATACGTGAGTCATCATTTCGAACATCCCATTGCTGGGCACTGGTCTACTCTAAAGAACGTGGAAGGAATTAAGCCTACTATACCACGCTGGCCAGACGGGTTGGTATAGGGTTTGTTTTGAGTTTTCTTTTTCTCGCAGTGCTCTTATCTGATTAAGGTTCCTCCCTTAGTCGCCTTTTACGACACCTACGGGTTGAGATGGGGTAGTGACATTATGTATTCTTAATCCGTCACTACACGGATTAAAATAAATAATATATAAGTAATGAAAAACAATGAAAATATTAATAAGTACATTTTTTTTACATATACAAACTAATATTAAACTGGAATAAAACCGTCTAATTATAATTATTAGTTTTCAAAATATAAACCACAATAAAAAGTTATGGTGCATAGCAACTTTTTCATCTTACAACCGCTAATTGGACACTTAAACATAGGCAACTTCTTCATAATATATTCTTATAATGATGTAAATGAAGAATATGATAATATTAGATTTCTGTGGTTAGTTGTCGAGTTGCTAACTATTTTAAGAAGAAGATTTGAAATATGAAACAGTCGAGTTAAGAGTTCGTTTGATACAAGCTCTATTAAAATAAAAAAGTACTTTTGTACAAAGCACAAGCTTTTGTAGCAACGCGAATCTAACTCCATCAGAGAACGCAATCCCGATATGACGAAATTAGCCCAAACTCAATCATCAGATTAGCTCTTTTTTAAAATGTTGCATTGTCATGTTATGCAAAATTTCATCTCAATCAATTGAGAATAACTGCTTTAACATTCAGTTCCAAGATTTTTCATACAAACATTGCAAGTTAGTAAAAAGCTTGTAAGAAGTGTCTAAATCGGCGATCGCCTGCGAGGACCCTTACACTAATATTAAATTACAAGTAGTATTACCCTTTCACCTAACATCACCACTTTTCTGACCACAATGCCCCTTTTATTCCAATCGGTACGAAATACGTCATAAGCATAATTATATCCTACATATAAGTACACATGTATATAAAGCTACGTTTTATGTTTGCTGACAATAAAATACGCTCGACAAGGTACACAGAATTTTGGTCCCGGCAAATTTCACAGTACAATTTATTCGCACGAATTAATTAGAATTGATCAAAAGGTATACGATCAAAATTGGAAATAAATGAAAGCAGAAAATAATGCGTTATATTGAAATTTTGTTGATTTATTACTGAAATATGATAATATTATGTGAAGACTGTTCTTTATATGGAACAGCGTGTTAAACTTCCCATCCAGTGTTAGCTTGGCAATGTGGCCAGTATTTTAAAGGACCTTTTCGCAGGAGCTAAATTTAAGAAGATATTTACAATAAATTTGATAACATTAAATAACTGTAAGTATTTTTCATTTATTTTAATTTAATAACTTTGTAATTAGAGATCATTAACAAAATATAATAATTAATAATTTTATCTCTCTTAAAATATCTACATAAATGAAACTCAGTTCGACAAATTACTTTGACTAAAAATAGACCCTTTCAAGTTTGACGAATAGCAGTCATCATTATCTCTTTAGATCTCTGATGACATTTCCCAAAAATAGCTTGGATCCCTTTAATTCAAAGCGAAGGGCCTTTACATTATCGCTTAATATAAGATAAGATCAAACCTAAGCTTGCTTGATTGAACGATTGCTTTCATTTGATGTAATTGTGACTTACTGATTTATATAATTCAAAAATTATGATATAAGTAATAATTAATAAGTATAATAACATACCTCAAAACACTACTGGAAAAATCATGAAAATCCTGCACGAATATTCAAAATTATTCAAAACCAAAATCATTGTATTCAACACCGCACTGATGAATAACACATCAATCAACCATATCACGAAATAAAGTTTCACATTTTAACACTGAAGTTTAAAATACGCTACGGTTATACGCGCGTATTTCATGGCGTGTTTCGTAGTGCCCGATACGCGGGCTACTAGTTTGACTGCGCGAGGGCGACTGACACTCTCGGATGTTCAGAAGGGAATCAACGCGACCAAACTGCGCAGAGACGCTTCCAAAGGATATTTTATGGTGTTCTAATATCGGTCTGATGCTACACAGAGCGATGGTGTTAATTGAAATTATATTTACGATTAATGATGGCAGCTTTAAAAGGTTTTCATAAATGTTTTCATTGGTAAAATTTTGAGTTGTTTTTACTAAAAAAATAATATGGAATAAAAGCTCCGAGTTTGTTTACTCAGGTTATTTATTTCTACCGAAACCATTCATTAAATACGGATAAAAAAAGATACCCAATGAGATTTTCGTACGTGCTAAATTGCATAAAAATATAATATAAACAGTTTATTTTGTCCTCAAATTTTTATTTTTTTATTGCCTGAAGTGACAGACAAGCCAGCTGCCCACCTGATGGTAAGTGATTACCGCCGCTCATGGACGTTGGCAATGTTAGGGGCACAGCCAAGCCGCTGCCTACCTTTGGAGAATAGCTCTCTTTAAATCTCATTTGAAGAGGGACATGTCATAGCGTTCAGGAACCACCGCTGTAGGAAGTTCACCCCAGAGCCTGCACGTGGGATGCTTCTTTTCTATCTAGGATACTAAATAAATTTTGTGGTTGTGGAATGAACTCCCTAACGAGGTTTTCCCAAGGGACTACAGTATGGGGTTCTTCAAAAAAGGAATAGGTTTCTTAAGGGTCGGCAACGCGCTCGTGATACCCCTGGTGTTGCAGGTGCCCATAGACTACGGTAACCGCTTACCATCAGGCGGACCGTACGTCTGTTTGCCACCGTCGTGGTATAAAAAAAAAAAAAAACTAAATTACAGTAGAAAAGTCTTCGTAAAAAGCGTTCGTGATTATTATTTTAATTATGAATTTTATAAATTGATGTTAGACCATGGTATTCCGGATTTTGGAACTGCTCACACAATCTGATCTTTACTGACAAATAGTCCAGCAAAAAACTAAATAGAAAACCTTAGCTTAGTGTGGAGCTGTGTAAAAAATTACGACAAAACCACATGACTTCACATGATTAATTTAAATAACTCCCCCTGCGCCATTTGCATAATTTGAGGAACGTGTGAACATTGAACATTATTTTCACTGGAATAACAGAAAAAATTGCGAGATCCTCTTTGTTCAGTTTGAATATAAAGAAGCTTTTTATATAACTAGTGAAAGTGATTATAAAGACAAGTAGCTGTTGCCAGGAGCTTTGCTCCCGTGAACCTTTGTTTGATTATCTATCACGTATGTCTATAGTGTGTCCTTCTTCGATAATAATAATACTTATTAAATAAATATCTACGTTCAGAAGTTAATTTTTATAATGGTAGCCTAAAGCTGGACCCCAAAAATGCGAAGATTTTTTTACTGTTACCGTGACATAGTGGTTAGGGTGGCTTTCGCCACTGACATCGCTATATCATTTGACGTGGGTTCGATTACCACTCAAGGCAAAAATTTGTGACATTTTCATAGATGTATTGTATTTGTTACAAGTACATTGTATCTGTTAATTGTATGTTTGCAAATTTCATAGTACAGGCTTGTTAATTAGAGTGAGCGATCTATAAAAAGTCCGGGTATAATCCACTCACACAATTATATATATATTATGTATTTACTCGTACCTCAGAGAGCTTTCAAACAAATATTTTACCTACGCGCGACAAACTCACACTTCACCGATTTTATTATTAAAATTACCCACGCTATTGCTGACTGACCGGCAAAGTTAATTAATATCGATAATGTTCACTGCCCAACACATGCATACCACAACCGTATTCTATAGACACGTTAGTTAATTTATATTGGCCACCTAACACGGTCAAATAGAGAACTAAACTAATTAAGTAATTATAATAATTTTATTATTATTAATTGCAAAATAGTTTGCGACCATCATCTGCAACCCAATTAGTCCCACTGCTGAGCTCGGGTCTCCTCTCCTCTAACTAGAGAGCTGAGAGGGTTTTAGGCCATAATCCACTCACGCTGGCCTAGTGCGGGTTGGTGGATCAGACATACTCATAGAATTTCTTCTAGGGTTTCCTCACGCTGTTTTCATTCACCGTTAGCAGATGGTAAGTCACTTGATTAGTACGTATAAATTCCACAAAGTGGAATCCACATTGGTACTGCCGGTCGGGATCGAACTTGGACCACGTGATTTGCATGCCGGCTCCTTATCCATTCAGCCACCATCGTCCCAGGATTTGTGGTACTAATCATTTCAAAGATCTTCCCAGATAAATCAATGAACTACTACATCACCTTCAATCAAGATTATTTATTCCTTACACCTAGGGATCTTTTCGGAATTCCGACAGTTTAAATGTTTGATAATGATAGCTTAAACATTAATTTACAAAGATTTGATAAACTCGATTGACATGATTCCGAGATGTAAATTATATTATTTCACTCGATTAAAAAGCCTTTGAGGCCAGCGTGTCGCAAAAACTATTCACCCATGACTGATAAAAAGATATTTTGTATAGATCAACCCACTAAAGTTCAATACTATGTCTTTATAGAAAGGCCTATTATATTATCTATGTGCCCATTTCATATCTTAAAATGAAAAATAAAAAGATACTTATAAGCTATAAAAATATTAATCGGTCAAGTGTGAGCCCGAATCGAGTACTGGGTTTTCCTATTCATTCGTTCCATGACATTTATACAAAGTGGAATTTTGGTGAATTTATAAACTTTTTCTAAGTAATAGTAATCAGACAATTTGATATCCAAGCTAAAATTAACACAAAAAAAATACGTTTTACTTTTTAACTTAACTATTTTACATAATTGCGACACCAGTGATATTTACCACATCATCATCATCATACCAGCCAATTACGTCCACTGCTTCATCATCATCATCATTTCAGCCTATTGCAGTCCACTGCTGGACGTAGGCCTCTCCTAACATGCCCCATAGCACTCTGTCCTCCGCCTTCCGCATTCAGTCAGACCCAGCGACCTTTTTTAGGTCGTTGGACCATCTACTGTCCACTGCTTACTTATCATTAATTTTTTTAAATCATATTTTAGTATAGAACCCTAATAAAGGGCTCTAAACAAGATGTCTAACTAAACTGTGTATCATTATTAATGCGACGTCAGTCACTTCAAATTTTGATAACTCTTGAAATAAAAGCCCTTCATAGATCATTGTCATTTGCTTGCCTCTTCAAATTTCGATCTTAAACTTATAATAAATAATAAAGTTCACATTAATTTCGTAGTTTGAACAACTTTGAAAATGAGTAAGAAAATGAATTTGGTCTTTTAAAGGATCCTTGATATTATTTAGTGTTTTGATAGAAGTATGATTGGTCCTTTTATTATTACTAAGTAAACATCGTAACAAGTACACTTTGTAATCATCGTATTTTGATCAAAATTCTTGAAAAAATTATACAAAAAAAACAAATTCAGTGTGTTTCCGCCACATAACCCACTGCCACTACAGTGAGTACATACTACAATATACAAAAAAAAATACATTTGGTTTTACATTACTGTGAGCAATATTTCATTGGACTTATTGGGATTATTCAAATCTTTGCATTAGTTTACAACTAGTTAAAAAAGAAATTTCGTTCACACAACTACTTGTTAGTTCAGTGGCTTCACTTAGGCTCGAGTTTCAAAGCTTATTTCAGTCAACCTGTGTCAATTTTGATTACATTATGGTCAACACTTGGGTTCAGGATCAAACTTGTGATGCTCGTCGGAAATCTGGGGCAGCGTTGATTGGAGAGGTTCATTTCTTACGATTATTCAAAAATGGGCTTTAAAATTATGGGTCATTAGTGCTATTTTTTAAATAAAATACGTTCTTCAGTTATTTGTGCACTAATGATCGTTCTGATTAAATTGATTTGCAAATCTATTTTAGCATTTGATGTCTCTTGTAATTCCACAAGCTTATGAATTCGCTATTTTATCTAAGGAGAAGTGTTTGTTAAGTTCAATTAAGCAACACAATAACAATCAGTAGTAGTAACAGTTTTTAAAGATAACTAGTGACAAATCACTAGTTATCTTTAAAAACTACAGTCTTATCATTTTGGCTGTAAATCTGCACCTTTTGTTTGTTTGAAAAAGTTCTAATTTCATATAAGTTAACAATACAATGTAAGTTAGTAATAGATACAGTTACACTTACAATAAATAAAACTAAAAATACTTTATACAGGCTAAATTTAAACACCTTTGAAAGCTTATTTAAACTGGCTACCCTACATGACGTAGTATGTGGCAGTAATTAAAATGAAGACTATGATGCGAGCTATTGTGATAGCTTCGCTTATTGCATAACTTTGTCCTAAAATAGTAAAATATAAGCCAACATCATGCAAATTTAAGTTTTGAAACCCATGTTAAGGAATTCTAAAAATACATTCCATTAGCCTACGTAAGCCGAGTGTTATTGCTTTGGCAAATGATAAACAAGATTATCGTACAGACGGATATTAATTGCTACCAATCGTTTAATGGGTTTCATTAAAAAACTACATTCGATTCCATTATTCGATTAAGCTATTGTAAGGCTAGGCTTTTGAATAGGGCTGGTAAAATAGAAAAATCAACTTTTTGGAATTTATATCTGTTTTTTTTCATGTTTATATATTATTATGATCGATGAAAAAAAGTGATGGTGACTCAATGGATAAGTGACCGGCGTGCCAAACACGCGGTCCAAGTTCGATTCCGATCAGCAGTACCAATGTGGATTCCACTTTGTGGAATTTATATGTACTAGTCATATGACTTACCATATGCTAACGGTGAAACAAAACATCGTGAGGAAACCCACATACACTAGAAGAAATTCTAAGTGTATGTCTGATCCATCAACCCGCATTAGGCCAGTGTGTATGGATTATGGCCAAAACTTCTCAGCTCTCTAGATAGAAGAGAGGAGACTCGAGCCCAGCAGTGGGACATTAATGGGTTATTGATGATATTATGATTAATATATTTTTTATTTATTAGGTACTTAATTAAGTCCAAGGTATACAAAATATCACCTTATAGAATGACGGCAATAAATATTTACAGTGAAAAATGAATAGTGATATGATCATACTTATAAGTATATATTATAGTTCAAAAGATGAACATCTTATATTAACAAATTTGATGAAATTATAATGTACAGTTGTATTTTTCACAAGAGAATGTGAATATGCATGTATATAGCTTCTGCTTTGAAGCAGGTCTTTCTCCCTGTAATTTTGTTACATTAGTATTTTTTTAAGATATAGAAGAGGTGAAAAAAAAACCTGTAGTCGGACAAACAATCGTTTCAAATAATAAGTTTTCTTTGTCTGTTTTCACTATGTAATCAAAACAGTTTTACACGTACAATTGACACATATATTCAGTACACTCAATAATAAATCAGAAGTGCTTTACTCCGTCCCTTGGCGATACATTATAAATGATTCATGACACGAGTAGTTTACTTTTTGCGTACACTAGCTGGAGTTGTAGCGTCTATTTGGATTTGCGTAGTTACGTTTGAGTTATTCATATTATACACATATAAATAAAAAAAAACTTGTACAAAAATTTCCAATAAATTTTTAAAATTGTTGTGGTGGCATCATTTCAACCCATAAACCTGCAACTCCTGGGCGTGCTCAGTGAAATGAAGACTCGTGAGTCTTCATCAAAGAATGTGGAGGAAACTTAGCCTACTATATCACGCTGCGCTGGCCAGATGGGTGGGTATAGGGTTTGTTTCGATTTTTCCTTTTCTTGCAGTGCTTTTGTGTGCATAAGGTTACTTCTATAGTCGCCTTTTTCGACTAAAAGAAGTAATCTTCTGCAAACGGATTAAGAAAACATAATGTCACGACCACACCTCAACCCAACCCACGGGTTGAGATGGGGAAGTGAGATTATTTTTCTTAATCCGTCATTATACGGATAACATGACATGGTCATTTAATAAATAAAAGACATGGTAAATATCTCGAACAGATATTAATAACTTTCCAATAGATGTCGAAGTACGTAGAACTATGATTACCTGAACTAAATGTCTTTTTCATATAGTTATATTACACGACGAATTTTTTATATAAAATAGAGTTTAGATTTACTGTCTAGCGTTTTACGTTTTATGTAAGTATATAAGTATGAGGTTCATAACTGTCTCACAGGGTTTCCCGTCTTATAACTTTATTGATAGGAGGCCGATCCTGAATGTCAGTCATTTTCTCAGTTCATCATCATATCAGACTTAGGACATGCAAAGATGCCTATGCCTCCCATAGACATTTTCAATAGAACCGGTTGTTTGTTGTTTGTGTCCTGTGCAATATATATGTATATATTCTATATAATATATTCTACCACATTCACACAGCGCCATCTAGTCCCACAAAGTAAGCAATTATATTTGCTTGTGTTATGGGTACTAAAAAACTGATATACTACTTAAATACATTTTTTTTTATAAATACATACATATTATAGATAAATTACACCCAGACACAGACCAAACCTTTATGCTCATCACACAAAGATTTGTTCTGGGTGGGGATCGAACCCACGACCTCCAGCTTAGCAGTCAGGGTCACTAACCACTAGACCAACAGGCCAGTCACTCTCAGTCAGGCAATCTCAGTTAACAAATAATAATGTAAACCAACATTCAATACACAAAACCAAACATAATTTAAAAGTGTTGTGTAAGCATATAAATAAATATCGAGAGACCTATCCGCGGTTCACAAGCTTTTTCAACAGAAAAACTTACGAGTCAACCCTGTACGTCGACCGTCCCAAACCGCGCCTATATCAACAGAATACAATATTTTTGTTGATATGCCAAATAATGTTGGTATACATTCCGTTTACCCGTACATTGATGAACGACACCGTTTAATTTGATGCAGATTTCAATTCACTCGTGTGTTGTAGAAATTGTGTTTAATTTTTGGCATTCTCTTTTAAATTGATTTATTGGTTCTAAAGTTTCTGCGATAGAAAATTACTTGCTTGCTTATAGGGTTCAAACATGTCTGTGAAATAATATATGACAACACACAACAAAATTATGTAACACTTTTATAATTTGTTATGGAGTGCAATAAATGTATTGAGTATTAATAGCTTTTGTGATCATCATCATCATCATCATTCCAGCCTATTGCAGTCCACTGCTGGGTGTAGGCCTCTCCTAAAATGCGCCAGAACACTTTCATCATCATCATCATCCTTCCGCATCCAGACCCTTTTTCAGGTCATTAATCCACCTAGCTAGTAGGAGTCCTACTCTTCGCATGCCGAGTTTTTTTGATGTTGTTATTTAATACTGAATTATATTATTTTTAATTTATGCTTGCGAGAAATTTTGTCGCAATTTATTTAAACGATAACGTGAACATAGACCAAATATCTTTCTAAGCTACTGATGGAAAAGATAGAAAACCTTTGCCCAGCAGTGGACTGACATACTACTACTACGTTTCATTATTTAATTTTATGTATAACATGGCTGACCTGTAATGAAAAATTAAAAAAAAAATATAAACCAGGATTCACGTGATATTTACTTGACGTTTCGACAAAGTTACACCGTCCGTGGTCACAAGCCAACTGGTAAGGCGTAAATTATAATAATAAAATACCTTTTATAGGGTGAATTTACCAAAAGTAGGCTACTTACCGAACAAAACGTCTTAATAGATGTGCACAAATAAAGCCTTAAATGTGCAACATCAATCGCTGTCCCAAAATATCTGTTAGTCGTTTACAAAATTTGTACCCCACAGATAAGCGAGAGGTCAGTAATGAAACCAGTTCAGGCGGAAAGAGCTACGATAAGGTAATTTGGACACAGTATACGGGCATATTTCGCCTTTCTATCAAACTAACCCTATTTTGAGCAACTAATCACTTGGAATTACTCATTTAAGTTTTATAAATATGATGGGCAACATCGCAATTTAGTGTTATAATAATAATAATATAATAATAATATTGTACCACATTTACACAGCGCCATCTAGTCCCAAATTAAGCAATTAAATTTTCTTGTGTTATGGGTACTAAACAACTGATATACTACTTAAATACATTTTTTTTTTGTAAATACATACATATTATAGATAAATTACACCCAGACACAGAACAAACAATCATGCTCATCACACAAAGATTTGTCCTGGGTGGGGATCGAACCCACGACCTCCGGCTTAGCAGTCAGGTCAACCACTAGACCAACAGGCCAGTCTAAGTCTGTTATATTTCGTAGTTTTCAATTTTTATTATTCAATCGGAGATGTATTTTAAAAATATGTTCAATACATTTTTTTTTCCAAAATGAAAATTAGTTTCGTCTATAATTTCTCCCGAAAATGTTGGTTCTAAAAATAACTATGAAACAATGTTAAAGATATAAGAATTGCACTTAAAAGGTTAGCACAAAAACATAAGATTAGACTTTAACCTCGATCTTTGTGCAAGTTTCAAAGAACTAAAACCTCTTTCCGGAGGTGCTACATACTCTGAACTAATCCCCGTATGCCACCAAGCAAACTTACTAAGCTACACACAAAAATTTTCTTTTGATACTTCTACTTGGTTCAGTGGTTCCAAGCGCGGTTTGTACTCAATATTCGTCAATATGTTTTTCTAAGTTACACCGTTTTCTAACTAACAAACACCGTGAGGTGACAGATTAAGAATAAGTACATAATATCACTATCCCATCTCAACATTGGTGTCGTAAAAGGTGACAAAAAACGGAAAATTTGAAACAAACCCTATAACAACCCGTCTAGCCAGCGTGGTATTAGTAGGTTAAATTCCCTTCACATTCTATGGAAGAAACCCGTGCCTAGCAGTGGGACGTTTATGGGTTGAAATGATGAAGTAATTGTACATGTTTGAGCAAGGAACTGCGGTTTTTCTGTGAAAGAATGAAAAAATGAAATGAAAAATCTACCTAGATAAAAAATAAACTAATAAATAACAAATGCCAAAAATAATAACCTCATTCACAAACAGCAGTGACTTAATGCTTATCCAACTTCGAAGAGTGCCAATAGCGCGCGGATCCTAGGTCTATGGTGCCAACAAAAATGTGACTCAAATGCCTCGCCGGTAATGACACATTACTGCTGTTAAATGCCAGAAAGTTTTTATCTACTAAATCTTAAAATTTCGGCTAGTGCATGAAATAAAACTCAAATCAAGTACACGTAAAAAATAGACTTACAAAACCTAATATTTAGTTCAAGTTTATTTTGGGGAAGTACCGCATATTTTTCGTTCGATCCAATTTCTAAGGATTTTCCAGCTATTGTCAATAAGGACTTTGCGCCTACAGGCCCATTCATCCTCGTAGGTAGAAATCACACAATTCAATGCTTGTCCATCATCTAACCGCCTACAATCCAAATAAGCCTACCCTCTTCAAAAACGCAATATTCTTAACGAGCTGAAAGTTCTAGACCCATAAAAATATATTAAAATAATAAGTCACTGTCATCAAGTTAATACTTCGATTCCCCGAAGATATTCTATTGAAGCTAAGACATTCTATTATTCTATTTTTACGCAGAATATAAATTTAAGTCGTACCCTTATCTTCTGATCTTACAGGTGAAGTGGAGTGCAGAGGCGTGTTGCTTAACGGGTTCGGGTATTTTCGGAAGTATTCGTATTTTACCAAAGATATTTTACTGAATACTGATGCGGGGGAAATGTAAATATTTATCGAATATATTGTTTGGTTTTTTACTTACAATATGGAGGCATACTACCTCATATTTAACGTAAAAGGTTGTATTATATTATGTTTTATCATTTTCCTGTACGATTTTTTTTAATATCTTATCTTTTTTTTTATCACAAAAATGTCAAAAGTAGTAATAACTGGCTGATGACACCGTACATACTATGCACTTATGTAAACACTTAAAGCACTTTTTCCTTTTTAGTGACATTTGTAACCAGTATTTTTTAAACTAAAAGTTTTCCTAATGTCTGAATATTATATTCTTGATAATTTATAAGGGTCTATAAGTAAAGTATAAAGTACAAAGCCTTTAAACATATATAATTCATAGAACACGAAGGAACAAAACATGCAATTTGTTTTCTCTTCGAAAACACATGTAATTAAATTTTGATGGAGTTCCTGAATCACAAAACTTTGACGGTTCCCATGGTTTGTTTTAACTTGATACTTCGAGAGTTTGAGGTTGGATTTCAGTTAAACAAGGCATTCACATTACATAGGAACCATTATTTATGAACCATTATGTGGTACAAATATGTTTGAAAGTCTTTCACATAATAATAATTATGTGTAGAAACTATAAAAAGGCCTTACATATCCACGATTTTACTGTTTCTTCAAAATAAAGACTACGTTTGTAAATGACGTGCTAAAAACGCCTTATTTTTCAAGCTGCAACAAAGCAACGTATCAACTTGAGTTACTGTATAGCACTAGCTAGAAGGCCTTAGCCGGAGAGTGACATAGGTTGTGAATATGGTTTAAAGCGATAATGCGTGAAAATTGAATGATCCGCTTGTATCTATAATCTGTAGAATAATACGTAGTTCTAATTAAATTCACTGTAAGAGGATTATAGAAGGGTATTTGGTATTGCCAATGTCCGCTGAAGATGACAATTATTTTTCATCTGTTAGGCCGTTGCGAGTTTGTTTGACTCGTAAATAAATGCTAGAAGAAATTAAAAGTTAAATTTGGGCTTTAAAATACTAAATCAAATACATGCATGATAATAAATATATAGTATCCTTATCTTCAAATGTTATATAGAAGTTCCGGATTATCTGTTTTAAGGGTAACTCATAAAACTCTCTTGAAGATAAAACAATGTCGAAATGGTATGAAAATAGAACTTGGAGCATTTTATTCGACGTTTACATTAAATTTTCTCTTGTTTTCTTTCCCTTGCGAAGGACTGTTTTCGTAAAACACTTTGCGAAGCGCCGAGTTGATAATAATATGTATTTAAGCTGTTTTGTATCAATGCCTGAGGCCTAATGGATGGTATTTTGGAAAGCTGTGTCGTCTTTTTTTATTTTATTTATTTATTGATTTTAGGACAACCAACAAAATAATCACCAATACATTTACATGCTTACAGAAATACAAAACTTAGTGTAGACTTAATTGAAGGTTGCCACAGCATGCAATACTTATTGATTTTGATATCTTGGGTCTGCGTTAACTTTTTACATCTCAGTTTCTATTTTAGGTGTTGAACGTTCCTATTAGATTTCAGTGCTACTCTTTGTCTTTAAAACCGAATAATCAAATATGTTATTTATTCATTAAACATGAGATGGTTTTATTTTTCAAAATATTTTGTCATTGGGGTGATTTTTTTTATCGTAATCCTTCAATTGTATTCGTCACAACAATCTAAAATATGCTTAAGTACTTCAAATTATTCTTGTACACTTTTACAATAATTTGAATAATTAACTTCTACTGCTGCTGCCAGCCCATTTTGTTTCAAAGCTGGGCGAAGACCTGCCCATGTTGGAAGTTTTGGTAATACAAAACGAGTTTAGGAAAAGTTATAAAATTATATTTTGTTTAGTATGATACTGGGATATGTTAGTTTTAAAAATTGTAATCACATAGTCTTTAAAATACAAGGTAAGGAACTGGTAATGTAAAGTATATACTGTGTTGAAGTTTGGAACAAACTTAATCAGAATAAAATAGGGAGTATACAAAAACCGTTTCAAACTAAGTTCCTTAGTAAAGCGGGATGCAAAAACTACTACAAAAATATTGCTTTGTATACATAAAAGTACAGACAGTTCAGACAAGAAAATAGTTCACTTTGCTAATCTGTAAAATAGAAATGGGAGTATCTTCTCGGTTTATTATCGCTTGGCTTGCGTCTTTGACATTACGATATTCATTTTAACAAGTTATCAAATATTATAAAGAAAGAAAGAGAGAAAAATAATTTATTTTGGTCTCACTTAAACATAATTATGGTAAAGACGAAATTACTTTTACTATTTGTGAGAAACAAAAATAGTCCTAACTCAGCAATAGCTACCTTGAAATATAATAATCTGATAGAAGGCTAAATTCTTTTAATAACATTCCTGATATAAAGGTTGTACAAAATGCGCCTTACATCTGACGTGATTCTTTAATTCAAAAGGTAATAGCTGATATAAATCTGTCTACCTTGAGGGTGGACATCTTATGCTGCGTTCGCCGTTGCGCGATCTCCACTCAAGAACTTTTCAGGCCAGTTGGCCATCAGTCCTACGTGTTATTTGCCATATTACTACTGTAGGGATATGTATGCACTCCTTACACACACACTTTTTTTATTTTTATTAAACTATACAACCACCAACCAAGTCGGTGCCTTTTCTACTACTACTTCTCATTCATACCAGTTCCCGCTATTATGCCTCTCGCACTTTTATTCCTCATACTGTATCTTTCTTTCATTCGTCATCTCTTTTAATCTCTTGTGGGTGGGATTCCCACCTAATCTGTATCTACTTGTACTTGTTGCATTTATTTAAGCCAAGGGTTTTTATTAAATAAAGGAACACACAGGCAGCTTGTTTTTAAAATTTTTACATTCTTCTTATTTCTACTCTACATTTCTAGAATCCTATAACTAACTTAACTATGATTAAATAACTATACTATATTTGTATGATGACGTCTCCATACTTTAGTATGGGGTGGCATCATACTTTTCCTAATTCTTATTTCTATTGTTAACAATTTTAGTAATTTTTGTACAGAATTCTAGGAACGTCTCTCGGCCTCTACCTCTCATGATTTCCGGGAAGTTTCTTTCTTTATTTCGACATCCAAACGCTGTTCTAAATCATGTCGTTCCTGGGAGAAGACAGGGCACTCCACCAGCAAATGCGTGACGGTTTCCTCGACTTCGGGGTCACAGTGACAGGATGAGCTCTCCTTGTACTTGAAATGTTTCAAGTACGAGGAGAACCCACCATGCCCCGTGAGGATCTGAGTCATCCTACCGTCCAGTTCCATCTTTCGGACCACTCTGTGGGCCGCTATTGCATCTGGGAAGAACAGCTTGGTGCCGGAAGCTGTTTCTTCCGACTGGTATCTCCTGTCCCATTCATCCAGCGTCTCCTCCCGTATCCCACGCTTGATGAACGAGACAGGACACCGGTCATAGTCCGGTCTCTTCTTCGACTTCAGGGCCGCCTCCTTTGCCAGCTCATCGGCTCTCTCATTCCCTGCCAGTGCTGTATAGCACTTCTACTATCGGTAAAAATGACCACCCTGCTCAAATTTTGACTACATGCGTAATATACTGCATGATATATAGCTATAAGTTCCACAGACATTATACATATATCTGCGCTAATGTTAAATTTTGCTTTATAGTTACTATTTGGAAAAAAGAGGGCAGCCCCACTACCATTACCATTTTTCGATCCGTCTGTAAAAATTCTACCCCAATTGTTATATTTAGAAATTAGCTCTGATAAAATCATGAACCAACGTGTTAGGATTATAGAATTCTTTTGAGTGTTTAATACAATCTAGTTCACTTTTAAGGACATTTTTAACTACTATGACCGATACCCATATATCTCATGTAAACATGTGTAGAATTTCCGAAGTCTTAATAGGCAGTTGTTCTAATTCATTATATGTAGTCGCTAGCAATGGTCTCTTTTTATTTATCCAATAATTATTATTCTGACTCAGGGAACCCAATTGTGAAACTGTGTCCAAACATACATTACTTGAGCGGGATCGAGCTTTTAAAATGTACTTAAACGCGAGATATTGTCGCCTTAAAAATAATGGTGGTATGTTCAGCTCGCTCTCCATCACGTGGATTGGAGTGCTCCTTATAAAGCCTCCTACTATTCCCAACGCTTGGTTCGGTTTAAATAATCTTTATTTCTTATTCAAAACACTTTGGTGTCGCTTACATAAGATGCAGGATGGTTTTGCAGTTTATCCAGTTTGGATGTATTTGTCTTAGCGCTAGAATCATACAAATAGCAACCATAGTCCAGACAACTTCTTACAACAGAGATATATATTCTACGCATATGTTTGGTATGTATCCCCCAGGATGATCCCGCTAGTACCTTTAATAAGTTTAAATATTTTGAGCATTTATTGACCATCTCATTAATATGTTTGTTCCAGTATAGACTTCTCAGATTGTTTGGCGATAATAATCACTCCATTTGGCATTTTTGAAATTACGTTTTTTAATTATCTGTACAAAGCTAGATAAGTTCGCTGACATTTTAACAATGAAATAATCGCTGCCCAGATTTTCATTAAAAACCTGCCAGTTAAACTTTGACGCTACATCAGAGGAGACGAAAGATACATCCGGGGAGGTCTGTTGTAAGATGCCATTAACTAACTTCACCCGCGTTGGCATACCATCATTAAATTATTTTCTAAAGCCGAATCCAAGATTTGTGAACCTCTTACATCCGATTTAATAGACCAGTTTGTATGGTGACCATTGAAATCACCTGCTATTATACTTTTATTAGTGAACTGTGAAAAGATGCAATTTCAATCCGCTCTGGCTGAGTACGTACTGATGAGGAACAATAAAGTGAAATAACGAATTCCCAATTTCTACAGTTTATTAACCTAATACAAATCACCTCGATGCCCATGTTATTACAATTAAATAATACAGGATGAGATTGGATTGACCTGTGCACCAGAAAGGCAACACCACCATAGTTGTCATGTCTATCCTTCCTATATACATTAAATCCACTAACGTTTAAATCAATCTCAAAATCTAACTAACTAAGTTTCGCTAATAATTGCAATATGTATATTTTCTAGTATTAGAATTTCATTAAAAGAAGTAAGTTTCGGTCGCAGGCTTTGTGAATTCCATTGAATTATGTTCACTTTTGTTGTCTGTTGTATGTTATCCATTATTAATGCTATTAAAATAATTATCCCAAAACGTTTTCTCCAAATGTAATACTAACTAAAAAATTCTTTAATTCCTCACCAATTATTTTAATCACAGAGAGTATCTTTACATTCATTCTAATTTCCGATGTGTAAATACCTTTGATTTTATTCCATATTTTCATCCACTCAATTTTATATGATAATTGTGTACTTTGATTACGTTTTTCTCTTTCTTTCTGTAAATTGTTGCAAACACTTTCTTCCGATGACTGTGGTAAGTTGTCACTATTTTGTTTTTGAATTATTCTTTTATTTGTTTTCTTTTTATATGTTTGTTTTGACTTTTTATTAATTCCCCTCGTTCCTGTTATTGTATCATTGTCTGTTTCTTCTTCTTCCACACTTGATAAAGGTTCTTGATGAATTACACCTCTAGTAACTACACCACTGTGTTCTTTATTCACGTTGCTCGTTATTATTGATTGAGTGCAAACATTGTCTCCTACAATCTCATTTGTAATTAGATTTTCTTTTGCTTTCATCTCTTCTAGAAATTCTAGGGCTCTCATATATGTGACTTGTTCTTTACGCATTACGTTTCGAATAGCTTTTTCTTTCAGATAAACAGGGCATTTTTTATTTAGAACCAAATGGTTTCCTTTACAGTTTAAACATCGAAAGTCTGTTATGTTACAATTTTCATGATTTCCTCCACACTTCGGACACAAGATTGTCTTTGTTGGGCAAAACCTAACAATATGTCCAAATTGCCAGCAACCCGAACATAGTTTTACAGGAAACACATAGGGCTTAACAATAAAACGGCAGTCGTAAGCATAGATATATTGCGGTAGTACCTTGCTTCTGAAGTTTACACGTACAGATTCACAGTCTACCCATTTCCCTTCTGGCAATAAACGTTTTAATCTTTTTACAGATAAAATTTTATAGCTCGACTGTAAAATGCTCATTATATGTTCTTCACTTAGATCAAGTTCAATACCTTTAACTATGCCATACGATGTCAAAAGGTCTTGTGTTAATTGACAGCGTATACCTTTATCTTTAAAACTTTGGCATTCTATTAACTTAAAAACATCTTCCTTCCTCTGGAATTGAATAAAGACTTTATACGCACTTTTATATTTTATTTTAAGGATATCCTTAATATTTTCCGACCTAAGAAATTTGGCCAAAGCTATTCGTTTGGGCAAAATCTCTAATGAAGTCAAACAAACTTCATGATTGGCTTCTATTTCAACTGCACGGGTATTTTCTTTATCTTTTTCTCTATTCACATCCAACGAATCACTTCTAAATAATCGTTTAGATCTTCTCCTGGCTACTTTAATAAAATCATCGTCACTATTATCTTCTTCTCGTTCTTTTCTCTTCTCTGGGCCTCGTATTTCTTGTTCATCACTTTTTCCTGTTTCTTGGTCTACGTTCATATTTCTCATGTCATTAAGTTGTTGTTCACACCTCCCCAACATTTCTGAGTCATTTGAATCTTCGCCACTTGAATCACTCCACATTTCTCACAATGTGGGTAAATGTAAAAAAAAAGATAAGTGTGACACTCGCTACGGACGGCAAGAACGCGTACGCACAGCCCTGCGTCTCACGGCACACTATATTTTGTACTAAGATTAAACATCCACGCAGTCTCGTGTAAAAAGTATAAAATATGAGAATATGGTGCATAAATAAAATTGAGCGTCGTAAAATATACGAATTTTATTTTGTTACTTACCAGTTTAATTTTGTATTGCAATAATACATTGCGATTACAACGTGTTTACATATTTTACGTACATTTTCATTACATTTTTTTTTATAATATGAGGAAGGTGAGTTATGTTTCTCTACATTTTATTTATATAGTAATGCATCTACCAGAAATTCAAAATGTAGATATTTTTTTATTTTAATGTGTACTTCATTCTCATAGACTTAGGTCCAGCTACACCTTAATATCCATATAGTGACTTATTATCCGTGTAGTGACGGATTAAAAATACATTATGTCACTACCCCATCTCAATCTGTGGGTTTCGTAGAAGGCAACTAAACTAACTTAACTACCTTATGCGGACAAGAGCACTGCGAGAAAAGGAAAATTAGAAACAAACCCTACCAACCGATCTGGCCAGCGTGGTATAGTAGGCTAGTTTCCCTCCACATTCTTTGGAGTAGACCCGTGCCCAGTAGTGAGACGTTTACGGGTTGAAATGATGAATAAATACCTTAATAATATAATACCTATGTTAGTAGTTTGTAAACCTTCTTTTAAAAAACTTGAAACATTTTCATACCACACAACATGTTTAAGTGAAAGAAAAAAGATATTCAAATTCTTAGCATTATTCATTTGAATTCTTAGTTTTTACAATACATAATCAAATAAAATAGAAAAATATCTCTATATTTCTTCTAAAAACTTTAAAAGAAACTCATACTAACAAGGTGTCATTTTTCACTGTAATAAAGTCGTTTATAGAACACCTCTATAAAACTAGAACAAAGTGAAATTGAATCTTCAAATGCATCTTTGTCATAATAACTCTTTCCCAAAACCATTTACTTTATTACCTCTAACAGAATGTAACTAGATAACCGTCCCAACATTTTTTATGCAAAGTTTTCGTACTAAAGAACATGAGTGCCAAATGAAACGAGAATAACCGTATGTTTTGTGTATTGCTTTTAAAATGTTTTCATTGGCACTATTTTCCACTTGTTATATGAAAATGACTTCGATAATTGTCAGTAAAATATACGGTCTGCTATTAATGACTAGGAGTCGCGCGGGGCTTCGCTCCAGTCGTTTTTGTTTGTCTACTGCTCAGCTGCTATTGGTGGTAGCGTTAATATAGCCTTTCTCGATACATGGGCTATGTAACACTTAAATATTTTTTATAATCAAACCAGTAGTTCTTGAGATTATCGCGTTCAAACAAATAAACTCTTCAACTTTATAATATTAGTATAGATGAATATAATTGGAATTAAAAAATAGGAACAGATAGCAGAACTCGGATGAAATCTTAGAACTAAGAAACACAATGCCAAGTATTTCTTAAGATAAATTCTCTCCACATTCTTTGGAGGAGACCCATGCCCAGCAGTGGGACGTTTATGGGTTGAAATGATGATGATGATAAGGAAGGAGCAAGTATGATGGCGATTAGATAATATTCAGGCTTGACTGTATTCTTGACTATGTTTATGAGCTATCACACCAGGTAGGCCACCTAATAGCCTATCATCGCCTAGAATAAGAAATAGTTTTTATCTATTATTCATCATTAGAAGCACTCGATTCTCATTAAAACTCGGAAGTTTAATAATAAATAAGTGTTGTATTGAGTCTCTTTGGATTCAGTTCGCAATAAAACTTAATATTCTATCCATCGCTACGATTCGCATCAGAGTAAATTACGATAATTTGGGTCCTTTCGATTGAACGATATTGTGCGAACTGGAAACAATGGCAGGCAAAATTGGCAGCAAACTGACATTACTGGTGGGAAATTGAAAGCCAAGAACGGGTAAAGACGATTGTTTTCCTATAGACTAAAATTTTATGATATTTTTGAACTACTTTCTAGAAAGAAATGCAATCAAATTCTAATACTGACTGAAACTCTGTATTAGCCAACTCAAACAGCGGCTTAGGGTTTTAATCAAAAACACACAACACATTCATCCAATGAGAAAGATCTTCACTAATTGTCTAATTTCGAAGCATGTTTGATTACAAAAATTAAATATTTTATACCTTATGTTACAAATATGTCTAATTCATACTTGTTTCAGATACAAATAACAATACTAATTACTGTATTTATTATTCACGGAACCAACTCTGTCCGTCTTCACAAATTGTTCCAATTTATAGAAGGTTACAAATCAGAACACAATTTACAAGGCTTCCTCCACGTTGGTAACGACTATTCAGTTTTTATCAGAACTCCAAAACCTCACGACAAGTTCATTATATACGAATTATATGAGGCTTCAAATGCACCCGATGGCGAGCATATAAATGAAATACATACATACAAGCCGACGATAGTTGCCATATCTAAAGTCCCGATAGACTATATGAAAGAACAGCTGAAGACGTTCAGAAATGAACTGTATAAAGCAAAATATGTTGATGATAATATTATACCTGGCACACAAGTTCAAACCCTTCGCGAGTGGCAAATATCAATAGCTTTGGGCCCTTCAAGTAGCGTCAAATTGAGTGATAAAGCACATATTTTAAGATCGCCGCTATAACAATAAATTATTGAAATATTTGTAATGCAGTATTTTTTTTAAATCCCACGAAAATTCATTATTATATTTCATGACCTCTTAAAGTGCTGTGTCCTACATTCATTTCTTCGCTGAAAACGTTATATTTTCCTTATCGAAACAGTTTTGATAAATAATTCTTAATATTCACTACTTGAGGCTCATTGACGGTCATCCATCATCTGAATGGTTCCCGGCAGCTCACTGCGCTAAGAGTTTCTTATTGGTTACTTCTAGTTCTCGCAAAGAATCACGTCGACAGTTTAAGTGAGAAATTTCTGTATTTAAGAAACAAATTTTGCCAACTAATTTTTGCTAAAGTTTGTGAATGTATCACTATAAATTGTTCACAATTTATATAAGTCTGGGCTAATGTTAATCCTTCGTTTTTAAATTCAAAGTACTTCCAAATATTCACAATTATATTTTTGTAAATACAGGTTTTTGAACTTATAACAAATACTAAAAATAGTAGTATTTGTTGTAGGTATCTGTAAAATTCAGGTATTTAATAATTATTGTTAACGATAACTGAAATAATGTTGCAATATTGTGAAAATAAAAGAATATTATTTTATTTATTTATTATTTACTTCGTACAGCGGAATACTTAGAAAAAAAAGGTACTTAGGAAAAAACGTAACTTAGGAAAAAACAAAGTGACTTGCGTAGCTGATAGAATTACATGCTTCTAGACACAAGTAAAAATTAAAGCATGATTGATATCGCTAACTAGATAGGAAGTGATTTGGCCTCAAACAAAATATATAACGTAACTGGTTTCCGAATGACAAAACAAATCAATTTCTTGTTACATTAGTAGGGTTTCTGCCTTCATTATAGCATAATTTATTGCTTTTACGCGGTGCGGAAAGGGTTCATCACCCACAACGTCACAGTAAGGAAAAGTATCGTGAGCCGTGCATCATTGTATTTTTCTTATTCCGATATATTATCACGTACAATAGAACGTCGGGAAGTTCGTGAAGTGTGGAATAATGCATTATTTATTAAACCTTATTTGCTCAAATGTATTTATGGTGCGCATCGACCAAACGTATAAGTTCAGTATTCGTATAAATTATGTATGATTAAAACAGGCAATATTTTGAATAAAACACATTTATCACATAATATTATTGTCATTATTACGTAAACTTGGATAATAATATACCTAAATGCTTTTTCAGTAACTACGCACTGATATCAAATGTCGAACAAAAATGAAAAAAAAAAATACCTTAACTAGCTCACAGCTGCCCGCATTACTGCTCGTGTAATATGTCAGCAAAAATTAGCTTAGTAGTCTCCTGTTCGTGGATGATATCTATTTTTTTTTAAAGATTTATCCATAATTATAGCCTTGAAAGTGTTACAAACAAAGTTACTTTCGCAGTTATAATAGCAAGATATTTTTATAGCAGGTATATAAAATATGTCAGCTTCCGACTAGATAGGTTGGAAAAATAAACTGGTCAAAGAGTCTAGGAAACAATTGTCACAAGTGAAATGGGATAGACGTCTTATGGCTGTGATGATGATAATGATCTTTGTGGTCGATCCTCATGACTGAAGGATCGTGGTCATTGTTGATTATAATGATGAGTTAATATGTTAAAATATATAAAGTTAAAATATTTTTTGCAAAATACCCTTATGATAAAGAAATAAATACTGAGTTTCCCTGGCAAAAATATTTTGAAACTGGATCATACTTTGTTAAGTCTAAAACTTTTATCAATAAATATTTACTGGATTGTCTTGCTAATATAAAAAGCAATAAAGATCTAATTGTAATAGCATTAGAATGAAATATTTCTTGGAATTACTTAAACGTGTTTCGAAACATTCATTTCAACAGACGTTACAGGTTTTGAGAGGCGTTTAAGAACTGCTCAAGAGTCTTAAGGCAAAAAATTATATTATGAAAGCAATTTGCTCTAGCTATTCAATTTTTTATGCAAAAGTTTCTAAAGAATATTAAGCTAGGGTAACCAACTTATACTGATCATCATCTCTAGGGCAAGGAATTTAAAATAAACAAAAAAACCTATTAGGTATTATTCTGTAGATCTACATCTAAGAAACGAATTCTAACGCCTTTTGGGTACGTTTCCTCAGGACTCTGATCTTAATCAGATAATATTCTATTTATAGGAATTTCCTGTAAATAGAATATCTGGTTCTTTTTTCTTTTAATAGGTTAGCTGTGTATGTTTTTAAGTTATGTGTAAATATTTTATTGAATAAATGTTATGTTGTTTATTTAATTTAAAACTTTTTATTAATATTGTAACGAGTTTAGTAACATTTCAAGGGTAAGCCTTTATTCATCACGAAAAAATGTAAACCATAAAATTCATCTGGCATTTGATGACACGGCGCGAATTTTGAATTGCATCGGTGTGATTCAAATTCACACATTCTAAAGTGAATTCCGAGGAGATAACGGTGACTAATCTTGAAATAAATTTATACTTATAGAATTACTGAAAAATAAGTGTAAATTTATTTTAAGATTAGTCACCGTCTGGCCTACGTCCAGCAGTGGACTGCAATAGGCTGAAATGATGATGATGATGATGAAGTGTAAATTACGCATTGAGTTATTGTTTTTCGAAATCTAATAAATACATTGGTGAAACAGTGGCGAAAGTTTTCTAGTCTAGGTATTAATTTTACCGCAATGGCCGTCGTATTTCGTAATATTTTTATAGTAAATGTTCTTATTTATAGTTTAAAATACACATAAGTAACTAGCTTATTTATCCATAAACATAATTTGGCTACTAGATAATAATATTGTTAAAAAAAGTTAAATTCACCTATATTCCCGCTACCATAATGGCGTTTATTGCAAGAAGTACAAACTGCAAAAAAAATGCCGAGTAACATAATTTTGTAATAGTTAGATGTTTACTTTATGTGATAATTTTTTAATTAAGTAATTTCTTTTTGTTCATATTTATTATTTTATAAAGAAAAAAAGTACAAAGTTGAACCTGTGCAAAAAAAGGGCTTTAGTCCACAGTCGACAATCAAAAAGGCACCGTTGTTCCTTTTTGATTGATCCTTGTGAGCAGATTGAAATAAAATAATTTTAGAATGATATTTACAAGTAGTAGGTTAGTTGATCAGACTTGGTACAAGTAGTAAAGATTTATTTTATATTGAATACTTATGTAGGTAGGTATATATTAAAAAATAATACATAAAGAAGAACAAAAACAAAACAAGTTTTCTTTGGGTTATTTGTTTTATTTTTATTGTTTAAGTTTTCGTTTTAGTTTGTAATTAATGGTATATTCTACCACATTCACACAGCGCCATCTAGTCCCAAAGTAAGCAATTATATTTGCTTGTGTTATGGGTACTAAACAACTGGTATACTACTTAAATAATTTTTTTTTTGTAAATACATACATATAATAGATAAATTACACCCAGACACAGAACAAACCTTTATGCTCATCACACAAAGATTTGTCCTGGGTGGGGATCGAAGCCACGACCTCCGGCTTAGCAGTCAGGATCACTAACCACTAGACCAACAGGCCAGTCATAATTTTATAAAATAAAATAGTAAGAAAAGACATCTTTGAAAACGATATAAAACTTTGAAATAGTTCGTTTGCGGTATTTTGGACTGTCGCATGTCAGTACTATGCAGTGAGCGAGCAAGCGAGAGATAGGTACCTACATAGGTCAGTGTCAGTGCGCCGGTCGGCTGCCATTACGCGAGAATTTTGGCTTCGCTTAAATAATACCGATTATTGTGTTATTAGTATCTTTGGAAGTGAAATTTGTGATAATAACAATGCCTAAGCCTGTGTGCTATCGTAATAAAGTGTCGTTTTAGTGAAAAGATGTGTAAATTCGGTGTATTGTAACTATCTAATCTGTGGTATTGTGATAAAGTGTTTAGGTGATGTGAACGAAAATTATCAAAATAAAAACATATTACACCACTGCGAGATCAGGTCAGATTTAATTCCTTATATATTTAAATCAATAAACAAGTAAACACAACGAAGCCAGGAAGACAAATTTTTGTTCCAGTAGGACGGCCAGCGTGGTATAGTAGGCTAAATTCTCTCCACATTCTTTGGAGGAGTCCCGTGCCCAGCAGTCGGTACCGTTCATAGGTTGAGATGGAGATTTTAAGTTGATTTTTGTCGTATTTGCATATTGTATTATTGTTTGCACCAAATAAATGTTTCTTTCTTTCTGAGACCGAGGTTATTGGTTCGATTCCCACTCAGAAAAAATCTTTGTGTGATGAGGGCAGTTATTTGGTCTGATTCTGGGTGTAATTTATTTACAAAAAAAAAGGTTATTTAAGTATTATATCCATATTACAAGCATTAGGTTAGTTTGGGACCAGATGGTGCTGTGTGTGAATATCCAAGTAATTCACCCAATCATACAGTGAGGCACTTCAATACATGCGGAACAGTATTGAGGGCATTGCAGCAAGTTTGCATTTTATTTAGCCAAAGCCAAGCCAAAAAGAAACACGTGAATGTGACCGTGTGGTCTATGTCGTTTGGGAATACCAAAACAGAATATCTAAGTCCAACGGTTCAGTAATGACGTGCTTTGATTTTCAGGTTTAAAAGAAAGTCTGTAAACTCAGTAAAAGGATGTTGACGAGTATTTTACTGAAACGGGAAAATAGCATTTTATACAGGCCTCCAATAAATATTTTTCTTGAAAATATCTATCTAAAAATATCCTTCTTTCTTTGTTTTTGACAAGTTTATCATTTGTTTCGGCTAGCATTTGATTATTCCAAGTAAAAACGGCCGTGTAAATTAGTAGGCAGTCGTCGTTTCTTGGATAATAATTATCTTTTTTCACAAAGGAACAGTGAAATGACCAAATGAACTTTTATAAAATGGATGAGTAAGTACTCCATTACAAGTTGGATTGTTGCGATTCAATTTGTTGTACAAGGTTGTCTGGAAATAAATATAAAATGAAACGCTACAATTCTTTGAACTTATTTTCAACAATTCCTGAAACTTATTCTAAGTGTAAATTCTTGTAAGCGTCAAATTGTGTACGTTATCGTTTATAAATGTTAATTATGCTATTAAGATAACGATAAATTTTACTAAGGAAATATTTTCATGTAAATAATAATAACACGTCATGACAAATTCACAATTTCACCCAGCAGCGGTCCGGATTTAGGTAACGGGAAATCTCAAATGGTAAAGGTTTTTATGTGAAATGATTTTATCATGGTCACATTTCATTTGGTAACAATATCGAAATTGATTGGTCGCTATGAGTACTTGAGGTAGTTTGATGTTCAACAGTAGACATTTACAGGTTGATAATGTTAAACTACCAATTTAATTTAACCAATAATTACGAGCGTTCCTCTACTACACTTTGGGGTTTGCTGGAAGAAAACTCAAATTTGAGTTAAGCTTGCCTATGTACATGTCTTTTCTCTCTGTGTTGTGTTGTTTTTTATTTTTTTTTCTGTACAATAAAGAATTAAAAAATTAAAGAGCGTTTTTTGAACAGTGACCAGAGAGCCTACTCGGAATCTCAATATTTGATTGGTCTATGTCAGTACCGTTGTTGAAGGTAAAAAATTACATGACCTAAATCTAAATTTTCAAACATCAAATCGACAGCAACTTACTATCAAGATTCCGAATAGGGTCTCTGGAAAAAAATAAATGTTAAAGAGTGGAGAATTCGTGGAAGATTTCGGAAAAAACATAGTTGTTTTCAGTTGGTGAAGAAGTTTAAGTAAAGTAAAGTTTAATAAGTGTATTTAATGCACCTATGTGAATCAGTACAGGTGAATTAAGTATACGAAGGGTGTGAATAACTCTAACTTTTTAATCTGATAAAATTAATTCACAAGTTATAAATAATTTCAGGAAACCGACTGTAAAAACAATAATATTATAATTATGTATATTTAACAATATAACTCGCTCTAAATAAGTTAAAAAGCAGTTAATCGTTGTTGTCAAAATAAAGTGCGCTAGTGGCATAAACCTTCATTATGTGTAAAAAGTTCTAATGTTGACCAGGATACATGTCACACCGAACCGTACAGTAGAACCTTCTTGTTCAAAATTAAGTAGCTTTTTCAAGGAAGGATCTAGTTAAATATATTTTCAGACTTTTTTTTACACAGCACCACCTAGCCCAGAGTAAACTAGTTTAAGCTTGTGTTATGGAATTTAGACAAATGATAAATATATATATATTTTTTCAAATATATACATAATTATGAATAGAAAACACCCAAACTCCGAAACCTCAGTAACAGCAACAGTATACCGTGACAGCGACCGCTTAAACATTTATATTTAAGTGTGATAAGGGTTCTAAACAACTGTTAAGCTACTAAAATACATTTCTTTTTTTTGTAAATACATACATATTATACATAAATTACACCGAACATTAACAACATTTAAATTTGACATATTATTTTAAACATAAAATAAACGTCGGTGTGTGAAGAAGTATTGTAGTTTTACAACGACATGTTTTACTGACGTTTTTCGCTTCAGGGACATAATCTCTGAGCGAGGCGGTTCCATTAGTGGACTTTCCCCTTTCTCTAATAAGCGCATAGCATTTAGTGAAGTTAAAGCACTGCTATTTCGTGATAGTGTTGAAAATTATGAAACTAATTTATTTTTAAGTTCATTCTCAAGTCGTAAACATTTTGTAACGTGTTTTAATACTTTCTTAGTAATATTTAAGCTTCAATTTATAGTTTCCTTATTTAAAAATGTTGTTGGATATAATAAATTTTGCTGTGCACGCGATTTTAAAGGTTTCATTTTGATTTAAGAACCAAATAATGAAAGGGTATTTAAACTATAAAGATATGTAAGCTTGTTTATATTATTCATGTAAATCATATATTCCGAGTTCGATTCCGACCCACAGAATGTGGGTTTCTATGTACTAGTAAAGTGACTTAATATCATCTGTTGACGGTGAATAAAAATATCGTGAAGAAGTCAACATACCCTACAAGTAATTCCATGTTCATGTGTAGGCACTCACATAGATCAAAGTAGCTCATGGCTAAATGCCATCCAAAAAATAATTAAAAGAATATCCGCAATGAACTTTTATTAATACCTATCAAGTCAAGTGGTGTATATTTGTCTAGTCAATCTCAATTTAAATTGATATGTTATAGGTCTGCACCCTGTCTGACTGCCTAAGTTCGGGTCCACCAAATTTTTCGAACTTATAATTGAACGTTTAGTAAAGCTTCATTCGGATTACATCTTCTTTCGTCGTCCTATGTTATTTTTATGTTAGTAGTATATTATAAAATAATTACGCCAAAATTCCTCCTTGATTCACTTTTAAGCAGTCATTTATTTACCTTATACTTTTCAAGAAAAGTTGATAATATCTTTGTAACACTTTAAATCGTTATGCGTTCCAAGACGAGTCAGGTTTTTGCTGGTCGTCTAGAATGTCAGACCTGTGCGTTCATTTTAATCCTGATTTACAGGAGACACAATGATTGGTTGTTGGAAAGTCACTCTTGGGCTAAGTTGCAACGAAGAACAAACAAATTTTCTCATTTATATATGGAATGGATATTCCAATACTTGCTCAATTCTGACATACATCCGCAGCGCAGATTGTCTAAAATGGCACCTATAAAACAAGAATCGTCTTTCATCAAATTTCAATCAATATCCATATAACAAAATTGGTTTGATTCAAGTATTTGTATTATACGACAGATGCTACTTCAATATCATCGAATCTGCTTATTGAACAATAGTATTATTCGGTATTTGATATCGAATAGTAGAATACTGGACTCATAAAGCTATGAACGGGAAGGAAATTACGTTGTATCAAAATAATAATATATACTTAATAAGCTTGCAGAATATTATACTACTTAATGAGTAACGGAAATGAGTCTGCTTTTTCATACTTACTGTAATGGCGTTTGTAGCATTGTGGTACTGTGATACCTATTTCTATGGATTATTGGGTTAACGATTTCCGTGTAGTGATGGATTAAGAATACGTAATGTCACTACTATATTTAAACTCATGGGTGTCGTAAAAGGCAACTAAGGGAGTAGTTACCTTGAGCAGACAAAGGCACTACGAGGAAAGGAAAATTTCAAACAAAGCCCCATACCAACCCGTCTATCCAGCGTTGTATAGTAGGCTAAATTCCCTCCACAATGTTTTGAGAACGTTTATGGGTTGTAATGATGACGATCATTAGAAATCATAAACGTAATGATCAGGCTAGACGGGTTGGTATAGGAATTTGTTATGATAATGGTTAGGTTAGCAAAGACTTTTAAAGATTTGTGACAAACAATTAACACCAGGTTTTTTATGTGTTCATGCTGGACCTGACGAAGGATATAAGCTATATTCTACCAACGTATCACGCGAACCGAAAGGTTTTATAAAAAAGAATATTATTTCTAAGATTGCATTAATGAAGATGAATTCCTTGAACAGCACCCAGTCGAATAGCACCTGTGTGAATCCCACATAATCCACAAGCATAGTCCTCTAAGCACCGACCAATATTTTTGCAAGGTGCTGTTCGTAAAATAAACCAAATTTACAAAAAAAAATATTGGTGCGATTCGCGTAGGTGCTATTCGACTGTGTGCTCTTCGAAGAATGCATCTAAATCAAACGATAAACATAAGTTCAACTCAATAAAATTCATCGTATAGTTTAATCATTATTGTGTCATGCTTACGCTTGTTTTGTAACAGCACGCTATAAAACTGTGTTAAGAAAAAAAAACTCATCATAGCTTATTCAGAAAAACAGTTTAAAACATATAATTGCAGCCATTTTTAAGATTACAATCAAAGTTAAAAAGAATAATGGAAGTATAATTGCAGTAAAAAATAAACTTGGCAAAGGAATGGCCGGACAAAGGGAAAAGGGACCAATTCGGTCAAATGACCTTAAAATCTCATTTCCTTGGAGAGCTTCAGTTTTAGGAAGTAAGTATAATGGTGTGAAAATGGGGAAATATAATAATCACGTTTTTACCGGCATGAGACAGTTATAAACTAATTATTATCTTATTTTTAATTATATACTAGTCATTAAATAAACTCTGAATAGAAACAGAAACTAGTTAATGCTATTTGTTTAATATAAATGTTATTAATAATATTTGTTTTGCTTTCAACATCAAATTTAATTTTTACTATACAGATCAATATAGCTACTACTATACTAACCTTCTCAGCTTTCTAGATAGAGGAGAGGAGACCCGAAAATATTTTCTATCTGACAATATTGAGTCATATAATATTATTTTACTTTAGAGTCTAATTAACAAATATCTATTACTGTTTTATTACTTTTTATTTATTAATTGAATGATTGAAATTAAACGAGAAAACAAATTTTAATAGACACCGCTAATTGCAATTTTTATTGATTATCGATATAAAAACCGCACACTAAACAGTAGCTATTTTATTATCAAAATCAAATTTCTATTCCTGTCTTGCCCTACCTAAAATCGTGATTTCCTGAAATAAAAAACTATCAACTCAATAGAAGGAGGAAGCAGGAGTACTCCTTAAAGGGACTGATGCTAATTTATTACCACCTACAAGAATTTACGGGCGCGAAGCGTGAAACTGGGTAATTTGTCTTTTGGTTAATATCCAACCGCCGAGTTCTGCTCTAATTGAATTAGCCAAGCTATTATTCTAGTAGAATAGACACAAATACAATTATTTTAGAGTATTCTCATTCGTCAGGTATACAAATATGTTGATATATTTTATCCCGATGAAAACTATCAGAATGAAAATTTTATCATTTCGATCCAAAAGTTTACATGAATAAAATTTTTAAACTTAATATTGATAGATATAAGCACGAATCTATTAGTAAAGTCTTCTTTTTTTGATCTTCTTCAATATTATTATAATTATATACCTACCTACCTATTGCCACGAATATAATTTATAGTGAAATTCATAATTATTATGAAATTTTCATTCGAAACATTTGAACGCCTTCTGTAAGTCGGCAATAACTTAATAATAACATTACATTGACAGGGTATATTTATATAATATATATTTGTTCGGTTACCTACAATATAAAATCATCACATAATATATATTATATAGCTGTAGAGTATGTTTGGTTGAACGCTAGGATCTCAGGATTGGTCCGATTTTCAAAATTCTTTTAGTGTTGGATAGCCCATTTATCGAAGAAGTTTATAGGCTATATAAAATCACTTTACGGCCAATAAGAGCTGCGCAGTGGCCAAATAAAGAACGATGGAAGCGAAGCCCCGTGCTTCTTCTAGTTCAGAATAAAATGTAGCATAATTATAGTAAAAAGTGCGCGTTGCTTTCGTATTTTTGCATAACAAAAATAAAAGTCTCCATCAAACAAAAGTTGAATGTAAAAACACCTTTCTTTATTCATCGATACTCGTGTCCCGGTTTATTTTATTACGCAGATGCGATTTCAGCATTCATGAATCCAAATGCTCTTTTCTATTATTGCCTACGGTTTCGTACATTGTTGAAGGAACATCGGCCTGTATTATTCCAAATAGACTTAGAGTGAGACTCGATTTAGAGAGTATTATTCTTTTATGGGTGAAAGGAAGTTCTGAAGGGCAATCATTTAAATAGTGCTCCCTGTAGTTGGTGTATCGTCGTTTTAGTTTTAGAATTTTCTGACGTTTAAGCTTAGACTTAACTAAATGGAGACAAAACGAAAATTTGAAAGACATTTGTTAATGTATTGTACTGTAAATTTGGTGAAGCGTGTCCAGCAGTGTACCTCATATTTAGGCTGATGATGACGCCCATATCTTTTTGGTTATATAAAACACAATACCTTTTTTCTCATGTTGTGTGAACTCTGGGTCTCCAACTAAGCGGAGACGATAGGAAACGTGTTTCAGTAAACAAAAGACGAGCAGTGGACGACATTTTATAAAAAAATCTATATCCTCTTGGTTCTCTTCGCTTTCGTGGAGTCAGGACCTACTTCTCTGATAATCTTTATTATAACAGAGACACTTTATTTTGTATTTTTCAATGGATTACTCTATTCAGCCATTAAATTTTAATATATAAGTATATTGCGTTGTTAGATCAAACAAATCTTGGAATGTATCCAAGTTGAAGTGAGTGTTCTCAGTAAATTTTTCCGTCTCAGTTGGTCATAAAAAGTCGTAACTTTAATAAAATCTCAACTGCCTATAAAATGTTTTGAGTATTATATAGTACTGAAATAGCAACAAACATTAAATCTCGACTATTAGAAATAGACAGAACTATTTTGTAAATTTAGTTACAAATTAGTTCTGACCCAAATCACCTTGATGAAATAGATCGGGCACTCAATTTGCCTTCGTAATTTATTTATCAATGTCGACTATATTAGTGCTTAGATTGTTTTGATTGTAGTTGAGCTTAATAACACGTTGAACGCCGAGATTCCAGACACAATAGAAAATCTATTGTTTGGGGGACACCGGTGACCCCCATGGCGCTCAAAGACATAAAGGACATGTTAACCCATGGGTGTCATAACAGGCGACTAAGTAAGTAACCTTATGCAGACTTTTATGTACTTAACTAATTCATGAGTTTGTATCCTATTTCGACATAATATATGTTTTTATATCCGAACATACACAGAATTATGCATGATAGCACATGTATAAACCTCAGTGGTTTTTAGCTGCTATTGTATTGTAATTGTTAAACTTCTGTAAAAATGATAAATACTTAAAAAAAAAAGATAAATCACTGCGAGAAAAGGAAAATTCAAAACAAACCCTATACCAACCCGTCTAGCCAGCGTGGTATAGTAAGCTAAATTCCCTCCATATTCTTTTTTTTTTTTTTTTTTTTTTTTTTTTTTTTTTTTTTTTTTTTTTTTTTTTTTAAAGACAACGCCCGCACTAGGGAACTAGCCCTGTGTCGCGGGGAGCTTTACAAACATGAAACTAACGGACACAAAGTACACCCAGACTAGAAACAAATATCTATGAATCACACAAATATTTGTCTCGTGTGGGAATCGAACCCACGTCACCCAGCACGGCGATGTAGTGGCGGGGCGACCACCTTAACCACTGCGCCACGGTGACAGTCAACAGTTTGCAGAAGACCCATGACATGTATGGGTTGAAATTATTGGCTAATAATAATACGTACATATATCTAAATTTAATCAATAGGCTTGTTTCCTATAATATGAGATCTTGGTGACCCTATTAGATACGTGAGACTTAACACAGCCAATGTGATCCTGTAAAAGGTTTCATTAATTCTATTATTAGTCTATTGATGACGGTCATTTTAACCACTCACAAGAGGGCTGTTATAAGTTTAACGTAATTGTGTGTGTGTGTATGCTTGTGTGTGCGTGTGTGTGTGGTAGCTCTTAAATTAATGGGTTTTAATGCGGTTTTTTGTTTGAAAGCTGTAATTTTTCAGTACAGTGGCCAAATAAAGAACGACGGGAGTGAAGCCGCGCGCGACTTCTAGTATTAATATAATAGCAGTGTACCTATCTAAGAACAAATTATCGATAGGTACTTTCGTTAAATTTGTAGAAGCGAAATTCACCTGAGCCGTCGATTTAATGTGGAAACAAATTTTTACTCACTTTAAATTTCTTTACCGTCAGCAGCTACCTATGTAATATCTTCATAGCCCATTTTACGCATAATCTATATTATTCTACTTGAATTTCGATAATTTTCTCATTTGTACCCAAAATGGGCAGTCTAGTAAATTAACCCGAATTGATCACCCATTCTTACACATTACGTTAATCTAAGGAGATAAAATTGAGTTCAGAGAACATTAAAACCCTACCCAGTTGAATTTAGCCCATTACTCGTAGGTAAATTAATTGGGTGATAATAATTTTATTTTGATCTTGAATTAAATTATTTTGATAACTGTATAATTGCAAAAAGATTATGAGAATAATTTAATGTACTTCTTGTATTTAAATATTTATTACAAATTTAATTCACACATCTACTTTTAATTGGTTAAAACAGGGCTTTAAGTAGTACTCTAGAAGTGCCGTATTGTAATAAATGCATCAACCCAATAAGTCATTTATTTATTTAATATACCAAAAACTTATTCCTTATATTATCCAACGTGATAATGGAGCTAACCTAAAAATAGGTAACTTTTCTTAGGAATCTGAACTCAATTCAGATGTACTATTTAAAATCACTAAGTTTTAATTTCCATTATTATTATAACTATGCAGCTTCCTTTAATATCGAATTAAAACTGCCTATTGATTTTACTGCAACTGAATTAAATTGTTACTCTCTCCTAGTTGTTACCTATTGAAGTCGTTCTAGAATATTCAATCTTATTTATCTAGAATTACAATTCGGTAATCTCTAAAATACTTCGTATTTATTACAATCGAGAATACTCAAAATCTCATTACGATTATTAAGAAAATGACTGAGAAATACAAAAGTCATTCATCCTCACAAAGCGAAAAAGGAATGGCGTCTATTAATTTTATTATGGCGATAAAATAATAATTCAAGCGATGGCATGACCGAAAATAATATCTTGGAGCGTTAAACAAAAGGTAAGTAACGATGCTCGGTCTTTCAGCAATATTGGGGAATTTCGCGAGGTGTGGCTTCCATTATAACATCGGAATCCGTGACCATAATTTTATTACGCGACCGAATTAAATTAGCCGATTTTATTTTTAATCAACTGGAGTAGGTTACCATCGTATATTGAGTACATTATATCTGTATCGATTTATGCCTAATCACAATGATCCTTATTTTAACATGCATAAAGTTGAAAGTCCTCAAGTTGGAGGTGGTGAATATTGGGGTGAGGTTAATTGTAATGAAATTCCAGCGGCGTTTTTGTGATGGTTAATTTTAGATACTCTCTGGCTTTGAGACTGTGACCCAGAATCAGATAGATAACGGGGGTTTTCCAATAAAATCGATTGTACTCTTCATTTAAGTTAATTTATTTAATCTAATTACGCTCTAAGTAATTTTGGCTCGGTTTTACCTTTATTTAATTAATGAATACCTTTAAAATGCTGCATTTGAAGATTTCATGATTTCATTCAAATATATAATGAAAACTCCTTGGGGAAGCCTATGTCCAAAAGTGGACGTCCTACAGCTAATATGGTGATGATGTTAATAATTATTGAACAGAAATAAATAATACCATGATATTTTTATATTATAATTATAATAAATAGGTTTAAAATGTTGCATTTCAAGATATCATTGCCTTGTAGACAATTAATGTTTCAAAACGCCTTTTTCTCGAAGTGGAAGAGGGTGCATTAACACTAACCCACCAGCCCTATATTTCGCTAGCTAGGTATGTTAGGTTTCATGTACCTATTAGGGTGCAAGCCTATTCTGAAAGATGGCATCTGATATCATCATCAATACAACCCATAAACGACCCACAGCTGGGCAAGGGTCTCCTCCAAACATCGTGTAGGAGACCCTTGCCCAGCTCAGCCCATTTCTCTCTCGCTCTTTTCTGCTTAAAGTTATTCCCTTAAGCGTCTTTTACGACACCCATGGGTTGAAATTGGATAGTAACATTACATCTTAATCCGTCACTACACGTCTGAGGTATTTTGGTGAAAAAATTACAAGTCAGTTATTATCTGGATATTATATTTTCATCGTAAAATTTAACCACACCTTTCTCTATTGGGTTCATGTTTTCCTAAAACAATATAAGGACATTAAATCCCCCAAAAATACCATAACACGCCATGGCCCAATAACTAATATATCACGGGACCAATAAGTGGCCGGTGTGCCCGATAAATGACACCAAACGCCTGTTATTGCCTTGCCCAGGTGTTAAGCATTAGGCCTTTTTGAAATATTAGGCAAATCCCTTCAAAGAACCGTTATACTATTAGTTTTAAAGTATGTCGTAGAACTTTAGATTATATTTTTATTAATTTTGAAGATGTTATATTTAATATAATTTTGGTATTAATTTGATTATTATTGATTGCATTGTAAATATTATATGCTATTTAAATAGATTGTTTATAATTTGAAAATAATGAAATGTTGTTAGAGATTTATAAATCCACAAGCTCCGGTTATTTAGAAGGATTTTTGGATAAGGATTATAATTTTGGTAGACCAAAACCTGCTAAAAATTTGTAACCTATACATAGTTCCTATATTGATGATATTTTTCTGTTGTGTTATGAAGTCGCTTTGTATTGTTTGAAGTTATTTATTTTCGGCCAGTGTGGTATAGTAGGCTTAATTTCTTCAACATTCTTGGGACCGTGCCCGGCAGTGGGACGTTTATGGGTTAGAACGATGATGGTGATGATTTTATTACAGCTTGTCATTTCAGGATACCATATCATCACAGATATTAAAAATGTTAAAACCTTTCAATTTTACGTAATCCTAAGATTATTTATAAAATTAATTAATTTGCAATAAGTCAACCTTCCATTTTGTAAATGAATGAACTATCTGGGCGTCCAGTCCATGCGAGCGAGGTCATTGTAAACAAAAAAGGACAGCGTATTATATCCTTAGGTTTACTGTAAACTCGTACATAACAACGTACCTTGTATATTAATATTTCACAGGGACAATGAAAAAATATTTAAAGGTTTTTATCAGTAAATATTTTAAAATAATCCACACATAATGCATGTTGTGGCAACCTATAATTAAGTCTACACTAAGCTATGTATTTCTTTTCGCAAGTAAGATTTTGAATGTTATAGTGTAAGATTTGTTTGTTGTCCTAAAATAAATACTAAACTCCTACATACCAACGAGCCTAGTTAGGAACAATGTCACAGGGAACAGTTGAAAAGCGTGACAAAAGTTCTATGCCGATATCAAAGCGTGTACCGCCTGCACAATATTCTGTAGCAACCTATTTTCATCTACACGCGCGTCCATGTGCCTGTTGCATTTTTATTTTATTGTGAAGTGAATAATTTTACTGGACAGTATAGACGTGGTAAAAATGTCTGCGTCACTAGGACTTAGATCACTGAGGAAACATTATATGGTCATCATCAGCAACCCATTAAGTCCCACTGCTGGGCTTGGGTTTCCTCTCCTCTAATTAGAGAGCTGAGAGTGTTTAGGCCATAATCCACTCACGCTGGCCTAGTGCGGGTTGGTGGAGAGTATGGTCAGACATACGCATAGAATTTCTTCTAGGGTATGTGGGTTTCCTCATGATGTTTTCCTTCACCGCTAGATGGTAAGTCACTTGACTAGTACATATAAATTCCACAAAGTGGAATCCACATTGGTACTGCCGGTCGGGATCGAACTCGGACCGCGTGATTTACACGCCGGTCCCTTATTCATTCAGCCACCATCGCATTATAGCGATTCGACACAATTTCATTTAGATAGACCATATAATATATATTATATGGTCTAACTAAATAAAATTGTAACTATTGTGCGATTAAAAAGAGTGGACTGAGTTTGTCCTCAGCTTTTCTCACGGCTCAACCTTTTCAGCGAACTTCGGCGATTTGGCGAAGAATTATTTGCTGAGTTTTTGACGTTTATAATGTAAATATAATGTAATATTATGTAAATAATCAATGAATAAATTATTTAATACTAATGGAAAACCAGTATGAGGATTATTGAGACTATGACGGACTATGTACTAGGTATTTTTTGGATTTTATGATCACAGCATTATGAATCGTGGGTTTAGTAAAAAATCATGATCACTGGTTTTAAAAACTTACAGACATAACGTAATTACAACATAATTCCTTTCTACTTATAAAACAAAGAAGACACTATTTTATTAAATTCCCTGATTACGCAAGAGATTAATACCAAAATAAACTAAAAAATACCGTGTTTCATCGAAGGAAGATTTAATTATAAACCCAAAGTTGAAAAAAAGCTTAAGAGGGGAGCTAATTTTATCACAAAATCTGACGCTTAAACGCGTTAGGGATATTTTTTCTGACAAAACGAAAAGAAATAATTAAGAGAAGAGACGAAGCGAAGTGTAATAAAACACTCGGCGTTGACTGACGAAAATCACTACGACATCCATATATAAACTGTTGGAATTTTTAAGTTGTTCCCTAATGAGTCGAAACACCTGTGACATGATATTAATGTACTCGACTTAACTGTTCTTATGTAAATCATTTTGTTTATTAGGGAAATATATCAGAGACGATATCCATTCTAATGTTGTTGAAAGATTGATATTAAATTTGATGATGCAATAAAACAGCAGAAATCCGATGAGATTAGTGTGGAATTCTTAATCTTTTTTTAGAACTACGTTTTATAATGGTGAGTTAGTATTTGATTATATTTGGCTTATAGTTCTGCATTTAAATTGGCTTTTTACGAACAAAAACAAGTTAGCTAAATAATTCTATTTCAAGCAATTCTTGTAAATTTAGGTGTATATCTGAAACTGCTTTACGGATTTAAATGAAAATTTGTTTTTTTGATAGTGTATCTTGCGATAATTTTTTTGGTCTATCCAATTCTATAGCTCGCCTACCTCACGAAATGATGAAATAAAATGGAAGCTTAAACGTTATTTTGTTTAGAAAGTCTATTTAGTACTTAGTCTAATTTGTAATAAAACTATTCTCATTCATCATATCACTATATGCAATTAGCTGCACGCTGCCCCGTAGATGTACTGCTTTGTAACAGTTGGTGCAAATTGTTATTGTAATTGCTTCATTGTTATGATTCCAAAAAATAATATATGAGATCTATACTTTCATATAATATTATAAGGCTGAAGAGTTTGTTTGTTTAGTTGAACGCGCTAATCTCAGAAACTACGTGCTCGATTTGAAAAAAGGATCTGAATTGTGACCAATTCAAGATTCACGGGAGTGAAGCTCCGGGCAACAGCTAGTATTAAGAGCAGGAGAGAATCCTTGGAAAACAAACAATCTTTAAAACTTTCGTTTCGTTTCATTCTATCATAGACTATACAGTTTAGTATTTATAACAAGAGTGTTTGACCTAAGACCGCCTGTAGCACAGGTTTTACTACCTAGTACAGGCTAATCATAAATTTTTGTTCCCTACATTAAGTTATTTTTAAGAGTTCTGTTTATACATATTTACCATATTACTTGAATAAATTTTACTTTACTTTACTTATACTTTTTAGAGGACTAAAAAGTCACTATTGAACGTATTTCTATTTAAAAGGAAAACCAAACTTTTAACTGAAACCTTTCCTCAGTGTAAACTCTAAGTTAATCTAAAAAATCAATCAACGTTCGACAATTAAACAAGTTTCGTTCGATTCGAGAGCCCACGAAACACTTGAACGTTAACTAGCTAAGTCACTTACTAACCTAAATTCAATTCTAGTTTTTAACGCTATTACGGTAGAAACAGCTTAAGTTATATAGCATAAGGCGAAACCACGAAGCCCTAATTTTACTTCACCCGCAGTTTAACGGGCCAACTTAAATGACTGGTAATGGACGCACTTTGTAAAGGAAATTCTGAACGTTGCCGGTAAGTTGCTTAGGAAATTAGAATATCCATATTTTTAGTATGAGAATAATAAAATAAGTACTAGATAGAAACGTTTGCTTTAAACCTTTTTTTATTGGGACAAAAGTCTTAAGCGGCTTCTTTGCTACCTTAATCAATATTGATCTTTTGGAACCCTCCCTATTTATTTATAGTTCTTTGTTTAGTCTTCCATATTTTCTGAGCAGATAGATTCCGTATCTTATCAGGTTGCACAATCCACGAAAATGCAAGCGACCAAGTATATTTAACAAATTCTCTTTTGATATTTTCATCCAAATTATCGGTTAAAATTGAGTTCAGAAGTAGGTCTATAGATCTATTATACTGAAAACTTCACTTGCAGTAATTAACAGCGATGACATTAAAAAAACAACACTAATAAAATCGTCTAAACATAAACCCTACCTCTTTGTTTTTGTTGTGTTATCTTCACAAAGAGGTTATTATCTTGATCGAGTTTCGTACATAATCGACGTTGATGGAGGTGCCTCGTTTAGTTTATCTTAAGTATTTGACCACGACGTTAAACAATCATTAAATCGAAAACTCTATATAAACTGAAAAAAAAAATATTATTCGTATATAATTTTTGTATCATGAGTTGAGTAATACGATTATTAGCTTGAATAATAATAATATTCTACCACATTCACACAATGCCATCTAGTCCCGAAGTAAGCAATTATATTTGCTTGTGTTATGGGTACTAAACAACTGTAAATACATACATACTATAGATAAATTACACCCAGACACAGAACAAACCTTTATGCTCATCACACAAAGATTTGTCCCGGGTGGGGATGGAACCCACGACCTCCGGCTTAGTAGTGAGGGTCACTAACCACTAGACCAACAGGCCAGTCAACAAATATTATGAATACATCGTTAACGTAATTTAATAATATAATTTGTTTACCCTTCATTCAATCTTTCTTCTTTCGTTTTACAACGGATCAATGTGAATTTGCTAAAGAATAGTTGGGTGATGTAGACAATAATATTGAAATAAAAGAGAGGCACAAAGGAAATCTTGTGTTGATCTAATCGACAATCGAAAAGTTCGACTTGAGTGATTTCAAGACAGAATAATATAAAAATAAAACCGAGAATTATAAAAAATCAGTTGTTAAAGTTAAAATTCGCAAAATATTGGCACCACAGACATTCCGTAGATAATATTATGAACAAGCTATTCGGATAAAACTCCAGCATAGCATGTTATATTTGAACAAAGTGAGGAAAATCAACAGGAAACGGGAAGGAAAAATTGCAACTAAAAAGGAAAATACTGGTCAACAATGAAAAAACTGTTTGTAAAAAAACAAAACGTAAAAAAGTTCATGCGAACATCGTTATTATTGTGAAGGTTGAAGTTCATACTATTATAAAGTCCGGACTTGTTCCAATTGGGATTGAAAGGAGATGAGCTGATGTGATATATATATGTACCTCCCGTCTTACTCGCATCTATGGTTCTAACACTATCATGGTTTACAGATTGGTGGGAGTCCCCCCAGCTACAAAGTTGGATGCAACTTCACAGAATAATAATTAGTACATTATACAATCATTTGTTTTTTTCATGAAATAGTTTTATTCAATAAAATATTTACACATAACTTAAAAATATACCCAGCTAACCTATTTAAAAAAAAGAACCAGATACTCTATTTACAGGAAATTCCTATAAATAGAACATCTGATTGAGATCAGATTACTGAGGTAACGTACCCAAAAGGCTAGCCATTTTACCGCGCTAAAAAAAATGTTTTTATAAATTCAGTTCTTAAGTAAAATGTCACTAATAAAAATAATAACTTCGTCTAAAATAAATATTTATAAACAAGCGAGTAATGCGGATATAAAAAATTCGCTCCCATGGCCATCATATTTAATTTTCTTCACTTCTCAGCTCCATGACATGACAGTATACATGACAGACATAATAGTAGTGGCATGACATTATTAAGCCTATAACCTTCTTCTATAATGCACTTATAAGGAAACAGTGTGCATCGACGTTGAATCGTGTTAGGTCCAGCCCAAACAGCATGCTCAACGTGTTTGCAGACAGGTGGGACATGGATTGGATTTTGGATACGCTTGCATGCCTAACTGTAACTGTAATTTTTAATTTTTTAATTTCTATTGTAATATTTTAATTTGTAATTTTTTAATATTTTTTTGCATGAAAAGACTGATGAATGTTGAAGAAGCCAAAGATGTATGTCAGAATCGTAGCAAGGGTCTCTGCCTACCCCTCTCTTGGGAAAGAGGCGTGATCTATATGTATGTATGTTAATATTTTTTTAGGATTTTTATAATATTTATATAACAATTTTATAATTTATTTGTATGTATTGTAATTGTAATTTATTGTAAGTGCTATGGATAAGTTTGTCTGAAATAAACTATTATTATTATTATATAAATGGGCTATCCAACACTAAAATAATTTTTCAATCCAGACTCTAATCTCAGGACCTACTGCCTGAGACTTGAGCGTTTAACGAAATAAACTCTTCAGCTTTACATAAGTATGTAACATAACCTAGCATTATGTCTGCCATGGTTTGCCTACCCTTAGCAACAGATGCAACGCATCCACATTTCACCAGCTACCTTAGATAATAATAATAATAATATTCTACCACATTCACACAGCGCCATCTAGTCCCAAAGTAAGCAATTATATTTGCTTGTGTTATGGGTACTAAACAACTGATATACTACTTAAATACATTTTTTTTTTTTTGTAAATACATACATTTATTACATTATAGATAAATTACACCCAGACACAGAACAAACCTTTATGCTCATCACACAAAGATTTGTCCTGGGTGGGGATCGAACCCATGACCTCCGGCTTAGCAGTCGGGGTCACTAATCACTAGACCAACAGGCCAGTCATAATAATTATAATAGGCGAACTTATTGCCAATAACCAGACATTCTCTCTGGGATGTTACTAAGAATTTTATAACTACCTTATACCATTTACAAGCAATACTCACAAGAATCGATAAAACCGACAACCACTTTACACTATATTTATCAATAACACGACGATATTTTGAGAAATAAATAATAATATTCGCCCTCTGCAAATGTAGGTACGTAAATTCAGTCTCGACTTCCTCAAAGGAGTGAATAGCGGTGCAATATAAAAGTTGCAAGAGTATTTTTGCTCCCATTTTTGTATTGCGGTCTGTGGCAAATTGAATTTTGCATTGTGAGGTGGTGTGGTCACCTCGTGAGAACGAAGTGCTTATGTAAATGCAACGGTCACTCTGTCGGAACACTCCGACGACAATGTTCCGAATTTATGTTTATTCCACCTTTCCTTTTGTAAAAAAAACATTGGAAAACAAATGCAGCTACTTTGGAACATTATGGAAAGAACAATTTAAGTAAGTTATAGAAAAATAAAAAACAGAGTGACGTTTAGGAAACTTCGTTTTACAGAAAATTCATTTTGTTTATTTATCCAATGCAATGTAGGATCTATCAAATCAGAATAATGGAAAACCTTTTTGTTTTCTCTGTGTCTCTATTTAAATAAATAATATTTTAATTTCTTTGACAATCAAATAATTGTCCAACATTAATTTATTAGATGTCAAAAAGTTTATATATCAAAGTTTATAAAATCGTAGTTCATTAATTCATTAGTAAATTATACTAGCAATAGAAATTCCATTGTAAATTTTGAAGTGTCCACATTATATTATATTATTCTACAAAATCACACACGAACGAAGTTGCGGGTAAAGCTAGCGCAGGTACTTAAAAAGAGCAGGTCTAAAAAACGAAAAATAAATTCAAAGAAAATTCAGTGAAGTATTTGTGTCCGAAGTCATCAAAGTCTCTAACGATATTATGAGGATTGAAAGTTGGACGAGTCCAATCACAAGGTTCATTAACGCCTAACAACTTTTATTAACTTTTTATGCAAAGTTCTAGAGGGACATCGTATCACTTCAAAAATATATGTAAAACCAACTTCGCTTCTTTATCATACACAGATTCTGGCGTTTCTCTTCTTGTATACAACTAAACAGAGCAATACTACTATGAAAGAACATTGTGGTACTGAGATGTTCGTTAAGATCATCGAGGTTAAGCAATACTCGACAAGATCAGTCCATGATGGGTGACCGTTTGTGGCAATTTCATTCTCGGAAAGCACGTAACGGTCCTGGTTACCACTTAATGTGGTAGTCTTTAAGTCAAGTTGGAAGCCTTCTGGTTGACTTGATAAATTCCAACATCAGGGTCTGCCTCAAGCTCACGATTAGATAAGATGAAAGAATTAAGGTATAATTAGGTATATTAAATTTAATGTAATGATCCGGGCAATTTTTTCTAGCAATTATCATTAATGGCGACAAAAATAGAGATTTTATATTTATACGATATTTTATTTTTAGTATAACATTAAGACAAAAGATTTATAATAAATAAAGTAGGTACATACCGAATTGGAACTCTCGTATTAAATGCCTACTTTTAGAAGCAAACAGTCTAGTGGTCATAGTTCTAAATTCCGACCTAGTTACCAAGACAGGTGGAGGGTTACTGAGTGACAAATTTATTTTTAATATATTAATGTTGTACGTCTGGTCTCTAGGTTTTAATAGATTTTTTCCCCTAAAAACTAACTGCAATGCTCGTACTTTACTGTATATTTTAAAAAAGTTGCCGAATTGGTCCAGCATTGCATGTTAATAAAAAGTTAACAAATTAGGTCATTTATTTTTATTTACAGAGATTTTTACATTTGTTGAAAAATGACCTACCTATATTTATTTTTTCACAGTTCAATAAAATATTTCATAAATCTAAAATTCTTTTTTCCGCACGCAGTTAATTTGACAACCCTATTTGAAGCCACCGCACGTGCTCTCACAGTTCATTAGCAAGAACATTTGCAACTATTATACGCAGTGTGCTAGCTACGAGTATCTAATTGAAACGTGTCTTCTAGTCACGGATTATTTAATTCGTATTCCAATTAAACTGAGACCCTAAAAGATGTTTCAGCGCTTGTTTTGTCCTAGAATTTTTAGGAATAAAATACGGGTAGGTATGAACCAAAATGGTACAACTTTTTCGGTTTTACTAGTACATACTCGTGTACTAGACCGGGCTGCGTTTTCACCAGAGATGATGTACGAGATGAGCGATCATTTACCTGACTCACGTGACGTGACGACGTACGTCAGGTAAATGAAGCTATTCTATTGGTTTATATAAAACATTGCATCTTCTTAGTAAGTAGTAGGCAAGTAAATAAGTTTTAAAATGTATACAATACTAGCTGACCCGGCGTACTTCGTACCGCCATAAATAAAAAAAATCGTTATAAAAAAAAGCGCGCGGATCCTAGGTCTATGGTATTTTTGTATTCTGCTACTATACTACCTTGATACTGCAATGTATTTACTTTTCTACGAAAAATATTTTATTTCATATTTTACAATATCCATTTATTTTTATTAGTTTATAGTTTATGACTTTAGCGACCATAAATACATACAATGATAATTCACTGTCAAATGTCAAATTTTAGACCGAAAATAAATGGCGCGAATACATAAAAATGGCGCGCGGATCCTAGGTCTATGGTATTTGTATTCTGCTACTATATATACTACCTTGATACTGCAATATAATTATTTATTTACTTTTCTACAAAAATATTTTATTTCATATTTTACTTTATTTGATAATTTTACTACACAATTGTCATAATATATTCTTTGAATTTACTGGTGAATAATCCTACTAATATTATAAATGCGAAAGTTTGTAAGAATGTTTGGATGTTTAGATGTTTGGATGTTTGGATGTTTGTTACCAGTAAACGAAAAAACCACTGAATAGATTTCAATGAAACTTTGCAATAATTTACCTTATACATCAGAATAACATATAGGCTATATTTTATCTAGATATCGCGTAAATTGGCTAAACCATGAGAACAAATGTAAAGTAAGTCGGAGAAAAATCTGCCATCTTATAGCTATTTCTGATTTCTCTACGTAAACCGTTAGTTTTACATAAGGACAATGTATGGAGGAATTGTTACTCTTAAATAGTTATAAAAAAAAGTCCGCGACAGCATATGCCTATCTTTTATGTGGAAGTCGATATAGAGAGAATAGTGAGCAAAAAATACATTTAAATCGGATACTGCATTTAAAGTGAAAAATTTCATGGTATTAAACTAATTCCTAGGAATGTAAATACCTTTATCACTTTTGTCATTTAATGTAGATAATTTTTGTCGTTTACACTAAGTTATTTCGACAAATAGTTTCAAAGTTATTACGATATTAAATGAAATGTATATAATCCCAAAAATCTTATAATAATACTGTATGTCACCCGTGACTTCGCTTACCTGTTATTTTGTTCCTGTGACCACAGCAACTTTCCACTTTTAGAGGGGAAATTTCGGCCAATATTTTCTAAGCACAGATAATTACTTCAGATTAAACATAACCAATATTACGTGATTGATTACTTTCACATCTTTTATATTTAATTGAATACCAATATCATGTACAAGTTACTTTTTAATTATCGTTTAGCTTAAGAGCATGTACGGCAGAAAGTTTGTCCGCAACTTATGGTCGCTTCCTCGATAGTTTATTAATATTCGAACTAATGTATTGAAACGTGGAAAAGGTTTGTATGTTACAATACGTAAATATGCAATTTTGTACCTTATATAATTTTTTTTTTCATAGACAAATTATAATACTTAATAATATGAACTTTCTGAACGACTTGGTAAATTCAACAACCAGTGTTTGTCTCAAGTCTGATTATTTTATTATTATGTTGAAAAGCAAGTACTAGACAATACGAAATTATGTTGCAGAAGTTGTTCACATATATAATTGTACAGTATAAACTACATAAAGTATATTGTGAGTAATCAATTAAGGTTTTGCCCTTGTCTTCAACGTCTATCTATTATATTCTAACTTATATTATCTTTTATAATATTAGTAAAGTTAGTTTGGCTGAAAGTGATTTTATTACGCTTTCGTGTCTAACAAATTGAATGGATAATAATTTAATTTAACATAGAGATCGAAAATAGAGGTCGTCATGATTTTCTAATTAAGGACTACATAGGACAACGCGACGTGTCACTGCGGACTAGCGCAGATCGCCCAATGGATTGGGTAGTTGACACTACCAATTAATTAACAAATTATTTTTTGTGAGCTGTCGTACTTCGTAATACATTATATTTGATAGACAATGTGTGAACGGCTACGTTTGTCATTATGGGTATTTTTCTCTGTTTTTAGACAAAAGCAAGTCACTACTGCTGTTACCTTATTAGCGCACCAAACAAATGGTTCAACAATCCTTGCAGGCTAATAATAATCTGCATTAAGACTCCGAGAGAGAGGTATAAAAGATATAATAATAATAATTTATTTATTTCCACCATAACATAATGTTTCACACATGTTTCCAGTACAAATACAACTTATACACTAATACAAGTATAGAATGTAATATTGTAGGAGGTATTTAGTGGAAGAAAAGGAGCTTACTGATGTGTGTGTGTGTGTGTGTGTGTGTGTGTGCGTGCGTGCGTGTGCGTGTGTGTGTTATGTGTTTTAGCTCAGTGCCATACTTTTACTATTTTATAATATTAATAATATTAGATATAATGAAACTTGGAACATACAGGAAGATAGGTGTGAAAAGTACGATACGTAAGATATAAGAAGACAAATTAAAGAATAAGAAAAAACCGTAGTAATGGCTTTAGTACCACCTTAAGACTTTAAAACAATTCATTTTGTAACCTTCATAATCATTTTAACCCATAAACGTCTCCATGTTGAGCGCGGGTCTCCTCCAAAGATTTTGGAGGGAATTTGGCTTACTATACCACGCTGGCCAGACGGGTTGGTATAGCGTTTTGTTTCAAATTTTCGTTGTCTTGCAGTGCGCTTGTCTGCTTAAAGTTAGGTCCCTTAGTCACCTTTTACAACACCTAGAGGTTGAAATGGGGTAGTGACATTATGTATTCTAAAACCTTACGTTCACAAAATACGTTCAACCGTTTACGAAACTACAATAGGCACTCAGTAAATTTACTTTGGGACTTAAACACTTTCCTCAAAAACAAGACATACCGCCTACATTCTGTGCCATGTAAAACACGTACGTAAGTGGAAGAAGCGCTTTGCCTCAGAAACTAGCTCAGTGTACTGCCAATGCGTGCAAACGAGCTCTATTTAGGGCATCCTCTAACGACACATGCCGCATCCAAAGTCTCGTAAATATCAAATGAACACCACTATCTTGTCGATACTAGTTTTAAATAGAAGAAATGGATATATTATTGACTAGAAGTTAACAAATTAGGTTTTGGTTTATGTATGTTATGTAATTAGGGTGCGGGGAGCGTCGCACTCATCGTTCTTTATTTGGCCACCGCTCAGCTCCTATTGGCTGTAGCGTGATATTATTTAGCCTATAGCCTTTCTCGATAAATAATATTATATAATAATTGACTGGCCTGTTGGTCTAGTGGTTAGTGACCCTGACTGCTAAGCCGGAGGTCGTAGGTTCGATCCCCACCCAGGACAAATCTTTGTGTGATGAGCATCAAGGTTTTGTTCTGTGTCTGGGTGTAATTTATCTATAATATGTATGTATTTAAAAAAATGTATTTAAGTAGCATATCAGTTGTTTAGTACCCATAACACAAGCAAATATAATTGCTTACTTTGGGACTAGATGGCGCTGTGTGAATGTGGTAGTATATTATTATTATTATTATAAATGGGCTATCCAACACTAAAATAATTTTTCAAATCGACCAGTAGTTCCTTAGATCATAGCATTCAACCAAACAAACAAACTCTTCAGCATTATAATATAAATCCAAATAGATATCTCACTAATATTATAAATACAAAAGTTAGGATGAATAGATAGATGGATGTTTGTTATTTAATCCCAAACAAACGGCTGGGAGAATCTGTATGCAATTTGACACACATATAGATTATACTCTGGAATAGCACTTAAGCTACTATTTAGCGACTTATCACACGGGTGGAGCCGCGGCCAGAAGCTAGAAGTCCATAAAGAGTTTTAGGTTAGCTTTGACAAATAAATAGCGTCGGCGTTTCAAAAGTATGAAATGATTGATAATGTATTTGAAATTGAGGACGCCTAGACGCCTACTAGATTTCCAGAATAACAGATTAGGCTATAAATTCCCGGAACTTATCGTTTTACTAAATTGTGTACCTGAATCAACATTCCGCATATTCAGCTTCTCAATTCTTACATAAGAATTTGATCTAATTTACCTGCAAAACTCTGCTACCTTTGAAGGATAAATTTCCAATCCTGAACTAAATCCTAACACGTCACAAAACAGAGGTATCCTGCTAATATTCAACTCGAATATAAACATTCATTTCCTACAACACCTATGGAAGGTATATACATTTTTTCCTATAAAGCCAAGGATGAGGGTAGGACTGGTTAGACAGTGAAGTGGCACATTAAATTATGCGTGACGTAAGAGGTAAAAAGGGATAATCCTCCAAAGTCGCGCCACTTTATTGGACACGCAACATATTAAGCCTGATGCTTTTTATCGCTATTTCTTTATAAACCTTTTTAATTTGGGTATTCATTTTTAATAACATTTTAATATAAACTAGGTGACCTAGCGAACTTCGTACCGCCATTTTTTCGTTCGATTCGTTCCATTTTCAAATGTTTATATGGTGAAATTTGACCACTCTTGATATTGAAAACTTGGTGATAACAGTGCTTACAAACAAATAGAGGTATATTAGCAAAAAAAGTACACTACAAAATGTAGATATTTTCATTAAATAAATATTAAGCAATTTCTTTTGCTTTAGTTTAAAATTTTATATAAATGCTAAACCAGTATGGAAAATATTGTATAATTTTTAAAGTGTATATTACATAGGCTAAAAATATAAAAAATAAATATTAATATAAAAAAATATATAAAAAGACTGTCGTAAAAATAAGAACTAAAAAACAATAAACAAGATGAAAATGTTAGTGTAGAACATAATATGCGGATAAATAAATATACCTGGGCAGTAACTATACGTTTTTTGAATCTTAGTTTTCTTTGGCCAGTAACATATTAAATTCAGATTATAAGTAATTAAATCGGATTTTCTTTAAATAATTAATTTATTCAAAAAAATAAAGTATACCTACACAAACATTATTTCTTCCAAATTAAAATCAAATTACCTCAATGAATATCTTTCACTAATTAAAATTGATAACATCAAATTTCTAAAGATAAATAGACCTGATACAAAGGAATATTTTCTTTCAATTAGGTTCGCTTTGTTCGTTTTCTTTAGGGATGATTTCGGGAATAAATAAATCACCAATATTATGGTTTCTATAACAATTCATCTTTTCTTTTTAGAAAAAATATTTGGAGTAAAAAAAAGTAGGTCATTATTCATTTAATTTTCTTCATATTCATTATTTCATTTCATTTATTTTAAGTGTGTATTTAGGAAATAATCATCATAATATCGAACATCATATTTATTATTATATTATGCGCTGGTTTTAATGAAGTGAATGCGGTACTAGTAACGCCATCTCTGAATTATAGTCGACACTATTACATAAAGTAGAATGAATGTATTTGGGGATGGAGGGACGTTTTTATGGGAAAATATGTAATTCCATTGATAGATAATAATCAAATATGTATAAAAATACTATTGAGTAGTTAGGAGATAACAGTTGTAATAAAATATATGAGAAAAGATACAGAAATTTGCCGTCGATGCCGAGATGCAGAGATAAAAATACGTGTGAAGGTCTGGTAGAATAAAGCATGGGATAGACAGGAAAGTTATATTGGAGGGATTTTGCAGCAGTGGGACAGGCTATGCTGATAAAAAATATGCACCAATGAAAAATATAAAACAATGCGACGCATTTTATTCTTGAACAACACACACACCACATTTTGCTAGTTATCTTTACTATCTGTAAGTTGAACCCAGGATTTCTTGCTCATAATAATACCTATACGGAGTGTATAGGTATTATTATGACGTACTTTTCACTTTTCACTGAAGTAGTTTTATATTTCTAAACAATAAATACCCTAATATTCAAACCCAGACAAAATACAAGTTTTTAGAAAAAGAAAGTACATTACATATTTACGATTTCCTTATGACCTAAATAATGGGTTTAGTAAAAAAAGCGCTTCATTCTGACAATAAGGTTTTTGTCAAAGCCTTTTTATTAAGGTTGGTTATAAAAATAGCAATTACGTTAAATGTTTTCGAGATTACAATAGCAATCGCATGGCTATTTTAACTTAAGGACGTTGCCTTGATTGCCTGTTGTATGTTAATACTATTGTTCTCATGAGTTATTGAGTAGATGAGAAAATTGTTTTAAGAATAGGTAATTTTTATTTTATTATATTACACATTTGATACAAACAATTATAAATTGATTGTTTGTGTCTCTCATTGTCAAATGGATTTTAATTCTGAAATTTTTTTTTTATTAACTCACAGCTATGCTTCTCGTGAGTATACTCGGTCCTTTGGGAAAGCTAACGCGGGGATATATAGGTCCAACACGCAGTTTTATTAAAAAAAAAAAAAAATAGGTCCCCATACACTAATGTAATGATAAATTCATTATTATACCTATTTTAATTATTAATCTTACAGTTTGGATTCTTATTTAATAATTGATAAGTTTGTGAATGGATAGACTAGGATATTGTTTGTATGCTTGAGGTACTGACCGGAATAACTCAGTCAAATCGCGAGGAATATTGAGATTAAATTCTAGTTTCTTTTACTACTACTATTATTTTACCTCATACCTATTACGTGACGTCATAAAAGCTCTCAGTTATTATTATTATCTCTAGTAATCACAAATAAAACAATGTTAATCTATACTAAATCAAAGTGCGGTGAACACACAAGTTATTATGATGTTGCCGAAGGATATTTTTGTGTATTGTTCTTCTCTTGTTCTGTTTATGTTTGGAGACTATTGCTTTGCGAAACTACGTTGTTTTGTGGGACAATAATGTAGTGGTTTTTGTTGTTGTATTAAGTACGTAGTAATAAAATTTGGTTGATGATTCTTGAGCCTACTACATCGAGTAGATGTATGTATTGTATTATGTTTCCTTTATCATCATATCAGCCCATAATGACTTCCTCTGTTGGACATAGGCCTCACCCAACTTCCATTAATGCGAACGACTTTGTGCCGCCTGCGTTGGACGACCACCCGCAACATTGACCAGGTCGTCGGTCCATCTAGTCTCGCTCTCTCTGTTTCCTTATTAGAATGTAATAATTACATCGGCACCAGCAGCAGAAGGGTGCAGTTGCACCCTCGGTTGGTTAAGAAAGTACACACAAAAGCAAATTGAGACGCCTGGATTCCTGAGGAAAATATATAATTATATTTTTTGTAACAGTATTGTTTCAATAAACATAGCATCACACTTTTTTCCCGAAGGGGTAAGCAAAGGTAAAATACATCCACATAATGCCAGCTATGTTACATGGGACCAATACTTGCGCATTCGTTTAATTACACTTTCCGCTGCATTTTGCTAAAATCTATTGAATATTTCCTGCATGAAAGAATAAAAACATCAAAATCGCTAAAAACTTTCACATTTATAGGTATTATAAGGCAGAAGTTTAAATTTAAAATACAAAATAATTAAGAAAAGTTCAAAAACTTAAGCGATAATTTACATGCCACCTTCCATATCGTAAAGAAAGAGATTTTCCAAAAAACAAAGGTTCTTACACCATTGCTGTCACCATAATTTGAATACATACGTCCCCATAAATATCGTATTCAGCATCTGTTTATATGGCCCCCTATAAATTCAAACGGCGTACGATATTTCTTGGATTCCGCGGCACATCAATCTATGCCAAGTACTTATGTCAGGACGGCGGTGCCACCTTAATTTATAGTTCAATTTCTCAAGTTAGATGACCACTTGAAACTGTTCTTCACTAATTGTCAGCCCTAATCGAAATTCGAGCGTATTACAGTACCGTCAAAAACGATTTTCTGTTAATTCCTCTTTGAGTTTCAAGGGGCGTGTTGGAATGTTTATTGAAGATGAATTTCATTGTTGTGTACTTAAGGTTTTATAGCAGTAATTGAGTGGGTTCTTACAGATCTTCAAATTCAAAATGAAACTTTGATTTTTCAATTATCAAAAGTAGTTTTTCGGATTTTCTCTCACTTACACAACAGTTTCTCGTTTGATGAAGAGGTGTTTTTATATGACGAATTTTAAATTGTGTTAACATATTATCTTTGATATTAGTTTAATTGCAAACTTACACGTTAGTGGATGTAAAAGTTGGAAGCCTTCTGGGCGACTTGATAAATTCCAACACCAGGGTCTGCTTCAAGCCCACACGATAAGAAGAATAAGAAGAAGAAGTGGATGTAAATGAAATTATCTCATAAAATACTAAATATTCTAAAACTTTAGCACTTCTTCTTGAGAAAAAATCACCATTTATGATCAACAATTCATCGCCTTGAATATTATTACAACTTTCACTACAGGTTTCAGAACAATATTTGCATACTCGTATGAAATTATTATGATCTGAGAAGTTTAAAAATACGTACCTTTTGCGAAAGTAAATTGTAACATAATAATATGCTTGCCTTTTGGAGATAGGGTAAAATATGGGCTAATGCGATGTGTCAGTTATCAAGGCCCCATCTACGCCTCCCACGTGTCAGACCGTCTGAAACAGCTGTCATAAAAACATTTTGATATCCATTAGATCCACTCACATGACGCAATAATTCTGTCTTATTTAACCTTAAGTCGTCGTTACATTTTATTAGTATGAGTGACAAGTTCTTTCTACTCATATTAAGTGGATAAAAAGTACTATAAAGATGTCGTAGTTGTCAAAAGACGTAATAAAATCGCGTGGATAAATCAATGGATATAATTGATTTAGCTTTTACAGCTATTAATGACAGTATAACATATATTAAGGTAATTTGTACTATAGCTAACACTGTTTAGTATGACCTATTCCATATTGGGCATCCTCTTAAATGGCACCTAAGGTATCCCATAAAACTATTGTTATTTTTCATAGGATATTCCACTACTTGGATTACCTGCAAAAAAACCGAATACAGCCTCAGTATAGCGGTAACTTAACTTTCTATAAATATAATAGTAAAAAGAACATGATTAAGTTTTTGTCAATTTTAAACATTTAACAGAAATCAGAGGTCTAATAACAAGTGTAGCCTTTTTAAATACCAAACAATAATATGTTATGATACAGGAGACGTGCATCACACACGCATTTAGCCAACTATGTTAGCTTCTATATTATACGGAATGAACCATTGTAGCATATTCACCCTACTAATTTAAACCCAATATATCCCTTTTTCCCAACTCAGGCATCAAAACAGAACCTCTAGCATGGAAGAGGTACTAACTCCTGCAACACTATCGAGGCAATCTTACATTCAACGAATTACAATTTGAAAAGGGAATACAATTAGGCTATTGTACAGTCTGTTACTAATAAAAAACACACTTTAGGGTAAGAGTAAAGACGAAACATAATCACCTAAATGGGCACGCAGTATCTGCCCCCTAAGTAACGTCCAAAGAGGGTCATTTAAAAAACATTAAATTTGCAATTAAGTTGGCAAATTAGGAAAAACGCAATTCTCTTTATTCGTTTTACGTTGTTACTGAATGTACAAAATTAAGTATAGTAACGCCTTACGGTTTGTTGTAGTCATTCTGAGATGGTATTGGATTTTAGTATTAACGTAACTTTTTAATTAAACTCTGTGTAGCCAAAAAAGCAATTACAATCAAATGAACTGTCCTAACACACATCTATTTTGTGAATTTTATTTTTATTGTCTTTTTTTGGTCGCCTGACGTCCACTATAAATGCAGATAGAGCTAAAGGTAAAATATATATTTGTTATACATAAAGATTTTTTTTTAAAAGACAACGCCTGCCCTAATGAACAATTAGGTCCTGTGTCGTGGGGAACAAATATCTATGAATCACATAAATATTTGTCTCGTGTGGGAATCGAACCTACGACTCTCGGCATGGAGATCTTAATGGCAAGGCCACTGCAGTCTTATTTTCAAATGTACGCGGCTGTAATAATTGATTTGATGGAATTTCGTATGTACAATCAGGCAATGACCGAGTGTTATGGCACGTGTTAGGATAGGACTATGTCCAGCAGTGGACTGTAATAGGCTGAGATGATGATGATAATGATGAATCAGGCAAGTTTCTGCTCGACCAGTTTCCAAGGTTTGCTGTGTATTACTGGACTACTGAATCCTATAGTATAGACCTGTGCTTTGTTATTCAGACTATTAAACGCTTCCCATTCAACTCGTGCGTTTTAAATTGACTTGAACTTTCATCATTATGAACAAAAACACAAAAAACATTTTTGGAAACTGGTCAAGCAGGCAGATGTCTTAGGCCCTTCGTCCACAAGGATACGCAAGTCGCCGATACTAATGTTGGATACTTTAGTCGCGAGACTCTTGTCGCGTACGATCCGTACACAAGGAGACGCGAGTCGCCTGACACCCACGCAAGGAGACTCGAGTCGCCTGATCCACAGATGGGGCGACGCGACGCAAGTCGTACGATCTGCACGTATGCGCGAGTCGTCTGTTTGGCCAGTATAGGGTATAGTATAGGTGTTGCGGCTACACGGCTCACAGACGTTTAAAAAATGTCGGACACAAGTGACGACGAAACAGTAATTTTAGCTTATTATTACCGAAAGCGAAAAAATCTTCATACTCTTAATAGAAGATACTGGGTGCACCCCTATATAGAAAAAAATATTAATTGCAGACTGTTTGTTGCTGCAAAGGAATTGCAACAAACAGATGCAAAGTTTTTATCGCTTTACAGAATGTCGAAGGAGAGTTATAAATATTTAGTAGATTTGCTTATCCCACATATACATAAGAAAGATACACACATGAGAGAATGTGTGAGCGCAGAGGAAAGGATTCTAATTACAATCAGGTATGGTTTACAAATCACTTTATTAATTATTAAAAATAATAGCCATCAGAAATATTTACTAAATCGTAGTAGCCCAGTTGGTATATACAAACATCATAACATAACATAACATAGCATCACGCCTTTTTTCCCCGAAGGGGTAGGCAAAGGTGTTTCACACCCATATTTCGCCAGCTATGTTTGGTCCCATGAAATAGGGGGCGAGCCGATTGTCATCAACCGGGAACATTTGTTTACCAAACTCCGGGAAAATCTCAATAGGTACTGGAATTTCGTGATAGAAAAGTCCAATACATTTTCACCCGACCCGGGAATCGAACCCGGGACCTCTTGCACAGCAGTCCTATACACTTCCCGCTGCGCCACCGACGCAGTTATTATATGACTGGCCTGTTGGTCTAGTGGTTAGTGACCCTGACTGCTAAGCCGGAGGTCGTGGGTTCGATCCCCACCCAGGACAAATCTTTGTGTGATGAGCATAAAGGTTTGTTCTGTGTTTGGGTGTAATTTATCTATAATATGTATGTATTTACAAAAAAAAATGTATTTAAGTAGTATATCAGTTGTTTAGTACCCATAACACAAGCAAATATAATTGCTTACTTTGGGACTAGATGGCGCTGTGTGAATGTGGTAGAATATTATTATATTATTATTATATTATTAGTTATTATTATTAGATTATTATTAGAGGATATACAAAACCCGAAAAAAAGGTATTATGAAATGAAACTGGGATGGATAATGCTTGATGAAACCATCAAAACCAGATAGGATATTAATCTTGGATATAATTTTCTTCGTCCATAGTGCTTTGCAGTAGTTGAATATATGTAGCTTCATCATCAGTCATATATTGGGTAATATTAGGAAATTCTATGCGAGTTGCTGTTTGCGGAGACGATGTATTTGAATATTGTATATTGGGTGGTATTATTGTGGATGACTGTAAAGATGGTGTGCTAGAAGAATTTGATACATATATTACAGGCTGTGTTTGTGTAGGTGATTTGGGAGGTTCCCTTAGTATGTTATCTATTAAATCTATTGTTTGTCTTTTAAATAATCTAACTTGTGTTGGGGTCATACTATTAACATCAGGTAACAAACTTAATAAAAACATCTTGTTAGCGTTGTTATTTGGCGTCTCCTCATCAGCATTATTTTTGCTAATTTTTGATTTTATAAATTGATTGAAAAGTTCGTCTGTCTCACTTGCTTTATTTTTATTACGCCTGTAGTTTTGGTTCGAGGAGACTGATGAAATCGGAGTTGAATAACGTTCTGTTTGATGACTGGGAGTTGTAGTATACAGTGGTGGTGATATCGCATGCTGTGGTGGTGATGCATTGTGATTATTTTCTTGTAGTTCCTTGTCTTCGTCGTCTTGTTCTTCAGGGTTAGGTAAACTACCAGATGGGGTTCCTGTTGATTTTATATATGGTAGAGCAAACTGCATTGCATCTGACAAGTAGTATTTTCTTTTTTGTGATGATCCACTAGGTAGAGGTTTTATATTTCGCACGAAAACAGAACGAATATTTTTCCATTTTTCTTTTGCTTGAAATCCTAAAAGTAATTATTATTGTAAGTTTGGACATTCACACGCAGCGCCATTTAGTCCGAGACTAAGCTAATGCTTATGATATGGATACTAGACAACTGATATAATATATATTAAATAACTGTTTGTTTTTTCGTAAATACATACATACCTATTATAGATACACTTAGATACATTACACCCAGAAACAGAACAAATAAGTGTGCTCATCACATTTGTCTCTTTCTCTGTCTCAGTAGAGGCTTCGAAATTCGAAATTTAAATAAATATTTAAAAAAAAATATCTGTTTTTAAGGTATTTGGCAACGGGAGCAACATTTTCATCAATTTCTTTATATTTCGCTCGAGGAGACTGTACAATATCAAAGATTATCGCAGAAACAACAGAAATTATATGGAATACTCTAAAAGATGTTTATTTGCCAACGCCAGATAAAAATAATTGGCAAATGATAGCACAACGTTTTGATTTGCTTTGGAATTTGCCAAATTGTTTGGGTGCCCTAGATGGAAAGCACATAAGAATAGAAAAGCTACCAAACTCTGGATCACTTAACTTTAACTACAAGTCGTATCATTCAATTATTCTCATGGCATGCAGTGATGCTGATGGTCTATTTACATATATCGAAACAGGATTTGCTGGCAGAAACAGTGATGGTGGTATATTCCGTGCTTCAGCAATCAAACATTTTATTGAACGAGGCAACCTTGACATTCCTGCTCCTTCACGATTACCAAATGATGACAATAACTATGACTTTCCATTTTACTTTGTAGGAGATGAGGCTTTTCCGCTGTTACACTATTTGTTAAGACCTTACCCACAAAGAATTCTCAATAATACGAAAAGAATATTTAACTATAGATTGAGCAGAGGAAGGAAGACAGTAGAATGTGCGTTTGGTATGATGGCGGAGAAATTTCAGGTTCTAAATACTGCAATAAGATGCCACGACTATACAAAGATAAATAATATTGTAAAATCTGTATGCATTTTACACAATTATGTTCGGAAAAGAGAGGGCATTCCATATCGTGCTTATGAAGAAAGTTTAAATTATACGAGTGATGTAGTAGTACAACCTCAGCAAATACAACTTACTGCACAGTCTTCCCCAAATACGTTAAGAAATTATTTAGCTAATTATTTTTTAAAACCTCAGACAGCGCTCCCATGGCAAAATAATTATATTGTTTAAATATTTAGTTAGTTTTACCTTACTATTATAGAGATTAATACGTACAAACAATTCTTTTACTGAACTGTATATAACTACAGCAAAACATAGCAAAGCGTGAAATTCGAGAACACCTGGATTAACTCAGCATTATTTAATATTCAAGTCCGAGGAAGATTCTTATCTATAAATTATGAAAAGGAACAGTCTAAGTACCTAATTTATATACTAGTTCGAACTAAATTGTAAGATTTGTTAGTTTGTTGTGGATAGGCTCTGAAACTACAGATAGTTTCAGAGCCTATCCACAAAACACTAACAAATCTTTCAATTTTAATCACAATCTATCTATACATATAAAATGCTTTGTCCTGAATTGAAACTATAAAAAACATTATTAGCCTTTGAAAAAGGAAGTCTATCGGATTAGCAAGAAAAATTACCAACCTGTTATATTGAATGCCTTTCCTACTGACATCCAAGCCTTTTCTGTAAATTCTTTTTTAGAATATTCTTTCATTTTATAATTATAAAGGCAAGGGTATTTTTCTACCTCAGAAACAAATTTTATATTAATTAATTGCTCCGTCATCTTCGAAATCGCGGACAGATAGATTTTCGCGCTCTTTGCGCTCCCTATTAAAATACCAACTAAATAAATAAAACTATTAAAAAAAAATCAAGCAAGAAGAGCATTATAGAGTATTTAATAAGTGTTTTTATGTTAACCACTGACCTCTATTATAATACGCGCATTATAATGGAGGAATTGAGCATGCGGCGCACGCCATATACAGAGATATTTTTCTCTTCAAAAACAAAATGTAATATTCAATAATAAATTGCTCCGCCATCTTTAAAGTCGCGGCAACATTAGTATCGGCGATCTTTGCAGGCAGGTAGCGCGCGACTTGCGTCGCCGACTATGAATTTCTATTACAGGGATCGCGAAGATACTAAAGTCGTGAGGTATCGGCGACTTGAGTATCCTTGTGTACGAGTGACACAAGCGACGCGCGACTTTTTTTTTTTTACATACTGTAGAAAGAAAATGAACTATAGAGTAAAACCAGGATAGACGCCACACTTTTTGTAATGGTGTATTTAAAATACGAGTTTATCAGAAATAATTTATTCTTCTTTTATTTATTTAACCTAACTATAACATTTGGCAGAAATTTACTTCTTTGCAAAACAATTTATTATACGACTGCCCAAAGAAGGAGTGTTATTTGACTATAAATAAATGCCCCGCTATGAATTGACAATGCTAAGTACGATAGATGCCCTATCAACTAAAATAAATAAAATTTGAATTTTAAAATATTTAATTTGTAATCCTGCGAAGACAATTAGTGAAAATAATTATTAAGAACTTTAATTAATTAAACTTAAGCATTTGTATTACAAAAATGTTAGTCGATGAGGTTTATCGTGACGATTATATCTATTACAACATAAAGAAATTTAGAATTTTAAGGTCATGGTGATCTCATTAGAAATTGTTACTTTCATGTTTTTAATATCATAGTCGATTTCAAAGTTTTATATGATATAAATATAATAACAAAATTATATGTAATTCATTTCTGACAGAGCCTAGAAAAAACTATGCCCAACTACCCCGGACTTACCCTATTCAATAATAAATTGCTCCGTCATCTTTAGAATCGCGGCGAAATTAGTATCGGAGACATTGGCCGGCAGCTAGCGCGCGACTTACGTCGTACGACGAAAGTCGCGACGCGACCTGTGTACGGAAGTATACGAGTTTGTATTGCCGAAGTCGCGAAGAGACTAAAGTCGTAAGGTATCGGCGACTTGAGTATCCTTGTGGACGAAGGGCCTTATAGTACATGTATAGTCGACAATAAAATTGCTTTACCATCATTACAGTAAATGTCGTTTGCAAAAAACAATAATGTCTATTTTTGCTTGCAAGTGCCATCAGTATCAGTACAGTGACAATTGTCGTCAATGCGTGACGTGAGCCTTATTGAATTATTAAAATTTAATAATTTTAATGGATTTTTTTGTTAAAATTGGTAAAGCAAATAAGTGGTCGACTATACAAAAAGTTCAATCTTAGCCCGATGTAAAATCTCAGAATAAAACTATATATCAGAGAAGTATAAAAACTGAAGCTCTGTCTCCCAGACTATACTCATTTACAACTAAAAATATATCCATCCAAATAATGCTCTTTGTTATTCAAAATTTGCCAACTTCAAGTCCATTAGACCGTCGACAGTCACTTCAATAGCTGTGTCATAGAAGATGAAGTTAGTTGTAACTCAAAGACAGAAACTCGGCCAAACACTATTGGATAAAACTTTCACGAAGTAGTGACTTTGCAATTGTTTGAGGTCACCAGTAATTGTTTAAATTGGAATAGTTTTAATGTCAAAAACTATTTTAAGTTTACAGACTAATGGTGTCTGAGATAACAGTCAGACGACAATATTTTGTTCGATATTTTTAGGTAAATATGTAAGCAAATATGAGGCATATGTTCAACAGTGGACGTCATTGCGCTGATATGATGATATTGATGTGAGCAAAAATATGCGTGATAAGATTGATGAATGCAAAGAAAGCGAAAGAGATGTGTTTGGATGAGTGTAATTTATAATATTACGTACTGACATTACAGGACGTAATATTAAAACTAGCTAGGTATATAAATAATCTGAGTAGTGACGGCTTAAGAATACATAATGTCACTTTACCACATCAAACCGTGCGTGTCGTAAAAGGCGACTAAGGGAGTAACCTTGTGCAGACAACATTGCGAGAAAGGAAAATTCGAAACAAACTCTATAGAATACCGTCCCGTGAGCGTGGTATAGTAGACTCTAACTAATTCTTACTAATATCATAAATTACTGTGTATGTTAGGATGGATGAATGTTTGTATCTATGCACACGCCAGAATGGCTAAAAGTATATGTACCGAATTTGGCACACATATAGATACGTACTGGAATAGCAGATAGGTTTCTTTTTACTAACATACGATGTGGACGTTAATTCATATAAATAAAAATCAATTGCTGAATGTATATAAACGCATAATTTCAGAACAGTTCGACTGGTATGGATAATCATTTCTTTGTTATATATAATAAATAAAATAATAAATTGTTTATTTATGTAAAAAGTACAAATAAGTTAACAAATTCATAAATTATAGAATAGTAATGCAACATACATACATAATTGCCTGAACTAGGTAAAACCTGTGCTTCAGGCGAGAAGTTCTTACATGCTACATATAATAATATAAATTAGCATGTAACTCTATTCAGAAATATTATAAATAAATTACCTGTTGTTTAGTTTCAAACTGTCTGGACAAGGTTTGCGGATATTGTTACGAAAGCCACATAAAAATATGAAATTTGTACTCAAGCCAAGGCTGGGCGAGTCAATGGTATAATAATAAAATCGATACTTAATTTCAAATATTGCAAAACTTCGGCATTTGTTTCAATGTTCGTTCTTTACGCAATATACTGTTGAAAACTCCGTTGGCTACTTTATCCAATTCTTTTAAAATGGACACTATACAACGTTAAGGTTAGCTGTTTATAAAAAATGTACCGCTAACAACACATTATTACTCCCAAGGCGTGCATGCAAGCTGTACCAGCATTCAACGCTGGAGCAAACTGTAATTATGTTCTATGAAGAAAACTACGATCAACTACTTCTTAGAAACTGGTTTATTGCGATTTTCATTTTAAAAACCCGTTGCAAATTTAACGTCTCTAGAGCTTATTGAAGGAACACTAAAGTGACAGAAAAAGAATTAAGATGGCGAATGATTTATGTCTACTATTCAAGTGACTTACCATCTGCTGACTGTGAAGGAAAACATCGTGAGGAAACCCACATACCCTATTAGAAATTCTAAGGGTATGTCTGATTCACCAACCCGCACTAGGCCAGAGTGTGTGGATTATGGCCTAAACTCTCACTGCTCTCCAGATAGAGGTGAGGATAGTAGTAGATGTATAAATAGATGGATCAAAAGGTCGTATGCTTTGCTTTACTAATAAAAAAGTTAATATATCACAAACTTTAACAAACTCACGCTGCAATGTTGGACATGTGGGTATTTTATTATTAAGGTTGAGGCACACCCAAAAATGTCAACACAACAAAACTTTGATTAAAACTTTGCGTGCCCTCAAAAGTTGAATGGGAAAATTTCGTATGAACTTAAAATACTTGGCTTAACTCGAACGTATTCATAACCCGAGTTGTAATTCTGGAATGCGTGAGGTGAACCATTTGCTTAACGAGAAAACTACGCTGTACTTGCTTATGACGTTGTAATAAAAGAAAAACATATGAGTCAAGCTCTTTTGTGTAACATGCACGCACAAACGATTGTGTTGCATGCTTTTTAACACGTTATTTATGTAATAGCAAAATGACTTGACTTTATGTTTAGGTGATTTCTGTAAAATAAAAACGGAGTTATGTTCCTTGTAATATACCATCATCATTTCAACCCATAAACGTCCCACTGGCTGGGCACTCTTCCAAAGAATGTGGAGGGAATTTTGCCTACTACACCATGCTGGCTACCTATATATATTGTATAATTATTTAAAATTGTCAAGTGATGAGCTTTTTTATTTTATTTGAAGTGTTATTAGACTGAAATGTCGTTATAGAAAAATAAAAAGTTGATGCTCGATGTATTTAAAGCTTCTAGTGAAAAATAAATATTGTATTTCTGACCTTACCTATCTTATTTAATTGCTAAAAAACAGATCTACGTCCCGTATTACATAAATATCTAATTCATTTACCCGAAGTTTCGATCAAATTGCACCGATTGATTGGTAATTTGAAAAGATACATACGTAGGTCATATAAATTGAGTCACTATAGCACTACCTCAAATCTGAATCAAGGCAAAACTGCAGTATAGTCGTACTTATTCTTAGGGCCTTCAAAAGGATTAAAAAACACTACGAAAATAAATCACCGCAGTTTACCTACAGATACTCCCTATCTTGGAACACTTACAAGTAAACCAAACAGTTTCAAGATATCACCTAAGCCTTTAGTATCGGAAAAATACTTGATACGGTGAATTGGTTTATAATGTCATATATAGCTTACATTTTTCCCGTTCGGTTGTTTTCCTTTGAGAGCAAGTAAAACCTTTTCTAGCAACAATAAGATAGTACTTGAGCTCCAATACTACTTTGACGGCGTAAAACGTTACGGGGTTTCGAGGTAATAATTCTTTTGTTACGGTATCTATAGGAACAATACAGAATTTAATTATATCTCTTATTTATTTAGGGAGAAATTCTAGTGATTTTATAAAAAATAATTATAGAGTGTCTAGTTTCGGTGTGCGGATGGTGGTTTTAACTATTAAAACTTCGATAGATTTGTATTGAAAAATTGTATTTTTATATTGTACTGGTCACAACAAAATATTAAAGATGCATGTATGTGCGCTTACGAAGGGACGAGTGGCGGTGGGCGCCGAAGCGTGTGGTCCGGCAACCCGATGTTACGACAATTATAATTTGCCAATACTGGACAAGAGTCTACTCTCCTTAATCTAGAGCTGAGAGGATTTAGGCGACAATCCACACACGCTGACCCAATGCAGGTCAGTTTATAAATACCCATAGAATTGTTTCTAGGATATGTGGGTTTTGACACAATCTTTTCCTTCACCGTTAGCAGATGGTAAGTCACGTGACTATCCACAAAGTGAATAAATAATAAATAAATAAATGTTCTACCACATTCACACAGCGCCATCTAGTCCCAAATTAAGCAATTATATTTGCTTGTGTTATGGGTATTAAACAACTAATATACTAATTCAATACTTTTTTTTATATATTATAAATAAATTACACCCAGACACAGAACAAACCTTCATGCTCAACACACAAAGATTTATCATTAGCAGTCAGGGTCACTAACCTTCCCATCAACTAACTTTCCCATTCGGACTTGCGGTCACTTTCCTATTCGGATGCTTTTTGTAAAAAGACCCAATATACTCTTTTCTACAAAAAGCTTTGGAAATGACTCTAAACATTTAGGTGAATATTGTACATGAGAAAACTATTTTAAACCACAAAAACAAGCATCTTACGATCTACCTAATATCCGTACAGTTAAGAATACCAAACAAAATATTATACTAAATTTAACTAGACGTTATTTTATTGCTAAATCATACTTTTACGTTTAAAGTACTATAACCTCTTTTATTAATTAAACTTATAAAAAATTAAGAAAAGTAATTAGCACAATCAACTGAAACTATACTAATAGAATCATATGTTTAAGTATCGAATAATATAACCTTCCATTAAGTGGGTGAACTCGTTGATCTTTCACGTTTCAATTTAGTAAGGATTACTGTATAAACCAAAATACAATGACACCTTTACTCATTACAATTTCGATTTCTGCGAAGCAATTTCATTAGACTGATAAATGGAGAGGGATCTTGATAAATTGGACACGTATACTCGCGATGCGTTTCGAACTGTACCTCAGAATCTGTTTGGTGACAAATTCTTAGGGGCGCGATGCGAGGCGTGTAGAGGAATCCGTATAATGCCGACTTAAGTATGCGGTTTACAATTAGATACTTAACAAATTCCTGTTTGGAAACTACTGTTTTACGAGCTATGTACTTTGTTACTCGCTTAAGGTTAAGGATTACGTCACAATAGATTTGTAATTTCCAGTATTTTGTTTGTCTCGTTTGTCTGACTTGTAGAGAAGATAAGGTAGTCACTAACATATTTTTGTGATTCACAAATAGTTGCTAGCGAAATTAAGGTCTGGGTGTAATTTAACTGATAATTTTTAAAGTTATTAGACTGTCATTCCACTGATAAGCAAAGGCGACTAAAAAAGACGACACGCAACGTACAATTTTCTTCGGTCTTATCCGATCAGACCAGTCTTTGAACAATTTGCCAATTTGACTTTTAAGGCGGGTCGTAAGAGTACTTGCCACCGTGTTGGTATAAAAAAAACTTATCTCTACATCTTATTTGAAGTCTACCGCGACACCAATTTGTATGTTTCTATAATTCCTTAATTTCAAGAATCAATAAATCAAGAATCGTATGGAAGACCTATTCACAATCACATTCAATAAGAGCCTGAACTTCTAACACTGTCATCTTATAGTATTATTTATAAATAAATTTATATCCTGTTTATTTCCTATAAAGCCTAAAATTCTCCTAAACATGCAGCAGCACAAGTAGATTATCCAGAACATTTATAAAGGTGGATTTGTACGAGTAAGCCGTGGAATGGGATGTTGGAAGTAATTTATGTTTATTAAGTACGTTTTCGATTTAGCCCTATTTTTGGTACAACCCAAACACGTAACAATGGTTTTATTGACTGATAAATGTTAAAACAATGATATTCCAGGCTAAATTATTACTCTAATTTTGAAGAAATCAAAAAAGGCCTAAAATGAGTTATAAGAGTATATTTGATCCACCAAATTGCATTAGTTCAGTGTGTAGCATGTGTGGAGTTATTATTATTTGGATTGAATACCATGAACGTCAATTTTGTTCCTTTTAAGTACATAATTATGTTTAGGAAAAGTATTTTTGAAATGGGTCCACTAATTTATAATAAAATTCCTAGTGAAATCAGGGGCTCAAATTTAAATTTTTTTAATGAAAATTATAAAGAAGTTTTTATTTAAAAAAAAATTTATTCGCTTTCTGAATTTTATATAGTTAAACCCATAGACCTAGGATCCGAGCGTATACTAAATCTATGGTTAAACCTTACGTTTGTTATTTGTTTGTTGTCTAGTTTGTAGTAGTAACTGTAATTAGTTAATTTCTTTTTTTTTAATCTTAAAATAATATTTGTATACCTATGGGTACAATGTAGCGCTCAATTTTTTAATAACGCAAGATTTGTAAATTTAACCTACCTACATTGACCAATAAATATTACTGTTTCTTTCTGTTTCTGTAACCTGTGAAAATAGTAAAACACGTCTTTCAGATTTTTCGAAAAAAATCCCGAAAATTAAAATATGGCGGTACAAAGTTTGCCGGGTCAGCAAATAATATATTATTAATAAATCTAAAAAAACTAAACAATTATCATTAAAAAAAAAACAACAAAAAAAGGGTGAATAATTTGCATCTCAGTATAATTTACCAAGTATTACCAAGTTCTCATTTGTTATACCCGTGTACGACAGGTAGGTTGTGTGCGGTAAATCCCCCAAAAAGTTTTTGAAGGCGTATGAAGCGTTAATATTGCTCAATTGCCGCAATAATATATGCGACCTCGTTAATCCTGCGGAAAATTGAGGTTTGTAATATAACATCGCCCCTGTATCTACTCAAAGGGTTAGGCAGAGGTGTATTACCTACCATGGGATGGATGATGGATGGATGTACCACCTACATTTTCCCAGTTTAAATCTTACATAATGGGAGTGGGCCTGTTGCCATTAATTAGTATTTGGCACAATCCCTAGAATGTTAGTGGGTCAGTAACTCCGTATCGTGCCGGTCATGATAGAACCATAAAGTAATAATTCATTTTTATGATAGCTTTGTAAGTAATTTTACTTTAAAAGCTCACTACTGATTTAGTTGTCATTATCTATGTAATAAATAAAAGAGTGTTTATGTAATCTAAGAATACTTTGTAGTGAGAATTATTTAAATGTTTTTAGGATAATTAAAAAAAAAGTAGTTTTACAGTGTAAAACTACTTTGGAATTAAGTAAATTTCATTCATTCAAACTTTGATTGCGTTTACTTATAACTCTGATTTTTTTATTGCATCAAGGATTTGCAAGTGCGAGTATTTGAAAATAATTTCAGCCTTTCAGTCAAAAAAATCTTGACAGACGGACAGACAGACAGTCAGTAAATTTCACACATACAAAGTCGAGGTTTTTAGTAAATTAAGTACTTATAATAATGTTCGTAAAATAAGCTAAGAATTTTATTACAGAATCAAGAAACTCCACAATATCAACAAACTACCTAGTTAATTATGATTTTGAACAAGATTGATGAGTATATTGATATAACTAAGATAATGGTTACGTTATTAGATACAATATGGAGTTGTTGTCAAGCTAAATAATGGACGGCTCTTTGTTTTAAATGATATTTGTTATATAATATAATGTTAAAGAAACCATAGATTAACCAAATGATACCTCATTAATGATTCTTGAGCATTGTTACTAACTTATTGAAACGTTTGAAGTGACCGAGGTGGCCCATTTTATATTTAAAAAAAAAAGCTTGTAATAAGGAAATTTCTGACCTACATTCAAATTATGACTTCGTTTCTAAGAGAGGAAGATTTGATTACATTCCATTTAATTTCGGACTTCACCAAAGCAGAGGACACTAAAGTAAGACGAAACTTTGAATGTCAATGTCAAGTTAAGACGAGAGAAGTATTGTAAGCAGCAAATAGAATTTCATTATTTACAATATAAGATGTCATCTATATAATTTGAGTTTCTTACCAGTTCTTCTCATAGCTCCACCCCGTCAGCGAACTGGTCGTAGGCAAATTTGCTGATATCACTTTTCGAATAACCTGTGTAACAGGTTATTCGAAAAGTTCTTAACTTGAGACTTTCATAAGTATTACTTATGAAAGTTACAAACGTTACAACCTGTGTAACCTAGATGAATAAATGAGATTTCATTTGATTTCATTTCATCACTTCATTTCATTTCAACCTTATGCACATAAGAGTATTGCGAGAAAAGCAAAATTCGAAACAAACCCATACCAACCCTTCTAGCCAGCGTGGTATTTTATTTTCTTCGAGATGGCCAGCGTGGTATAGTAGGCTAAATTGGCTCCTCATTCTTTGGAGGAGACCGGTACTCAGCAGTAAGACGTTTTTGGGTTGACATGACGATAGGTACGTTGTTGTATTCCTAGCTCTACTTTTTAAATTTTTTTCAGTCTATATTGATCAAATTATAATGGCGAACGTATTAATTGTAAAAAGTTAAAAGTAATTCATTGAATTTATTATTAAATAAATATCTTTTAGATTGACAAATAATACGATTGACTGTAAACCACAGAAGAACAACGTTTGCCTTAGCAAATTTAATTGTACAAAATTATGAAGATACGTCTTCGGGTTAATCGGATAGAAAAGTTTGAATTTGTTAATAAAACCATATCGTCGGCGCCTGGCATTCCCGTCTTTCGGCATTTATCCTTTATTATTATAAAATTGGGAGCCGTTCAAAAGTTTTCTAATAACTTACCCGGTCCCTCGTTTAAATTTCAGGTAGGTAAAGGACCAGATCTCAATCAAACTTGCTCGCTTCAAGCGCGAACTTTGCCAAACAGTGCGGTAACTTATGCAAAAACGTGTCTCTGTGCGATGGAAGGCTAATTGTGTGACACTAATGTTATGCTATTTTATTCACTGGAAGAAGCTTGTGCAGACAAAGCTGAATTAAAACTTAGTTGCAAAGAATGATTTTGAAGATAAACGTTAACTGTTTATAAATCAATATACAATATAATACAATATAATATAGATATAAATCAATAGGCTTGGATTTATGAACAGTTAACGTTTATTTTGAGATATTTTCAATGCCAGGCCATTTGAGATATTTTCACAAAATGTTTTATTTCTAGTTTTACATTTTGTTGTAAAGGCACAAAATGTAAAACTAGAAATAACTAAACACGTTTTGCCATTTCGGCTACGGAACCCTAAAAAGTTCCAATAAAGAAATTAGTTTGGGATTTATTCTGTCTTAAAATTCTCAGTATCAGCTCGAAGTCTGGAAACGTGTCCAATAAAAGGCTATAGAATCTCCCTCTACAAAATACCAAAGATAGTTTGCGAAATGTAGAGGCGATGCACTATTCTTTGGGAAAAAAATAATATACCGCCTTCCTATAAAAAAATTAAAAGTAAGTAACAATTCTACATAGCAACCAAACAACGAAATAATAGGCGGGAACAACAGTGGAATAAAGTAAGTTTATCTAGAATTTTTGATTGGTCCCGTTTGTTATGGTCGCTATGTAGAATTATTTTAGATTTCTGAGCTTGCTTTTTACCTTGTATTTTTACCCTCCTTATTATCATGCAGTCGGGTAAAAAGGCTTGATGTTATGTTATGCAACATACTTGCTTTACAAAACAATTTTGTCTATCCAAACCCCAACAGTAAAGTGGCATTTCAACCACAAATTGACCTTCCACTTAACGACAAACATTATAAGCAAGTTCAATATATTCCGAGAATGTCCCATACGGACCAAAGTTTGATCCCAGAGGATAACAGTTATCTGTAAGTTAACTGTTATAGTCAGTTACTGATTGTACTGCTAGTTAAGTTTGAAGTTAGTTTTGTGAATTGTTGGAAATGTGTCTAGTTCAGATTTCTATGTGAATTGTCTATCCTGAAATGGAAACAGTCATATTTGTTACTGGGTTGTTACTGTTGCGCTTGAAAACGCAACGGTTATTGTTCCCTTTATTTAAATTAATTTCTCACATTCTTACATTTTCAAATATAAATATAAAAAAAAATACATTTAAAAATATAAAAATGTGGTGGCCCGCCGACATCAACGGGAACAGAGTCCAAGGTGCCGACGGTTAGGGCTCCAGAGAAAGGAACCTCCTCACAATACGTACCGTGTCGAGGAGGCATTCTGCATCAGGCCTTTTATCCAGCTACCTAGCTCGAGCCTCTTCAGATGTTGGTCGAGGCTCTTTGCTACTAGGCCATTGACTGTCACAACTATCGGTACAATGATTGCTGAGTTCACATCCCACATGTCGACAATCTCGTGAGCTAAATCAAGATATTTAGTTTGTTTATCTTTTTCAACCTGCATTATTGTTGTTATTATTGTTTTAATATAAAAAAAAGATAATATACACACTTCTTTTTTAAACCCAATGGCTGTACTAGGGAAATCCTTGCGACGCGAGGGAATTTGTAAACATACAATCAACGGACGAAAAGTATACCCATACTCGAAACAAGTACCTATTGATCACACAAGTATTTCTCGTGTGAGAATCGAATTTACATAATTATGGTGGCCACGTACGATTCTTATATCTGGTTCCTATACTTAGGTGACTTTTTTATTAGGTATATTATTGATTCTAAACATTTATTAAAATTTTTGAAAAGCGATGGTGGCTGAATGGATAAGTGACCGGCGCGGCGAGCTAAACACGCGGTCTGAATTCAATTCCGACCAGCAGTAACAATGTGGATTTCACTTTGTGGAATTTATATGTACTAGTCAAGTGACTTACCATCTGCTAACGGTGAAGGAAAACATCGTGAGGAAACCCACATACACTAGAAGAAATTCTAGGTGTATGTCTGATCCACCAACCCGCATTAGGCCAGCGTGTGTGGATTATGGCCTAAACCCTCTCAGCTCTCTAGATATAGGAGACCCGAGCCCAGCAGTGATACATTAATGAGTTGCTGATGTAAACATTAATTAATTAAGCCCACATTTTATCACTGTAGAAGATTGAAAAGAAAATCTAATAACACTTCCCAAACAGTTGATGTCTCATTCATTAACAGAAGCAAGACAACGTATTTAGTTTATAGTCAGCTATGCTTAACTTATCATGTCTCTCATGAATTACATAACAAGCAACCGCCGCTGCAGACTAACTGTATAAGCATCACAAGACAAATTGCTAGAATTAATTAACTAACAAACTGAAATAACATTCCAAACCTTCTTTGTTGAGCACTAAAAAGGGTTCATGACTTTTATTAAGTAATATTTCATTGTATTTAAAAATTATGTAGTTATAAGTGTTTTGATATTCTGTCGTCGTTCGTGCAAAGGTCAAAGGTAGCAATGAACAATTTTAGATGATTTTTGAGCTCTTTGGTTAATTAGTATGCAGTAAGTCTATGTTGCTAACGTGTGACAAAGCTTTACGAACACGTCACGAGTAAGTATTAACATAAAATCTTAAAGGCTCTTTGTACACATAGGATACTCAAATTTTCGATACTAAAGTTGTATTCTTGAGTCGCGTACTATACACACATAATTATGAAGACGAGAGTCGTCTATTCTGCCAGTATCGGTGTTGCGGCTTCACGGCTCACATGAATTTACAAATTTAAAATTTATTTGAAATTGCTTAGCTATCTTTAAAATCGTTGCAAAACTTGTGGCGACACGCGACGACTTCAGCCGTTAGGTTCTGCGTGACATAACTATGTCAGTGACGTATGAAAAAAATTTTGGCGACGCGACTATATTTAAGAATATCAATGTATTGTAGTCTAATGTATTCTTGTTTACGCAGTGCCTAAGACATTCGCGACTATGGGATTTATTCATAAAATGATATTGCTGATTGAAATCGAACGCGTACCGCACGTTGTGCATATCAGTTAATGTAGGTACCTACTATTCGGCCACTATCGTTTTTGAAAACCTACACTGATTTTCTAAGCATTCTTCATCATCAGCAACTTTGCTTTCTTCGGGTCTCCTCTCCTCTATCGAAACAAAATTAAGCTAGAATAAAAAGTTCCTCTTTCTAGCACAGCAGAGTTAGCAGAGAGCCGCGGTCCAATTATTTAAATGCCAAAGTCTCGCTTTCTCTCTTTAAATTGGCTACGTCATGTCTGTGTGTCGCATCCAATACGCAATCCTTACAGATTTTAAGGCCACAGTCTCGGACTCCATACCGTGAACCGATGAAAGGTCCAAATTGCGTAATAAATACTTATTTATTCCTTAGCAACGGCAATGTAACCCTTTTCTCGGTAAACTTTTACGAGCTAGCCAGATAATCAAATGATACACTTTATATTTTAACACTTTGAACGTTTATGGGACATTTTCGGAAAAGTACCATGTAATCAAAATATTTGGAAGGTTTCGAAGGGCTATGATTTTTTGAACGAACGCAATCGCTTTTTGTATGTAGGGTGCATTTTACTGTTATGTCTGTTTTCTTTCTTTTTTATGCCACACATAATGGTCCACCCGTAACCTATAGAGGTTAGGGTTGGGTTTATATCAAAGCCATTAAAAGAGCTATGCTTTAAAAATATATCCAATAGTATTGCGAACCCAAAAGATAATATCCCCCTTGTTGCAGCGCAGCGCATTCACAACCATTTTTTTGTGAGATTTACTTGTATAAATACGCTATTCTCCGATTAGTATATTATATACATTATGTATATTACACTTCGTATTTAACTAGGCAAATAACTTTATAATTCAATAAATATTTTGAAATTAATATAATGTGTGAATAAATTTAATGAGTGTGTAAATATACTGAAACAATATTAATGTTTAGTATTATTACATGCAAATAATACTAAACAGCGACAACTATATAATTTTACTAAGCATTATATAAAATATCGACATATCCGATTACCTGTTTTGGGTAACCACAATCTGATGAGCGGATTCTGTTACTAATTTAATTTGGTTATAGGAAATTTTGGTATTATTATTTTTCGCATTTGAAACAACTGTATTATATAATTTAAATAGTGCAGAATTGTAAGTACACGTATAATTTTCCTTGTTATATTTTTTATGATATTAACGAATGACTAAACAAACAGATATTTTAAATTCACAAATTTATTTACATTTCATTCATTCATTTACATTTTATTGTGATCAATAATATAATATTTTACCACATTCTCACAGCGCCATCTGGTGCCAAATTAAGCAATTATATTTGCTTGTGTTATGGGTACCTACTAAACAACTGATATACTACTTAAATATTTTTTTGTAAATACATACTTAATATAGATAAATTTTTAGTTTTTATCATTTACATATTCCTTTATACTGTAATATGTTTTATTTATCACTATATTTTTTAGTTTATGTATATATTTTGGATTACTTACTTTACTGAGTTAAAAACTCGGCTTTAATCGTGGCTAAGACCACTTGTCCTGTAGACTAGGTACTAATTTTTTATGTTTGTGCTTACCTATTTTCGTTTATCAATAAATGTGAAGCCTGTTTTAGCCTGACTACGCTCCTTGGTGTAATAAGTCTAACGTAAACAGGAATACAAAATGAACAGACACTTATTATTAATATCACTTACAAGTTGTTTTCGAACTCAATTGCAATAATAAGTACCAAGAGATTCAACAGATTTAAGTAACAATAATACTCCCTCTTCAGATTTTACAAATTGACAGATAAACTTTTGAACGAATGTTCGAACTCAGCGTTTTACTACAGTAGGCTCTTAACGACAAATATTCCGAGTACGAACGTAATCAAGGCTCACTGGTCGACTTGAGCAAGATTAATTAAAGCGCAAAGCATCAATCATTGGGCGGATTCCGTATCGAGGCAGACGTTTTCACCAGTTCACTTCGTAGGTTACTTAGATTGTTCGTACTGTATTTATAAACGCACTAGATTGAATTGTCGTAGCGTTTTATCGTTTGTTCGCACTATTTAAAATAGAACTCTTTGAGAAACTATGTATTGAATATTTTTATTTTTCTGATGTTTAGTTTCATTAGATGAATTGTAATTGTAGTATTCGGAAGATGAGATGTCGCAAGTGTGTCGACGCAAATCACGTCTCATATCAAAGGCCTGCCCATCTTCACATTGACATACCGTCAGGTCTCATGACATCGTCGCACGCCAAGCCATTAGATTCTAAAACGGCTGGCACTCCAGCGGTGACAAGAGCCCGATGAAGTATGTCATTTATGTAAGGTCTATTATATAATTTAAACAAAATTGAATCCACGAGACTTGGCGCGCGTTTCTAGTGGTTTTAGATTTCAAGACTTGATCTTGATAAAAATACGTAAAGTTATAAAACGCAGCGTTTATTTCAAACAGTGCGTATACATCTAATTGGGTGCGGATTCCACCAATCGCTTACGACATATAAATACCACCTGATGTAATTAGACTGTACATTGAATTCGAAATTTGGTTTCATTTATTTCCCACCTGATAAATTTGGCACCAACGCAACAGGATATCATTACCATATTTATAATATGGAATATGTATCTTAACGATTCAGACCAATGATATTTTGTTCCAGGCTTATGTTCAGCAACCTCTTAAGTCCCACTGCTGGGCTCGGATCTCTTCTCCTCTAACAAGAGAGCTGAGAGGGTTTAGGCCATAATCCACTCACGCTGGCCTAGTGTGGGTTGGATCAGGATCAGATTAAAATAGACGCCTCTAGAGATGTGGTCAATGTGTGCAATGCCTAATCTTGTACTGCGAGCTGAAAAAAAATTTGCACTAGAAATTTACATGTAAAATTAATTAGATACTGTCCGACTAAAAACGCCTACGCCGTAGCGGAATGGCTACGAACGCTACGAATATAATGTATTGGATACATTAGAACAGTAACCAGTTTTGTAAATTATAAAAACTAGCTTCCAGTCGTATTATTTTAAATACATACATACATACATATACATACATAGCATCACGCCTTTTTCCCCGAAGGGGTAGGCAGAGGTGTTTCACACCCACATTTCACCAGCTATATTTGATCCCATGAAATATTGGGCGAGCCTATTGTTATCAACCAGGAACATTTGTTTAGCAAAGTCCGGGAAAATCTTAATACTGGAATTTCATGATAGAAAAACCCAATACCATTTTAACCCGACCCGGGAATCGAACCTGGGACCTCTTGCACAGCAGTCGTATACACTTACACGGCTGATCACAGGGCAATTATACTAACATGAGTAAAAAATGTCGGTCCGAGGCATATACAGCGGGTTCCAATAATTTCAAAAAATAATATTAATTATAAAATACTTTATAACGAATTAAGTAAAATTGAGTGGACTCAAACAAATGAAATGAAATGTCCAACTGAGATATATAATTTTATATGTAAATCAATTACTCACGAAATCAATCAAATGAGGAAAATATTTATAAAAAACGCCTCAAAATATTTCAGGTGCCTTGGATGAACAAAAATATTATACGACTATGTGATAAACGTGACAAACTATTTCGCTTATGGAAAAAGAATCCAAACAATTATCAATTAAAATTAAATTACAACAAAACGCGCAATAGGGTACATGGTATATTAGAAAAATCAAGAAATTTATATTACATACAACACATAAAGGATAATTTTAAAAACACCAAAAAAGTATATCAAATAATAAATCAAATGTTGGGCCGAGTGACATTATCAGTTGATGAAGCTATTTTGAAGGCTTTTGATGCACAAGGGCATAGTACGAAGACTATGGCTAATAATTTCGCAAATTGTTTTGATAAAATAGTCAAAGATATTATTCCGAAATGTAAACATAAATTATTGGATACTAGACCGTACAATAAGCCCGTGAACTCTAGTATATTATTCCAGAAAGCCACCTCTGATAAAATAGAAAAAGTTATTAAAAACCTAAATTCTAATAAAGCTCCCGGTACTGATGCAATTAAAGTTTCAGAACTCAAAATAATCAGTAATGGTATATCTGTAGCTATAGCTAACCTTGTGAATAGTAGTATTAGTTCTGGTCTGTATCCCGATTTGTTAAAAAAAGGATGTGTTAGACCAATTTATAAAAGAGGCAAACGTAACGACTATTCAAACTACCGACCAATAACTCTTCTTTCATCTGTAGACAAAATAGTGGAAAAGTATGTATGTGAGCAAATCCATAACTTCTACAGAAATCATGATGTTCTATTCAAAAACCAGTTTGGATTTCAACGTGGCAAAGGTACTGCTGAACTTCTCTCAAAGTTCACAGACGAAGTCAATGAGCATATGGATAAAAAGAGGCATGTACTAGCTTTATTTATAGACTTTTCGCGAGCGTTTGATACTCTCAATCACAAACAACTACTAAATAAACTCGACACCTGTGGTATACGTGGTCCTCTACATGTCTGGTGTAGTAGTTATCTCTGCAAACGTAGTTTCGAAGTAAAGATTAATAACACCTGTAGTGATACTATTGCAGTTACTGAGGGCACGACACAAGGATCAGTGCTCGGCCCACTGCACTTTTTAACTTACGTCAATGACATGAGTAATTATCTCAAACATTGCACGTGCTATCAGTTTGCTGATGACACATGCATTTTGATTGCCGACAAAAACGAAAACAGAGCGTATGAATTGCTACAATTAGATTTTAATATTTTAAATAAATGGTGTCATGACAATGACTTAATCCTTAACGCAGACAAAACCAAACTTTTGCATATCAAGTCACCTTTCCTTAAGCAATCCCTGAGCAAACAAATAATAGCACATGGTCATAGCTGCCTACACACTATTTCCCCTTGTTGCTGCCCTGCTATTAAACTCGAGAAGTTACAAACATATCTAGGACTTAAAATTGATAACAAACTAAGTTGGGAACAACATATAGACCATGTTTGTAATAAATTGAGACAGTTTCGTGCCAACATCACCATCTTAAAAAGACGAATTCCATATAAGGTTAAGCTCATGTTGTACAACTCATTAGCAGAGTCACACGTTCAGTACTGCCTAAGTAGTTATGGTCGTACTTATAAAACTCATTTAAACAAAATTTATAAACTACAGCTAAGAATATTAAAAGCACTAGTATCACCAAAAACAAAATTTCAATATAAAGATAATGAATTAGGTCTTTTCAAACACTGTGGGATATTACCAGTTCAGCTTCAGTTTAAATTTATTTTATTAAAAGAACAATTTTCAACTCAAACTTGTGCACAAAAGTCGAACATGCTATATATACGAGACAAGTTGCTCAGAACCGGTTATGTACGGTAGCAGCCAACAATACGTTCGGTGAAAGAACTAGTCGCTACTTAGTGCCTCGTTTAATTAATCAACTACCCTACGATTTTAAAAATAAAATAACTAAGGAAAATATTAAAACTGCCTTAAAAAAATATTTTCTTGATAACATGGAAAGATTGCACTCCTTGTAATGTAACAATTAATTTTGGAAATGTACTTACCTGGCGTATTACTTGACAGCAAAGGCTATCGATTATATATTATTATTGTGTGGCTTCAGCCGCATAGTAATGTATTTGATAGTTTTTATTTTGTATTGTTTATGTTGTGTTCTAGTATATTAAGAAACTATTCTGTATATTATCTACCTACTTTATAATCTGTTCTGTTCGCTCCGATTTGTAGCACATTGACAAACCTTAGTGGTTTTTTTCTTTCTTGTGCTATTGTTTAACTTTAATGTAATGTTCTGTATTTTGATAAATAAATTAAAAAAAAAAAAAAAAAACTTCCCGCTGTGCCACCGAGGCAGTTTCTTTTTTAAATTATATACCTAAATTATATAATATAAATTATATATAAACCTTTCTCATAAATCAGTCTATCTATTGATAAAAACCGCATCAAAATCCGCATTAGTTTAGAAAATCTAAGCGTACAAACAGCGGAAGCGACTTTTTATCGTATTTTCTCTTGTTTACTTTTACCAGTGAATAGTTAAAAATAGCTGCACTTTTTCAGTGTGAAATTACACAAATTAATCATCAATGTCTATATACAATATAGATGAATACTATTAAAATAGTAAATACTTCTATCTATAAAAAAAATATTTTATTAATATTATTAATGTAAAGAAATAAAAATGGTTGGCAAAAGAATAAAGGCGTAAATAATTTTTAGTATTTTAGTTTAGCACAGGTAAACTTAAAACTCTTTTTTTTTGCATAAAACTGAACTTAGGTACACTTATTTCAGGGATACCCTGAATAATATCTCTATCTAGCAATTCTGATTTTAAGTTAGAATTTTTTAGATCAATTGTCGTGCCAAATTTGTACCCGAATCCAGATAAAAACGCAATAATCACATATACAGTTTAAATTAGTGATTATATTCAAAATAATTAATAAAAATAATAATATTCTACGACATTCACACAGCGCCATCTAGTCCCAAATTAAGCAATTATATTTGCTTGTGTTATGGGTACTAAACAACTGATATACTAAATTTTTTTTTTTTTGTAAATACATCCATATTATAGATAAATTACACCCAGACACAGAACAAACCTCTATGTTCATCACACAAAGATTTGTCCTAGGTGAGGATCGAACTCACGACCTCCGGCTTAGCAGTCAGGGTCACTAACCACTAGACCAACAGGCCAGTCAATTAAATGTCATTGACATGAAAAATTGGAACACATCCCTGACATAAGCTATCGACATGTCACGTGATCAATTTACGAATATGACATATCGTTAGAATAGATAGATCGTATAGATAACCTCTTGTCTAGCCCCCCGTACGTTTTACCCATTTACGGAAGATTATTTTTTTCTTAGATTTGTTTATTTTTTTATGTGATTATTTAGATTTTTTTTAAGTTATCCACAACGATTATGAATATAGGTATACAGGGTGTATACGACGATACGACATTAAATGAAACCACGTGTAGCATGTGATGTTAGAAGGCTATACCAAAAAAATTAAACAGAAATTTGCAATAGTTTAGACGCAAATGTACTTTCTTTATGTCACAGTTGTTCACAGTTTTAAACAACCTGTAGGTATTTACGTTGATCGTATGTTGTCATTACGTCATTCAATTCATTTAAATATCTCTGACTCTTTCATATTATCTTATCTCTTACTCTGTTCCGCACAGTTGTCGTCGTCATGCCGAAAACGACATGATAGAAAAATAATGTGTAGTTTTATATTCTTAAATTTTTCGACTTTAAATAATGTGTAGCTTTTTTTTTTTTTTTTTTCTTTTTTTTTTTAATAATTTATATTAGAATATGTTTATAAGGGTTAACACTGGCTACCTTGTCATTTAATGTCGTATCGTCGTATACACCCTGTATATATGTCTGACCTAAATCTGACCTGCCTTATGCACACATAGATATTCATATTTTTTTAATTTATACATAGCTTTAAATACGATGAAGCTGAATCAAATCCATAAGGAGTATTTAAAACCTATTTCAACACGGTCGCCATGGCAATAATGTCTTATTCAAAATTTGTATTTGACGTTTATTAATTCGATTAAAGAACTTTATTGAATCAAGCGTAAAATGAAAGGAATGATTTATAAAGCGGGTAATAAACCTATTGTCTTCCCTTCCTGAACGAATCAGGTTTATTGAATAAAGTGAAGTTTATTAGGTAATGTTTTTAATAACAATCGTTGGTCGTAATTTAGGTATCGAATAAAACAAAGAAATTAAGAGTACATTTTCATAATCTTTTATCGTAATCACTTATTTGCAAACAAATGTTTGAGTTAAAGTCAAAACTATTTAATAGTTCAAAATATAGGTAGTTACTGTGTTACGAATAAATACCTGAATAAAATATAACATAACTTAACATAACATAGCATCACGCCTTTTTCCCCGAAGGGGTAGGCAGAGGTGTTTCACACCCACATTTCGCTAGCTATGTTTGGTCCCATGAAATAGGGGGCGAGCCTATTGTTATCTACCGGGAACATTTGTTTACCAAACTCTTTCATGTTAGAAAAGTCCAATACCATTTTCACCCGACCCGGGAATCGAACCCGGGACCTCTTGCACAGCAGTCGTATACACTTCCCGCTGCGCCACCGAGGCAGTTAATATACAATAAGAAATTTGCTAAATATGTCTTGTATAAGTGTGGCAATGGCTATTGAATAAAAGATAAATATTCTTTGATTTCAAATTATCGAACATTCACATAAGGATTTCATGTTTGCATAAAGAATAATAACAATTCCAAATTACAGGAATCGTGAAAAATGTTTGTTAAGCAAATCGTTTTTATGAGTATTTGCTTTCGACGCCGATCAGTATTCAATTTACTGGGAATTGGAAACGCTGTATCGTTTGCTTTAGTATAATCACATACCAAAGTAGGTATATAATATATTTCGAAGAGTAGACAGTAAAAATTTAAGTTGTTTATGTCATTTTTGAAGTATGACGTTTGCTGTCGTACTTTTTTATCTGTCAGTATTGATAATAGAGTTGTCCACTTGCTCCCAAGTTGTTGCCTGCACCGGCTGGATGTGCTGATTGATATTAAAATAATACAAGAAGATGAAAATGGAACACGTCTGTACCAATACTAATCCACCTGAATCTGCGCGATGTATACTAGAATTCTTAAATATTTTTTAATTCTAGCAAAAAAATTGCATTCATAATTCAGAAACAAAATTAATATAGCTCTCAATATGAAGCTGTTTCATTTAAAAATGGATATCAATGAGAAATTCCGTGAATAAAATCCATAGGTCCAAAGAAATCAATTTCACTTTATTTCTAGACATTACTATAGCTTCGACTTACCACAGAAACGAGTAATTGAAGTTCGTAACAATATCACAGAGCCATCCAATTAATTCTTAACCGCGATCACGTTGCCCGGATTTAACTTTCAATTTATACTTCACAAGGCTCAAGTTTTACTATTGTAAAACATTTTCGATACCCAAAACTATTCATTAACCTATAGTTTACACGTGTACCGACCCTAAAACTTTGTTAACCCTACAAACTTCTAGTTAACAACAACTTTAATAGAACAATAATCACGAATATTCAATAAGTCAATTATTATTGTGACTGGTAACTAATACTTTGAAAATAAATAGTAAATACAAACACAATATGTTTCCTTGTCCTTATAATTTAGTAGGGCAAGATGTGGTTTTGAGTTGAAAAATATCCATTGAATGGACTTTGTGATTTCACTAAGGGAGAAGCTAAAAGAGACGATCTGTGATTAGAAAGCCTTTCACCGTCATTGTCTGTCACCGTGGCGCAGTAGTTAAGGTGGTCGTCTCGCCACTACTTCGCCGTGCTGGGTGACGTAGGTTCGATTTCCACACGAGACAAATATTTGTGTGATTTATAGATGATGTTTCGAGTCTGGGTGTACTTTGTGTAGACTTTGTGTGTAAACCCGTGTCCAGCAATGGGATGTCTTAGATTAGTTGAAGTTGTAGTGAAAACTACGATTGCGTGTTCAGAATGATCTTTATTAAATAAATGATAGAGTATATAAAATTACTATTTACATCTGTGTGAGTATGTACATATATGTTAAAATGCTGAGAAGGTAAAACACTACTTAGATATTAAAATGATTGTAAAGCAGTATAATTGGACTAACTAATTGAGGTTGTAGGCAAACGTAAACAATGCGATCATGACCTACTATGTGCCAACAAAGTGCAGCATATATTATATGAAGAATGATATTAAGAGACAATGTGTCTAAAGCTCACTTTATCAATATTATTCCCATTTAATGCCTGCCTATGGATCCTAAATCATAACACGAAACCTAAGTCTACAATATAATCATTAATAAGCAGGTTATGAACCACTAAGCAGTTTTACAACTAGCTCGTAAAATATAATGCTATCTAAAGTCACACAGACAAGCCGTTCTACACTCTAATATAATTATTAGTTATAAACGAAAATATATTAAGTTTACGCTCCGTTATAGCAGTTGAGTGTTCAACTCATTATTACTCAATTTTCATGTAGAATAATAATAAAAACAATAATCACACTTTTGCTTTTTTTTCATGTTTAATATACGTAGACATTAATTTTGTAATAAAAACTTTTAAACTTTCGCGACTTGTACACATATCGTAATCGTAGAAACCCGCGTGCATTGAGGATAACGCTCGGCAGCCACCTCAGTCAGCCCGTGACCACGATCGGTGTAATTCGATCGAAACGTCGGGCAAATAAATAAGGTATTTACTATTCCTTATAATATAATACGTGACGTAGACCCGTTTTATAGTAATTTAATTTTAATTTTGTAGATATCTATATTAATAATATAAAGTTGAAGAGCTTTTCTCCAATTTGAAAAATTCTTTTAGTGTTGTATATTGTCGAGGAAGGCTTTATAACATCACATTACGGCCAATAATGGCTGAGCAGTGGTCAAACAATTAACGACGGGAACGAAGCCCAAGGCAATAGCTAGTAATAAAATATGTCCACAAATGCCGCGCAAAAGGCCTTGAGTTCGATTCACAGGTCGGGTAAAAGAGGTATAGGTTTTTATATCATGAAATTCTGAGTATCAGAGCGGAGTCTAGCAATATGCTCGGATATTAGCCTTCTACATAAAATCAAACTTAGCTGTTGAAGTGTGGGTGTAATGTACTTCTGCTAACCACTTGAGGGTAAAGGCCCAACGCTATGAGAAGTAGTTTACGAAAGAACAAAAATATCGTGTCTATAGGAATAAAACATTTTTGAATTTTGAATTTCGACCAACATGTAAACTTTTTTATATAGGTACTTCGTAAAATTAAAACAAAATATTTTATTTCACATTGAGGTCACTACCCGAACGATGACTTCAGATAAAATAAAAATATTTTAAATACATTTGTGCTTAGTTAGAACAGTGGTAACTTGATAACTTGAATCATGATTGAACGTTTTCTTTGAAAATCGAACATTATACCATTGTTTGAGTAGGCGTTTTAAGCAAACTATACAATAACAACAACTCAAGTTAAACAATAACTTATACTATCAAATAACAATTTCAAAATAACTTATTCAGATTTAGGTGTTGCCCGGAGCTTCGCTCCCATGAATCTATGTTTCACTACTACTCTGTTCCTAGTGATCAAAGTGTAATGTTTGTAGTCATATAGCCTTCTTCGATAGACAGTCCCTTTGTAAAATATAACTTTGTTTACAGTTTTTATTAGCTATATTAAGTACCCTGTAAAGTGAATTAAAATCGTTTTTATTCCCAAGATTTTTAGAGTCGTCGCTTACTTTTTATATCTTTTAAAAACCTTAAAAAAACATTCAAGATTTTATTAAATTAATTACCCACTTCAACAAGTTCTAGGTGTAATTTGTAAGAAATTTTTTTACTGACGAATTTTCAAAAAATCCTTTGTTGAATTTTACAACTCAAATAGTTTGTGTTTTCTTTAATTAACTATTTTAAGTGATCTATATCTTAGAAAACTTTATGAAATGTGAAAGTTTATATAAATTGGTTAGTATAATATTGGTTAAAATTTAATTATGATTTAATTCTTTAACTGGTAAAATATTACATCTATTTTTTATTTACAGAAAATTATAATATTAAACTAAATTTAAAAATAATATTTACAAATAAAAACTAACTAAATGTATCATTAAAATAAAAAAGGGGGAGGATATTACAAATTAAAATACGGCATCATAAAATTCCTCCGCATCGCTGCCATTGTCTGTGGGAAAAGTGCCCACAGACAATTGGGTATAGTAGTAGTATAATTAATATAAATTTCCAAGCATTTTTACAAGTATAAGAAAAATGTTTTAATTTGTTGTAAATTAACATTAGTTACAACCCGGCAAGTCCTGAAAGATTCTGTCTATTAAGTAGAAAACCTACTTGCAATAAACCTTACTTGCAATTTCGATATTAAATAACAATTTAGTTTGAGTTTTCCTTTTATGGCTTTGATGACATCTTGGAAATGAAACGAACCGTCAAAACAACATAGGTCTGTTTGGTGATGAAGTAAGAATAGTTATTCTTACTTCAACATCAAACGGAATATAGAAAGAAAAAGTGAAATTTTAGGACAGCGAAATACAAAAGGTTGGCTAAGGCTTCATTTCCCATAAGACTATAAAATAATATTATTTTCTTAAATATTTACAAATACCGAAACTCCAAATCGAAACTTATAATTTAAGAAGATATCAAATTCATACGCAAAGCGACTACCTATTCGGGATATATAAGAGGGCGATTTTATGGCGACCGTAAGTATCGTCTGACCGTCATTTTCTTTTTCAATCCAAGAGAACAGGCCCCAAAGGTCGATGAGTACACCTGCGACCCACGCAATGTCCAATCAAAACGTTCTAATGTTATTTCTGTCCTTTTATCTCCCAATACATTATGTATGCCTCGAAATAGAAATGTGTATATTTAGATTGATGAGAAATTTCATTGGATTAATCAGCTATCTATACTAACTACTTAGAACTCAATATATAAATTGCCTTGTCAAATGCAATTATAGTTCCAGTGAACTATCGACGTTCCAGTGAAATTAATATTAATTAAATTTACTACCTACGTTAAAAAAAATATATTTGTAAGTACAAACAATAGACTTTTTAACATACTAAATTTGTTTTTTTGTATTCTTAATGCATCACTACACGGATATATTTATACATAAATACTGTTAATTTAACCCTGCCTCTCAATTTGTCATCATATCAACTGGTTATTCCTTTGACCTGTGAATTGAAAATGTCTTAACTGCACTGCAGCACTTTGGTAATTAGACATTGCTACGGCCTACCACAGCTTTCATGTGTAGTTTGAGTGCCCTACGATCATCAGATTGTACGTGAACGCCACCGTCTCAGTGCGTCGAATTAGGAAAACTAGAAATGATTACACGAAACTTGATTCCCAAGGCCAGTTATTTTTTCAATTTTTCTCTGCATAAAAAATAAATTATGGTAAAAAAAGAAACCAGTTAAGAAATATAGGGTTCCGCAGCGAAATATCATAACTTCATGGCACTTAAATCATTTTGTTCAGAAACGCAGCTTTTCAACAATTAAGTACTCAAAACTGGTACAAATACGGAGACAGACGGACGGAACCCTTAGAGTTTCTTCATATCTGTAATATGAAGAAACTCTAAGGGTTCCGTTTTTTAAGTTACTTGTATTTCTTGGAACGTGTTAGTTAGTGTTGTGTTCCTGCTGGTGAGTAGCGGTTTCTTGAGCTCAATGGGGAAGAAAGGGGTTTTAATGGGTCGACAAAATATGAATCTCTTGGCGTTGCAGGCACCCATAGGCCACTAATTTTATAAAAACAAAATAGGTAACACGCAAAGAGCTCATCATCACTTTAGCAGCATTTAAGTGGCAGACCGCCGTTGCTGAAATTTTTCCCGAAATGTCCTATTATTTAAAATCGATCCTTGTTTTGATTTTAATATCGTTGTCAAATGTTTTAAAATGACAACCACCATAATGTTGATTATTACTAATAGGTTACCACGTAACGTAGATCTATATCAGTCAATAATCAATATTATAATGGGCCCCTTTCCAATAAATAGAAACGATAGGAATTCTTCATAAATGTATTTATCAAGCGTTAAAAATAAATTTGTTGAATATAACTTCGTTTAGATTACAAATTACCACAAAAAAAAAACATTTCTTTCAATCAACTAATTGAATACATCTATTGATTACTCGTGTGTTTGTTAAATAACAAAAAATGAAGTCACAGAATCGCAATTCAAAATTTTAACGTCCATTCAATATTTAGTGGCAATATTTGTTTAAGTGTTTATCATACAATAGCGGACTTAATGGATTAGCATATCAAACGACCTGTGAGCTATACATATGAACATAGTAAATGCAATGAACGTAACGCTGACAAATTATTTTTATTTTCTGTTGGTCGTATTCAGGTTTGCTGGTGGTAATGTACTTTGAACCTCGACATCAACTTACGGAGTTAAGCTTCTTGGTCTCAAGGTTTGATCTTCCAAAAAAGAGATATTGTTGCTGTATTTTTATAAATATTATTTGGTAGCGATATCGAATCCGAGTAAGGCTCAGCACACACCGCTAATGGCGCAGCGGAGCGCATTTAAAGAGAAAAAAAAATATAAACCTCAACAACCTTGACATATTTTCAGTTATTGTATACCAAGAATAATAATTACGGTCGTGGAACTCGTAGCGTTCTCAAGCTACCACACTAGCATGCGCGTGACTGCTCCGCTCAAAAATTCTCAAGGGCTCTTGACGCCTCGCGCCGCTAGGAGTCGCCTGACTGTACGTGGGCTAAGGAAATGCACTCCACTGCGCCTCCAGTGGTATGCGCTGGTCCTACGAACTGCGAACTGGTCTTAGGCAAATTTGCTGACACTACTTTTCGGATAACATGTTACATTCTTCACTGGTGACTTTCATTAGTGTTACCTTGTAACCTAGACGAATAAACGAGATTTCATTTCATTTCTATGTCGATGTCATGTCCCTATCGTTTGAACAAAAAAAATTCACATTTATAATATTAGTAGAATAATATAATTAATATAATATAATCGTATCCAGTGGTTAGGTATCTTTGATAGTTCCCGTTTGATTGATGATGTGGCGTATCAAGCGGAGTGATGCCGGATCATCGCGGTAATGATTGATTACGGCTCGAAACGTCCAACGTTCTATCTCTCCGCGTTACTTGTCTTACTTGGCTTTTTGAATAAAAATCGCCTTTAAGGAATAGTTTATTTCGTTTTCCTTGAGGAAAGTTTAGGACTAACAAGAGTGTTATAAAATGAAAAATTTTACGTGTGTAAATTAAACGACATTTAAATGTGTAAATGTATTTAAAAACACCAGTGTTTGAGTTCAAAATCAAAATTGTAGATATACCTACAATGTTATGAGAAAATTTGGACTGTGAGAAAAGTTTCCTTCCAAGTCTATAGTATTATTTATAAGTAACATTTGACAAAAAAAACTCTAAATGTGGGTGGCGCCATCTGGTGTTATTCCGAGGTAATATTGCACGCAGTCTCAGAGACCTACTCGAAATTTTGACATTCGATTTAGTCGACTACGATATCGTCGTTAATTGTTTGAAAATGACGATCATAATATGTATTTCTATTTTCAAATATTTCACAGTGAGACCGAAATCTACTATGTCAGATGTCAAGATTTCGCGATGAACCTGTCATATAATATATGTAATAATAATAATAATAATAATTTATTTAACAAGTAACTAGACTCAGTGTGTTAGTAACAATATTTCTTAAACCTATGTTAGTACCTATTCTAAACACAATACAAATAATTATAATTTGTATGTGAACCACTACCACTTGCTCGGCACCTAGGTGGAAAGCTTGCAGCAGTGACTCACATACAAACAGTCGAGTCTGCTCGCTATACAGCGCAGAATACTGTTGGGGCTGGCCCGAACCCGACGCACCAGGGAAGCGCATCGTTTTCTTATTGTTGTATAAAAACAATCAACACGAGCTTCGGCAAACATCCCTGACGCGCTACAGAAACGGGGCAACCCCATCAGCATCCTGAACGCGTTATTATATTGAATACGAAGGACACTGTACGATTTCAGCGAATAATCTGCCCACAGACTGCACGTGTAAAAAGAAGTGCAGTATGCACGAAATAGTGTTTTTTTTACATCTTGCGAGCAACGTGCAAATCTGCGAGCTATCATATTCGCTCTAACCGACAGTGCCCTCCGCTCTCTCTCAATATCTTCATTGTCCTTCATGTCAGCGGTCAGAAGATGTCCCAGGTACTTAAATTTATATACTCTAGTGAGAGGTATTCCATTTAACCTGACGGGAGGTATGGTTTCTGGACATTTCCCACCGCCACCACCAAAGACCATGACATTACTTTTTGTCACATTGTAGACCAAACCATGAAGCTTAGCATAGCCTTCACAGATAGCCACCAGCTTCCTAAGGCCACAAACCGAGGCGCTCATTAATGCCATATCGTCTGCGTAGCTGATGTTGTTCACACATACCCCGTCAATATGACAACCAGCTCGCTCTTTGCTGAGCGCCTCAATCAGTTCGTTGACGTATAGATTGAAGAGCGTAGGTGAGGTTAACCCCCCCTGCCGCACCCCGCACTCCAACCCATACGGCTCCGATAAGGCCCCAGCCCATCTAACCTGATTGATCTGGCCACCGTACCAGGACTTTAACGTGTTTATCAGTTCCGACGGAACTCCCGCTTTCTCAAGCTTACTCCATAAAATCCTGTAGGAGACCAGATCAAAGGCTCTGGAGAGATCGAGGAAGCAAGCATAAGTAGGAGTTTTCCGGTCAGAGTAGTACCTGACAGCCCACTTAAGAGACAGAATAGCACTCTCAGTGGACAGCCCGGCTCGAAAACCGAACTGATTATCGTGCAGTCGAATGTAGTTGTTAAGCTGTTTATTAAGCAGGCTGTCAAGCACTTTCGCTATCACCGTAGCCAAGGAAATAGGCCTATAGTTTTTTATATCTGCGATATCGCCTGTTTTGTTTTTAACTATAGGCACTACAATAGTTCTAGTCATCTGACTAGGCAAATACGCATGACTCACACAAAAGTTAAACAACATAGCTAACACTCTAGGTAAATGAGGACCCGCAAACCTGAGGTGCTCGATACTCAGACTATCATGACCTGGAGACTTTCCCTTTACCATGGTGTTGATGACACCTTTGACGTCCTTGGCTGTAAATCTAGTTCCAAGATCATGACAGTCCGTAACATCAGGCATACACAAGCCTGGGTCCAGTGGTGATTTTATTTTAAATTGTTCCTTAAAGAGGTCAGCGATGCCTACAGGATCGCTTACGCCATCAAGTGATACAGGGAGGCCAGGCTTACTATTCAACCTGTTTGTGTGCTTCCAAAACGACCGAAAATTGTTTTTAGAGTGACATGAAGCCAAGATATCCATTTTTATTTGCTCTTGGTGTGTTTGACACCACTTTAAACGAGATTTAAATATCTTTCTTGTCTCACACATCTCATCAAACACAGGACCTGAAGACGGCTTACCACAATCTAGCCAAACACAAAACTTTAGTCTGGCATCCCTGTACACGTCACTGACATGCCGATTCCACCCCATAACAACCTTCTTTTTCCTACGTCTGCTGCTTACCCGACCGACTAACGCCGATTCTCTTAACACTCGTACAATATTATTATACATATCGTCTATAATGTTGCGATGACAAAATTGTTGACATGTTTTTTCGCAACAGTCTCTGAACATTTCAGGAAAGTCAATAAGTCTAAGTTTCTCATGACATGCCATAGTGTAAGACTGTGTTTGTTCAGAATTTCTTTCCCCCCATACAACATTATTATGTAAATAATTATTTTGATTAATTTGCTTAGTACAAATTTTATCAAATAAACAATTGATTTCAAGTGGGTAATGATCCGACCACAGTACGTCATACATCACCCGCGCTGTAACTACAGAGTCGCGAGCTGACTTTGTAACTACACAATGGTCAAGCCATCTGCGAGAACCGTGTGCGTCACTCACAAAAGTGTGTGTGTCTGAGTTAGTACCTAACAACTCCATATCGACACAGCTCCATTCAAATTCCTGACAAAAATCTATCAATTCGTCATAAAATCTACATGTTGGGTGAGCATTAAAGTCACCCAAGATATAACAGTTTTCAATATTAGAGTTATCTATTATAGCACTCACCGCACTCAGGCAATCCGTGAATTCCACTAGGTTATGTGCCTAATACATGAGTGAAGTTTACTAAGATGAAATTCATGTCATGTGCATAGGTGGGTGCACTGCCGATGAAGAGAGAATTATTTAAACAGGTAATACCTGTACCCATAATCGTTGCGCTCGTGACATTGTATTAGTGATGTATTTATGCTACTAGCGAATATTATTAAAAAAAATAGATGTAAATATCTATAGTCTAGGACTTTATTCACAATTTTAATATATGATTGGTCAATTTTGCTTTTGTAAAAAATCTCGCCACGTAGCCCCAGTTCTTACCCGTGGTACTACCAATGGTACTACTGGTAGTACCACGGGGATTATTTTTTGCCCGTCGGACCAGTTAGTGGGAATAACTTCACCTTCTATTACATAGCACTTAAGAGCTAGGTGGAGTCAATACAAAAAATTCACGGGAGTCAAGCTCCGCACAATAGCTCAGTGTTGTTTTATAAATATAATAATATACTCTTACGAAAAAGAAGTGAGGACACTTTTTTAAAAATAACAGAACTAACGCACAAGTATTTCTAAAATTATTTAATAACAATCAGAATTTGATAACCAAAATTAAAACAAATGATAATTAATATTACACCTAAAACTCTAATTACTGCAAGTGATGTAATAAATAACGAAATAATTATACTACAACCGATAACTAAATAAAACTGAGGGCACTGATGTTCAACCGTTGTCGACCGAAGACAGAATGAAACCGATTCTAAGCGCGCGCCGCCTTTTATAGCGCTTGGCTTGGTCCGGGTCTTGGAGAGAGGGATTTAGCTAAAAATACACGTCTGTCACATTGGAGGGCTTGGCGAGCATTATTTTCACTATTTTCAGACCGTACAACTTTTTGTACCTGTAACCTCTTGTAAGGTAGTCGCATACTATGAATACGAGACGATGATTGCAGTGAAAATAGAATCACCGTATTCCTTACGTCAATGGTCAATATTGCTGTATCATAATTTATTGTTATTGTTATATCCAAATGCCTCTAGCCACTACTTTAGGTCCAGATTACGGGTCCCGTTGTTTATTTTAGTTAAGGTATGGGTATCTGACTTTTATTCGAGGAGGCCTACGAATTTCTCTCCTTATTGTGAGTAATAACGGGCCATTATTGGACCTATTGAGTTTTTTTCAAATGATATATTGATATTGCTTTAGTAGATTTTTGTAAGGCTTTAACGCGTCATAATTTAATGTGAATTAAGATGGATAGTTATTAAACTTTTATGCTGACATAATTCATAGAGATAAAAATCAAATAAGCCTATATTTACAGTTGTTATTAAATATACTACGATAAGAGTTTAGACTATATTAAACATTTTAATGTATTATAATGTTTTTTATACCACGATGACTGTAGCAGGCAGGCGTATAGGCTTGACGACGGTAAAAAAATATTTTAAAACTATTTTGCTCATAATAATTTGTTCAATACCCCGTTGCCACCTGTTCTTATATCAAACCCAATTACTTGTTTAGGCATTCAAGTTATTCAAGTCTTCAAGTATATCATAAAGGTAAAATGCATTCACGGTATCGATCACAATGGCAGGCAGGATAATATAACGACTGAGCATCTAGGCCAATTTATATTTGATTGTATATTCATAATGGGTCAATTAGGTACTCGAATCTCATGTTAGCACTGCCCTTATCAACGGTACAATACTTTAACGGTAGATAATAATAATGTTCTATTAAAAGCTATTGACAGCTAGACAGTTTCAATGGGAAAAAGTAAAATACAGTTTCTGCGTTTTTAGTTTTGCTCCTTTAATTAAATAATTATATATTCTATCCTATCGTGTGGGCTTTTGGCAGACCCTGGTGTTGGAATTTAGCGATATCTATTGCTAGTTTTTTTTATTTATTTTTTTGTTTTTTATTTAGAAAGACAACGTCCGCTCTAGGGAACAAGCCCTGTGTCGCGGGGAGCTTTACAAACATGAAACTAACGGACACAAAGTACACCCAGACTAGAAAAAAATATTTATGAATCACACAAATATTTGTCTCGTGTGGGAATCGAACCCACGTCACCCAGCACGGCGATGTAGTGGCGAGGCGACCACCTTAACCACTGCACCACGGTGACAGTCTTTTTTTTGCTAGTATACCTTTCAACTTATCTTCGAAATATATTTTAACAGATAATCTAATATATTATAGTGATAAATTAAACTTAGTTCATTAAGTTATTAGTAGTAGTCTGTAGTAGAGGTATCATTACTTTGTATTATATAGACGTATCAAATAATATTTCATCGCCCAGTAAAATATGGTAGCATTATCACAGGATTCATTTTGCTTACTTAGCGAGGTATCATTAAAGATACATAAAAGTAAGTTCAGTGTCCACTGTTTTAACCCCCAGGTGACTCTATTAAATTATTAGAATTACTTTTCAGAGGGCAAATATATTATTTTTATCGTTGAAACTAAATTAAGACTTGATGGTCCTTATTCAATTTTTATTGTCGTTTGTGAAAATGATGAGCTTTTTGTAATGTAAATAAAATGTGAACAGTACAAATTACATAAATAGAAAAGTTTATTTGCTTTGTTCGTGAAATTTGAGGTACTGGGTGTACCTAAAATTTCACGATTTTCATTGCTTGCAATAATAAATTAATTAAAATCGTCAGTATTAAATATGTACACGAGTAGCGAGCGATCAAATCGTGTGCTCCCTCTCTGCTTTATATCAAGGCACGCGGCCGCGTATCAGACAAGTTCAAGCATTAAACAATCATCATTTCAACCTATAAATATCCCACTGCTGGGCACGGGCCTCCTCCAGAGAATGTGGAGGGAGTTTAGCCTAGTATACCACGCTGGCCAGACGGGTTGGTATAGGGTTTGTTTCGAATTTTCCTTTTCTAGCAGTGCTCTTATCTGCTTATGGTTCCCTTATTCGCCTTTTACGACACCCACGGGTTGAGATGGGGTAGTGACATTAAACTATTCTTAATCCGTCACTACACGGATTAAGAATTTAAACAATATTTATTGATAATTCAATAAGTATGATTCTCTTGTCATACTTAAGACATAAGTTAGCAAAAACAAATTCCATTTCTTCCCAAAGGTGTAGGCAGGTTTGCTTTAGACCCGCATTTTGGCAGCTCGGTCTAAGAAACAGTACCAATATTGTTGCTAACTACTAATAAGACAGAATTTTGTTTTATTTTCAGTCTACCTTCTCTCTGAAACCAGGCCCTTGGTAAAAAGCTTGAGTGCTGTTCCTTCTCAACAAAAGGACGTAAGTGCTATGAACATACACTCTTTTACTGCGGAACCCTACAATGAGCATAGTCCTCTTAGCCGGTTTTGTAATATTAGATTAAAGCAATGTTTTACTCTGTATTGAATTTAGATAAAAGTGTAATTAAGTAATGGCAGGGTTATCTTAAAAAGTATTTTTTCTTTCATCTCATTTGTTAAATTAATGTAAATACGAAAAACACACAACGAAGCCCTGGGGCATAATAAAGGTTAATTTTTTGAAAAAATCTTTAAGAAATTAAAAACGTTGTTGAATAGTTCTAATTCTGATGTTAATTGGCAAGAAGAGTGAATAAGCAAACCAAAATCTTTTTCGTCTAAATATGTAGTTATTAATTCATCATCATCATTATCGTATAAGCCCAATGACGTCGAATGCTGGTCATAGGCTTCAGTTATTAATTACTTACTAAAAATATAAAACTTTTATTATTATAGAAAATTTTGGTAAATTTTATCAGTGTTATTTTCATACTTTTGATTTTTACTTTTTTTTATTTTGATATTTTTTTTTAATCTTTATTTATTTGGGGGATTTATTACTTAGTATGTCACCCCCATCGTATCTTATAAATACACAGAAATTTTAAAAAGAAATTCGACAATTCCGAAATAAAATTAAACGAACAATCGCCTAAAAGATTTTGTAAAATATGTATGATAATAGACATTAGTAGATTTAAAAAGATCATTTCAATCATCTTTCTCTGTTCTATTCTATTATTAGACAGAGACGTAAGTATTGCGATTATAGTACATTAGCCTTTAACTTCAGAATTAGCTCTAAATTTCTTCTTTATTTTTACGCCAACGCAGCAAAGACAAAATCAGCTTCTATCGTTGCAATTTTGCGAAAAGCTCGTAAAGCGAAGTCTAGAATTTGCTTTAAAAATAAAAATGTTTGATATTTAGACAAGGTTGCGTTTATGAGGATCATTATTTCAAGACATTTCTATGACAATATTAAGTTTTATTTTTTACAAAATAAATGCATCTTTTTTACCGTAAAAACCAGTCCAATTAATGGAATCCCGATGATTGTGCTGATTAGAAAAAAAAAAAATAATCTGTTCCACGTGACTGCATTTTGACAGATGGAAGCCCCAATCTGTGAAGTTTTTGGCATTCGGCACCAATTTTTCATCACCTATGACTGCGGGATTACTCGGGTTTTAAAAATATAACATTAATAAAATATCTTTAAAATCGGTCGAATGTTTTGGGGGAGTTCGGTGTTTGCACCGTACACGAGATACCTATATTAGGTTTCAAAATTCTATTTTTAACTACTTATTTTTCTTACTATTAGTTTATAAATACTTACATACTCATTATGTATGTCTAGTATGGCTTTTTAAAAGCCTTTTAATTTAATCTTTCTACTGTCTTTTAATTTAATTACCATCAGACGGGCCGCGTGCTAATATGCCACTTCTGGAAATAAAAAAAAATCTGTTGGATTCCATAAATAACATTTATGTTTAGCGTCATTTTATCAACGAAGAGGTAAATAGATGTATGTCACATTCATATTTCACCAGCTATGCTAGGTTTCATCTAATATAACAATTGAGTAATAATGTAGTAAAACAAAATAATTATATCTTCCAGCATTGATGTAATAAAAGATCTTCTCTTTGTATAATATGTTTACTTATCTCCCAATCTAAACAATGCCCGTAATCACGAGCAAAATTATGGCCTCCCATTCAAGACGCCATAATTTGAACACGTTATAAATTTTGGGATGGCTAACATCCCATAAACTTACGGTAAATGAAGGGTAGTATCTATGACGACGATAAAACAGTACTTACATTCGCTTTATAACTGACTTTATGACTCACAGAAGAACCTTAGACCATTAACGCAGTGTTAAGTGAATAAGATTAGGTATTAAAATATGCAGTGGTAGCCATTTTATACATGGAAGTGCATAGAATATGTTGGAGAAAAAGATTTAAAGTTCTTAATTTTGTAATGTATTCGAAATTTGGATTGCAGCTTTAGTTTTTAGTCCGTGTGGTGATGGATTAAGAATACATAATGTCACTACCCCATCTCCACCATTAGGTGTCGTCGAAGGCAACTAAGAAGTAACCTTAATCAGACAAAAGCACTGCAAGAAAAGGAAAATTCGAAACAAACACGATATACCAACCCGTCTGGCCAGCGTGGTATAATAGCCTAAATTCCCTCCACATTCTTTGGAGCAAACTCGTGCCCAGCCGTGGAATGTTTATGGGTTCTGAATGATGAAAATATGAAATGATGATTTAATTTTTTGGGCGCTATAAATAAAACATTTATTGCGAACATATAAAAATCTACTATTATTTTTGTGATTTCTTATAGTTTACCTTTACCTGCTTGCAGGGGTATAGGAGTGCTTTAAACATTGCTTATTTCTAGACTCAAGGATTGTTTGCATAAACATATAACACTCTTTTCGGCCTTACCATGAAACCTTGCACCTATACGCTATATGCGCTATACGCGCCTATATAGAGCTGAAAAACAATTTTAACACAGCAATAATTTGCTATCCTTTTTGTTCGTATTATGTTTTCACTTCGTTAAAAAAGGATCGCAAGAATTTGATAATACGTAATCTAATACTACCATACACAATATCAATATCATATACTCGTAATAGGAGGTTATTTTCATATTACTACCCTTCCAACACTTCGGAGTGTATAAATAAATTATTCAACGTTGTTTCGTCTTCAATTTGAAGCGAGAAAACATTTGAAATACAGTCTGTTTAAAATTTTCAGGTTTTAAGACTTTTAAGGACATACATATCCCCTTATTGCAAAATACGGACTAAGCATTAAACCAGGTTTAAATTGACAACTTTGACACTAAAACTATGACTTATATCAATTTAAACCTGGTTTAATACTTAGTCTATATTTTGTAATAAGGGGGAGCAGGTTTGGCTTTTATTGAGACTCCTGAATGTCTCGGTGATTGCAAAGGTGATCACTTATAATCCTGGCTTGCAGTCAATCATTTCTGTAGGCCATGTATGCCTTCAACACCCATCAGATGGGCGTTGTTAACCCATTATGACCCATTCTCTCCCCAATGATCTCTCAATCTTAGTCACCAGCAGAAACACAACACAAAGCTATAATGGCTACCGTCTTCTGTGGAGCCATGGGTAGCGGAGATCATTTAATTACCATCAGTTGAACCACTTGCTCTTTTGCCCCCTATATTATAAAAAAGGAAATTCCCCAGGTGGGAGGGGGTATTCCCACTACATTAAGAGAGGTAGATAGGTAAGGCAAAACTCTTTTAATGTGATTGTATAATTACAACTCTGAAAACTCTCTGCTCGATTAATGATAATACGCTCGCTCCCTATTTTTCTTTTCTACCACATTCACACAGCGCCATCTAGTCCCAAAATAAACAATTATATACTACTTAAATACATTTTTTTTTGTAAATACATACATATTATAGATAAGTTACACCCAGACACAGAACAAACCTTTATGGTCATCACACAAAGATTTGTCCTGGGTAGGGATCGAACCCACGACCTCCGGCTTAGCAGTCAGGGTCACTAACCACTAGACCAACAGGCCAGTCAAATAATATATGGGACCTCACATAGCTTGCGAAATGTAGGTGTGACAGACCTCTGTTAACCCTTTGGGGACTAATACCTCATTCATGTTATTTATAAAGTAATCAGTTTCACTAATTATGCCATCAAAATGCAATTACGAGGAACACAATTTTTAATACAGTCTATTTCCCTCCAGTTCTAAATTACCATAAAAATATTAAACTCTTCATGAACCCGTTTCAAATACTCATCTAAATAAAATTAATTCATACAAACATCGTCGTCGGATGATTTATTATATTTTTCTCTCGAATTTCTCACGAATACGATGACAATTTTATTTGTTCAGTCATTACAATTCAAGTTGGTATCTTTTTTCTAATATCAACGACAAATGAGGTTTATTTCAAATAATTTATCTTGTGTTCTATTTCATTCAATAAAAGAAACTTTGAGTATTTGTCTAATAATGGTTTGCTTAAAGTAAGTTAAATTACGTAATATTTTATGAAACAACTAAAGTATTTTATCGAGGTTTAGTATCGATATGTCTAAAGTATTCACTTACCCACTGCTGAGCACGGGTGTCCTCTTCTCTATTTAGAGAGCAGAGAGAGATTTATACCATAACACACCCACACACAAATACCCTTAAATTTATTCTAGTTTTGTTTCCTGGCGAAGTTTTCATTTACCTTTATTAGATAGTAAGTCACATGACTAGTACATATAAATTCCACAAAGTGACATCCACATCGGTACTGCTGGTTCGAATCGAATTCGGACCGCGTGTTTAGTACGTCTCTATTCAGTCACCATCGCTTATTATTATTCTACTCATATTTTTATGTTTCATTTTTCATTTACCAGCCAGTCACCATTTTTTTTTCATATTTACAAATCTTTTTTCTTATCTTTTTGTTTACAAGGCCGCCTCAACTGCCTTATAAACAAAAAGATAATCAATTTTATTTGAAATAACAGGATTTAAATAAAAAACAATGTGTTCTGGAATTTCTTGAGTTTTGAAATATCAAATATATTTATTATTTTCGACTTTAGTTAAAAATGCCAAATTAAAAAAAAATCTAGTCATCGTTTAGCGCCGTTTTGTGAAATTACGAGATACTTGCAAAAGGTACATATACCATTATTTATCTCTACCGAGTGGAACCCGATCTTTTCAATATACGATGTAAAAACAAAATCGACCCTATAAATTAATAAAAATATTGCACGATTCAATCAAAAAGGTTGCCCTATATTTTGTGAAATTTTGACTGCACTTAACCGCCCCTAAGGCTTGATTAAGTCGACTTTCCTCAAATAAAAGTTATAACAGCACACTTTGTGCTATTAGAAATTCCGTCAGAACTTTGGACGGTGCAATCGGTCGAACGATTATATCAAACAGTGAACTCTGAGGCTCCTTAATTATACGTTTGACCGACTCCGATTTTACTTAATATACTCAATAAGGAAAGTTATATTACTTTTGTTCGATTTCATCTCGATTCTTGATTAGCTAGGTGACTGTACCCAAACGTTTAATCGCCATTTTGTGAATTCCCCTTTGTACCTACATATATAAGTTTTATTTTTCGTTGGGGTCTATTTTCAAACTTCTAATGTAATAAAGCCATTGTAGCCGTTTGTTATAAATACGTTATTCATGAATACAGTTTATTATTAATTCATAATAAAATCAGAATAATAATTCTTGATAAAAATTATACTTCTATTATTTTTATAATTTCTAATATCATGAATTCAGCACCATGCAGTGTCTAACACTACAATTAAGGAAAGTTCACTGAGTACGTGACGGCATTAACTTGAAGTCCGACTGTTGTGTGACTTATTACGGACTTATGTACTTAATGTGGCTAATTCGACGCCATTTTCAATCTTTTCATGTTGTTCGTTGAACTTTTATATATCTATTTCTAATAGAGGAGTCAGTAAATTTAATACTTTAAACATTTATATACAAATACTTCACTATAACTGTAGCTGTTCCTGGTATCGGGTCATCATCGGTCACACATTTTGAAACATTTAAAAATTTGATAATTATGATGCTATCGATATTGAGAACAGGGCTGCAGATTATTCGCATAACACTCAATACATTGTGTTTACGTCACCTTAATCAAATAATAGTTTATTTTCCCTCTCAACAAATAAACCATTACAAAAAAGGCCTATTGCCAGTAATTTTAGACCCTAATCCGTTCAATGTCAAACAAAGAGTTATTTATGAATACGAATTACACCACTTTGGTGTTCCATATTAAATTTTGTTCTTCTAAAGGGACATAACCCTCTCCAAAAAGTTCACCAAAAACTTTGTGAGACTGTTGATAAATAAATTAAATATCCGGATAATATTTACCTGAAAATTGTGGGTTGACGTTTTGAAGTTATCCAACTTAATAAATTAATCAACGGTTTTTGTTTATCGTAATTGTTTAAGTTTTACTAGTTAAAGATAGAATGTAAAGTCATTCTAAGAAGTTAAGTCATTATCTATATTTCCTAACGTTGTTCTGTTTGCTGACCAAAAAGATTTTATATATTTGCCATAAGAAGATCTCGATGAAATTCAGGCCACTATTATTAACACGGGCCTACGTCACATATTATATTATAAGGAATAGTAAATACCTTATTTATTTGGCCGAATATTTAATTTATTTAAAAAATAATAATTTAATATGTACAAGTTACGAAAGTTTAAAAGGTTTTATCACTATTTTTAATCGCCAAATTCAAGTACCTATTTATAAATGCTGTTTCCTCACAATGATGAATAGACATAATTAAAAAAATCATCGTGGTTTCTGCATAAAAGTGAAGAAATATTCCCATGCTTTTTCTTAACATAGATAACACTGCCCCTCAATCACTGTGGAATAAGAAAATACTAGACCTTCAAGAAACGATTATATTCTATTCACGATGCGTTCCCGGCTTTTAAACCCTGGGTGTTACAGATGTCTATGGATAGCGGAGATTACTTAACATCAGAAGACCCGCGTGCTCGTTTATAAACCTCTTTTAAAAAAATTCGTCAAACAGACACCGTAGTTGTTAAGAACACTGTTGAAATTCTTGCTAACAAGAATGACGATTGGAAAGCTTTCCCTGATATCAAGTTATACAGCGTAGACGTGCAATAGTCCCTTTCATTAACACTTTACGATCTGCTACGTGCTCGAGCGAGCAGTCGTGAAGATATTTCATTTGTGACGTGTCTGTTTTTTATGGTTCGCCAGCCAGACAAAAGTTTAACTTAAGCATGACTGCTTGCGGAATGTGGTGCTTTTAATCAGAGGCCTGAAATCTAGCCTGGCTTTACGACTTTTATTATTGTTTGAGAAAATGACTATGTACAAGTGTGTGAAGAGAGAAAGACTTTAATGTAGTTTTGTTATTTTTTATAACAATATAATTTCAATACATGACTGCGTTTAAGAGAGTGATAGGTAGGTATTACTTTCATTATAAAATGTTAAAATTTTCTGTCATAACAGATGCAGAATGAGGCCAACCTCTTCCAGTACATATATTATGTGTGCCATTGTATTTACATATACTTTCATTGTGTGTGTATTTAAAATAGATATAATATTTCATTAGGATTTCTTCTTATACATAACCAAGTACATACAGAATATCTTCTTCGATCCCGTCGCTTTTGTTTGGCCACTGCTCAGCTCCTATTGGCTTAGCTTATAACCTTCCTCGATAAATGGGCTATCCAAAACTAAAAGAATTTTTCTAATCGGACCAGTAGTTCCTGAGATTAGCGCGTTCAAACAAACAAACAAACTCTTTAGCTTTATAATATTAGTATAGATTTAAACAGTCAAAACTAATTTTCACTCTCTACTGAACTGTTAAAGAAATGAAATGAAATGAAATCTCGTTTATTCATCTAGGTTACAAGGTAACACTTATGAAAGTCACAAGAATGTAACAGGTTATCCGAAAAGTAGTGTCAGCAAATTTGCCTACGACCAGTTCGCTGACGGGGTGGAGCTATGAGAAGAACTGGCATCAAGAAATAATCAAGAAAAAGAATCATAACATTATCTTAAAACAATAATTCAATGCCTATGACACATCAAGATACAATACAAACTACTAATGAAGTCGACTGTAAGTGCCTAGAGAATAATAAAATAAAAAAATAATTGTAAAAGCCAGTATTTTCAAATATAACAAAGAGAATTTTAGAAAATGAAGATACACGAGAACATTTTTCTAATGCAATTAGTTATCTCACTAACTAGAGTGGAGTAAACAAAATTGTGTTTGGAATAATTTTAACTTTTGTGTTTCATTGTTAGTTGAAACAACTGGTTTTTAGGGTTCCGTACGTAAATGGCAAAAACGGAACACATATAGTTTCGTCATGTCCATCCGTCCGTACGTATGTCACAAGTATTTTACTCAAAAACTACTAGATACTAGATGTATGTTGATAAAATTTGGTGAATAGGTGTCTTGTGTAGGCCGCTACTTAGTTTAGTAGTTTAAAATAAATATTTTTAAGAGGGGCCATACATGTAACAGAAGCTTATAATAGTTTTTTTTCAGCAAACAATTTGCTGCGGTACCCACATTGAGCATGTACAATCAACACATATTTTTTTTAATATGGTTTTTTTTATAAAGAATACTCGAAAAAGCATTGAAAATAAATAAATTGATTCACTAACTAGTAATTTCAGTTATTTAAATTGTGAACCTAAATCTCAGCTCATTGTTTTAAAGTCACTACATTTTTTGCTTGGAAATCAATTCGTGCAACAACTATTCAATCAGGACCTTTAAAATTCTATACCTAGTTATTTATAAGTTATTATCATCATTATGATCATTAGCTTACTTTTAAACTGCTTTTGCTAAAAAATATTTTTACACAAAATTTCTTCTGTTCTTAGCACCTATCCAAGAAACCAAACTCCAAGGACCCTACTCCCAATTTCGTTATATAGTTTCGAATGTCGAAATTGCGAGAAGCCCGTCAACTCTCAATCAAAATACTGTCCAACAAAATTAATCGAATAAAAAAATGCTATGTAATTACACGGTACGTGCATTCGGAGATCATTAAGAAGTCGATTAGGTTCGGAACACACGTTCGTCTCTCGCAAGTCACGACCACGAATAGGCTTACGTACAATCTTCGTACAATTTGGTGCTACGTGATCATGGAGCATTTTTTCAACAACATATTTTGTTGAGTCACACGAGAATTTTATGTAGTATTTTGGAGTAAGGAATTTTTGTAGTTTGTATGAACAAGTGAGAGAGTTATTCTCTGTAGTATGTAGTACAAAGCTCTGGGAACTGGATTATCTGTAGGTTTTGATGTATTATGCGGATGTGATACATCAACCTCTTTGCGACTTTGCGGTCTTTGTACATGGCTTGCATCTAGTATAATAGAATAGGTAGATGAAAAAATCACACATGGGCTAGAGCCGAATTTGAATTTAGAATTTAAAAGAAACCACGGTCAAAATTCGACGTTGAAGCTTAATACTTATTGCCATATTAAATTTAATTGTACTTTTATGTCAAAATAATTAATTTCTTTATCTATTTAAAATTAACTTACAAACATTGTTTCAATGTATTCTCTAAGCTAAATATTGTGTTTAATTAGAAAATATCTTGAAACCACTATTTCAAAGAAACAATAGAACAAGTCGTGCAAAACAAACACAATATCCACTTTTGTTTTGACTGGAAAACAGCTGGAAACTTTCACTCGCAAATGTTTTGTCAGTAATATTGGAATATCAGAATATTTATGCTAAAGATATTAGATATTTAAATTTTTTACAAAATGTTTCAGGATGCCTTTTTTATTTTGTTTGTCAAAAGTAAAATGAATTTGAAAGAAACGATATTTCTAAAACATGAAGCTATTGTAAATATTATTACCTATAATTACTAGCTGGCTTGCGAGCCATCGTTCCCATTGTTCTTTATTTTGACCAATGTTCACGTTCAGCTCCTCCCAGCCGCATAATATTTCAAATCGGATTTTCTGGAGTCGTAGTTTCAGAGTTTCTGAGATCCTAGCGTTCAACCAAACAAACAAAAAAATCTCTAGCTTTATAATATTAGTATATATACTATTAATAGTACTGTATAGTTTCGCTTTTTTTATTATGACGAAATAACCACAGTCATCATTCGTATTAACAGCTTTAATGCTGTCTCAATTCAACAATTTTTTTTTCAAATTTCAGGCTGATATTAAAAATTTCATGATAAAAATTTAATACCTTCTTTGCTTTGGCCCGACCCAAGAATCGAACTCGAAAGCTCTTGCACAGCAGTCGTATACCTACACTACTAAGGCACTTAATTATGTTAATCATCTACAAATCATGTGCTGTGCGATTTAAATAAGTATGGGATCGCACTTGACAGTATTTGCTTTGCCGCAAACTTCAGTCGAATGTGCACATTTTTGTACAGCTAGCAGAAATAAAATGGGCAAAAAAATTATCTCGTTTTGTTAAGTTATTTTGTTGCAAGTGTTAATTTAATTGTAATTGGTTTTTTTTTGTTATTGTTCTTTTTGTTATAGTTTTATTGTTGTTGTTATTACTTACTACCACCACTTATTCAGAAAATAAAGATCTTCAAACCGAAAAAGTATGTATGTACTTAATGTGTTTTGTTTTTTGTACACCCTACTCGTAAGGTATGAAGTTGTCTTAAAGTGGAAAACAAAATGGCTTCTTGATTTGACAGTCCCATAGTTATTTTAATCGCATAGTAGTGTTGTATTCAAGAGTGATCCGCTCCAATATCTAGACAGATGTAACACATATTATTATTATCTCAATCACTATTCCATTTAGAGTCGTCTTGATTACCAGTGGCATCACAGACTGGACATAACAGTGAACCTTTTTACGACTTATGAAGTAGGCTAATGTTTATACTGGACATTTACACGCTGTTAATGATGATGTACGGCTGTTAGAAGGTTTATAGCATCGGAGCAAACATAATCATATTCTAAAATGCTTAATTTTGTTGACGATTATGGATTGTTTATGATGCATTTTAATTTTGTTTATTGTATAAAATTGTCACAAATTATAGAATAAAATAACGATAGAAGCTTGACATAAGTAGAATAGAGAAAGAAGGGCTTCAGACTAATAAGTGAGCATTTGTAACTATTATAGCACGAAGTAAATAAGTTTAGAGAATGGAATATAGTCTAGTTTGAATACTGCAGGCTTTTTCACTCATAGCCGTATGCTTAGATATATGTTTGGGATAAGAAAATCATGTAATTGTTTTGAAAAATTTATTTAATAAAAATATATAAAAAATACTCATATTGTTATTTTTAATAATATATGACATCCTTATACATCGGATGTCGTATATATAATGAAATTAAATGTAAAATTAAAATAGGTAAAATAGTAAGCCTAAGATATTAACTATACTTTAGATAGACTTAGTATTTCAATGTATAAAATGATAACACTAAAGAAATAAATGAAGTCATTAAAATTAACGAATAATGTCATGCACCCAAGCTAGTTATTTTCCATAACCATTAAAGTTTTATCATAACAATCATACATACTTGAAGTGTAAAGAAAAATGCGGACCAATTTTCACAAACACAGCCTACAAGAAAGTAAAACAAAGCAGAATTCGCGGCACGTACCGATTTCTATTGGTATAAGTAATCCTTTGTGGGATTTACATGCATACTAAAGAAACAAATGGGGCCTATAACAATATATCACCACCCTAACGACATGGAGTACAAACGGACCGTGTTTTGAGCGAATTGCTTAGATAGCAAACGTTTAGCAGTTTTACAGTTGGGGTTAGTGGGCTTTTCCCACAAGAAATGAAACATAATCTGTATTGGGATGAATATTTTTCTTATCTAAAGACGTTTATAGCTGTTGCAGTAAATGACTACGGTATTTACAATAATTTTGGGTCAACGGGTTTTATGAGCTGGCTTTTATATGCTCGTATTTATCCAGTAATTATGTAAGCATGCTAAACTTCTAACAATATAGGATGACGCCTTTTATCTTCAAAGGGATAAGCAGACGTGAATCACATGTTAGAAGATGATAAATCTTCTTTAAGAATTTTGATTTTTAATATGGCAACAAAACCTTTAAAATTCAAAAAATGGAAAGGATGATGAATCAAGATGTGTTGCAGTATTGCGTTTAAAAAAGTGGAAAAATAGGTTTGATTACATTTCCACCTTTTTCCTACCCTTTGAGGAAAAAGTTTTTATGTTGTGTATGTTATCTAAATTAATTTCCTTCAAATTAACACTAATTTTGTCTCTAAAACAAAGCCAGCATTCTCTTTATTTTATCCAGTTTCAGTTTGTACAACACCTGGAGGTATAACAAAGATAACCTCTTTCAAAATTATCTACCGTTAACGGATGCTAACAAACAAATTTAACCATTGTAATATTAGTTTAAGCTTCCGTGTTAACCTTAATAAAATATTATAGCATATGCTTATAGCTTCCTTGTGTATAGCAACTTGAAACTGAAATGGAATTCATTCGTATTTTCTTGCTGAATGCGAAACAGTTTGCTTTTTTCTTTCGTTGTCTTTTAAGGGTTTTAAGGAAGTTTGTTTTTATAAACCACAGAAATGAAGATCAGTTAAAATATTTTTATATTATTATTTACAAGTAGAGTAGTTTTAACAAATAAAACACGGCCTCGCCGAAATTATTCTAATGGAAATTTAATTTCATAAAATACATACTTTATGAAATTACATTTCCCTAAAATACATTAAAATTTGTATTTATTAAAGTTCTTCACAGTCAGTAGTACCCCACTGCAGAGGAATTGTCTAATGCAAAATTAATTTTGGAAAAGGAATATTAAAATCGGATACCTAAACTAGACCGATAAATCTTCCCAACTAAGATTAATTCAATCACCAACTCCTGACGATAAAATATGATTAAGTTTAAAAGTTTTGCATGCCTACCTGTCTGCAGGATAACGGCTTAATTTTGTTATATAACTTTTTCATTGGAATTTTAAAAATTTATTTAAGTCGGTAGCTAAAATTGAAAAAATATAAAATTTCGTTCAAAAATCGTAATTATAAGTCAATCGCTTCATAACTATACAATTTTATCGTAACAATATTCTGAACATTTAATGATTGATTGAAGTTTTAACATATTATCATACAAATGAACAAAATCACTTTCCATCCCCCTAACTATTAATTTCTATAAAAATCATATTGATCCACACCTCTATTACAACGTAAAATAATAAAATACTACTAAGAACTTTTTAAAGGTCACTTACGTTCAGTATATAATATATATTCTGTGGTTAGAGAAGCGTATAGTTTAATAATAGATCATGCTTTCGAAACAAAATCCCTCCTATAATGCCTGACACATAATACTATATTGAAATGAATATCCAAACTCGCGTCTGTAAACTGAGGCTTCCATATTCATGATACGATTCTCTATTTTAGTTGAACGTTCTAGAAGTAATAAAATACGAGTAAATGTACTTAAGTGAAGTGCCAGGAAGAGTACTCGAATTGCTGCAGTCTTTGGTTTTGATTACACTTGGTATTTAGTTACATTACTAACTACTTTATATTTTTACTTCATTTATTTTCATGCACTAATGTTCTCTTCGTAAAAGTTAGTAGTTTCTGCATCATCACAATCCATAAACGTCCCACTGTTGGGCACGGTCCTCTTCCAAACATTGTGGAGGGAATTCAGCCTACCACTCTGACCAGACGGGTTGGTATTCGGTTTTGTTTCGAAATTTCCTTTTCTTACAGTGCTCTTGTTTGCTTAAGGTCTCTTAGTCGACTTTTACGACACCCACGGGTTGAAAAGGGTAGTGACATTATATATTCTTATACGTCACTACACGGTAATACACAGTAGTTTTCTTGGAAAACAGTAAATGGTTTATGAACAAAATTAATGAATAAACGTAGGTTTTTAGTGTCGTAATCTTATGACAGAATCTTGAGATACAGTTCTACAATTATTTTTATTAGTTCGTACTGGCCGTCATATGTCGGAGTTAGATGTTTGTTATAGGCATCATCGTATAGGTATACGTGCAAACATTTGTTTAAATCTTCGTGTATGAATGTCACCTTCGATTGTTATATTGTCTGAATAAAAACTTAGAGAATTTACGGTTTTATTCAACTTACATCGTAACAGACCAGACTTACATACTTACCTTATAATTTGTTGACCTGCCTTAATCACTAGAATCGCTTATAACATCGCAACGCACCTATTAACACGATATATATTATTAGAATTAGTACCATCGTACCTTTGTACGATGGTACTAATTCTAGTGAAAGCTCTTTAGCTTTCAAAGTAACAACTCAAAAACAAATATTGTTCAGAGCTATTTGTAATAGTACTTGCGACAGTGACAAAAATGCGCATAAATTGCGACTAGCCGCTAACCCACTACGAAGATTCCAATAAACCATTCCCTCAGTTCACTTTTGTAACTCGCGCAGAATGTTAAACAGCTAATATAGAGTACTTTTTACTTTCTTTTATCCGTACGTTCTTTTTGCCTTTTTTCTTTTTAATATTTTGAACTTTGTGAAAATTATGTGCCAAATGTAATGAAGTTTAGAAGTTAATGAGGAAGCGAGGTCGTAATTGGATTAATATTCACGACATGCTTGTCATACTGTAGATAAATTAAGGCTCTCGTACACATAACTTTTACAAAATTCTACAGAGATTACGCTCATTCACTACATATGTATACCTATTACATTATGCATTCGACGTAGGATGATTTGATAATTCGAATTTTAATGAAATTTCTCTAAGGAATGTCTAAAAAAAAATACTAGAAAGAGCGATGGGAGCGAAGCGTAGTGAAAGCTCTCGCCTCAGACTTCGTTCGAATTGTTTTTAGTCTTCTAACCTAAGTTTTGTCAGATCCGCCCTAAAAGGCAAATACTCTATCTTTTTCCAGTAAGTTTGAGACATGTTTTCATAATTTTCTAATTATCGTGTTTTCGCTAAATCCCTACGACACATACACAAATGAGCAATGTAATTTCTTCAGTGTAGCTAGCAAGACTTAAGTTGCATGCCATCAGGCGGGCCAGTTTGTTTATATTTATATAAGTCTCCGTTGAAATTAGTCATGGTCATGGTAGAGAACTTTGTGTGAGGAATAAGAAATTTCTGTATTTATTCAAAAATTCTTTGGAGGAGATCCGTGCCCAACAATGGGATATTTAATTTTATGGGTTGAGATGATGATGATGATTCAAAAATTACTTATACTGTACTCTAATGGTCCTTGAGCTCAATACCTACCTCATTAAAAGTTTTTAGTCTCTATAACATTTTATGTCAATTTAATGGTACCTAATATACCCATTAAAAGAATTACAGCACTGAATCTATAATTAACTTTCAATATCGCTTTGGTAAGTAAGTAGTTTGGTAGGTAAGTAAGAATAAAAGGTAATAAGTATAATGTGATCACTTATCTACTAAATGCTTCGGTAATTTGAAATGTTATTGTCCATGACAGGTCATAAAATTAGCTAATTAAGTCGACCAGGTTATATTATAACTATTTAATTTTATATTTAAAAAATAATAAAAATAGTATTATTTACAATCAATAACCACCAATGCAAATTCTTTATAGTTTATCCTACTTAACTAATTTCTATAAAATAATGATTAGAAAATAATACGACTGCTGCAAGAAGTTTCCGGTTTGATTGCCGTGTGGGGTAAATATAGTATTAGGTTTTTCTATCATAAAATTCTCAGTATCAACCCGGATAAAAATATTATAACTTTGAGAATAACACTTCAATTGTTTCAGCATATTTAAATTTTCACGGCCCGAATAATAAAATATTTACGTATACTTGCGACATCTAGCGATATACGAGTGAACTAATCGCGCTGGTATCGTCACTGGCTTTATGTAGATTGTTGGCAATTTAGGAAACGAAATAAACTTAGCTTTTCACAGATTCTGTTTTCTTCATCATCATTATTACCAGCCCAATGATGTCCACTGCTGGATATAAGGTCTGTTCTACTTTTCTAATTTATTTAATTAGGTCAGAGTGTGTTTCATTCCGAATTAAATTTGTTTATTAACGTGTTGGAATGGTCAGTTATATTTAATTATGAGATGCTTAACTTTTGCAAAAGGTGTTGTGCATAGTGAAAATTATTTCACTCTTTGTAGAAAATTTAAACTACAGTTATTTTTATAAATCCAGTACACTTACCTAGTATTTTGTATACTTACTTATTTTAGCTGGTATTTCTCATACAGATTTTCATTATACTGGAACTGTTGTAATTCTTCCATTGTAAATTTGTGACTCGTGATGACTGCAACTTTTTTAGATTTATAAACAATTTCATGTGGTTACACTATGGATACATCATGTTTTATATTTTTAATATTCCCTATTTTTGGCTAAAATATAATTTTGAACCTGAAAATTTATATTCTGCCTCAATGGTGCAGCGAAAGATTATATGAGTGCTGCGTACAAGGTGCCGGGTTCAATGCTCTAAAAAATAAAATGTCAAGATAGAAAAACCAAATACTGTATTAGGTTTTTCGACATTTAAATTTTTAGTATCAGACTGGAAACGTGCCTAGTTCATGGCAAATATGGATCCCTATTACAAGCATAGCTAGCGAAAATACAGGGATTGCAAGGATAAAATAATAATAATATGTTCATTTAACCATTCTTTTACTAACTGTGGGCTTTTTATTAAATCATAATTATGATAATTATTAACATTATTCAAAAAGTGATTGAAATTTATGAAATTCACGAGGAATGGTATTAGCAATGCATTTTACAATTTTACAAAAGTTCACAAGCTTTAAATAACAGACAAATCAATAATACGATATATCAATCAACTTAAGTATAAAAAGTTCCTAATTTAAGTTATCGAAGGCCACCTACAAATCAAAGCAAACAACAATTTCCCACATTCGCTCGTTCTTCGCATAATCAATGAGAATTATTGAACAGATTACGAGGGAAACTAACGTTTAACTATTGATACGACACCCAAGTTGTGAGCTCTCGGATTACAGTTGTAAAATTATGTAAATCGAGATTCAGGACCCAACTCAGTCCAAGTATTGAACCAGTTTCTTGCTCCAATAAAATTTTTACGCCTCGGATATTCGGTAATGAAACTTCTCAATCAATATTGTCTGCCAATATTGAATTTATACCGACGCAATTTCGGAACATGTTGATATTTTACTGTCAAAACAATTTTTTCTGTTTACAACACATGCGATGTCATAGAGATTTGTGAGAGCTCGTGACTCAGATATTAGGTTTAATAAGGTCACAGGCTGCAAAATAGTACGTGGATACAATAGCTTATGGATGCTTGTAACCACCAGAGATAGCAGAGGCCTTAGGTCTCTATATGCCACCGTCTTCGTGGTTTAAAAAAATCTCCAATTACTTTTTAATACATACACATATTAAAAAACATACGTCTTTAGCAGCTGTTACAACTGCTAAACCCTTCAATTTATTATTAAACTAAAACATAAACAAAATTATTCATAAAAGTCTCCTCATCTCTAAGCCTGTCTACATCTCATTTTGCGGATCACTACGTAGGCTTTCGTTAGTGTACCACACTGTTCGAAAACGTAGTCATCTGAACACTAGTCCCTTTTATACTGCCTAGTAGTTTGGTCCCCTTTTTGGATGACACTCTGTCAGCTGTTGTTTAAACAATTTTGAAGCCTGAATCTTGTAAGTCAAAGTTGCACACAAAGGCTACCGCAAGCCTGTGATTGTGAACTATTATAGTTCTGAGAATATACGCTTACAATTAGTTTGTACCTTTGGTTTTGATCAAATTACATAGCAAGTTATGGTGTGATCACAAGTTCAGATTCCACGATTTTAAAAACTTTTATAGCTATTTTATATACCTAGTTACAAAGTTGGATTTGTTAGTGCTTATAATGTATTCATAACTATTTTTAATGTATAAAATGTTTGTACTTGTGTGTATTTGTATTAATTTATTAAAAAAATAATGTTTCATGTAAGCTGGCACCCTATTAGACATTATCAACCCAATGACGTCGACTGCTGGACATAGCCCTCAAAATAAACAAAAAAAAAATACATTTGCATAGAAGCTGTAGATGGTACTGGAAACCTGTATTACGAATTTCAACATCATCTTGTTCGGTGTCGTTTTTACTCTCAGATGTTTGAAAATTTAATAGGTTCACTATTATTTTCATACATAAGACAACAAAATCGAAACCGACTAACTCGATGTCGAAATTCTTAGTACAACAAATTCTTAGTATAATTCTTAATAAAATCAAAATCGTGAAAATGTATTCAACATCATCATTCAAATTATATTGCTTTTATTTTTCATATGCATAACTTAGTCGTTATTTGGGCTGCCATTATCCTCTCCCCTATTTAGCTTCTTGAGTGATAGCCACTGGAATCTCCCCTTAATTTCCATGAATAATGACATCAACCACGCAACCATTACACCGCATTTTAACAAGAAAAAATATAGCATAACTGCGGTTAATGACTGACTCATTATTTTTGTTGTACATCTTTGTGGCATTGCTGTCAAATAAAACACAGATTTTCCGCATTTTTATTTTAAAAACATTATAAAAGGATTTTACATTTTACTAGATGTGGGACGAAAATTTTATAAATGAAGCTTCATTGTCTATACAAATAGTTCTCTCTATATTTAGACATCATAAAGGACAATATTATTATAATTATTTTTATATTATCAATCACAGATGGTACTGTAGTTAGGTAATAGAGGTTCAAAATACAATAAGTGTGCTGAATTGACGATATGCAAAAGTAGATACATAGGTGAACATTCTAATAATTGTGACAGATATATGACTAAATGATTTAAGAGTAAGAGAATTGCAGAGCAATTGAGATCCTTAAGCCTAACAACTGATCAATACAATTTTATAACCCAATTATCCTGCAGTTTTTAACAGTTCAACATCACAACATTAATTTATATACACATTCCTTGGCTTCATAAGCGTTTGAATTCTTTAAAGAACACTAGAAACAATACGTTCTGGAGACATTATTTCTGCCTCCATTGTCTTGGTGTCAGTCATAGTAGAAACTAGAGTGTGCTCCCAAGCTCCTCGGGCTAGTCATCACACTTGGTTCCACTTCTTCTTCGTTACTTCTGCTTCTTGTAAACCTAGGCGCTGCTACTGGATTTCTCATATGTGAAGGCACATAATCCATATTATTACCATACATACTTGCTTCTAATGGACAAGGATAAATTGTACTTAATGGTTTCATAGGTCGTATTGTAGCTCTATTCCCAGAAACATTTTTATATAGGATCATATCTGGTTGGAGGCCATCATTGAAGGTACCCGAAATATGACTAATATTTCCGTCATTATTTCCGTCAATGTCAATGTCTGAAAATTCGTCATTGAAAACATTTGGTGCCTCAGTTGTATACATATCTCCATTTTTTGAATTTTCTGCATTCTTTCGACTAATGTAGCACCTGACTACAATTAGAACTCCAATAAGAATGATGAAGGCTAAAATCCCGACGCTAAGGTATAAGAACAGTTGAGAATAACCTGACGGTTGTTCTGTAAAACAAATAACAAACATTTTCAAATACTAATTACATATATAGTTTGAAAGTGAACAAATACACAGTTTCAAGTTTATCAGTAAATGTATTGGTGTACTGTTTGTTGATGGTTGATTAATTGACACATTTCAAACACAATGACTGTATTGGCATTTATAATTTATTGACGAGTGTAATTTGAAAACTGTGTTTTCTAAATTACACTGTGATGTTTCAGTTTTTGTGGATTGAAATAACATTTAATACAAATATTTTTACCTGTCTGTTCATTTTTCTTCTTTGTCTTTTTTGTTTCAATTACTGATTCCTCGCTTTCGTCAAATTTAGGATCTTCATACTCAGGTGGCTGCAGTGCCCGATCTACATTCGGTTCCTTGTATGTCTCACTTTCACCTTCTAATAATAATAAAAAAAAAAGAATAATTAAACATGTAGGTACACTTGCTTTGCAAAGATAATGCTTCTTTATAATTACCTGAGTCATCAAAAAAGCTTTCTTCTTGATCATAGATATTCATAATTTCATCTTTTTCAGCAGCAGCTTCATATTTCTCTGAGAGAACACCAAATGGTACTGAAATATAAGCAATAATTAATAAAATTTAATAAAAAAAGTTTATTGAATATGTAAATAGACATCGAGACCATGATATTGAGTAGATATAGCTATTAATTATTATTAATCGGAAATACCTAAATTACCTAATTTGGATTTATTATTTTGAAAATAAATTAATAAATAGTTTAAATTAATTTGAAAATGCAAAAATAAATTAGTGAAAGCTTAAAATGCTCTAACCAGATCTTTAGCTATGAAATTTGTAAAACAGTTTAGTTTTGAAACCCAAAACATCGTTGCAGCAAACTTCAAGAAGTTAGTTAAGTTCTGAACAGAAAAGGCGATTGTGACATTAATGTGACCATACTTTTATACTTTGCACCGAACAAAGGAGCACAGAGCAAAGTTGCAAGGTAAAATAGAGATTTGTATTGTTAAAACTTACAAGATGCAACAGAATAGCGTTGTTGGAAACTTGAACTAGTTGCTCAATTATAGGGGTGATGTCTGTCGAGACCAGTTTCTTGTTTTAGTACTTCTTCAATTGTATCTAATTGTTACACGTTGATTGTTTCTCACAGTTCTCAGATTCTTCTTTGAAAATGTTTCAGTCTTAAATAACTTTTAAATTATAGGGTTCAACTCGTCTCAAACAATAAACATTATTTTTTATGGGATGACTATATTTGTGAAATTTCATGCGTTTAGATTTTAATCATAGAGTTTAAAATCAGTTGAGATCAATTAAGAGGTTACCTAATAATAATTGTTTGTATTAAATATGAAGTTTCAATAAAAATACTGCGCAATATTTGTATTGTTTCATAATCAGCTATATATTTTTGAAGAGCAAACGCCAAAGCACGTATTTGTTCAAAATGGAAAGTACTTGTACGTACTAAACGAATTTGTCTGTAAAAATTTTAAAGTTAATTTACCATCCATCACATCAGTATTGATAAATAAAAACAATCTTGTTTAAAAAAATATTGTGTATGTTATTTTGGCATCTGCTTCAAACTATTATGTGACATACCTATATACCTATTATAAATTTATTTTTATAATCCGTATTTTATGCAAGCGAATTCTAAATCATTAGTGAAAATTGAGTGAAAAAAATTAAGTGCGCTAGTTAATTTGAAAACTATTGCGTTTTCCTAATTTTATTGTAATTTTTTACCACCGATTTATAATAATCACAGTAAGTTTAAGTTAAAAGATTTTATTGAAGAAAAGTTAATAATTATGAGGATAATGTACTAAACGCTAACAAAAAAATCGGTGGGTTTTAGTACCAGTCAACTCACCACTCTCTTCATTATATCATTGATGAGCCAAGAAAAATAGTGATGTGTGTCAAATTTTTATCAACAGGCTCATTAATGATATTGAGCCTCTCATGCTATTTATAAATTTACGATACGATATTGCTATTGGTATATGATAATTTGATATCCTAGTTCTGATGAAATCTTTTTCTTTTCTTCAACAGGGAATTCTTAAATCTTATTGCCTAGTATAACTAAACTGGTACTACTTACCACAAGCATAAACAACTTTGAGGTAAGGCTTCGTATTTGACTTGCAAGATGAATTGAAGGTCTTGTTGCTGGCTGGTATCATGCACCGACGCTTTCCCAGACAAAGATTCATGACAGTCTTCACCGAATGTAGAGCATCACATGCTAAAAATTATTAAAAAAAATATAAAATACATTTTGACCAAAAAAAAAGATAATTAGATTATCTTTTTTATTACAATATAGGTAAATATAGACTGGGTATTTTTTAACAAAATATGGAGCCGATTACCTTTTTTAAATTAAGAATGATGATGATGAGATGAGAATTTTTTAAATTATTCAAGAATGATCCACACCTTCATCATCATCTTAATCTGGATATCATCATCATCATCATATCAGCCCAATGACGTCCACTGCTGAACATAGGCCTCACCTAATTTCCGCCTATTTTCACCTATTTTCAATCTGGATATGGTATGAAATTATTGTAATTTTAGCAATCAACTCGCGTAGTCCATACAAACAAAGACATTCGAACTTTTTGAGACTTCACTCTACACACTCTACACCAGCTCCTTAAGCGATGAAAACACGCCCTCATTGTCAATGCGAATAAAATACACGTTCTGTTTAAATAACTCAATATATAACATTCTGTAACCCACATCAAAATCTTAAACATAATTTAATATCCATTAATACTCCAGAAAACGAACTAAATAATTCACTTATTGTTTGTTTTTATTCTATACCCACAGGTCAACGAAATTATTCCACTAATTCTAGTCTGTCAAAACAAACTACCTACTCGTGTGTGGATACGCGTTAATATAGGACAATGACATGGACACACCCTTGTACTACCATTAGCTATGACAAATTAAATTAGCACAGTTTTTATTCGTGACCTTTTCAAATAAACGTGATGGTGTTTATATTATTATTTTTTGTATAATAATAAATGTATAATATATACATACAAAATAAAAATATTTATTCAATAAAATATTTACAAATAACTTAAAATTATACACAGCTAACCTATTAAAAAGAAAAAGAACCAGATACTCTATTTACAGGAAATTCCTATAAATAGAATATCTGATTAAGATCAGATTCCTGAGGAAACGAACCTAAAAGGCTAGCCATATTACCGCGTTGGATAGCAAGGCTAATGCGTTGCTCCAGGTAGAGGCCAGCCCTTGGGTCATGTAATACCTCAGAAACACGCTTACAAATTTCACGATAAAATTTGTGAGCATTTGACCCCAAGGTCCAAGAGTTTCAAACCCAAAAGGCTCAAAAATGTAAGTCTCACCAAGAGTTTCATATTTACGCCTCTTGAGGCACTCTGCAGAATTGGCAGCAGAACCCGCTTTAATACCAGTCCGTGAAAGATGAGATGCCGCCAGTGTGTCAACGCAAGTAGCATCCCACACCAAGGGCTTACCCATCTTCCACGGAACGTAAGTCTTGTTATCGGGTCGCTTACCATCGCTACGCACTAGGCCGTTAGGCTCCAAAACGGACGGTATACGCGCGCTGACAAGCGCCCGGCGAATGACATCGTTTAAACAATAATAATAATATTTCACCATATTCATACAACGCAGCGCCTTCTAGTCCCAAATTAATCAATTATATTTGCTTGTGTTATAGGTACTAAACAACTGATATATACTACTTAAATACCTTTTTTGTGTAAATACATAAATATTATAGATAAATTACACCCAGACACAGAACAAACAATCATGCTCATCATACAAAGATTTGTTCTGAGTGGAAATTGAACCCACGACCTCCGGCTTAGCACTCAGGGTCACTAACCACTAGGCCAACAGGCCAAAATTAGATTTATATAGAAACCATCGGGCTTCGCAGACCTTGCCCGGCAAACTGTTTCACAAAACTTTAATGAAATCGGTTGAGTGATTTTTGAGATTAGCGTGTACAACACGTACTTGCTAATCTCAAAATTCACCCAAGCCAAGCGATTTCCGGATGAAACAGGATTAGTAAAGAGTATCTCAAAATGGTACTTCAGTGTTTATGTGCTTTCTTTATGTTTTGTTCGTCATAATAATTATTTGAGTTTAACGTTCAAACATGACTATTTATCTATCCTATACACAACATACAATATACACATGTCTTCAGTTTCAATGACATGTCTCATGTTTAGAATGATCTCATTCATCAATACGACAACTATCTGCAAAAAAACTTTTTCCTATGTTTCTGTTCATGATTATGAAAGTTCAAATACATTTACCACTAGTCAACAGTAAAGCGTTCACCAGTCATACGAAACACGAATAGCACAACGTAGGTCAATACGAGAAGATTCAACAGTCCAGTAATGTTTGAATGTTTAAAAACTGGTCGAGGTTATCTTGGTACCTTTATCTAAATCCGTAACAGTTTTTCTTTAGCTATCAGTTGGTGAAAGCAACGTAAGAAGAACAAAGTATTAATATATTTACCGCCTTTGTTTGTTGTTCTTCCAAAACCCGGCCTCATTCAGTTTTTGTCTCGTGAATAGCTAAAGACCCGAGACTTTCTTTCACCTTGTTTTTTGCTCTGATTATATTCGTAGCTACGTTCACAACAGTTTAATACTGTCGCAGTTTGTTGAGGGACATTACGTAGCATTTTCTTTGGTAACCGCCACAATGGAAGTAGAAAATTGAAAGTAGGGGACCGAGTTCGATTAAGGTGCCTCACTACCTTTTCTTTGTTGGCAAAAGTAGGGTTTCTAAAAATCAGTTCAGTTAACCATCTCATTGTTGACCTTGTTCGTTGAATGGAACTGCGTCGTTGTCAGTTCATACGTGGGCAAAGTACCTCGTGCTGCACTGATTCAGTGTACGTAAACTGGTTTACGTAAATGTTTATGTAGGTAGGTATTTGATTTCTTATTCTTCTATGTATGACGTTTTTATAAGTGTTATGGAACGCTAGCATGTAGCACAGTCTAACTCATTCTCACTAATATTATAATGGTGAAAATATATTTACTTATTTGTTATGTTTCACTTTGCAATAGAGAAACGAATCGACGCTGTTTTTTTTGATAATATTCTAATTAAGTTTACAAATATCTTCGAAAACTATTTACTAAATATATTTAGTTAATTTGTTTAATTCGAAGCAATAGACGCTCGGTGATCTTTTTTTTTTTTATTTATACCACGATGGTGGCAAACAGACGTACGGTCCGCCTGATGGTAAGCGGTTACCGTAGCCTATGGGTGCCTGCAACCAATACGATATTAGCATAGTGATAATTATGAGGTTTGTATGTTATAAAGAATACGTATTATGTATATGTATACACATCACTGTAACGTCAGCAAGTAAACAAAGTAACTCACAAATTTGATCTTCAGGTCAAATGTCTGAATTAAAAAAATAAATGTGTCAAATCTTGACTGGCCTGTTGGTCTAGTGATTAGTGGCCCTGACTGCTAAGCCGGAGGTCGTGGGTTCGATCCCCACCCAGGACAAATCTTTGTGTGATGAGCATAAAGGTTTGTTCTGTGTCTGGGTTAATTTATCTATAATATGTATGTATTTACAAAAAAAAAAGTAGTATATCAGTTGTTTAGTACCCATAAGACGAGCAAATATAATTGCTTACTTTGAGACTAGATGGCGCTATGTGAATATGGTAGAATATTATATTATTATTAAATACGTAGCTCAGACAGAATACTGCTGTTTAAGTTCTGTTATTTAAAATCAAATGCCATTCCTGTTTAACATTTATCAAGAATAGACTAATATATATCATATTTATATATATGGCAACTATACTTTCTATCACCAAAATTTAGATTTGTCACTAAACTGCAAAACCCTATTTATAATATGTGTTCTCAAGATATATATATTTGACACTTTTAATCAAAAACGGTTTCTAAGTATAGTTCTGTCACCAAGGTGGATCCGAAATGGATAAACTGGGTTAGTACGCTGAGACGGGAGCGAAGCAAAACTACCGCCTCAGTCGTCGTGGTTATTTTTTCTTTAACTTGGAATTCCTTTTAGTACGGATCCGACATGGATATATTATTTTCCAGCTATAATGAATACATTGAAAGTAATCTTCTTAACATTGTTTAGTGCTTAAATATTGGCAACACTTCTATTATTTTGGAACCCAATACAATTATTTGATGACTGAAATTTAACCCAAGTAATTATGGATTATATTATTATTTGGGTTACCGTTTTGATTTTATTCTTGACTCAATTTTGGAGGCAGATCTACTATTTTGGGCACTTTTTTTTATTGAAAGATCATACATACCCTTTATTTTTTTTTTTTTTCGTTCAAGTTGTTTATTTAATAATGTTTCTTTTAAGTTGTCTCTAAATTAATTTAATAGCATATTATTTACAGAAAATAATAATATTAAACTAAATTTAAAAATAGTATTTACAAATAGAAACTAACTAAATGTATCATTAAAATAAAAAAGGGGGAGGAAATTACCCTTTATTATATTTGTACATATAAACTTACTTTCATCAGGCACTCCTTGTGTTTGTGGACAAGTTATAGTTTCAAAAGCTGTTCTCCCATACTGAGCGTCGAAGATGGCAATCCTTGATTGTGGATTACAGCCAAGCCTTATTACGTCACCCTCGCACCCGATTCGACTCCGAAACTCATCTGTTGAATAAAATCATTCTGTTAGTCAACCTTAAATCCGACTATACTTTATACATCTATACTAATATTTTAAGCTAAAGATTTTATTAGTTTGAACGCTAGGATCTCTGGAACTACTGAACCGATTTGAAAAAATCTTTTAGTCTCAGATAGCCCATTTATCGAGGAAGGCTATAGGCTTATATAACATCACGTTACGGCTAATAGGAGCTAATCAGTGGCCAATCAAAAGTGACGGGAGGGAAGCCCCGCGCGACTTCTAGTATGACATATCTATACTAATATTATAAAGATGTAGAGTTTAATTGTTAGTTTGGTAAACGCGCTAATTTGAGGAACTACTGGTCCGATTTGAAAAAATATTTTTGTGTTGGATAGTTCATTTATCAAGGAAGGCTTTATAATATCACGCTACGGCCATTAGGAGCTTAGCAGTATTCAAATAAAGAAGGACGGTGGTGAAGTACCGCGCGACAGCTAATAATTATAGGTGTTTTAAGCTAAGCAGTTTGTTTGTTTAACTAATTCGATATTGTAACTAAATATGGTAAAAATTATCAATTATTAATATAATTAATAATAATAAATTATAATAATATTTAACATTATTAATGCATTATCTCTTCTTTATGCACCTACTTTGACCCTTCTCTGCATCACCCTATAGGTTATAGTCCGCCTTTATACATTTCTGTGTATATAAAGTGTAAATAAATAAATCAAAGAATTAGTTATTTATTGGCTTATAGTGTACCTGTATTTGTAAAAATAAAATGCTTGACAGGCATCCTCTTCGTAGAGATACATGACACCCACCTTTCATCAGCTATGTTAGATCCCATTTAATAAGTGGCAAGCCTGTTGCCAGGAACCCAGCACATTTATACACCAAAACTTTAATGACAGAAAAGCATTGATGTACAAATTTAATATTCGGCGTGTCGCCCCTATATGCGCAATCACGTACTAAAGTCACGCAAAATACTGTTATAATATAATTAAATTTTTTTAAAACAGTTTTTGTAAAATCAGTCTTATTTAAACACATTAAAATTGCTTTTAAAAATATTACTTAAAGCAGCGCGCGGATCCTAAGTCTATGCTTAAAGCAATAACATTTTTGACGTTTACGCAATTGTGTGACAATTGAACCCTCTTTGAGCTCTATTTTGAGTGCCGATTATAGATCGCTGGGTGCCTCTTGGGTTTCTATAAGTCAATGCAGAAAAGCCTATTACGGTTTTTACCCAATCCAGGAATCGAGCCCAGTACAACAACTGTACAACTATGGTTATATATTTTATAAAATTTGTAATTGAAACATACTTTTACCTAAATTAGGTTGTATAGTCTTAATGCTTTTACCCTTTTGTTAGCTCTTAATGTAAACTAAACTCAACCCTTTCGCATCCATTAGAATGTTATACGAAACCAATACGATAAAAGCATCGACTAAAGTGTTCGTTTATCAATTAGTGTCCGAGTGTTTTACACTTAAACAAGGAAGCACTATAACTTATATTAATGACTTCAACAGACGGGCGTTTGAACCATCACATCCTTCGCCTAAGCGATTTAAATGCAACGTCATGATACCCATTATGTTAAAATGAAAACTCCCATACCAAGGCACGGAATAACCTCGTAAAAAATAAAGGAATTTCTTTCAAAAACAACCGCCGTGAATTTAAGTGGCCATACTTGTAATATGAATTTTAAATGGCATTGTAAAATAAAACTGCGTATTATGTTCGTCTTTTATTTATATCTTTGAAATTGAATTTCTATGAGAACAAATTTACTTCTAAACTCAAAGATTAAAACAAAACAGTGTAATTTATGTTACTGAGTGTAAAATTTCAACATAATTGCAACTTAATTATTAAATCTCACTAGCAAATTGGCTGGCTAATACTTAAATGAAATGCTTTTACTATTTTGTTCTTAGAATTAAATTAATAGATTTGTTAATCAATATATTTGTCTAGTACTTTTGAAGTTTGAACAAATAATTAATTTATGAAAACTAAATATAAAATCTTTTTACTATACCTTATTTAAACTTTAATAAAACAACATGATAATATACACAATGAAAATCAAAATTGTCTACTAAAGCTTGCATTAAATAAAAGGGAATATAAATCAATTAGCGTTCGACTGTCCGTCTGCATCAGATAATGTGCATGCCACACCTTTAAGCCACTCCTATGCTCACCCCTACCCTAGGTCATTCACCCCAGTCAGGAATTTATTAACCAAGCATAAATCTCTTCACTACACTGCCAGGAGCTCGTAAAAAAGTAGCATCACGCAATCATCGAAGCCGCTACCCTTAGTTTTTTGAAGGGAGATTATCGGTTTCCGTGTGTGTCTATAAAATGTGCGAAGCAATTTTCGTAATGGACTTGGCATTTTAATGCTAAAATATATGCACTATGATCTGACTTCACAGGGTACCATTTCATGTTGATTGGAAAAGTTGAAATAAAATTTGAATTGAGTCGAAACGATATTTAATCATTGTTAGTGCTTGTTTGCTACTAACTATAATGAGTGTGCATAATGTCGTATAAATTAAACTCTCAATAAATAAAAACCAACAATGTTTCTTACTTTTAAAAACAAAAGACGCCTAACCTAATGTGCACAGGCAAAACTTATTTTTGAAAACTGAATTTGGAGCACGTTTATTTCTTTAAAAACATTTTTTGAATATTCAACTTTTAAGGAGAATATGAGGGACAGCGGGATCTAATTATTTAATTAGAGGTAGTAAGTAGGTACATAGCAGTAGTGGAAACGAGTTATTATGAATAAATGCCACTGTTCAATTTTGAACCTCATATTTATAGACAGAAGATAGATATTGCTGGACTGCGAAATCTCAACCTAAGTATGTTTACATAGGCAGTACGATACGATTTCAAACAAATATTTTAGTCAGCACAATAACCAAGTTTGACATACAAGATAAGTACTAAATTCAATTGAAAGATAGTCATTCTAGCATTTATACGGCAGTTTATAGAAAGTACCTACCTATCAGCTGCTTATCATCCCGGGTAAATCGTAAAAGTCAATTGAGGAAAAGGTTACGAGCAGATAAGCGATGCTCGGGCAACTAAGTAGTGCGACTACGTCAGAACACTATTTTGTTTTGGACTCACAATGATCTTTAAAGAAGACCATACATGGAAGATTTTAATCTAATTACAACCTTATTTGCATAACCATTAGGCACACTACTGTATAATGGTAATGCAAGTAAGGTAATGTCCAAACAGACATCAAATCAATTAAGTAAAGGCACAGTAAAGGCGTTCGTAGCATTGTGGTACTGAGATGTTCGTTACGATCATCGAGGTTAAGCAACGTTCGGCAAGGTCAGTCCATGATGGGTGACCGTTGGTGGAAATTTCATTCTCGAGCGTCTCCGTGCTTCGGAAGGCACGTAAAGCCGTTGGTCCTGGTTACCACTTAATCTAGTAGTCGTTAAGTCAAGTTGGAAGCCTTCTGGGCGACTTGATAAATTCCAACACCAGGGTCTGCCTCAAGCCCATACGATAAGAAGAAGAAAAAAATCAATAAAATTAAGTATTTGTAAAATAATTGTGCTTTGTGGCCATCAAACTCTCTTAATCAACAGTGGCATACAAGGACACTAATCAAAAGATATACACTAATCAAAGATTAAATTTGGGATCTTAGTATCATAACAACTGGACCCAAAGTTATTCTAACAAACATTAATTAAAACAAATTACGCGTATGTCGTATACTCTCAAAAAGAACATACTTTATAAAACCGTTTTAAAATGTTTTCGTAATTAATTTTTATCCGTGTTTTTAAAAAAGGAACGTGAATTTAATATGTTAAGCAAACTCATTAATTTCAGAATGCTCGTTAGGATATATCGCGGTCTATGCAGGATAATTAAGGAATCACTAATGGAAGGATTCAAATTGCGAAAGTATAGTTAAACGATACTCAATAATATATTTGTTTAGATCTTTGACGTTCTGATTAATTGTGAAGCTAACTATTATAAATGCATGCAGTGTGATTAATTTACATTACGATGTTTGATTTTCTTGGTGATTAAATATATACTACTTGTTATTTATTTTCATGATGAAAGTTTATCGATATTCAAAAGATTGATTTAGATATCGTTTTCTCATGTTCGAAAATGACAAAACTCATTTGTTTTTTCAAACATTTGACAAAAACATTATTTTACGAATAAGCCCATAAGATTAGTTGGTGTGAGTGTGAGTCCTTGTAATAAGCCTAACAATGATGATGAGTAAATACTAGTTAATAGAAATAAAATAAAAATAATCCGCTTAAAAATTGTTGGTACTTATATACTTTATGCTACGAGTATATCTGAATCAATTGGCTCTTTGTAGATTAAAATTCCACTCAGGCAATTCCATTTATTTGATAATAATTATTAAATTTTATTCATTACTGTTAATAATTTATTTAGTGAAATTTAAAATATCATAATAAGAATTATATCAAATTTATTTAAATAAGTGAACTAAACAAATGAAATTTATATACAGCAGAAACAGAAGAAAGCAGTCATACCTTGTTACTTTTAAAGAAAATGTCGCAAAATCTACTTTTGCATTTAAGTTCTAAATATAGTGAACTAGCTTCTGTCAAATGCATTTTCAACTTTGTGAACTAGCAATGAATGGGACTGCGCAAAATTGTGAATAGTATTAAAATCGAGAGCTTAATGTATTAAAGATTTATCTTTTTTAATGCTTTGGTTATACTTAAGAGGGTTCATACAGAGAAATGGCAACTTTGCAATTACGTGTCATAATTTAGTTTAGGTTTTCGATTTTTATAATTTAATCGGAATTACTTTTTTGAAATGTTTTCAATATTATTATATTGTTTAGGATTACGTGAATTTGTATTAAAAAGGAAGTATCTCTAATGCTGGCAGTTATTTTACTATGAAAAAAAAAACGTCCTGCAAGTACTAATATGTTATTTGCATAATTACCGTACCTTTTACTTGAGTTAGTCAATTTCGAAATCGTTGTCAAATATTTGAAAGTTACAACGAGAATAGTTATATTTTAACAAATTTTAGGGAGTTCAATAATTTTTCTTGGGGATGAAAACAGCGAGTAATAATATTTATTTCAATATTTCGTTTTGAAAATACGGAATAAACAGGTAAATTGCATAATAAAATATGAAGATTAGTCCTTTTGTTGGCTGCAGCTCACTGTGTAAAAAATATAGGCAGAAATTAACCATAGTTACAAAATAATACAGAGAACTTATTATCACTCCAAAAGACCAAGTTATTAAACTAACATGCTAATTGGTATAAAACAATAAAACTTTGTTTGTTAACACGTGTAGGAATTAAATTTGGTTGAAAACTTTATTAGCATATTGTGTGGAGCCTAACAGTTGACTCATTTGTGACAATAGTCTAGACAAGTATAATTATAAATATTGACATTTGACACAAAGCATGTAACACAGATTAATAATTTTTTTAATGAAAAGATTTTTTAAAATATCCGACGGTAAAGATCCCGGATTTGATTCTCGGGTCGGGCAAAAACTTTATTCGATTTATCTATCTTGAAATTCCCAGTATCAGGTTGGATTTTCCGATTATATTATTGGTAACGAACTCGGCAAATCGTGAGTGTAATATATCTCAGCTTTCCCATACGGCATACGGGGGAAAAGGCATGATGCTATGTTACGATTTTTTATTCTAAAAAATACGTCATAGAATTGAAAATATAAAATGAAATACGAAAATTTTAAACACCTTTTCTAATTCTGGAGCAAACCAACTTGTTTATGTTTTAAAAAGTGACAACGCTCTCTACTAGTACCTTGTGTCACAGGGGACTTTCCAAACATAAAACTAATTAACACTAAGCACCACAATATCGTCTTCAACAATTGTATACAAGACTATTAAACAACGCGAAAGTTTTCATTTTAAGCCTTGTACGGAAAGCATTCCAATTTACGCTTAGTCGGTTACGTGTATACAGGAACGATCTAGTCCATACCTGCAGCAACGCGGACAGTCAATCGCAGTAACCTATATTAGTATCTATATACGTATATTTAAACACTTACCCTACAATTTTATACCTATAAACCTTCTTCATTAATCACTCAATCTATTGGTGAAAACCGCATCAAAATCCGTTGCGTATTTAAGATGATCTAAGCGAACAGACAGCGGAAACGACTTTAAACTATCTAAAGAGGTCTAGTAGGAGGTAGACGTTGTCTTGTCACAAACCGTCTTCTACATAGACCATATTTTTCAATCTCGACAAGCACCACCTATCGTATCTGTAACTGTCGTATAATAATGGAAATTCCCAATATATCGTAATAATTTGGATGGTTGTGACAGGATATTCTTATAACTACAAATCACCTATGAGTCGATTTTTTTATACTGTCTCTGTAATTGTTAATTGTTACCTATATTTATAGGCAGCAGTGGCGAAGGCTCCCTATAACCCGATTCCTACCGGCTTCCCTTTGAAAATAACAACCAATACTGTGACCTATTACTAAATTATGTACTCACACTCACACAACATAATATAAATAATTATAATAAACAACTGAACAAGTTTAAAATACATAAAATTATTTTAAACCATCATTACAAAATATCATTCGTCGAAATACCTAACAGTTCCATAAAATAGCACATTAGTTTTAGGCAGGTTTTAAAAATACTTGTCCATTGAATTTGGCAGACATAGATTACATTACTTGCCTCATGTCATTCAGGCGATAGAATTTGCAATGTTTATTTTAATACTTTTCTACTAGTTCTTCTTCACCATATAAAATGTAACTGTATTAAATTTCAAATTACTCCATCCAGCTTGACGTATTATTATAATAAATCTAATTTAGACATATATAATCTAATTTACACCAATACTTACATGGACGACACTTATACGCCACTTCAACGTATTTCCCCCGTGTTGGACAGGGATCTACTACACCGGGCCCCGGCGCAGTACTGAATTTACACTGAGGTTTCTTCTGACACGCTTCCACCACGGTTTGCAGCAGTGAATACTGTAAAAAGTATTTTATATTAGTAGATGTTTAAAAAAGAATTACGATGCTTTATGTGCTCATAGACTATAGTAGTTTTGGTTGTATGTCTTAGAAGCGTATGTAGAAAATAGACTCCTTTCAAGGAATAGTTTACTTTAAATTATATACTTTTTAATAGGCGTAGTCTTTGGGATAAATAGGGTTTTGATCTCTGATTTGCCCTAAAAAGTACATAATTTTTTTTTGTTTTAATTTTTTATATCAACCTAGCGTCAGAAAATGTACTCGTTCTCGATTCTCGACCCTAGAAAATACTGACGTTATTATTTTTCTAACAATCCTTTTCAAAAAGAGGTCATTAAGTAATAATCTTTGCAGTGAACCACTTGCACTCGAGTGAATTACCATAACTAAGCCACGTAAATTAGCATAGTGTATAAAGCACAATGTATATAGCTAAAAGAAGAAAACTACATACATCATCAACTTTGAAGGTGTCCCAAAAAATATGGATATAAGTGCAAAAGAGGATCTAATGTTTCCTATTAAAGCCATTTTTCTTTTTTTATGTCAAAGGATGAGAAACGGCCTTTTGGCCCACCTGATGTTAAAAGGTTGTTATAGTCTGTAGACATCCGCAATTTTGCCATCGTCGCAAATAAGGTTTTATGAATGGGTGCCCGAATTTCTTCAGTTATTCAAATTTCATGAATGACAGCTTTTTATGTAGTTTGTGAAGTCCTTTCACAAACTACATAAAAACATACATTAAATAAAAAATATTTATGTGTACATTCGGCTAATGTTTTGTTTGTTACAAAAAAAATTGTCTGTCACCGTGGCGCAGTGGTTAAGGTGGTCGCCTCGCCACTACATCGCCGTGCTGGGTGACGTGGGTTCGATTCCCACACGAGACAAATATTTGTGTGATTCATAGATATTTGTTTCTAGTCTGGGTATACTTTGTGTCCGTTAGTTTCATGTTTGTAAAGCTCCCCGCGACACAGGGCTTGTTCCCTAGTGCGGGCGTTGTTTAAAAAAAAAATAATAATAATAAAAAATCAAATCAATATTATATTACATTAAGGTATGTATGTATTACTAGTAGTGTTTTATTATATATATACAGGGTGTCCCGAAACTCAACGTCAAGCGGCTACCGGGCGGTGGTATAGGCTGTACCTATACTGAGAAAAAAAAAATCCTAGTCATATGGTTCAGTCATAATTTTTTTTTTGTGAAAATGATGAAAATCGACAACTCTGTAGACATTACACGACTCAGAAGGCTTAGTGTTTGGTTGTACTGATGCAAATAGGACGCGAGCCTGTTGTCTTTAGCCAGGTACGATTTCAAGATTTTGACAATAAGCTCTTTCCTGTCACCTTCACAATGTCGCCCTCCTAACATGCTCTAGGCCTACCTCTTTTTCTACTCCCAGCTGGGCCAGACCAAGATGTTAGTCGGTTTATCCAACGGTTATCACACATTCGAGTGACATGTGTCTGGATTATGGCCTAAAAATTCCTCTCAACTCTCGAGATATAGGAGAAGAGACCCAAGCCTAACAGTAGGACATTATTGGCGTGCTGATGATGATAATTAAAAGGTAAAACCCCTACCGTTAATGTTAAACTAAACGCGATGCGTCAAACGCACGTTCAATTAATCGTACCTATTTACTTTGGTTTGTCACAAGCGATCATGTTACAATACGGGACGGCACATTTGTTCTGTATCCACATATCGTCCGAATGCAAGCTGACACTATACATTTGGTAATTAGGATTCAGCCAGCGGCCAATCAGAATGCGCCGTAGAACCAATGAATTGAAACCTCGATTGAATATTAGGCAGTAATTGAGAATGAATTGTTTTGTCCTCATTAGTTTATAGTTCAGTATTTTATAGTTAGAAGCTGTGCTCTATGCAAATGTCTATGAGAAAAGACAAGAAATATTTACAGCATTATTGACTGTTAAGCAAAAAAATATAATAGCAATAAAAATAATCGTGGTAACCCTGTTTTTATTTTTTTATATATACCTACCTACCTGATTAAAATATGTTATTAGCGAAATGTGGGTATATTAAACCTTTGCTTGGGAGAATAATGTCATAGAGCTATGTATGAATGTAACTCATGATTATTTTAGGTAACTAGATAATGTTGTTGTATTATAATTATCATTTTTCATCACAGTCCATCTTTATTCTTCTCATAATATCCACTAACAAATATAGAATAAAATAGCCAAATAGTTTTTGTATTATTAATATCAAAAGTATTTTATCGAATGAATAGAAATAACTGTTCTATTAATATAGACTCTTTAGATCTAATGACAAATTATTATATTTTGGTATAAAGAGACAAAAAAATGCTTACTTATTACTAATAGATAGTTGGGTTTTTTTTTACACAGCGCCATCTAGCTCAACTAAAGCTAATATAAGCTTGTGTTATGGAATCTTGACAACTGATAAATATATACATATTATAAATATTTCTATATTTACTCATACATATTTTATATACTAGAAGTCGCGCGGGGCTTCGGTGTCGCTGTTCTTTATTTGACCACTACTCAGCTCCTATTGGCCGTAGCGTGATGTTATATAACCTTCCTCATAAATTGGCTATCCAACACTAAAATAATTTTTAAAATCGGACCATTAGTTCCTGATATCCAAGCATTCAACCAAACAATCTCTTCAGCTTTATAATATTATTATAGATAAAAAAGGGGCATCTGGAGGCCCCGCGCCAGATGGACCGACGACCTGGTAAAGGCTGCAGGTGGCTGTTGAATGCGGGCGGCACAAAATCGTTCGCTGTGGCTGAAATTAGGTGAGGCCTATGTTCAACAGTGGACGTCATTGGGCTGATATGATGATGATGATGATGATAGATAAAAAACACCCAAACTCCGAAACAAACAATATTTGCAGATCATACAAATACTTGTTATCTGGGGATTGAACCCAAAACTTCAGGGGGCAAACTCTGAATTTCGACATTCAAATGTTCGGTTTTCATGTCACTGTTAAATGTTTGAAAATGACAGCGACCATATCTAAATTTCCTTACATTTGACAGCGACAAAAATCGAACATTCGAATGTCAAAATTCAGAGTAACCCCCAGAAACCCGCAGCCGTATCCATTACCGCTGCTGTGCCATTGAGTCAGTCAAAAGAAAAAGCCACTAGTGAAAAGAAAGAGAAAGGAAATCAGTACCTGCATTGAATTAGGTCTCTTGCACTTCCTAAGCTCCTCAGTGGGTTCAACATTCGGAGCTGGACAGTCTTGATCTTGAGTTGCCTTCCCATATTGAGCCACTTGTATACTGATAGTGGTGCCTCGGGGACATGCCAAGGATACTTGATCATCGTTGCAGACTGATCGTTGTATAATTTTAAGCGTGTCGAGTAATAGTGCTGTGGAAGAAAAAAAAACCGGTCAAATGAGAGTCAGACTCGCGCGCCGATGGTTCCGTACTATCAGGTATTATGGCAAAAAAACAACATAAAGTCAAACCTAATGCTTAGCAAACAAATTTAGTTACACGGTCAGCTGCTTTTAGTGGTTAGAAAAAAAAAAGTGTGCTAGTTAGAAACATCTTTTATTTTTTTATCAGCCTTTGGAGATAAGGGAGAGGGGCGAGAATGGTACTTTTTTATGTAATATCCCTTAAAAATAGGTTTTAGAATGCAGAAACAAAGTCCTTTTATTTGATACCCTACTTGATATTATAGTCTCAATTTAAAATTTTGGCCACTTTTGCAGAAGAAATAAAAACTTTTTATAAATTTTTAATCGTTTTAATGTTGCATCAGCATTGTTTAAAACTATTCCAAATTTTATGACGATATAAGTAAATTCCAAGATATACAAATTCATTCCACTTTGACAAACAGATAGAGCGGGATCATAACGTTTCTTTTGTACCTTTTTGGTTAGGATTTTTGATTCCTAAGAATCTCTATGAAACAAAAGACGTAAATTAAAACATTAAGAACGAAAACAAAAGGACTATCACAAGTCGATCTCAACTAAGAATCTCAAAATAAGTATCATCTGATCAAACTAAGGTTTCTCATATTCTGACGAACTAACATTTGAAAGATACACACCCAACCTTGAATTACAAACAATCGGCATTAGGCAAGCCTCTACTTCAATATGCAACAATAGATGTGTGCACAAATCAACGGCGAAGTTCCAAATTTACCCTCCCAGTAACCGACGTGGGTCTGTACAGATGCGAAAGCAAACAGTTGCTATAGATCCGGGGCTTGATAGCAACGAAACTAATATAAAATAACCGAATGAAACAGAATTAGGTGACATTTCTGCCTTTACGCCTGATAACTCACCTAATTTTGGTCTATACAACGGACTTACTCCCAAGACAACCTTTCTGAACCTAATATATCTGACACGAAATTCATCCAAGAAAATGAAAGCAAAAGGATATCTGAGATAGTTACACGTGGGCGTACCCACGTGATATATAATCAACATGTCCGTAAACATAATACGAGACATAAAATGTTACGGCAAAGTGATTACGTCACAGGTCGCTCTGCTCTACTGGTTAGAACTGTAATGACATATGTTTTGTCAAGATTAGCTAGAGCAACTTTCTTTGTAGGTTGATTTTACGTATTTGTTTCTTTTTCTTCTATCCTTGATATTGAGTTTGTAGTATAATACTATTTTACTGGCATTCACCAAATTATACTAAGCTCTTTGAAGGTGATAAATGGATACCTACACCAAAAGTTTCAGAAGCAATCAGTCTTGAGCGCTCAATTAAGAACTTTGGAGTTTCAAGATGTATTGTGTTGAGCGAAATATTGCGTAGTGCGGATTACTTCAAAAGGCCTTATGTGGTAAAAGGAGTGCTAATAATAGTTTCCTTATAAATAAACAAATATAAACCAGATTAGATTGAATTATAATAATTAAAGAATTTCTGCACCTGATATTCTGTTAGCAATCTCGCCCTTTGGATTGGTTTGATCTTTATTTTAGTCATTGTCAAACATATTATTATGACAACGATATATATTCGATGAATTGAATACCGTGTAAATTTCTATATTTGGTGTGAAACTTGCCAAACCTTAATGACGACATCACCACTCAATAAATGGGACACATGAAAAACTAATCAAAATAAAAATTTTGGCATTCCTAATGATTGTATTTTCAATTAAAAATACTTCACGTCTTTAAAATTACGGTTCATTAATACAGTAAAAACACGCCCTTGATACCAAAAACTAGTGAAAAACAAACACAAAATCCTAGACCCAATTCAAATTGAATATACACTAGGACAGTATTACTGAGTGGTGATAAATATTTAGTGTGTCGACACATATATTTTGGTAGACTGTAAATTGACAAACCTACACAGTTTTTGTGGACTTTTTACAAAAACAACACGGGACAATTTATTGTGGAGGTATTTTCTTCTTTCTATAGGTGCGAGTATTTTTCGTTTTCTATTGTTGAGCTCGCAATATTTTATTTTATTACACTTTGTTGTGTTCCACTGGAATGCCTCTCTTAACACGATCTTTTCCTTAGTATTACCATTTTGTAAGAAATTGACTTTATTCGATCTAAGTTTTACATAATTATCATTATCTACTACGTAATCCTAACTTCAATTTAATAATTAATTTGTTTATCAGTTACTTTTTAAGGTTATATTGTCTCTGAATGGATCTCAATGAAATCTTGACGCAAACAATGTTTATATTTATGCCTATGTCCGAAAACCATCAAACTGTTGAGTCCCAAACCGGTTTCATATGAAATTAAATTTTAATAAAATCTCGTTTAAGTTACAAAGTAACTGTTATGAAAGTAAAAGGTTAAGAATGTAACAGGTTATCAACAAACTTGCCTACGACCAGTTCGCTGACGAGGTGGACCTATGAGAAGAACTGGCAAAAAACTCACGCCGCTCTTTTAATAATTAGAAAGACAATAATGCGAAGATGGTAATAGACAACAGAAAATGCCACATACGGTCAAAGAAATCAATTTCTTCGCAGGACTGGACAGACTCAGAATAATTAAGTCAGAAAAACTAATAGAGACGCGGGATTTACAAATTTATTACGATAAATGAAAACCCATACAGCTAATAATACAAATACTATATGAACAACTGTCATAGAATTTATTTTTACTATCGTCTTACGAGGGTGATCTTGTAGGCAAAGTGAGTGATCAATATCTTTATAATACTGGTATTATTTTATTTTAGCTTCAGTAGCAACCCTTTAAGTCCCACTGCTGGGCTTGGGTCTCCTCTCCTCTAACTAGAGAGCTGAGAGGGTTTTAGGCCATAATACACTCACGTTGGCCTAGTGCGGGTTGGTGGATCAGACATACTCATAGAATTTCTTCTAGGGTATATGGGTTTCCACACGATGTTTTCCTTCACCGTCAGCAGATGGTAAGTCACTTGACTAGTACATATAAATTCCACAAAGTGGAATCCACATTGGTACTGCCGGCCGGGATCGAACTCGAACTGCGTGATTTGCACGCCGGACCCTTATCCATTCAACCACCATCACTTTTCATTATATTACATATTTTAGCTTAATAACATAAAAATCACGTCGAAGGACGTCGTTTGATTTATGAATAAAAAATTTATTCTCCGTATCAAAAGCGTTAGTCAATTCCGTTTTTTATTTTTAATCAATTTGTCTGTCTGTCGCAGTCTTCAGACTTTTCTAAATTTGTGAGAAAACAGTTCAATATCCACTTTCTAGTTTTGTTCTTGGTGTTTATGATTCTCATAAATAAAAGATTGTCAACAGAATTATATAAGGATATAATAAAAATGTCTAAATGTTAAATTTTATCTGATTTTCGTGAATTAAACCGATGACAAAGAATTATGCTATTATGTTATCTGATTTATCTATGCCATTTTATACCGCAATGGTTTTATAAATATATACGAGGTATTAAAATTGTATTTAAGCCTACCTAAAAGTTCATCATCATTATTAGCACGTTCTATCTTAGTACACTACCTACTTAGCAAATATTTGCTTAAAGCCCTCACCGACATCTCAGCTTATTAAAATTTCTACTCCATGTATAATATCACGCCTTCTGCGCGGAGGGGTAGACAAAGATGTATTAAAAGGTCATTTCGTTAGTTTTCTAACGTAATAGAAAATTATTTATTTTCGTTTTCTGAATTAAAAATCTAAATATTTATTCTAAAAAAAGGAATGATGAATTGGTGAGCTTTATTTAAATTTAATACGATAAAAATTTTAATACATTTGAAACGAAATAAATACTTAATATGATGGTGAACTAACGTATTTATTGATAATAATAAAATCAATATTTATTGTTCTGTGAAACTTCTGAATTCGTTTAATATTGGCTACACTACAACCAAATGCTTCCAAACGGGGTATCACAGTTAATGCAATTTTGTGTCTAGTACCTACCAGTACAGTACCTATACTTACACTATAACCCATCCAAAAGGTTTAGATAAAGAGCACTCTTGTCCTTGAAGACCTTACAAATTAGATAGAATGACGGTGTATTTTCCTTATACCTTTGTATGTAAATTAGGTTCCCGCGTACTGCCTTTCAGTTGAAAGTGTCGCCGTCATTCTAAAGAATGAAAGCCAGCTCAGCAAAGTTGACCTCGATATGGGCAAGTAGTTCTTTTAGCCTTCATTACCTTTTACGTTTTACATGTTATGAAAGCTGTCGTGGGGATTAAAACAACATCGCGTTAAGTATTTACCATGTTACGTGATTCTGCGGATAATAACGCATGGTTAGCTCGCACTGCAGTGCTATGGACCTACTTACGTTGCCATAGATAACACTAGTTCCATACGTCTTCGACAGTGCGCTTGTCACCAAACTAGCGACCCAATAAAACACTGCCACACTCCGTAATTTTTTTTTTTAAAGCAGCGGCTGCGTTTTTTTTACTAGCCCTGTATCTTAGCTTTAACAACATTAAACTCAATGCTTTATTGTCATTCTATAGATTAAAAATCTTTAGAATTTAAAATCAAATATTTACTCTATGGACTCTTATTTTTTTTTAACTGACACAAAGTATACCTAGACGTAAATTTAATATCTATAAAACACAGACATATTTGTCTTAGATCTACGAGAATCGTCACAGGGATTTTAGTGGTGAGACAATCACCTTAACTGGTACGCCACAGTGACAGTCATATTTTGTTAAATGTCTTGTAGTCGACAATCTATAGCTTCGCCGGGTTCGATACATTTTTAGCAAGACCAAATATTGCCTAAATTTGTTTCATCTACTAATAAGAAGCCCAATCCAATGACTGAACACACATTTTCACTTCGAGATTGATCGATCAGTACAACCATTTAGCCACGTCTACATACATATCGCTTTAGCAAAAAAAGTTCAATTCTGCTGAGCAATATTGAACTTTATGTTGACTTCTACAAGACTAAAATGTTCAGAAAGAAGTGTGTTTCATAAGTCTTTTTACTCATTGAGGCTGCGATGTATGTATTAGAAAAATAAAGTAGTCCTCCATTACTTCTCGTTGCCGTACAGGTATTTAATCGAGTGTCGAGTGCCACTCGATGTACCTTACACGGGTAGTTTATGCTCTACGTGACTGGTATTAGCTACCTACTTACGTCCTAGGAGACGTTAGGAATCCATTAGATATTGCGAAACATGTAGCTATTTTTCAATTTATTTAAAAGAGTGTTGTGTTTGAAACTACATTTATTAAGTATAGCTGATTTCACCGGTTGAATAATAATAATATTCTACCACATTCACACAGTGCCATCTAGCCCCAAAGTAAGCAATTATATTTGCTTGTGTTATGGGTACTAAACAATTGATATACTACTCAAATCCATTTTTTTTTGTAAATACATACATATTATAGATAAATTACACCCAGACACAGCTCATCACACAAAGATTTGTCCTGGGTGGGGATCGAACCCACGACCTCCGGCTTAGCAGTCAGGGTCACTAACCACTAGACCAACAGGCCAATCTTAAGGTTCTCATTACCACAGAAAAATTTCCCTTACATTAGTGTAAACATTTTGTTAGTTCTTATAAATTTGCATTTTTTTTTCTCTTCAGAACTTTCTTTTGACTTCAAACATTAAATAAAAAAAACTAGTTATGAGTCAACATTCATCGAGTAGTTTTTGAGTAAAATGCCTGTGACATACGAAGGAACATGACGAAACTAGAAGGGTTCCGTTTATGCCATTTTGGCTACGGAACCTCTCTTTAAACCTCGTTTCAAGAAAGACATGTCATAGCGCTCAGGAAACATCGCTGTACGAAGTTCACTCAATCACGGCAGAATTACTGAAATAATCTGTCTGAAACATGGATCACAGATATATTATAGACTAGCTGACCCGGCGTACTTCGTACCACCATAAATAAAAAAAATCGTTATAAAAAAAAAGCGCGCGGATCCTAGGTCTATGGTATTTTTGTATTCTGCTACTATACTACCTTGATACTGCAATGTATTTACTTTTCTACGAAAAATATTTTATTTCATATTTTACAATATCCATTTATTTTTATTAGTTTATGACTTTAGCGACCATAAATACATACAATGATAATTCACTGTCAAATGTCAAATTTTAGACCGAAAATAAATGGCGCGAATACATAAAAATGGCGCGCGGATCCTAGGTCTATGGTATTTGTATTCTGCTACTATACTACCTTGATACTGCAATATAATTATTTATTTACTTTTCTAGAAAACTATTTTATTTCATATTTTACTTTATTTGATAATTTTACTACACAATTGTCATAATATATTCTTTGAATTTACTGGTGAATAATTAGTAATATATTCAAGTAATGAGGTTGTATAGTAAGCAAAAAGAAAAAAGAGATCTTTGATTTCTTTTTAATCTGTCATGCTGAATTGTCATTAGGGCTGACGTTGATAAATATAGTAATATACATACACAAAGTTGAAAGGATGAATGTTTGTTTGTATATTTGATATTTGATAATTTTAACCAAAAAGACACGGGATGGATGTTTACAAAGATAAGTAATATTCTAATCAATCACGTAATATTGGTTATGTTTAATCTGAAGTAATTATCTGTGCTTAGAAAATATTGGCCGAAATTTCCCCTCTAAAAGTGAAAAGTTGCTGTGGTCACAGAAACAAAATAACAGGTAAGCGAAGTCACGGGTGACATACAGTATTATTATAAGATTTTTGGGATTATATACATTTCATTTAATATCGTAATAACTTTTAAACTATTTGTCGAAATAACTTAGTGTAAACGACAAAAATTATCAACATTAAATGACAAAAGTGATAAAGGTAGTTACATTCCCAGGAATTAGTTTAATACCATGAATTTTTTCACTTTAAATGCAGTATCCGATTTAAATGTATTTCTTGCTCACTATTCTCTCTATATCGACTTCCACATAAAAGATAGGCATATGCTGTCGCGGACTTTTTTTTATAACTATTTAAGAGTAACAATTCCTCCATACATTGTCCTTATGTAAAACTAACGGTTTACGTAGAGAAATCAGAAATAGCTATAAGATGGCAGATTTTTCTCCGACTTACTTTACATTTGTTCTCATGGTTTAGCCAATTTACGCGATATCTAGATAAAATATAGCCTATATGTTATTCTGATGTATAAGGTAAATTATTGCAAAGTTTCATTGAAATCTATTCAGTGGTTTTTTCGTTTACTGGTAACAAACATCCAAACATCCAAACATCCAAACATTCTTACAAACTTTCGCATTTATAATATTAGTAGGATATACATACCGCTCGAGCAGAGCCACGGGCAGAAGCTAGTATAGAATAGCTATAAGTCCCTTAGAATAGTTTTAAGGCGGCTAATTCAATAATAATCCTAATACGTATGTTTTATGAGACTATTTCAATAGTTCCTTAGTACATACCTTGTATCGCAACACTTCAGGAACACAAATAGTAAACAGACTCGAAGCGGCTCGTGTCTTCGCAGTACTTATATCAAGTGGGGACCAAACCAACAAACTCAGCATGGTATTAATAGCAAGTACCGACTCGCAAGTGTTGGGAGAGTGTGTTAGACTTATATATAAGTGGTCTTTGTATTTAATTCCTAGTTCGGCTAAAACATTTTATTGTTATTTCTTTAATTATATTGTTTTTAAATTACCGGACTTTTTTTAAGTTCTATCTATCGTCTATCGTCAGTCATGTCAGATTGTCGTTTCACTGTTCGATCATCATTCTATTGTTTTTTGTTCCTTAATTGCAGTTTAGGTAGATAATAATCTGTATGTATATTTGATCGCCAACTTACTTAACTTAGTTCAGCGTAGCAACCACTGACATCTAAGGGGATTATAAAATTATAGTGAAGAGAGTGTACATACACTTGCACATACTCACGCACAAATACATTTTATTATATCCTGTGTAGTTGTGGTCTCATTAGAGAAAATAACCATCACTGTAATCATTCAAGAACACATTACATTGTAATAGAAAGCTGACTACTTAAAACTTCAGACTTATCAAATAGCAGTACAGACGTCATAAAACTACACTAAGTCATGAATTTCCAAAGTATAAAGTTTCAACACTAAGTTACATTTAATGCCTAGCTGGAGTTTGCGAATATTGTAGAAACTTTGTCATTCTGAATCATAATTAACAATGAACTAAAAGAACACCTTTACATGTGATAAATTATTCACATAGTTCACCGAAACTTTTGATTTTTCTTTTTATTTAGAATTTATTCAGTCCATTTGCATTGAGAAATAAGCTCCTTAACTCATTAAAGTTTTAAATAGCTTTAGTCTAACTACAACAACTAACATATCATTTCATGTTGAAAACGTTCTACTAATAGAGATTAAAAATATGATCAAAAATGTATTAGTACCTATACTACTAAAAAAAGGTTTAACTAACAGACTTTTAAAATATATTTTGTTATATGAAAAATATTTGAAAATTTCTTATGTCCTGGGTAACCGTTTTATTTTTCGAACGTCAGATCTAAAGGAAAAAATAACACATCGGGCCGTGATGAATATCATTATTTTTATCGTAAAATATATTTTATTGTAATATGTATAAGTTAATAAATTTCTACGTAAAAAAAATTATTGTAAAAATAATTTTATGTATTTTTCTGTATTATTAAAAAACCTAATCTGAATTCGGTGGCTAGTTTGTGAATCGAAAGGTCGGTAGCCCGCGCTTTCCTCGCCGATGTTATATATAGCCTATAGCCTTCCTCGATAAATGGGCTATCCAACACTAAAATATTTTTTTAAATCGAACTAGTAGTTCTTGAGATTATTGCGTTCAACCAACAAACTATTCAGCTTTATAATATTACTACCTATAGATTAAGGTACATAAAAGCTATTCATTCAATGTAATATTTGTATTGACATCTACATTCATTCGACTATTCAAACATAAAGATGCATATTAAATGAAAATAATGACTGGCCTGTTGGTCTAGTTGTTAGTGACCCTGACTGCTAAGCCGGAGGTCGTGGGTTCGATCCCCACCCAGGACAAATCTTTGTTTGATTAGCATAAAGATTTGTTCTGTGTCTGGGTGTAATTTATCTATAATGTGTATGTATTTAAAAAAAAATGTATTTAAGTAGTATATCAGTTGTTTAGTACCCATAACACAAGCAAATATAATTGCTTACTTTGGAACTAGATGGCGCTGTGTGAATGTGGTAGTATATTATTATTATATTATTAAAATATTCGTGAAATGAATAGTCACCACTAAAATAGACAAGTATTTTTGTCTCCTTTTGAACAAATAAAAGCATTCAAATTGTATAGGTCAACGAAATATCTCGTTTATCCTATTAATCTATCCTATTTCATTTAATGGGGTTCGTAAGTATCTCTTTATTTGCTCTCTCTTTGTTTTATGGACATATAATATAGGCGAAGCAAAATACAAATGTTACCTACTTACTTTTGTATATAGTACGGAAGTGACAATAATTTGATTGGCTGACGGCATTTTTTTTAATAGTTTTAAATAGTCTTAAATGTTGTCAGCCAGTTTCTGTCACATATTTTTTCTCAATTTTAATTAAATGAGTTATTGTTGTTAACATTTTAAGTATCATATTTTCAACATCACCAGAAGGTATGTTATAGTCAACAATACGACTAGATATAGTTTCCCTTCTCGAACCAAGCGCAAATGTCGATTTTTTGTTTTATTTCTTGTATTATTAGTAGATATTATGAGCGCAAACCATAAAACAGAACTAAGACTAAGACGATTTTGTTTTGTTTTTGATAGCGATATCAAAATTGAATAAGTTGAATATCGAAATTCCGAATAAGCACTCTAGGCATGACTATATTTCTATATGTCTGAGTTAATATTCTAAACCTTTAAACGATGCTAAAAATAAGATATCATTAAAGTATTTTAATTCATTAAAATAAGTAGGTACTATCATCCCTAAAATAATACTATAGCTAGAAATAGAAACAGTTGATGGATGTATATAAAAAAACTTGAGAAAGCTCTTTTAGCTCAAGCGAATACCGCTTTGATAGGCATCAAAAATGTACTGACTAACACAATTGGAAAATCTATTACGTTAAGATAATATTTGATTGTAATAAAACAGTTACTGGTCAAAGAAAGGTTACCTATAACTGATGGAGGAATAAAAGAAAATACTTTCCCGCCAAGAGAACTATTCAAAACTACTTTCAGTTGGTCCGTTGGGAAATTAAGCCCTATGCCCATTTGACGATGTCGATCTTAACAAACATCTGTTTGTCTGTTGAATTCTATTCCATAAAATACTTCAAACCTTATCCGATAATAAAACACAAGAGAAAAACATGCTATAAATATTTATAATTGCGCCATCTATGAGATGTTTCAAGAACTACGCTGAAGAACGTTACAAAATATCATGGCTAATCTTAGGCCACGAAAAGAAAATGTACAGGTAATTTCAAAGTTTCTGTTGTTCCAAACACAAACAACAGTAACCCTATAGTTACATAGCGGTGTAACCGCCACAGTTCTATAAACATGTGCTTCATTTTAATTTATTTGACTACTTTGTACTTATTAATAATTGATTTTAAAAGAAAGTCTGGTGTCAGTACTTGTTGTAATTTGTTCCAATATGACAAGCCGATTACTGAATGTCTTAAATATAAATTAATATTAACCAAGTAAATGTATATGGAGATAGAGAACACCCAATAAACGTATCCCATACTTATTAAATAGTCTATCATAGATAATTATAAGATGAGAGCCTGAATATACAAAATTTTAAAGTAAATTTAAAAAATATCTAATGGAATCATTACCATAGATAACAACTTATAAACCACTTATACAATACATTAACATGTTTATTTAATTATTTTAACCAAAATCTATGAATATTATTATTTAAGTGTGTATTTTTCAAGTGTGTACATTAATAGTAGTGAACTCACAGTCAAACTGTACTAAAATACAGTTTTGTGATACAAGATGTCTTAGATCATAAGTACACTGTATCCTTTAATATCAATAAACAACAACAAAACAGCAAAATTAACTTTGTAAGCAAATAGAGACAGAAGTAACAGTTTACAAACATTATGAACACATACGAAACACTAAAGTTTGTAAACAAATCATTGTCACAATACTATCAAATTGTATTTTGAAATTTAAATTAAAATATTTTTTCTTATGCCGATATCAGTCGCAGTATTCGGCTGTAAACATTTCATAATAAACCAAAATTTGATTTAATTAATTTTATTGGTTTTATAAAAAACAGATTCATTAAAACATAGTCAAATGTTGTTATTTAGTCTCAAATTCAGCCCCCGTATAGTAATAGTAGGTATAGTTGACCATAATTATATTTGCATTACAATTTTTGACAGAAAAATCCATCAAAGTTTAAATTCAATAAGACTCATTTTGTCCGTGTAGTGACGGATTAAGAATACATAAGGTCACTACCCTATCTCAACCCGTGGGTGTCGTAAAAGGCGACTAAGAGAGAAACCTTAAAGTTTAAGGCTTAAACAGTGAAGAGCACAAAAAAAAACAAAAAAAAAAAACAAAAAAAAAAAGGAGACCTGTGCCCAGCAATGGGACATTTCTGGGTTGTAATGATGAAGACTCATTTTATTGATGACAACTGTTACTGTTCTGAAGTCACTGCCAAGCAAAAATAGACATTACTGTTTTATGATATGCAAACAAAGAGTAAATGTACTCTAAGGGTGGTAAAGCAATTTTATTATCGACTATACATTGATATATCTATCTGTATCTATGTCTATATATAACACGTATATAACGCAACATTGTTTCGTGTAAACAAGGTAACCAACCCGTTTATTTTACCGTTGACTTATTACCATTTACATAGTGGCCAAGGACCGAGGGTGCGACTAATTGAATTAATTTTGTTATCTTATCTATTCCTATTCACATTTCAAAGTTCGTAGGTATGATTGGGGTGAAAAATCATATCATGATTACAAAAGTATTAACTAAAATGCTTTTATTTTCAATTTAATTTTTTTATTAAACTGCTACAACTGAGATTTTTTGCAATACTGATTGAAATTCATTATACACTAGCTTCCGCCCGCTGCTTTACCAGCGTGGTATGTATTTTATACCTATAAACCTTTCTCTTGAATCACTCTATCTATTAAAAAAAACCGTTTCAAAATCCGTTGCGTAGTTTTAAAGATTTAAGCATACATAGGGAAGGACAGACAGCGACAGCGACTTTGTTTTATACTATGACGTAGTACTAGGAGCACTTATATACCTAAGTATGTGCATATTATATTTAAGGTAAAGGAAAAATAATAATAACGTTCTACCACATTTACACAGCGCCATCTAGTCCCAAATTAAGCAATTACATTTGCTTGTGTTATGGGTACTAAACAACTGATATACTACTTAAATACATTTTTTTTTTGTAAATACATACATATTATAGATAAATTACACCCAGACATAGAACAAACCTTTATGTTCATCACACAAAGATTTGTCCTGGGTGGGGATCGAACCCACGACCTCCGGTTTAGCAGTCAGGGTCACTAACCACTAGACCAACAGGCCAGTCTTAAAAAATGATTAAGTGTTTTACACACACGACTTTTAAACCGTATTTTTTTTATAGAAAACAAGTGGAATTGCATCTAAGTTCCTAGAAGACGAACCTAGCACTTTTATTGGACACCAAAAATACGGTCTTTAGAGTGATAGAATTATTATTAAAAACACTCAATTATATTTAAAAACTGTGCGTTGCATTTGAACTTTAATAAAACTATAAAAACAATAAATCGTTAGTATTCTTATTTTGAAATCATGGAGAACTTTTTGCAATCAAACTTTTATCGTATAACACCCGATAGTATAAACATATTATTATTTCAAAGCAAGTAACACTATTAACATTGTATCCACAAAGGGGTCCCTTTAGCCCTTTTCCTGTAATCTCTGCAGTACAACTTGTTCTTATCTCTAAAGGGAGGCAAATGTTGAACACTGTTACGGTATGTTAGTTGGCTCTGGTCGTAACAATTTTTTACGTTCGACCAAATTACGATTATAGCACATTTGTGTCTTGTAAAGAGCTCAGATATTATGCGGAGAAAAAATAAGTTACTTTTGCTTGTTTTAAGGCTTCCTTATAAAAAAAGAAGATACTCTTTTATGAAGTTCAATTTCTTACGGTGCATGTTTACACTGTATTTTTCTTGGAAGTCTCTATTTAATTCTATGAACTCAGTTTACGAAAAGCTATCTTTACGTTTCTTATAACATGAAAGTAGCAAATACAAGTGTCGCTGAAGCAACTAAACCTATCTATATAATACTAATATTATAAAGCTAAAGAGTTTGTATGTTTATTTGTTTGAACGCTAGGATCTCAGGAACTACTGATCCGATTTGAAAAATTATTTTAGTGTCAGAAAATCCATTTATCTAGGAAGGTTATAGGCTATATAACATCACGCTACGGCCTATGGAAGCCGACAAGTGGAATGGCGAAACAAAAGTGACGGGAGCGAAGCCTCACGCGACTTTTATGTTTAATAATGTCTCTTCTATGTATAAGTAATAAGATGTGTTTCTTTATTTCGATACTTTTAAACTTTTGGAATTCATGTCAAGGTAAGTAAGGTAAATATCGAATGCATTATCGTATGGAGTATTATCGTGTTAATTTAAATGGCATTAAGTTTATTTGTTCTTGTTTCACGTCGTGGAGTACAGTGCGTGTAGTAAACTTTAATAGAGTTTCGGAAAAGGCTCCAAAATTGAAGTGAATATTTTGGACATTGAAAAAGTCTTGAAATAAACATCACCCATACTACATCTTGGATGACATGGACTAATCAAGTCTTGTTATTTCTATGGACTACATTATTTGTTAGCCGGTCTGTGATTGTAAAAGCTAACAAAGTTCAAACTTATAAAAAAAATACAATAGAAGAATTTTTTAAATTTTATTTATGTGATTATTATTATAATATTAATAAGATTATTAATGTGTCAATTAAAATTGACGTATAGTTAAATCAACCCTTGCAGTATAACGTTATAACGAGTTCCACAAAACTCGTTCAAATTCCAACTTAGTATTTTAATGCAAGTAATTAGAAACTTGAACTATTCTAGTAATAATTACAGCGATTACTTGAACAAGATGGCTGAGTGATGTCGTTGTGTGACGTTGGCCATTACCCCGTGATAGACGGCACGATGTACCCCATTAGTTAAGACTTGGATACATTTAATCAAATCTTTTTTATAATAATAATATTCTTACGTATGATGTCAATGAACTGTTTTGTATGAATTAGTTTTGTTAAAATTTGTATGTATTGAGTCTCTTGATGGTTTAGATTTTAAGTTGGACACAACGTTTATTGGATTTACTACACTATATAATTCTTTAAATCAACTGCTCATATTTGCAATTATTTTAATAACCAATAAATTATCGTCATTTACGATTTAAAATTCTTGTGCCGTTAGATAGCTACATTATCACTTAGTAACATAGGCTATATAACACCACGCTACAGCCAATAGGAGCTGAGCAGTGGTCAAATAAAGAACGACAAGAGTGCGACTTCTCGTGAATCATAAAAGGAGAATTGACGCGATCATGTCATGGTATTTATGTGCCTAATTTTTTTGACATTTCAACCAGATTACACAGACTGTGGTTCGCTGCGGCAAGCTGACTTTTCGTCATCTCGTGACCACGGCCGGTAAAATTCAAATAGTATCATGGAACGCAAAAGTTTTATAGTAGATGTACAAATAACACATCTCTTATTTTCTGAACTCTCATAATAAAACTTGAACAATTTATGATTGTAATTTACTGACTGGCCTGTTGGTCTAGTGGTTAGTGACCCTGACTGCTAAGCCGGAGGTCGTGGGTTCGATCCCCACCCAGGACAAATCTTTGTGTGATGAGCTGATTCTGTGTCTGGTTGTAATTTATCTATAATATGTATGTATTTACAAAAAAAAAAAATGTATTTAAGTAGTATACCAGTTGTTTAGTACCCATAACACAAGCAAATATAATTGCTTACTTTGGGACTAGATGGCGCTGTGTGAATGTGGTAGAATATTATTATTATTATTTACTTTCATATAAGCAAGTTATATGGTTGTAAACTAGAATAAAATAGCAAACTTGAATATTTAGCACTTTAATAGAGATTGGAAATTAAAATGTTTACAACATATAGTAGACTTCCACTGAGCAACGTAAAAATATATTTGATTTTATAATGATTAGTTGCAATACTTATTTGTTCCCCTGTCGTAACCACTTTAAAAAATGAAAAGCATTTATTTATATAAGTAGTTTAAAAAGGAAATCAAATTTAAAAAATATGACTAGTTATCCAAAAAGTTGCAATATTTCTTTGTTTCCCTGTAATAACCGCTTTAAAAATGAAAAGCATTTATTTAAGTAATTTAAAAAGTAAATCAAATTAAAAATATGTCAAGTTAGTGTCAACCAAGTTTAGTGTAGTCCGGCCCTAATATAAACAAATTCTAGTCGTAAGTATGTGTGCGTTATGTGGGTCACTAGAGTATAAATAACCGGCAAAACTATTACAGTAGCAGCATAGTTAAGCTACATTACGCTTGCAGCAATAAAACATTACAAGAACTATATTTTTTTTAAATTTCATCTATCCTACTGACATTATAAATTTGAAGTTAGGACGGATCGATGATGGCGCATAGGTTACTTTTTAACTAGACAAATTGTAGGGTTTTTGTGGGATGTGTATAGAGCTGCGGCCAATAGTTAGTATAAAATAAATGACTGCCTAAAAACAAATTGTATTGTTAACCCAGTATTGCAACTCAGCTAGTTTAATAAAAAAAAAAAAATAATACAAGGAAATTACTATAAGGTTTTAATGCAAACAGATTGTTTTAATATCACAGTTCATGATTTCAGGTATTTAGAATCATAATAAACAACAACTTATTCGCCCCTGTATATCCCGCGGTTCTCATAAGAGAAGATTATTCGCCTAATGTTACTTTATTTATTTATTTATATAAACTTTATGCACATTGGTACATGGGCGGACTTAATGACTTAATACGGATGAAAAGTTCATAAACCCCAATTAACGAGAAAACTCAATGGGGTTACGGAATAACCCACTGTTACTATGTTGGCCAGACGAAAAGCTACTGGGTTGGTTATTCATTTAAACAAACATCATCCTACTAACATTATAAAAGTGAAAGTTAGGACGAATAGATGATGCTTGGATGAATGTTTGTTACTCTGTTAAGCATGTTTGTCCTCTGTTTTGTTATTTTGTATAAAATTTGGCATACATATTGATTATGATCTAGAATAGCACATAAACTAATTTTGAAGGAGATCAAACACGGATATTATATTATGATTGAGCAAATAGGTCTTAAATTATTTAACATAGGGGCCATTGTTATGTGTCTATACAAGAGCCTTTCAGACGTTCTGGCATGATTGAGAAAAAAAAACACCCATTCAACCATACATTATATCAATGGTGACTTTCGAATATTTATTATTAGTAGGCTTTAAACAATAAATTCCAATTATTTAAAACAAAATTAACCTAAATTGTATTACAAACTTGCATTCGCTCGATACCCAGTTAGTCATTAAACACATGACATGGATGACTAAGTTGTTGAGGTTAGCTTGTTCATTAATAATTACGAAACTAGAGACTCGAGCCTGGTCTCGATTAACAGCGACATCGGAGGGTTAAATGCCTGCAATTCTGGCCACTTCTACCAACTAACGCTACACACACTGTCTCATTTATTACCCATTTACTAAAGGCTATGGCTTAGGTGATAGGCCTGATCACTAATCAGACATTCGATAGGACTAAGTAGGAAAATTAGATAGTGTGGTTGAAAATGGAACTCGTTCAAAAATTGAAAAATTTTTAACGACTGTAATAATTAATCTACGCTTGAAAAAAAACTTTCTGTTTAGTGACAAACAAAAACCTAATAATAAACATTTGTTATATCTTACATTGTTATATTAATTGTATTATTTATAATTTATTTAATTTTTTTGTTAAATTAAAACTTAATAATCGTCTTGGAAAGTTTTGCACAAATTTCAAATCGAACACAATTAACACACACACACTTTACTAACACATTATGAGAGTGTATTTACAGTACACTAATAATTTAAGATTTAATAGTTTTGTGATAGAATTACGTTAAAAATTCTTAGAACATCATAAATTTTAGTTAATGAAGATCAAACTAAACAACTCGATAGTATTTAAATAATAAAAATAAAGTATGATAAGAATATAGTTACTTAAGTTCTTTTTAAGTGATTAAAATATATTCACTCCTGAGTACTAAATAAAACTAATCTAACAACGTCACGCTTTTCATCCCCAAAGGAGTGGGCAAAGATGCATCACGCCATGTTTTTTTTAATTCTCAGTCTTAATAGATGGTAGGCTCTTAATAGGCTCTTATTTATTCACTTTACTTTTCACTTTTATATCATGATTATAGATTCCGTACGAGACTCTTAAACGCAGGAGCTGTAACTAAGTATAGAGTACATACATCTGTTGACCGACATCTGCTATTTGATGTCGTTAAAGTTCACCCCTGCACAGCGGACGGTAAACTTTAATGACGTCATCCTCTGAACACACTCAATATCGCCCGCTGATAGATTGGTTTTACTATTTTTTGTTGAAAATTTACCCATAACGGGTTCGTCGTCAATTTTAATTTTTTTTTTTTTTATCGAAAATTTTCTAGTAAAATCATGTTGAAGAATTTCAATTGTTTTCCATGAAGTAGAAATTAGGTTGGTATCATTGATACCTATTCGGAAACGGTAATTCAAGGTAGTAAATGTAAAGAAATAGTTTATGAGACACAATTCTGTTTCACTCGATTTACCAAAGCCTCAATACCAAACAAAACTTCTTTATATTTATTATGATACACTTATTGTACGACAATTTTATTGCAAGACACCGTTCGGAACCGAATCCAAAAGAAAGTGGAAAAAACCTACCTTCGATGGGTACAATAATAAAAGTGTTCCATTTACAAATCCATCTAATATTTTCTACTTTGTCTCTCAATAATGCTGAGAGGGTTTACAAAGTATACATTATTTTTTAAATGATAGACATTTAGGTACTTTGATCTATTTTCAGCCAGCTGTGCTTTGTAAAAAGAGTCGTGTAATTAAAACAAATAAGGTACTGTTTTGAGAAACTCTAATAAGGATTAAAATACTTTTGGTGTTAATTACTTAATTCAAAGTGTGTGGAATCAAGATACGTATTATTATATCAAAGATTAACTAACTTTGTTTCTTAATTAATATAACTGATAAAAGCAGATCTTACATGATGTATGTCTGAGTAGTGTATTTTAGTAATATTTCATTGTTAATTTAACAAGTAAGTAATATAATTTTTTGATTTATTATATTAGTTTGAAAATAAACTATTTTTTAAAAATTCAACACAAATTATGTAATGCCAGCAAAAAGATCCTTATTTTAAAATATTTATTTACTTAGAGAAAAAAAAAAATTAAACTTAGTGCACCGTTTATACTTACATTTAATGTAAAAACATTTCCAGTCTTATCATCTTAATGTTGATTAAAAAGTAATAGAGCTAATTAATTAAAATTATTGGTTAAGATTTTCAAAAATTAATGCAGCAAAATTAAATTGCAATCTAAGTTATAAAAGACCTAAGTAGTCGTCTTAAAAGATTTTCTCACATAGAAGTATTAAAATACTACATATTTTAATCTGAAGTAAAAATAACTAGTTTAAAAAATACTAGTAGGCAGTTATTGACATTTTTTAACCCTCGACTTAAAAAGATGGGTGATTTATGTTTGATATGTCTATGTATCTTTGTGTTTGTGTGTTTGTAACTCACAAACTTTGCCTCTTTATAATATTAGTATAGATAAGTACAAAGTGTTTCACTAAAATACGCTTCATAAAAAAACTTCATTTAAAACATTACCCTCCCTTTTGGCAGTCGGGTAAAAACTCAATTATAATCCAAAATAAAATACAGCTTGTGATTTTAAAACATGTTTAGGATACGTGTAAAACTGATGGATGGTCTGTTAGTCAACTAGTCACTGATGGATGCATTTTGACGGCATGACGTGAGAAATTTCACGTTTGGCTCGGTTCGAAAATGCAAATTATCACAAAGAGCATACGGCGAGATAACCAGACTACCTTTATATGAAATGGGAATACTCGTATTACAATATTAAGCAGCTCCCTTATCGATACTCTTTTAGTGGAAATAAAAAATCATTATTCTTTTTCGGAAGTTAAATTTAATACCTATTCTTTAACAAAATACTACAGTTTTAAATGTATACTTTGTCATAACCTACATCACTTAATTATATTCATCAACATCAGTTATTTTCTGTCCACTGTTTGCCACATATTATGCCTGTGAGCAGAGCCTGCCGGGGCGCGTATTGAATGTATAAGTACTAAAAATAAAAAATGCATGGTAATATTATTAATAATATAATTCATTAATTAATTATGTATGTATAATAAAGTGAAAAAGTTTGTTTGTTTGGGTTGAATGCGCTAATATCAGAAACTAAAAGAAATGTTTATGTGTTGTATGTATAACCCATTTATCGAGAAAGGCATTATACTATAACATCAAGCTGCGACTTATAGGAGCTGAGTAGTAAAGTAGTAGCCAAAAAGAAGATCCACGAACAATTTATTATGATAAATTATTATTCTCTTTAGTGCCGTAATATAACAAATATACGATTATTAGAAGATCACTAATCTCCATTGTTTAATATCACTTCGTACAAAAATGTACTGGCAAACAAAGCCTTCTTATCTATAGGGTGATGTACAAACACCTTTTATTCGTATTATCTGGTCGACTATTGTTTCGCACGATTTCCCTTAGCACTGGCGTCACATGTGACAAGATCCCTTTTGTTCTTGGATCTTAATGTGGGCGCTATTGTCTCGTCGTGCTTTTTAAAAGAGTATTTGCTTTAAAGACATACTGCTTTGTGGGATTTAGTATAAATGAAGTGGTCGGTTCAGTAACGTATCATACTTACTACTAAAGCGAAAGAAGAATGTATGAATGGATATTTGCCACTCAATTACGCCAAAATGGCTGAAAGGATCTGTCACAAATTTGTTAATACTTAGTCTGGTATAGCACATAGGCTTTTTATCATACGTACGTACTACGCAATTTGTAGGACAATATGACTATTCAATTACATAAATATTAAGTAAGTAAAAAAAAATATGGTCCTACAAAATCAATGGTTTGATCAAAGGAGGGGACCCTTCCAACTTGTATCGACAACGAGGTCATCATAAATGATTACTAACCAGCTGATTTTTTTATTTTTACTTACTTAATATTTATGTAATTGAACAGTCATATTATTGTCCTACAAATTGCGTGATACATTATCCCGGTATTTCCATACCGGTCCGGTATACCCTTGCTACGTCTATTAGCTACCACAATCAAATTTTTGGAATACGAAATTGTTGAAAAAATGAAAAATGAAGCTACTCACGAAAAATTAGCTTGATAGTAATAAAAAAAAAATTTGGACCAGGCATCCCGGACTACTCCAATTAAATAATAAAAATCGAAAACCACGAAATATGACACTAAATTGCGTCATTGCCATTCCTCTGTATATTCCTCTGCCCTCTTAATAGTAAATAACTTACCTACAAAAGTTATCTAACCAGCGAAATATATAAGGCAATGATACCGTAAAATTAACACAACACTACAGTTTTAATGCATCGCTCAGGAATAAACTGCTCGGAATTAATTACTGAAACGTATTTACTGAAATTACTGTTATAAACTTGCATGTCGAGACTCGATTACGTTTATATTATTGTACAGTAAGTGGTTAAAAGTACAAAGTATAGGTTCAACTCTCGAATTAAATAGGTTACTGTCCTATATTTTTATTGCAAAGCTACCAACCTGCCCCAGTTTCAGACTGATATAGTTTAATATTAGTGTAAATTTATAAAAAATTAAAAGCACTATTTGACTGACATTCGAATTTATCCCATTACATGCACAGCTCATTTTTCTCTGACTTGACGGAGAAGCCAAATTTTTGTATATCAATCAATAATAATATAACGTGATAGTTCAGTAATATAACCATAAAAATCTTCACAAAGAAACACTCCGGTCCATTGATGAAAGTCGTTTAAAAACTGTTCAGTAGTATTTGAAGTTGTTTATTAAAGCGCAACATATCGTATACGAAACTGTAGTATTTCATGAATCAATTGAATGGTTTTGGAGATTAGCGAGCAAGAACAGCATAAAAGGCGATTTGATATAATCATTTAATTTCGTTATAAATAATCTATATAAATAAAAATGGATCACCGAAAAGTATGTGATGGATTCACGTGAGAACGGCTCGACCGATTTTTTTTGCTATTTGCTAATTTGGCAATTTTTTTTTGCAGTATTTGCTATTTTCGAGGCAAGGTATGTATGTAAGAAAGTGTACCAAAAATTGAGTGTAAAATTTAAAATATAAACATTTGAAAATGGAAGATTATCACGAATAATAAAATAATTCGGTACGAAGTTCGCCGGGTCGGCTAGTATTATATAAAAGAAGTAACTATGTTGAATCTTACAATAAAATATTTATATTTTCTGTTCGTTCAACACAAAGGAATAAATGTCAAATGAATCTTATTTATTGAACATTTAGCACTGAAACAAAGTTTTATTTCACTTTACAACTAATAACAAAGTCGTATGTTTTCCCAAACACATTTGACCCAAAAGTAACACCCATTAGATACCAGACAAAAAAGATTACAATCGTTTCTATCTTAAAATTTGCGACTTAAAAAAACAAGGGTCATAATTTATTTGTGAGACCGACTCTTTACAAGCCTCTGCTTTGTTCGGAACGGGCTCAAATTGAGGCAACGCCTCTAAGTTTAATGTTCTCGAATATTTATGCCTTGTTTTCATGGCTATGTGCGAGGCACTGCTTTCGTGGCATATTGAGATATATGTGCAACACCCGCCTTAACATGCATTCATTTAAACCCGTACACAGATAAGGTAGAAAATGTGGAGCTATGGTGTATTTGAGTGAGGCCGACATTTAGGTTTATTTTGCAACAATAAATCAAATGTTTTGTTTTGATATTATGAAGGACTGGTTTTTGAACGCGGCCCCGCTCACGTGGTATGTCAATAAAAGTTATCTGTCCTATTTATTAACCTATCGGTGTGGTAGATTTCATGCAAATCCTCTCAAGTGGTCTGGCGTGATTGAGTAACAAACGTCTATCCATACATTCATCCTAACTTTCATAATAATAATATAATATAGACTGAATATGAGACTTAATCGCTCTGTAATAGCAAATAGAAAACATGCTGGCAATTTAAAAAGCAAATATTTAAATTTAAATTTTTTTGAAGAAGGGTCAGGGTTATATTTTATATTTGGGCACAAAAGATTGCGAGAGGTATCTACGACTTCTCGTATAGTGACGGATTAACAATACATAATGTCACTATTCTATCTCAACCCGTGGGTGTCATAAAAGGCGTCTAGAAGTAACCATATTGTTATGCAGACAAGAGCACTGCGAGAAAAGGAAAATTCGAAACAAACCCTATACCAACCCGTCTGGCCAGCGTGGTATAGAAGGCTAAATTCCCTCCACATTCTTTGGAGAAGAGTCGTGCTCAGCAGTAGGACGTTTGAGGGTTGAAATGATGATGATGATTACTTTTCTCATTTTTACTTTTGTTACTCAAACATAGTAACATAGTATTACGCCTTTTTCACCGAAGGGATAGGCAGAGGTGTTTCACATCCACATTTCGCCAGCTATGATTCCTCCTATGGTCCCATGAAATAGGGGGCGAGCTTATTGTCATCAACCGGGATCATTTGTTTTACCAAACTCCGGGAAAATCTCAATACTGGATTTTTGAGATTTGAACATTTTCACCCGACCCAGGATTCGAACCCATGATCACAGCACAGCAGTCGTATATACTTCTCGCTGCGCCACCGAGGCAGTTACTGAAACATTATATAAATAGAACAGTACTTTAACATAATGCACAAGTCTACAAACAAACCAAACACAGAACAAACAAAATAAATGTGTAATGTCCATTGTGTTTAGTAAATAAACACTGACCCTACAAAAGGTGGGATATGAGTGTTTTCATTTCAATAGAGCCCGATTCCATTTGAGGATTGAACTTTTTTATGTTAATAAAATGTATGTGTAAATATTCATCAGGTGATTTTAGTTCGGGTACCCGGAAATTTGGAATACGATTTACATGCTACTGTGAGTATAGGTCCTTGAATAAGTGCTGCAGAATGACAATGACCGCTAACAGGGAGAGGTGAAGAAATATCGAAATGTGCATCATATCTGCTCCTTAATGGACTCCTTGACTGGCTTGTTGGTCTAGTGGTTAGAGACCCTGACTGCTAAGCCGGAGGTCGTGGGTTCGATCCCCATCCAGGACAAATCTTTGTGTGATGAGCATAAAGGTTTGTTCTGTGTCTGGGTGTAATTTATCTATAATATGTATGTATTTACAAAAAAAAAATGTATTTAAGTAGATATATCAGTTGTTTAGTACCCATAACACAAGCAAATATAAATGCTTACTTTGGGACTAGATGGCGCTGTGTGAATGTGGTAGAATATTATATTATTAAAAACTAAAAAAAAATACAATAATTCGGGGCAACTCGGCCAAGTTTTCAAGAGATAAGTTGTCAAATAATTTTCTGATAATTCCTAGGAAGAAAAAAAAAAATTTCTCAGGCGTGGCACCTATAAAGATGAATATTTTTAAGCAATGTAAACAAAGCAAGGTACCTACCGTTGTCACCGTTACCGTTTATAAAGACTAAGTATGTGTCAAAATGATGCCTAAACAAACAAAACCCAGCACTCCTCGCTTCCTAAACACATAAACGTCAAAAAGAATACAATAAAAAAGAGAAACAATAAATTAAGAATAAAAATGAGCAGTACATCTTATCTGAAATTTAATTTACACTGTTGTTGGAAATGAACCGTGACGGCCACAATTTTCCTTACCAAGTTCCGCTCTATATTGTGTTACTAAAGAATACCTACACATAATTGTTAGTTATTCCCTTTTGTTTACACAAAAAGCCTTCTAAAACATTGAAGGTTGAAAAATAAATAAAATTAGGATTTCGAACTAACAGTTTTTAAGGCTTAATTGAAGCGGAATTCTGGGTAAGGGACTAGAATTTTCAAGTTTTAAATAAAGGACTGTATTTTACTACAGTACGTCGGTCCTTTTTGCCCTTATCAAAATGTTTGGATGTTAGGTGTGGCATGTGCTACCTGTTCCCAATGTTAATAAGGTTCAGTTTACATATAGACATTATTAACTACATACATATGTAGTGGTGTTACTATAAATGCCCAATCTAGTTAAAAGCTTAGACTTAACTAAAATGGATATGAAATGAAACAAAAGGGACGTGTTTTTTTAACCCTCAACGGAAAGAAAGGGGTGTTATAAGTTTGACGTGTCTGTCTCTGCGTGTTGTGTGTTTGTCTGTGGCATCTTAGCTCTTAAACGAATGAGCCGATTTTAATTGAATTTTATTTTTTGTTTCAAATTTGACATTATCGTGGTGACATAGATGGTTCATTAAAATTGGTGCAACCGTCGGTAGTGACGCACAATTCTCGATTTTGTTTTTCTTAAAGGCTAGACTGAGGTACATCAAATCACATTCAGTCAGTTATGTTTTGAAGCGAGTCTATTAACATTTACGGAGCACATTAATCGTTGTAATTTTAATTTTCAGGATATCTTTCCTTAATAGCTCTGTGTAAATACAATCTACACCTTACACAAACTTTGGGCTAATAGATAACTAGGTTAAACAGACTATAAAAATGTTAATCTCACTTTTGATACCCAGATTATCATTTCGTAGCTCTTCGTTAAAGCAAATCTAAATTTATAGCTGTTTCACGAGTCATAAATATGTGTGCCAAAATTCGCGGCAACCATTTTTTGAAAATATTTTCACTAAATATGCTATTCAATTTTTAAACTACGTCTATTATAGTGGCTTATCTCAAATAGACTCACGGTTAGTACCTTCTAAATATGGTATAAGGACTTTATCTTCTAGTCATAAAATGTGATTAGGTACTTAACACTCGATTGAGTAAATCTTTCTTACAAGTGAACTATAAAATCGACCTTTGTCGTCGGTTTTAAACAGCATATTTTAGACACTGACATCTCATTTTCAAATCAAATTTAGAAAACGAATAAGACTAATTCTTTTTAAAAATTTGACCTCTATTTTAGACATTGCGTTTCTAATAATAACGCGCTGTTTACCAACATTTAATTTAAGACAATGATAATTGAATTCCTAATAACTACTATCAATTCAATATTTAATAACTAAATAGTATATTTTCTATTCTCTCCTTTTTACTCTACTTCGTGGATAATATAATAATAATAATAATAATATTCTACCACATTCACACAGCGCCATCTAGTCCCAAAGTAAGCAATTATATTTGCTTGTGTTATGGGTACTAAACAACTGATATACTACTTAAATATATTTTTTTTTTGTAAATACATACATATTATAGATAATGATGTGGGTAATTAGCATATTGAGCATTATTTAATTTGATACCTAACGAAATTTTAGCATATATAATTTTTTTTTGTCTCCAACAGACTTAATAAAAAAAATACTGCTATATAGTCCGTGTGATGACTGGGAAGTAATCAAAAATCACCACTTATTTTCATCCATACAATATCGTATAGGCGACCTAAGGTAAAATATTACAATAGGTACATCTGAAAAATAGAAGGAAATTTCGAATGTTCCCGACTGATTAACCCGGTAATAGTACACTATACATCCTCCTTTTGTAAAGAAAGGTCAGTATTCAACAATGTGACGTACTCAGTTATTGATGATGGAATAAATAATAATATGTAACATTCGTTGGTGAAGTTAGAATGAAATTGCAGTGTTCGTGCGTTGCGTCCTTAGCTGTCTATCACGCGTTCCAATTGTGTTAGGATTTTGACAACTGCAGCACGAAGTTATGAGCAAAGCGTACGGCTTTTATAAAATGAAACAATACGTGCCATTGAACATATAGAAAATAAAAATTTTCTTTGAAGGTTTTTCAAAGTTATAATTTGATTTGAATATTTTGTTCAACTTACTGCAGTCATAATAATTAGGTATATCACCCAAACTTGTAGTAATTGTTTGACACATAAGTGATATAAACGAACAATAAATAAATAGCTTACCATTCATTCATTCATTCATTCACTAATACCATTAATAATTCATAAAATACCAATGAATATTTATATTATAATAATAATATTCTACCACATTCACACAGCGCCATCTAGTCCCATATTAAGCAATTATATTTGCTTGTGTTATAGGTACTAAACAACTGACATACTACTTAAATACATTTTTTTTTTTTTGTAAATACTTACATATTATATATAAATTACACCCAGACACAGAACAAACCTTTATGGTCATCACACAAAGATTTGTCCTGGGTGAGGATCGAACCCACGACCTCCGGCTTAGCAGTCAGGGTCACTAACCACTAGACCAACAGGCCAGTCTTGATAATATAATATTTATTTAAAAGATATTTTTTCTCAAAGACGAACAGAAATGTTACATTTCATTGGTTATTTAATCAGTGGCCGGTTTGCACAAAATATACGTCGATCAAAAAAACCGATCACCAATTAAACGGGTCGGTTGCTTTAATACATTGATTACTTTTGATTGCCCGACGTACCATCGGTATTGCATGAACCAATACGTTCAATTATTCATTTATTATTGTCACGTTTCGATCGAGGGCCTTTTTATAACAAGATGAAAATTCATTCAGTATTTTTTGAGTTCCTCGTGAAAACAGACAGACGGGGTGTGGTACTATTTTTTTTTAATACGAGTACACTTATATTATATATGTGTATGATAATATATGGTAATATAAAGAAGCGATGGTGGCTGAATGGATAAGGGATCGGCGTGCATATCACGCGGTCCGAGTTCGATCCTGACCGGCAGTTCCAATGTGGATTCCACTTTGTGGAATTTGTATGTACTAGTCAAGTGACTTACCATCTGCTAACGGTGAAGGAAAACATCGTAAGAAAATCCACATACCTTAGAAGAAATTCTATGAGGATGTCTGATCCACCAACCCGCACTAGGCCAGCGTGAGTGGATTATGGCCTAAACCCTCTCAGCTCTCTAGTTAGAGGAGAGGAGACCCGAGCCCAGCAGTGGGACTTTAAGGGGTTGCTGATGAAGATAATATATAGTCAAGTACCAATATGGTTGATAACAGCGCCTATTTTTAATTTCCCAAAAGATTTAATCTCTAGTTAGTAAATTGTATTACAAGTAAATAAATACGTATGTATACGTATAATTTTGTCAAGAGACCACCCAGTAAGATAATGTCATGGTAATAATGTTCGCACAATTGTCTGAATCGCTCAATAAACCTCTGACTAACGGTAGCATAAACTTAACGTAATAGCAGGATATGTCAATTTCAATGTCATTCGAACAAACAAATTTTTTTTTATATTTCCTGAGATCGTGTTATTTTTATTTGTTACCTATACGTAAGTAGGCGGTGTTCATGTGATTAACTAGACTAGATTGATAGTGTACTTAAATACGATATTAAAGGCTCACCTTTTGTGTGTGTTTATTTATTTTTCTAGAGAAAACAACACCATCACTAAGAAACAAACTGTGTCGTGGAAGACTTTACAAACATACAATTTGTTCAATCAAACAAACAAACTGTACAGCTTCATAATATTAGTATAGATGAATCACACAAATACATTTATTTTTTTCATTGTTTTTTCTTGGGGTAATCGAACTTGTCACTCTGCACTCCGACGTTAGTAGCGAGGCCGACACCTTAGGGTTGCCACACATCTAACCACGACTATTTCTATCCCTTTCTGTCACTTAGAACCTTCAGTTACAAGAGCGAGAAAGAGAGCCGGAATGCAGCCACACCACACCTTCTTACTCTCTATCTGGTGTGGTGCAACCCTTATCCGCTACACCACGGTGACAGTCCCTTATGTCAGTAAATTGTTCATAATATTTTAAATCAGAACCTCGTTCGTGTCTCGGATGTACTCCGGCTCGGACCCGGCTCGGCTTAGCATAAATCATCCTTTATTGTGACATCTCGGGTCAAGTTTCCGGCACGCACACTGTTATTGGGATTTTCTGTCAAGAATATCTCAGCGGCCGCGGCCTGAAGCCTGAAACTTCGGTAGATGTAAATAAGCTTGCACCCTATTATTTTCACATCGCTACAATCTACCCACTCGTGACACTTGGTATAAACGTCACGTGTCACGTGTAAACAACCGTAACTTAACCCAAAATGTTTAGAGAATTTGACTGCTAGTTTATCGTTTTAAGTACCTACTTGGCACTTTGGTATCCTGTCAGCTGCCACTGCAATCTAAGCTCCTTTTTTTACTTTCCATAATGCGATGAGGAGCGACACTACTTAGCTATTATTAAAAAAAACTAGAAAGGATCATCATCATCATCAACAACACATTAATGTCCCACTGCTAGGGTCGGGTCTCCTCTCTTTATTTTTTTTCTGATCATTGATATTACCGATAATTTTCGAATCGATTTCATCATGAACGTTTATAAAAGTCGAATTGTACTATATTTCATCCGGAAGTTCAGAATTACGCTTATTTTAAGGCGGTTTTTGAGCCGAAATTGAACCCCAAAAACAAAATACATAAACTGTTAAATTAATTTCTCTTCCTTTCTTCCTTTTGCCGCACGCAAAATCATATTAAAGCTACCACTGTAGTTATTAGTTACATTAGATACCTATGCTCATAAAATATCTACTACTACATCTATGAATCGATCGAGATATTGGAATAGAAGTAATGAAATCCTCTCACCAATTAGATCAAGCACAATCAGCCCTTGGCTCACAACTACAAAAGTATCACTAAACTTTGTGAGTACTTCCTAATAAAGCGTCGTCCTAATAGATCGCGACCACGCCATGGGAGCGATGCGATCATCAATCGCGCGATATATGGATGTCGAAAAGGTGTGCTAATAGAACGTGAATGCACGACCATTGCAAGTTCGCGCGAATGTACGATGATCAATTGACATTAATGACGTTGTGTTCTGTTAGGCCCAAATATCTAGAACAGGCGTGAGGTGAATATGCGGCACAGTTGCAGCGCAGCACAAGCATAATGCCAGTTCAGACTTTTTTAAACAAAATGTATAATCGATGCGTCGGTAAATTGTATCGGGGCAGCTCGGTGCAGGCACGACTCTTGTTCGTTCTAAGGGTTCGTTACGCCTGCACTGCGCTCTCACTGTAATTCAAGCCTTAGGACACTCTGTTTCCCATTCGCGCGAATGAACGATAATCGCATCGCTGGCATCGCGTAGTCGCGTTGTAATAGGACGATGCCTAACAGAATCATCCTTGTTATGTAATAACACTCCCTGACATTATCCTCACGTATTATCCCACGAGATACAAAGGTGCTCCTGAATGTTAACATACCAACCGAACGGTATACCTATTTACTTTTAGCCGGGTTTTATTGTTCCAAAGGGACTAACAGACACAGAGGGCACATTTCAAATGTAACTCGAAATTTTCTTTTAAAAAAAATGTAAATGTTCCACATACTAGGGCGGGTAAGGGTAAATGTTTATTAATAGTTTGTTAACGAGGGTGTGCGTTAGTATAACTATTTATACATAATATAGTGTAAGAGGATATAGGTCGATCAATATTGTGCACATATTAGCGGAATGAGCACGCATCAATGGTTATGAGGTAATTATGTGCCCGCCTAGAAGGTCAGAATAGTTTTTTCTGAGCAACTTTTATTAATTCTGTAAGCTCTGTTATCATTATAATTTATTAGAATCCTTGCTAATATTATAAACTAGATTCCACCCGCAGTTCTGCCCACGTAGCGTGTCTGTAAATAGTAATCTATCATCATCATTACAATCCATAAACGTCCCACTGTTGGGCACGAATCTCCTGCTAACATTGTGGAGAGAATTTAGCTTACCATACTTCGATGGCCAGACGAAAAAGGAAAATTCGAAACAAAACCCAGTCTAGTTAAAAATAAATTGAAATTAAATTTGTAAAGACACAATAGCGCCTGAGAAAAAGGGATTATTTAAAAAAATATACTTCTCTGTTATCTTGAAAAATTTCAAAGTAGTTGCGTTGACCTCAACCTACCCATCTAAGATTATGTCACAGATATTTATGATAATTTAGCCCCACAAAACCTAGACAGAGGACCAGTCAATGGTAGATTTCGCACGAAACATTCAAAGCTTCAGTAATCTACTTTATACGATAAGCCTTAAAATCTTCTCTTCTGAACTGCTCGTGCCGAGTAAATAAAGATTTGAAACAACTTTCCTGAATAAATTGCACATTAACTAAGGTGTTTGAGTTTTGTTTGCCATGGCTTTGACGGGACTTTGTCTCGTGTTTGCGTCACAGTATTATCCTGTTTTTATTTGTTCGGTATAACACGAACGCTTTATTTTTGAACATATTTTTTCTACATAATAGTGCCGTGTTTTTATTGCATCGTGATTTTTCATCAATGGCCTATGTTTGCTTATCGGCGTTAAAACTAAATCAATTTGTTTGCAAATGGTGCTGATAAACTAATTTAGTCTTAACAACATTGTTGCCAAACTATTATTTACTCGTTCTGTCTAAAAATAATAAAGATTATTACTCGATTGATTTATATTTTTATCTTTCACACCTTTTCAAAGTAATAACTGTTATAATAGCCTATTTTAATTTTCAAAAATAGCTTCATAATTTCTGGCGCAAATTGCTAATTGAAAAGACGGCAAGGAAGTATAAAATTCAATATAATTTCTTCCTTATCTTATTAATGGTTCATGAATAAATTCGATTATAAATTATGAATTTGTGAATAATCAAACGTTGATAAAATACTTAATGAATAAAGATATACTCATAGAACAGAGACAGGTTGATATATGTACTTTTAAAGGGAAATGAAAGGATATCGAGATTAGAATTAAACTAGCTTCCACCCTCAGCTGCACCTAGATAAAAGCCTAGCCTATAGTATTCCAGAGTATAATATGTATATCTGGGTGCCAAATTTCATACAGACCCGTTCGCGAGTGATTCAGTAACAAACGTCCATCGTAACTTTCACCTTTAATATAAATAAGAATTAAGTCTTATTTTATTGGCTCCTTCATTTCCTTGTGTTACATGCCATTTATAAATTAGGCAACAAATATAAATGAAAAGTAATTCCATTTTAGTAATAATAGAAACTAAGATATTATTCAAGAAAAGGCAGGGTAACACATAATTAAATAAGACTTGATGAATTGAAAGACACCTTAGTCATATATATAAATAGACAGCCTGTGAGAGCCCGCCCCCGATCATGATTGGTGCAATTCGATCGAAATATCGGGAAAATAAATGGGGTATCACCAACCCGCGCTAGGCCAGCGTGAGTGGATTATGGCCTAAAACCCTCTCAGCTCTCTAGTTAGAGGAGAGGAGACCCGAGCCCAACAGTGGGACTTAATGGGTTGCTAATGATAAATGGGGTATATAGAAATCTGGTTTAAAAATAGCCTATATTAATCCAGGTTATCATGTCAGCTACTTTCATTCCGAATGTTATCAAAATTGGTGCCGCCGTTTATACACTCACAAGTTTTTGCCTTTATAATTTTATTGTGACACCAGCTGACCAAACGTATGTCGTTCTGTCAGAAGGTATTGGCAAGTAAGAATAGTTTGTATTGGAAAATAAAATTGTTGTTCTTATAATAAATTTTCGTTGCAAGTCTTCCACATTTTCTCACAGTTTAAACTTTTCCTAACTTTCCACAAATATTTCAAAATCAAAATTAGCTAAAACAGACCAGCCGTTCTCAAGTTTTAACGAGACTAACGAAATACAATTTTAGTATAAACTAGCTGATCCGGTGAACTTCGTACCGCCATATTTTATTTTTCGTTTGTATTTTCGAAAACCCTGAAATATAATATAGATAATATGTAGACACGCTTTATAATAATTAAATACTTGTAGTCGCGAAAGTTTAAAGGTTTTAATTGAAAAAGGCCTTGTTAATTTAAGTCCTAAATTCAAAAACATTTTGTACTCAAGCGGATTAAATCTACGTACGAGTATGTACTTAAATAATTCTGTAACAATTCTAAATTTAGGCACTTAAACGTAAATTGGGACAAAATCATATATAACATGTACATAGGTCCAGGCCATCCCTCTGATAAATCAATTAGTCGCCTCTTAAGATACGTAGGGACTTGATGGATATTCATAGCCAAGGCTTTTACTGGAACACTATTACCGAAGTAAGGATTACACTTAAGGGCAGCTTCTCTCAAAGCTAAACATTGAGTAGCTGATATTGCTTTAAATTAGTATTGGTCTGATTTTTCAGAAGTGGTATAGCGCATTGTACTGTTGTGGATGCTAGTACGATAATGGAAGCATCTGGTAATTAAGAGTCGACCTTCATTTGCCTTTTTATTGAATATTCAAATCTTTTGGTATTCAGAATTCATTACAAAAATATCATAAACAAAAGACGTATTTTATCATAAATAAAACACTTTTTTTTAACACATACCTAATATAATTTGGTCAAAAAGGTCTCAAATTGTATTCTACTATATTTTCATCAAAGGATACTTATACGGAAGCATTTTAATAAAATATATAAGGAATAGTCCGGTACAATCGCAGTTCCGCATTTTATTATGATTAGGTCACAACAGAAGGTCACAATTATATTCTATCAAAGTACTCAAGTCTGATTGACAGAGATAATATAGTCACTCATATTGATAAAATAATTAGTGAGCGACAAAAATATCTTCCGTGGAATAAGGATTTGAAAAGACTACTGCTTCAGAACAAAAATGCGTAATGATAAGGACAAGGTGCTACGTCAATGGAATGGCGTTCAATTCAATGGAAAAAAATATATTTAACAGTTAACTGCTACAATAAATCTGATGAACATATAAAAAGGTTTAAATAACTTTATTTTAAATCCCCGACGAAAAGATAATAAGTAGCGTAAAAACAATCCCAAGAAAATCCGTCGGGGGCTGCCATACCCTGACTTGAAATGAACGAAAGTATTGCAGTTTTACAATATTTAGTTTACAATATATATTTAATACTAGAAACAGTAATGATATTAGCAGCCCCCGACGAATTTTCTTGGGATTGTTTTTACGCTACTTATTATCTTTTCGTCGGGGATTTAAAATAAAGTTATTTAAACCTTTTTATATGTTACGTTTCTTATTTTGTATAGATGTTATCGTCGTGGGTTTTTTCAAAATTTTTAATTTTATTTTTTATTTTAAATATTTTCAAAGAGCGCCCTATCTTACTAACTGTAAGTAACTCGTATAAAATTTTAAGAACCTTGACAGATAAATAAAAGTTTTATACTAAGTTATAGAACAAACACATTTTTTTTTAATTTACTGTTGCAGTAAGTCTTATAACTTGAAATTATCATTTTAATTTTCTTATTTTAAACTTTTTAAGGAGCGCCTTATCTTACCATGTAAGCTCTAGAATGAATGGAATTTGAATGGAGCTTCAACTATATTATATATATTTTATTTTTTGTTGACTTGTGTGCTCATCCGTCGCACAAAGGTCGCCGGAGCCCCGCTTCGCGGGGCTCCTATTTATGGGTGGTTTGAAAAAGAAAAAAAAAAATATAACCCTAACCTAACCAGTCCGATTCGGATTGCTCTGAATCGGGGGGTGTTAAGTTTAGCTATCGCACATTGATTGCCGTAGCCGGACTGCCTTCGGCGTTAGCGCAGATTTCCACCTATAATAGCTTGTATCTCGAAAACGGTGCGTGCTATCGCAAAAATGATGAAAATTTTGTTACACCCCGAGCACGGGATACCTATAAGTTAGAATAAATAAGGTAGGTAGGTGTTTATATAACGTCAGTCTGGAATAAACTCTCACTCTTACTAATTTTTTTTAGGCTTATCATTGTATACCTCAGTACTAATATTCAGTGATATAACAACACAAGATCGGTTTTCGGATTTTTTCCTTTACTTGTGCAACTTGTTATTGCTTCTGGCCAAATTTCATAATTCTAGGTCAACGGTAAGTTCCCTATAGATTATGATCGTCAAGATAAATCGTCAAAAATGGAGCATAAACAGCTGTTTCTTTTGATTGCGTTAACTTAGAATTTTGATTTTTATTTTACGCCGAGGGTTTGCAGACCCAAGTAAATGATATTAATTTCAGCTTTATACCTCTATGCGTTCTTGAGAAAAATATTCTAGACAGACGGACAGACATACAACGGAGTGATCCTATAAGGGTTCCGTTTTTTTCTTTTGAGGTACAGAACCCTAAAATTGCATAAACGGTCACCCATCTATGAACTGACCTTAACCGAAGTTGCTTAACCTCATGAGTGTAATCAATATCTCAGTACTACAATGCTACGTGTCCCTATACAGTAACAGGTCTAATTATTTTACTGATAACTGTAAACATAAGTTTGCTTAGTCTATTGCAGCGCCCCCTGGCGAAAAAATACAATATCGTGTATCCAAAAGTCATCCTCGATAAATCACAAATACATTACAGAAAACCGTATCGAAATCGGTTTAATCGTTTTAAAGATAGGAGGGCACAAAGGTTTCAACGAAATCAACATAGGTTTGCCTAGTCTATTGCAGCGCCCCCTGCCGAAAAAATACAAAATCTTGAATCCAAAAACAATCCTCGATAAATCACAAATACATTACAGAAAACCGTATCGAAATCAGTCTAATCGTTTTAAAGATAGGAGGGCACAAAGGATTCAACGAAATCAGTGTATTGTAGCGCCCCCTGGCGAGCTATTAACATAACACCTATCTAATAACCTGTCCCCAAGAGCCGCACACACTTTACAGAAAACCGCATCTAAATCGGTCAAACCGTTTCCGTGATATAAGGCATTATGTTGGAACACACAAACACACAGCCTCTCACCCCAAACGCATATACCGTCTCCGTTCCGTCGTGGGTAAAAATGATTGTCAAGATATTTGTCACGTATTGAAATACTTCGCATAATATCTGTCACTGTGACGTAGCTGTTAAGATTGTCACCTCGTCACTAACATCGCCCTGTCGAGTGACATGGGGTCGATTCACACACAAGACAAATTTATAAACTTGTGATTCACAGATATTATAATTACATATGTATTTATTTTGAGTCTTGGTACACGCCTACACCTGGGGGACAATTCCTGTGTCGTCGAGAACTTTATAAAAAGTCTGCCAGTGTAGGCGTTGTCTTTATCAAAGAAAACCACTCGTATTGTATGTGATTGTAGGATTTGGTCTACACAGCAAAGCCACCGACCAAGGAACTAGCGTTATGTCACCGATATCGTGATGCATTTTTAAATATGGCCGCCGCTGGGTTTTGTCAACGGACTGTTTTGGCGGATCAACACTTTTCATGTTCAGACCCCATCCATTTTCGTTATTAGATCATATCCTAAAAAAAATATAAGAATAAATAAATGTATGAATAACATTCTAATGTAAATTAATGTTTACAACTCCATAATTTTTAATTGCAAATGTTTTGTAACTAAGTTCAACCATTTACTTAAAGCCATAAAAGTTTCCAAGTCACATATTAAATTTTCTAATGTTTCACACAATTTCAAATGTCAAAACTGTCATAAAATCAATGATTATAAAAGTTGAGAGCATAAACACATTACAACGACATTTCTTGAATGTAACTTCGGATTGTCATATGACAAAAATATGTGATAAGATATATAACTTGACATAAAGTTTGTGTTGATAATAAAAGTTTCACTCAATCTCGACAATCACCTAATATACAATAAATTTAGACAAGTACCTACCGAGATTGATTCATAATATATTAAAATAAATTCATACAAGGAGCAGTTACACATTTTTCAAAACGCTTATTTTTATAAACGCGCATAACTTGAAAAAATATTTACAGTACACAATAAAAAGATTACACATATTTTTACGTCATGCTTAAAACTAGGGCGTAAAACTGGCTTATCTACTATACTTTACAAACTGTCCCGCAGATACTCTAATAACAAAATAAACGTACATATTATAATACTCATTGTTTTATTTATATTTTACTAAACAAAGAATATACCCCATTCTTTGTTCAGTTTATAGTAACCCTGCCTAATTTTTTAGTCAAACTGTTTCTTTTCGTACTTTCTTTGTTGTGTACTATTTTGCTCTCGCAGTATATTTTCTCTCCTCTAGACTTTTACGTTCGCTGGTAGAAAACTAATTTTTCTTAGTTCCAAGTATAGTCGACAATAAAATTGCTTTACCACTCTTAGAGTAAATGTCGTTTACATATCACAAAACAATAATGTCTATTTTTGCTTGCAAGTGACATCAGTACAGTGACAGTTCTGACTGACTGTCACCGTCGCCACTACATCGTCGTGCTGGGTGACGTGGGTTCGATTCCCACACGAGACAAATATTTGTGTGATTCATAGATATTTGTTTCTAGTCTGGGTGTACTTTGTGTCCGTTAGTTTCATGTTTGTAAAGCTCCCCGCGACACAGGGCTAGTTCCCTAGTGCGGGCGTTGTCTTTTAAAAAAAAAAAAAAAAAGTTCTCATCAATGCGCAACGTCTTATTGACTTTTAATTTTAATGGATTTTTTTATTAACAGTGGTAAAGAAAATGTATAGTCGACTATACAATAATTGCCTATGTACATGCTATTTTCTTGTTGCTTATTTCTTTATGTAATTTTGTAAATTATGAATTAAATAACCTCTACCTCTGAAAGACAGCTAACGCGAGTTTTATTTTTATAACTTTGTCCAGAACATTTCATAGACAAGCGTTTGTTATTCTCAAATACGTGTATTCGACGCTTTTACCAAATTACATTTTCTTACACTTTGTTTTGCATAAAGTGGAATGTCAAGAAATGAGGTACTAATAAATTTACTTTTATATCGTGTTAATGGATAGCAGCGAAAAGGAATAAGTGCGCCCGTAAAGTGAGTGACACTAATTTAGCATAAGCTTAAATTATTTATGCGAAATATTTATTCAATTCTCGCTTTGTCCATTAAACTTCACGGAGGGAGATTTATCGCAGATCTTAAGTTCACTGATTTTGTTTATTTAAGATATCGGTTTGGGAATCAATAACGGAAAGTTGTATAAATTATAGGTACTACTATTTTAAATAAACTGATGTTGATTTTTAAAGGAAAATCTATCATTGATGATACTCAACTAAATTTACGGCCACAATAGGATAGGCCACGGAAACACGCAGGGCATTATTTTTTGGACTCATATAGTTAGATTTCACGTGCAACTGTAACACATGTTACTTTAAAGGTCTTAAGACTGATTGAATTACTTGTGTACAGCCGATACTAGGAACGAAAAATTATACATACACTGTTGTCTTTAAAGATAAAGGTAACTAAGATAAGAGATTTTAAAATTTAATCTCTAAGAACGGAAAATTCCAGTGATTACGGTAATCTAAATACGCGGGGGCGGAGCCGCGGGCTACTGATAGTTTATTCTATAAAATATTTACAGCATATCTTAAAATAATATTTACGGAGATCAAACTTCTAAGGAAAGCTACTAGAAAGACTGGCCACATTACCACGGTGATGGCAAGACTAATAGCCGTTAGTATAATTTAAAATTATTTAGATATACGTATAAAACAACTTTTAAATTTGAATAGTGACTGTATTAGTCCCTTTGTATATATTAATCCCTATAAACTGGCATACCTAACTCTTTGTTCAGAAATAAATGTGTCTAACATCATGTTTCATTAATAATAATTCAAATGTATTCCGAAACAGTTCTTAAATATTCAAAGGTAGTATATTAAGATGTTATTTTGAATACAGTACAAAATATCTATTTTGCTTATATTCAGAGTAAGGTGAACGGAAATATTTAATCGAGTGTCAATCATCGTGGTGAATGGTTGACACCCGATTTATCCACGTCACGGTTTAGGCGACAGGTGGCGTTAGCGTCGTTTTTCACTCTCACCTTTTAGTTATAATACTATATGGATTAATTTCTACATGAAAGATTGCAGTAATATTAAAAGAATTTTCTAGCCTAGCAGTTTTTATACCCCGATCATCTTATTAAGTTGGATTGATGTAGACCCTAAATCTCCTCCAAACATTTTTAGCCTACTATACCATGTTGGCCAGATGGGTTGGTATATTTTATTTATTTATTTATTAAACTTTCTGCACAAACAAGTACACAAGCGGACTTAATGCCTGAGGCATTATCTACCAGTCAACTTTAGGGTGATGTAGAGACAAAACTGAGGTAGGTGCTTAAAGTTAATATCAGAGAATAAATATTCTAATCACAATAAACAATTACAAATAGGTACATAATATAATAAAGTATATACATTAAAATAAATTAAATATATAGATATATAAATACGAATATATAGATATATAAATATTAATATATAAATTATAAATATACATACATACTATAATGTGCAAGAGATAGGTACAAGATTTATGATTCTGCCATAATATATTTAATATAAAGATGACGAACTTTGGTCTTAAAAGATTCACGGTTTGTGGCCGTACTGATTTCGAGAGGGAGCGCATTCCAAAGAAGAATAGATTGAATGTTGAAGGAAGAGTGGACAAGACTTGAGCTATGAGGGGGGCAAAGTAGGAGAAGGTTATTAGAGGAGCGAAGGTTAAGGTTATGACTAGAGCAAAGATATTGAAACTGATGAGTTAGATATGAAGGAGCATTAGGAGAATTCAAAAGGGAGTAAAGAGTAGTCAACGCTCGCCAACTGCGACGTTGGCGGATGGGAAGCCAATTTAATTGGGAACGGTAAGATGATACGTGATCATACTTACGGAGATTAAAAACGAATCGAATGCAATTATTGAGAAGTCGGTCAAGTTTATTGAGCAGATCTGCATTCAGGTCGAAATAACACACATCACCATAGTCGACTATTGGGAAAATTAAGGTCTGCACCAGCATTATCTTCGTTTTAGACGGGAGGAAATTCTTGAGACGATACAAAGACCGCAGCGTTCCTGTGACCTTCCGGCTGACATTGGCAACCTGTTCTTGCCAGCTCAGTGTAGAATCAAGCTGCAGCCCCAGATCCTTAACACTCTTAGTGAATGGAATGGCGGTCCCATTAAATATCAATGGTGGCAGTGAATTTATGTCAAGCTTGCTAATGGCACGAACCCCCCCTATAACAATAGCTTGACATTTGGTTGGATTCACTGCCAAACCGAATCTACATATATATATATATATAGTTATAGGGTATAGGGTTTTGTTTCGAATTATCCTTTACTCGCAGTGCTCTTGTCTGCTTAAAATTACTTACTCCCTTAGTCGCCTTATAAGACACGAAATACGGTAGTGACATTATCTATCAGTCACGACACTTTACACACACGACTAGATTTATGTGTTCTGAAATGTTATGTGCTTCTGCAAGTATAGTTGTTCTCTAAGAAGGTATGCAGTTTTAAAGGATCAGTAAAGTGTATGTTTCTAATCGTGTTGCAGGCATCCAAAGGTTACAGTAACGGCTTACCATTAGGCTATCTGTAAGGCACGAAATCGCGTGCTGTGGCGAAAATTAGGTGAGGCCTATATCTAGCAGTGGCCGTTATTGGGCTGATATGATGATGATGGTGTAACCGAAAAATGTGATATGAATTGTTACTTTCAAGCAGTGGTTCTTAACTGGTGGCCTGCGGACCACTGGTGATACCTATAAGGGCACCAAAAGTACTCTACAATCATGCTGTCTGGAATGTCAGCATTAAAATGTGTACTACTAATATTATAAAGAGGAGATTTGTATTTTTGTATGTAACGAATAAACTTAAAAATACTGGCCGATTTCAAAAATTCTTTTGCTTTTGATAGCTACATTTTCACAGAGTAACATAGGCTATAACAACACGCTACGGCCAGTAGGAGCTGAGCAGTGGCCAAATAAAGAACGACGGGAGCAAAGCCCCGTGCTCCATGACAAAACAGTAGATTAAAAATAAAATAGTTAGTATAGCTAATTAGCACTGCACTAGCAATATTAGCACTGTTTAATTACTAAACTCTAGAGTAAAAACATGATGTGCAAAAAATCAACATTAAAATATTATAATTAACTGCTTAAAGAAGCTATAAAACACCAAACTGATTTAAACGCGTAATCACTCTCGAATCTCTTTGAGGCACTCAAGTTAGTCACGTGAATCAGAGTAGGGAAGCCATAAATACATCCGACATCATTAACATTTAAATCCTGCTAAATTTCACCCTGTATATATTCACAGACATTATTTTTGTTACTCGACTCAGTCACGGCATGAAAAAGGGCTAAATTCGCGGTTGTCACGTTTTTAATTAATATACGAGTGGGTGAGGTCCGGACTCACGCATACGACCTCTTTGTCCCGCTTATGTGAAATTCATCAATTAATGTTGTTTAGTGCTACGGCCACTTACATTTAAATTTTCATAACTGTACGCTAAAATTAGCTGTGCAGTCTTTTAACGAGTTTGAAGTTACTTACAATGTTTATGACATTTACTTCAAATTTTCGTTCATTTTATGGACGTAATCAATACAGCACTAAATTGTTTCTTGATTAACTATAAATAAGGCATAAAATACATTGAAAAGTATACTTGTGATTTTACGTCACGTAAGGCTAACAAATTATGCGCTTAATTGAAACAGCATACAATGTCGCAAACAAAAAAGCATTTAGTTTTGTATGTTTATTTCTGACCCCAAGAAAGTAATAACAATCATAAGCATAAATTGTTCCTCTTTATTGATACTCGACTGAGTCATAATTTATTCGGATATTTTATCGTATAACCGTGTGCGTGATTGCTCATGTTTAGGAGGGAAGTTTTCTGCAGCAAATAGATAAAACGCCTTGTGTAATTTATGTACTTTTCATATTGAGTGTCTCTACTAGATAAATAGGTTTTGCATGAAAAAATTTACTTATACTAGTCCACATTTATATTGAAATGTCACAATGAACTAATGATATATTATTTCAGTAAATCATATATCGCATGCTTAATGGAAAATTGACTCATTAGTAGATCGCTCAGAGTTAAGTTTCGTACAAAAAAAAGGTTCTATTAGCACCATATACCGTCGTATACCTACCATGCGTTCAAAATACAATCATCTATGATTAATTAATTATATTATCAGTGTTAATTATATCCGTCAACAAGTAGTATAAGTCCTCAAAGAAAGATCTTTTTTTGCGATTCCCCAAAAATTGCTGATTTAAAATTAAGTCAGTATTTCATTATACATGCGAAATGTCACATCTTTTAAACTTTCGCGACTTGTACACATATTAAATTATTATATAACGGGTCTACGTCACGTATTATATTTAAGGAATATGAAAATACCTTATTTGTTTGCCCGACGTTTCGGTCGAATTACACCGACCGTGGTGTGACCAAAGTGAGGGTAGTAGCAGAAACCCGCACGCATCAGGAACGACGCTCGGCCGCCGCTCCAGTCAGCCCGTGACCACGGTCGGTGTAATTCGACCGAAACGTTGGGCAAACAAATAAGGTATTTTCATATTCCTTAAATATAATATGTGACGTAGACCCGTTATATAATAATTTAAGATATGTTACATGTTGTCTATATAAGTAATATCAATATATCAATCCCACAGTCAAACCATCAAATAGTTTTGTGGGCCAAAATGTAAACAGTAATGTTATGTACGCAATAAGTAAATAATAATAAAATCTATATTTGATGCTTGGGTAAATCACTGAACCAACTATATTAAAATTTACATTTAACATCTGGAAAACTTCGTCATTTGTTTTAATGAATAAAAGCTACCCTAATTCACACAATACCGCGGATAAAAGCTAACCTAATTCACACAAATCTTAGTTTCAACTGACAATTTGCTTGATCTATCAACGCACAATCAAAACTGTAACATCCTATCTAGCCTGTCAACAAGGACTGGCCTGTTGGCCTAATGGTTAGTGACCCTAACTGCTAAGCTGGAGATGGTGGGTTCGATTCCCACCCAGGAAAAATCTTTGTGTAAGAGCATGATTGTTTGTTCTGTGTCTGGTTTATCTATAATATAATATGTATGTATTTACAAAAAAATGTATCAGTTGTTTAGTACCCATAACATAAGCAAATATAATTGCTTAATTTGAATCTGGCTCTGTGTCAATGTGGTAAAAATACACTATTATTTCGGTTGAAATTAGAAGTAAGGTTCAGAATCTATTGGTTTAGGGTTTCGTTCTACTGACCCACAAACAAAAACTAGTCACTGAAGTAAATAAGAAAACTTTAGATGAACGAAGCTGAGTAAACTGAAAAGTTTTAAAAGCAGGCACCAATAGAGTGGCTGAGCTCCTTGTAAACAATAAATTAACTTCATTTATGTTATTTTTATGTACTGTATTCAACTTTTTAGATGATAAACGAGTTTGAATATATTTCTAGTATATTAAAACAGTTTGAGGGCCGTTCTCCTCTAGCGGAGATGAGATGAGATGAACAGATAGGAGATGTGTTATAAACAATCACGCCAAGCGGCTTGTGCTTTAATATTACCGCAAATACTATTTTTTTTTTTAAGAATGAGTTAGAATGAGACTGATGACTTATTTACAAGCCCTGCGTCATGGGAGACACAATAAACAAACATACAATAAACAGAAACAAAGTACTCCTATACTCGAAACAAACCTTTATGAATTACACAAATATTTGCCTCGTATGGGAATCGAACTGACGTTACTCGACATGGCGACATTAGTGGCAAGAAGACCACTTTGTGTCAATCAGTCCAATTTTATTTCTTGTTTGCAACGTATTTTTATTATTTTTGTTTCCGCTTTGGACCTAAACGTTTCGGACCTAATGAGGAAAGGGTTAAATAAAAATTACATGTTATAAAATAAGTCTAAAGGCATTTTACAGCATTTTGTTTATTACAACAATAAACTAAGTATAATACTAGTATAACAAAGTCTACAGTTATAACAGAATTTTAACCTGAAATAATGAGGTGCAAAAATTTGAAATATTTGACGGCTTAATAACACGAGGTGAAAAGCCATCTAGGTCGTGTAACTAAAAAGCCATCTAGGTACGTATGTAGGTATACATACCTCTTTTATATGAAGCAATTTTCCAGCCAGGCTCCTTCAATTTGACTGATAAATATTCTTTGCCCTATTTCTCTGAAAGTACTGATACAAATCAGAAACTTTTAACCAGAAACTGCAATTTCCGTATAACATACATTACATTTTTACTATTACTAAGCGAAAAAGCCGCGAACAACCCAGTATTATAAGTGGTCTCATCCACCGCTGTCTGTACCATTTCCTCACTTTATATGCAGATTTAAAAGCCAGTTTTCGTCTCACTTCATTCGAAAAGGTTTTAATGCATGAAACATTACTGCGCGACTGTACGCAGCGGAACTACGGGGAGCCTTATCACATTCTAACTTAATATTGATAAACATGTGTGCACGAATGTACCTCTCCATTTACTCAGTACCCAACGTCGCGGATCCCAGGTGCGTCAGCATATTATACTAATATCATAAAGAGGAAACTTGTGTTGGTTTTTGTGGTTCGCGAAAACGGCTGATCATGTTCGCTATATTTAGAACTGTAACAAACAGTATCTACCTAATACTGGGGAAAAGGCTTAGCCGTATTGTTTTAATAATGTTACGGTTAATACTTTTTGGTCTTGTGCTAGTAATATGCGATTGCAGAACACGATAGTTGCTCGTCTTGAGGTGTATTTGGTGAGTATTTAAAGTTCCTCACAACACAGGGCTTCTCTAGTACAGTCGAGTTCATTAATATATTGGCACCATCAAGGATTCAAAATATTGTGAGCGTTGAAAAGCTCAATAAATACTATAGAACCTATGGATCAAATATATGTCCTGTAGTGAATGGTTCAATAAAATATGCTGTACATTATGCAATAAGTTGTAGTAACCCTTTTCAACAAAAGTATCTAAATAAATAACCAATTATATTAATGAACTCGACTGTACAACCGTTATCTATTTTAAAACAATTTAAATAGTCGATTCTTCTACTTTTATATCGCAACGTAAGTGTATAATAGCTGGCGAAATACGGATCTTCTTTTGTTTTATTATAATAATATGTTATATAAATATTTTCAATTCATTGTCCGTGTAGTGACGGATTAAGAATACAAAATTTCACTACCCCATTTCATCCCGTGGGTGTCGTACAAGGCGACTAAGGGACTAACCTTAAGCAATGAAAGCACTGCGAGAAAAGGAAAATTCGAAATAAAATCCTATACCAACCCGTCTACCCAGCGTTGTATAGTAGGCTAAATTACATTCAAAATATTTGGAGGAAACCCTTGTCCAGCAGTGGGACATTAATTTATGACTTGTAATGATGAATGATGATTTTTTTTATATTTTAAACTGTTATACCTAATAGTATGTAGTACAGTGAGCCCGCAAAGGAGTCTTTACCTAATCTTTCGTTTACGCTTCTCTTGCAGAGGTATGTTTTTGCAATATAAAGATCTAAGATAATTTTGTAACATGATAATTATGTTTTTACCTGACTGCCAAAAAGGAGGGTAATGTTTTTCGCGCGTATGTTTGTATGTATGTATGTGGGCATAGTCTAAACGGCTTGGCTAATTTTTAAGTGTGAGGTGTCATTCGATTTGTATTTTTCCCCTGAGTATCATAGGCTATGTGACGTCAACAAAAAACTAACCGTCAAAACAGACTTTTTTTATCCCAATATGGGTATCAGATGAAAGCTAATTAATAGCCTAATTCAATTATGTATATATGCACTAACTATTGCCCGCGGCTCCTCTTGTCTCTTGTAACCTAAATAGCTTGACCGATTTTGAAGTGCAAGGTGTTATAATATTCGTAATCATCCACGAATCTCTAATATTTATCTATACTAATTTTTTACGGGGGTTAACGGGTTTTAACGGGGTTTCGCTCCCATTGTTCTTTATTTAGCCACTGATCAGTTAAGTGAAACAGTTAAACATTTTTGATAAAACATTTATAAGAACGATCGCTAGAAAATGTGCTTTCATATAAAATAAATAAAAAAAATATTTTAACTGAATGCTTGAAAAAGGACTAAAAAGATGGAAATAAGTGACATTCATAATTAAATACCTAAAAAGCATTATCAAAATTCACAAAGTAGTGTCAGTCAAAGGCTACTTTTTAGCAAGGCAAGGCAGTCGGGTTTTTTGGGTTTTTTAAATAAACACTTGTCTTAAAAGAAGTAAGCATAAAATTAAGCCGTAAAAGATATAACCACGTTTTGGTACAAAGGCAATGAGGCTAATTTACTGAAAGATTTGACCCCAAAAAATATACGACCCTTTTTAATCGCCACATAATTACAATTTCAATGAGTTATAATTAGGAATAACACAAAAAGGTACGGAATCAAGATACGATTCTATATAGAATAACCATTATGTGGGTAATTTGTGTAATATATTTATATAACCTCAAAACCTTGAAAGATATTTTTTTAATAATGTTCGGACATTCACACACAGCGCCATCTAGTCCCAAACTAAGCTAATGCTTGTAATATAAATGGATACTAGACATATACATATAATATTTAAATAACTTTTTTTTCGTAAAAACATACATACTAAAGATAACATTACACCCAGAAATAGAACAAATAATTGTGCTGATCACACAAACATTTGTCCTGGGTAGGAATCGAACCTACGACCTCTGTGTCAGTAGTCAGGGTCACTATACACAACCACTGAGCCACGGAGGCTTCAAATTCAATATCTAAATTAAAAACCTATTCTGTCTCAATATTATGGTCTTCAACGCTTGCTTTGGGGACATCTAAATATTTACGCTAGCGCATTTAAAGTCCGCGGTGGTGACAATAGTTGTACGCAACTACTGTATGCTGGGATTTGTCCATTGTCCATTGGTCTGAGTGTTTTATACTAGTGTGACTAATCCCTGTCTATGAGCGCATTTCTTTATTATTATCCGACGTGACAGATGAGCATGCAGCCCACGAGCCCAACTGATGTGTGCCAACCTGTATAGGGTTCATCTTTCTTGATTTTTTTTCTTTTTTGTTCATTTGTATCTTGTCAGTTCTTCTTATAGACTCCACCCCGTTAGCGAACTGGTCGTAGGCAAATTTTATGACACAATATTTTTTTTTTTATAACCTTCTTAACTTGTGCCTTTATATAAGTTATTTTGTAACCTAGATAAATAAACGCGATTTCATTACTTTTCATGTTTCAGTTGAGACCGATGTGATGAGCGCGCACTTTTCCAGACCGAACAGACAGGTCTGATGACTGGGGACCGGATATTTTCCCGGCTAATTTATATCCACGGGATTGAAAATAGTTGACGAAATGGGATCCACATATGCCTAGCCCTACGGGAAAAGACGTGACTCTTTGTTTATGACAGCAAAATTGCCATATTATTGACATTATACCAAATTAGATACCAAACCACGTGTAAGCCTTGACAACACACCCGAACTTCCTACCAACCTTCATGGAACAAAAGAGGCCTAACGACGTCAACCGAATATTAAGTCTTTATTATTAGTCCAATCACTGGGGGGTGACTTACAGCATTTACCTCCCACTGAGTGTCCTATTTTCACATTTAATTCCTTATTTACCGAGCTCACTTGAAGTAACAAAGCATTCAAAATTAACGGTAAAATGAATAGCCACTTATCATACAGATACGGAAGAATAACGCTATTTTCTCGCTGAATTCAATTATGTTTTTAAACAATAAACATCATTGTATATTAAACAAAGACTGGCCCTTACGTTAATTGGCAATTCATGAGCATTTTGTGTGTACCAACATGTTGATTTTACATCAAAGCTTTGTTTGAAGGCTGCTAACAAGAGGCCAGTTGCCCGCAACTACGAACAACCTATCAATTTCAAAGCAACGGTGCTTTAATAACGCGCTCGTATAGTATAACAGTATAGTTTATGAATTTCTATCGCTATCAAAACTGATTTTATGGTGCTGTTGTCTTGAGTGGAGCGTTTACGTTCGAAAACTGGAAACAGAATTTATTATACATCAAATAGCACTATTAAATTTACAACTGGCCGTTAAGAATTTTGAAATTCGAACATAATTTGCAAATAGAAAAATAAAAAGTCAATATTCAATAAACGGTTTGTTTTTAATTAGTGTAATTTTAAAACGATCTCATATTATTAATATCTTTTCTTTTTTTTTATTTCTTTTTTAGGGTTTCAGCACCTTTTCTTTTAAAAAATTAACCATGTCCTCATACTTTTTCTTGTGCTCAATATGCATAAATAGAGGTAGGTATAGATATTTCTTTCTATATATAAATATATTTCCATATAAATAGGAAGTAAACGAGTTTTTGTTCAAAATCTTAAATCTTTGAAAGTTCTTTACCAATAGCTTTGAAATTTTAACACATCACTGGTTTTGAATACGCGTTGCTGTGGCTCGGTTATTTAGCCAAGTTAAGCCAAACAAATCCGGTACAGCTAATATATTAGATAAAATGAAATTCAATTTTATTTTGTTTACAATATAGTTCATTACAAGTTTCTTGAAATTTATTTATAACTGGAACATAATTGACTATTAATTTATATTCAAAGTTTGTTATCAATATATGAAAATGTTACCAACATTAAATAAAAAAATGTCGCGATTGCTCCTTTGAAACGACCTATCGGTCAATTAAGTTTTCCACTAAAGTCTTATCTCATAATTTATTAACTTTAAAAGGAACCCGGCACTTTTTATTAGTATGCGTGCTTCATTAACATAATAGAAGAAAAGTTTAATTGAGTTCGAAACTCCAACTCCACTCGACTTAATGGAACTGAGTATTATGCAAGATCGTAACTCGCATGCCGCCCAATTGAACGCTACAGCGTAGTAAAGATTCGTAGGCATTCGTAGCGCCTCGTAGCAAACGATGTTGTGATTATCCAAAAGCTTTGCTACGAATTACGGCGAAACGGTTTAATTCTAATAAGGCTGTTTGCGTAATTTCCGTTGCCAAAACACGATGTTGCTAACCTAAAAGCATATGTAAGACTAGGGTTGCAAAGATATAAAAATATTTTAATTAAAAAAGAAGGCGGCTAAAAGCAGTTTTTTATAAACTTTAATACCCCTGTCCGTTTAAATATAAAGCGAGTTAATACGTCAGGGAGCTTATTTCAGGAAAATAAACTAAGAAAAGTAAATAAGAAAGTCTTCACACTGTTCCGAGAAACAACAGATAAAAAAATAAAGCGGAATTTCGAATGGGCAAACAAGCAATACCACGTAATTAGTTCATTACAGATAATAATCTTAGTTAACTAATAAGATTATCTAAAATTATTGTCCTCTTTCATGCGTACTAGATAACGGTGTTTCGGCAAACAACGACTTAACTAGCTTAACTGGATAAACATTACCTACTTCACAATACATCTAATAAACAATCAAATATCGTCCCTCGAATCTCAACAACGATCCATATATAGCATAACAAAAACAATAACATATCGATAATTAATATAGGTCATTCTTATGACCTAGTATATAAATATGATAATTGATAATGTTTAAAACGTAATAAAAGGCAGGTCAAATAAGGTAATTAAGAATGTTTGATAACACTAATAGTCACAATAAACATATCTGAAAACATTAAAACGCTGTCACCAAAAGGTTATTAAGCTGTATGCCATTACCCACAAGCTGCGGAATACCCCGGTAATTATGTTAGCAATAAATCTTACACCAACCTAAATTATCAGAGTTGCTGCAGGAAGGGTCCGGGAGAACCAGGAAGCCGACGACGATGAACCAAATTCCACACATGTTACTAATTAAAATCAAAAAGTACAACTCAACTAATAATGAAACTCATTACTAAAAAAGTTCACGTCACTATCACAATGTCAAATTAAATTCAAAAATAATGTATTCGAAAAAGTTCAAGGTTGAATGCACGTTCGAAAAAAAATTAATAGTTGTTATGACACGTTAGGTGTCCACGTGGTAACCGCGTGATGAGACCTGTCCACGGTAAACAAACGTGTGGCCACACTGACTCCGGACGTTCGACTGACGCGACCCAACGATACAAACGCCCCACGACTATTGGTCACGGCACACGGCGAGCCCATCAATTTCGCTTGACGTTTCAATGAAAACCCTTCCTACTTTTCCCTCGGGTAAAATTAGGGAGAGTCTTGTTATAATTAAAAATGTTTATTGATTGGATCGACCTTATTGAACTTTTCAAATAGAATTTTAAATGCGGCAAAAATTAAACTTCGAGCTGTTCGAGTGGAATTGTGTTTAGTTTAAAATAATATAGCAATTTATACGTCCGAAAACTTTTAGAACTGTAATTAATAAACTTATTACAGAGTTTTAGAACGTCTGTTCTGGTTTAAATTCAGATATAACTGGTACCTATAAATATTTATTAGCTTATGGCGAACAGTGAGATCATTGTGATAATTATAATGAATGTTCTAACAATAAATATTTAATGCCTCCAAATACATTATTATTCCCAACACGCGACAACCGTCGTAAATAATAATATCGTATCGGGAGGAAATGTTCTAACATTTCACATTTTCACTCCAAAAAGGAAATATGTTGTTCAAAGACATTCTTTTTATTATATGTTTATGTAGCATACAAACCATTACTTCATTTAATCCATGAACCGCGGTAATTACAATTGAGGCAGCCTCATTAAGCCAATAAACAAAAGCCAATTAAAACACATTCACAGATTGGTAAATAGAACAGATTAAAAAAGAAAACATAAAAATAAATCAGATGACCTACTCGCAATCTTGACATTCGATTTGTCTATTTAAATAGGTAACGTTGCCAAAATCGTTTCAAAAATAACTGAAAAAGTTAAAATCAAATTATTATTAACAAATATTTGACAACTATTTGATATTGCGACTAGGATTCTCAGCATAAGCAGTAAAGATTTTTATTGTCAAAGTTCGCAGTTGTGCTTACCTAATCGTAATTGGTATCTAAACCGTGGCTTATTGACATCAACAATACCTGAGATACGGAAAACCTTATCTAAGAAATAACCTCGCTTTTAATGTCTGTATTACGATACCAGGAATTACCTTTAACATATAATAGACTTATGTTATGTATATGTACCGTCTAAAAAAAGAAGAATATTTATCCTTTTGTAAGTAAAAAGTATTCATAACATATTATTTTACCAAATCCATTACGTTTTTACTTTAGGGACTTCTCACAAAAGGGAGTTATCATGAAAACAAGTTGGATTGGATTGATCGAGAAGGCATATAAAGTGAAAAAATAAATAGACAACAATAAAATGGGATAGGCTATTTCTTATATAATATGAATTGAATAAAATATGACGTGTGCATACAAAATTTCTAAGGAAAAAATTCTTGAATTTTATAGGTGACCATAAAAACAGTATTTTGAAACTTCTTTGACCTAATAATAAATCTTAATACAAGAGCGAAGTAGTGCTATAATTTTAATAGCATCAAGACGAAGTTTCGAAGTAAAGATAAACTATTTTTATAGTTTATTGAACACACTACAGTTCCTATTATAAAAACTGAATGTAAAAGCGACTCGAAACAATCCTATAAAATGTGATTCAATTAAAAACAATGCAGTCATTCTAATCTGTGTAGGATACTATGATAAATGGAGTTCATGTTAAATTGATAATATTATAATTAATAGAGAATTTAAAGAGAATTTAAAGAATTAATATATATATTATCTAATGTGTAGATAATATATATATTAATTCTTTTATAGTTGTGTTATAACCTCAGGCGAAACTAATATCTCCACAGATATTATAGAAACATAAACAAACATATGATATACTCCTACTAACATGCTTAACTATTTAATACAACTCGAACATTACAAATATCTCTCTAAGTCTACTTGGAGAGAAACTTCTGAGTTCAAACAAAGTATACTCAAGTCTACTGATAGGAAACGATCTCAGTTTCCTTTACTCAATTACTTTGCCAAAGGCATTATTAAATGGTTTTTGATTCTATATGACACGAAGTCATGAAAGAATGATCCGCTTGATCGATTTTAGTCCCAGCAAATTGATAATTTTCTACTGTCACCGTAAACTAACTAGGCGTCTAAGACAGCTGTCCAAACGGCAATTGCGGACAGCCACAGCCGTTATCACAGGACATGGTTCCTTTAATAAACACCTTTTCGTTCTAGGCATCACAGACAGCCCTCTCTGCAGAGCCTGCATGAGTGAGGAGGAAACAGCAGCTCATGTGCTCCTACACTGCCCTGAAACCGTCACATACAGGGCTAAGTACTTCAACAACACAGGTACACTCCGACAGATCGCCAGCAACGTCAATAGACTGCTGGCGTTCTTCGGCGAGCTAGGGTGGATCGAGTGAGCTATCCACCCTCACGCAAAAACCGCGCCTTGACGTGGAGTTGCGGAAAACAGCCCGCCATACCATACCATACTTACTGTCACCGTGGTGTAGCGGCTAAGGTCGTCCCGTCGCCACTAACATTTCCGTACCTAGAGACACGGGTTCCATTCGCCCACAAGATAAATATTAATTCATAGATATTTGTTTGGAGACTGGGCATTAAGTCTCACGCGACGTAGGGTTTACTCGCTAGTACTGGTATTGGCTTTTTAAAAGAAAAAAACTTACTGGCACTTTCTGGAAAGCAGATATCTTCCGAACAGGGCCGCACCTCCATAAAGCCTCACTTCGACGATTCATTCAGAAGTAGCAACTCCTGATTAGCCCGCGTATACGAATCTTTCAAGTAGATTGCAGTCAACCATGTAAAAGACATGGCTGTTGTTATCTCACGACCTCAGGTCTCAGTACTATAACATCAATGATTTCGCAGGTAAATGTAGAAAAAATATACTTTTATTATTTTTATCTATATTCAAATTATTATTTTTAAGTATAACAAATAGCCTGAATAACTTACCTTGTGGCCACATATCACTGTAGGGAAATTTATATCCCTTCTGCTTCATGCATCTCATAATTATTATTATAATTTATATGTAATTTTCTTTGTCTTTCCTTGAGTTTGATACATCAACAATGTACCTAGATATAAACTGGATTAAATCTCAGTAACTTTAAACTGGTTTTCTGGAATTGTTACTTCTCTAAATTTGTCACAAATCGATTGATGGAAGAATTATTTTTGTGATACTATCTTTACATGTGTTTGTATATTATTTATTTATTTATTAATATTGATCTCTTGTTTTTGTTTATTCATTCTCCTTGTTCCGCTATAATCTATATTCAGTTATGACTACCGTGCACGCTTCTTTGTTGTGACTCGTCTCAGTATTTGCATTCCTATCTATTTTTGCACGTGTCAGTGGGCCTCGTCTCGTTCAATTTCAAAGTTGAAAACCGCGGTATAATTAGTGGCCTCCACACGCTGCGTATGCGCTGCTCTATGCGTGAGAGAGATAGTCTCAATAACGCAGGCCGTGCGAGCGGGATTGAGCAATGACGTGCGTCTGGTGACCGGTGTCACTCATACGCAAAATTATGATAGCAAATCATAATTTAGCGGATAAGCAAGACAGCTGTTTCATTCCTGCGCGAGTATGATTCTTTGTGCTTGTCATTGCTGTTATTGTCAAAAAAATAAAATAAAACTATATTAAAATATCGCTGTTAATGTCGCAAATCTCGATTTGAGTCTAGTCATGCGCCGACGCTTCCATTTTTATTTCAATCAATTTTGTAATAACGTTATAAAATTACTTTATATTATACATAATAATATAATCATGTATATACCTATGATTGCGTCTTCATATAACTATATATATGAATTATGTGAAAACATTTTGAAGGTTCAATATGTCAGAGAAACAAGACACGTGATAAATCCTGATAAAAGTATTACATTTTTTTCCTTTTTTATCTAGAGCTCTAGTATAGACTATAGACGTATTTTATTCAGCTTCTTTACAAATGGCAACTTAAGTCCCAGGGCTTTTGAGTTATTTGCTTTCGTTATTTGGAAACTTTTTTCTTATTTCGCTCAGTGTGTTTGGATTTGCATCACTTTTAAAGTTTTTATCATGTTCTTTCTTTTTTTAATGTTTGAACTAGTTTTCACTAAAAGCATAAAGTATATGTATAACAGTATTCCTTTTTCTATATATTTTTTTGTTTCATTGTGGGTATCGAACCCACGTCGCAAGTACGGTGGGGTTAGTGGCGACAGCCTTGGTGCCATTAGATCAGGTCGGTGGCCCTATCACCAGTTTTAAGACTTATACCCAGCATAAACTCAAAGCTCTTTAATATTTATAAACTAATTATAGGCACTAGAAATAATTACTATAAAACCCTTAACTCCATCAACATAATCACAAGTTTTCCTATTAATCATTTGACTTTGTACTTAATAACAAAGAAGAAAGCTTTTGTTGGTATTCACTATGAACATTAAATAGTTTATGACGCTAAATTACGCAGTACCCGGGAGAATAAAGTCCCAGATTTTCGTAACATAATCAGAGAAGCCGGTGCTTAGACTCATACTGTTGTATGTTTTGTTTTATGTTACTTGATATATGTTGTATCTGCTTGCATTTGGCTTCTTTGGATTAAGTAATTTTGTTATGATATCGCTGTTGTATAAAAAAGTATCTACTGTTTTTTGTTTTTTCAGTGTTTTGAGTGTAATCTTTTTAGGGGACAATTGGCCTGCCATTAAATAAATTCCGAAATTTTAGATTAAAAGATGGTATTATGGAAGTGCTTTGGGTATCTTTGCAAGCGATTTAAAAAAACATCGGGATAATGTTTTCTGTAGGTCCACAGACAGAGAATTTTATTCAATACAAAAATTTCCCTTCGTGAGAATAAGCTATTTTGTGTTTATGACATTCGAACTTGTCACAACACTAGTTAATTATTATTATATTTTTCAAAGAAATTGAAGTATAAATTGTATTTTTACTAATATTATAAATGCGAAACTTAGGATGGATGTATGGATGGATGTTTGTTAATCACTCACGCCAGAACGACTGAAACGATCTGTATGAAATTTGGCACACAGATAGATTACAGTTTGGAATAGCACATAGTTTACTATTTACTGACATACCACGTGGGAGAAGCCGCAGGCGGGATCTAGTGTAATTGTAATTGTTTATTTTATTATTCAAAGATCTCTTATTCAGAGACCTCTTTTACTTTCCGCATATATATCTACAACAGCGCTAAAAGTGACACAAACACCGACATAAGTTGTTAGTTGACAGTAAACGCTCGACAAAGCACCATTTCTCATGGTGTACTTGATATGGGTTGCGTATATTTTTCTTTTCCATAAAATGATTCTCCAACTAAGGATTTTGAGTGGCAGAGGAGTTTACATGGCGTATTTTTCACTATGTAGAAATTATCCTTCTACAGTGAACTTAAAAAAGTAGGTAAATTATTTATTATTATTATTTTATTAATAAAACAATTATTTATTTAATAAAATAAAAATTATACACCACTAACCTATTTAAAAAAAACATATATTCTATTCACAGGAAATTCCTATATATAGAATATCTGATTGAAGTCAGATTCCTGAGGAAACGTACCCAAAAGGCTAGCCACATTACCACGTTGGATAGCAAAGCTAATGCGTTGCCCCAGGTAGAGGCCAGCCCTTGGGTCATGTGATACCTCAGTAACACGCTTACAAATTTCACGATAGTAATTTATAGAATAGTAAAACTCAAAAAGTAACTGCACATGTATACCAGCGATAACGATAAAGATGTTAATTTTGCCAATAAAGCCGTTGAACAGTGCTGGTTTCATTTTGCATTCATTACAATGCAATAAGCATTCGACTATTATTCTCATAAATTGTCCGCGATAGGCATAGCAACAAAATTGTTTACTAAAACGGGTGGTCAATACAAAGCATTATAAATATTTTGTTTTGAATGGAATCACAGCGGTGGTATCAATCCATAAACAATTTGGTTCGGTGTCTTAAAGTGACGTACTTTAATCCCATAGCCACCAATTATCTAACCAACGAAGGGTTATTCCCTAAGTACTCCATTCTTTCGTTCCAAAAAGATAAGAATCTACTAAGAATGACTGGCCTGGTGGTCTAGTGGTTAGTGACCCTAACTGCTAAGCCGGAGGTCGTGGGTTCGATCCCCACCCAGGACAAATCTTTGTGTGATGAGCATAAAGGTTTGTTCTGTGTCTGGGTGTAATTTATCTATAATATGTATGTATTTACAAAAAAAAATGTATTTAAGTAGTATATCAGTTGTTTAGTGCCCATAACACAAGCAAATATAATTGCTTACTGTGGAACTAGATGGCGCTGTGTGAATGTGGTAGAATATTATTATTATTATTATTATAATCTCATACATTCATTCCCAAGTTACTCCATTGAATTTGTATTATTTAATAATACCAATTATTTTGTTCCCATTTTGCTTCATACCTAGAATTGCTCTCCCAATTACTCATTATTCGTTATCAATTCTCATACTGCACCAAAGAAAGTTTAAGTAAGAAAAAAATGGCGACCGAATTCATCGGACCGTTCAACGTTACTTATGCACATACACATAGTAACACGTATAAGCAATTTTTCCAGCTCGCCAAAGGGTAATCGATTCTGCTACACATGAACTTGACTTGTTACTACAGCTCATTAATCATCGGCTAGAAACTTTATACGGGCTTACTAGGTAGTTGTTTGACAAGGAAAAAATATTTCCCGATAAAGGAAAATCATGTTTAGAGGTTAATGCTGTCGAGTTTGATGGGAGTGCCAGGTATTAATTGCGGCTTCATATTCACATTTAAAAATACACTTGTATTGAATTACGATGAAAAAAGAGAAAATGTATACTGTTTTCTGAGTAATACGAGTGTATAGAATGCCATTGTGGAAAAGCCGTAGGATTTGCTGCAACTAGAAAGAAAGAAAGAAAAATATTTTATTATGTCCGATAAACACGGCGCACAATACATAAATCTTAGAAAATAAAAACACAGATTAACAAATAATAATATTTATAAATACATAAAATGCAACATAGAGAAGAGGAGACCCGAGCCCAACAGTGGGACTGTGGTTGCTGATGATGATGAAAAAGTTGCTCTTTATTATTATTTAAATAAATTTTATAATATAAGTGGTATATAAGTATATATTTCAATCTTACCTTATTGTAGCAACTTCGCCTATATGTTAAATGAATAAATAACTACCTTTTTCCATACTAATTAGCCATCGAAAGGAAAATTAGAGGAAGACAACACACTGAAAATTGGAGCTTAAAATTATGTACACTGAAGCTCGATTCGCCAACCTTTAGTGATAAATTGAAAATACATACAGCCTTTGATAGCAGAGGGACATCGTAAAGAAATTTGCATGCTGTCGTCCACCTTCTGTAGTTCAAACAAACCCACACAGATAGGTAGGTACACTACTCGACCACTGTGTTTCAGAGAGGCAATCCGTGTAGCAGAACAGATTTGAGACATACTAATAGGGTTTTCATATTGATGATGTATATATTTGGTTTTGTCAACCAAATATTAGCGGTTATAATTGAAGTATGAAAACGCTTAACAAATGCGAAGATTAAGTATATTGTCTGTAGGGTGAATTTCAACAGGTCCATTAAAATATTCATTTACGTGGATTTTTTTATCTTTAGTTTTATATAAAAGAAAATAGCGTTTCTTAAAGTTTTTTAATTTACGTGTCTTTTTTTTCATTGCCATAGCAAATTTTGACTACGGAAACCATAGCAATGAGAACATAGCGATGAAAATCAAGGCAAAAATATAAAATAACAAAAAGTCTATTGATTGTTCGAAGTAAACAAATAAATCGTCCCATTAGAAGAATAATGTCTTATCTTCAGATAAAACAAAAATGAAACTATTATTAATTTGGTATTAAAAACCGTAAACTATCAATTGATCAAATTTGTATTTTGTAAAATACTGACTAAAGAATAAAATAAAAATTTATCAATCGATAGTTTACGGTTTTTAATGCCGAATTTTTTAATAATTTCATTTTTGTTTTATCTGAAGATAAGACATTATTCTTCTAATGGGACGAAATAAACAAAAGAAATGGCGTTCTATCGAATGTATAATCAAGACGACAAACTTATTCAATAGAATGTTATATCTATCCATAGCGATGAAGATTTCATCGATGCCACGCAATTTTTGGTCCCGGGAAATTCACCCTGTATTGCTTTCAGAACCAAATTAGTAAATCTAAACCAACTAATAACAGGATTGTAATGAAATTAAACCTGTAAACACACATAGGCTATTTTAACAACGTAACACTTAAATTAACCAGTGCGTAATAATAATTAAAAACAAAATATTAACCCTTATTGAAAGAAAAGAAACTCGGTCACAAAAATTCAACCACCCAATTCACATAAACATAAAATTGGCGCGAATAGTCACATGAATAGCAAACAAGTTACACAAAGAGATTTTTTCACAGCGCGATTCATTCGCACTGATTGCATCAACTACTTGTGTGTGAACGTCTTCAAATTGGGGCAACGTGACTAGAATCTCTCCGATGTAAATACTAAGGCACGATGTAGTGAATTAAGTCATCAAGCTAATTACATCGTGAACTAATCTTAATATAAATCCAGCTTCAGATGTTTGAAGCTAAACGATATTGGAAAAAGAAATAATAGAATGCTTTCGATCATCCATCAACTAAATTTTGTTATAAAAGTTTAGATCATATTAAATCTATACTTATTATAAAACTGAAAAGTTTGTTTGGTTGAACCAACCACAGTTGAACGCGCTAATCTTAGCAACTAAAGAACCGAATTGAAAAATTATTTTTTTCGTTGGATAGCCTATTTATCGAAGAAGGCTATTGGCTATAGACATCACGCTACTATCAGTAGAAGCTGAGTAGAAGTTAAATAAAGATCCATAGGAGCGAAGCCACGCGCGTTAGGTCAGTTACTTATCATCATCATATTATTATCAGCCCAAAGACGTCCACTGCTGATCATAGGCTAAGTAGATTAAAAACATTATCTTACATCATTATCTCAACGCATAAAGGTCCTTCTGTTGGGCACGGCCCTCCTCTAAAGAATGTAAAAGGAATTTAGCCTACAATACCACGCTAGCCAGACGTATTGGTATAGGGTTTGTTTCGAATTTTCCTATTCACGCATTGCTCTTGTTGCATAAGGATACTCGAGTAGTCGCCTTGTACGACAGCCTGGGATTGAAATGGAGTATTGACATTATGTTTTCTTAATCCGACACCCGGCAAAGTTCGTAGTGTAGTACATATTCCAAAATAACATATTTAAAACAATTAAATTACAAAATAAAAGCCAATAAACTATGTATAAATTACTCTATCCAATAAAATTGTCTGCATAAATTTACCCAACAAAGAATAAACCTGTTAATAAAGTTAAATTTAAGTATAAAGAGTACACAACAATGAAACTATAATTTCATCAGCGCTGTCCACATCGTGCTCTGCAGAATACCGTCGTTCTGAAATGTATTATACATTTTATATTGTTCATAATATAATTCATCTGCATATAATTGTCAGACAAACTATTCAACGACAGCTACTAATAAAGAAGCAAAGTAGTTTGTATATTTCAAAACATTACCCTCCTTTTCGGCAGTCGTGACAAAATGACACAAAATGAGACAAAATGACAAAAGGACCCGGACAAAAATATCTGTTGTCCGGAGCTTCACTCCCGTCGTTCTTTGTTTGGCCACTGCTCAGTTCCTATTAGCTATAACTTGATGTTATATAACCTATGGCCTTCTTCGATAAATGGGCTATCGAACACCAAAAGTTTTTTTTAAATCGCACCAATAGTTCCTAAGATTAGCGCTTTCAAACAAACAAACTCTTCAGCTTTATAACATTAGTAAAGATTCTTATTCTAATTTTTAACGCGAATTGTAATTTTTTTAATTTTCATTTGGTATCACCAAAGTATCTTATTGTGAGTACTATAATGGGTCTGGTGGGTAAAATGTTTACATTAAAAAGTGTTTGCATTAATTACTTTATTGTCTTAACTTTACTGAAGCAGAGCGTCACTTAGAAATAATTACAGTATTACTAATGCCTATACAAACATACAACTTATGAACAAAAAAACACTAAACAATAATAAACTAAACAAAACATTGAGTAACACACAAATACTAAATCAATATACCTCTAACTCACACAAACATACCCTATCTGTCGATAAGCACTCAGATATTCAAAGGTTACACTGAATACTCCGTTCAAGTGAAATCTACAGAGACTTTCCGGCACTGGGCCCTAACGACTACCCTCCACATACGGCATGTGGGAATATGACGTCATCTTTTGTGAGGGGTACCGCACATACTCAGAAACTTTAACGCGTTACAAAGTAATGTTTGAAAGAATAAGTAAATGTATATTAAGATACTTTTAAACAAGCTTAGAAGGCATTAATACTCTACCACATTTACACAGCGCCATCTAGTCCCAAATTAAGCCATTATATTTGCTTGTGTTATGGGTACTAAACAACTGATATAATAATAATATTCTACCACATTTACACAGCGCCATCTAGTCCCAAATTAAGCAATTATATTTGCTTGTGTGTGTGCTTGTGTACTAAACAACTGATATACTACTTAAATACATTTTTTTTTGTAAATACATACATATTATAGATAAATTACACCCAGACACAGAACAAACCTTTATGCTAATCACACAAAGATTTATCCTGGGTGGGGATCGAACCCACGACCTCCGGCTTAGCAGTCAGGGTCACTAACCACTAGACTAACAGGCCAGTCATTCGTAGCATTGTACTTCTAAGACATCCGTTGCAGTCAACGAAGCTAAGCAACGTTCCAGAAGGTCAGTCCGTTGTTGAGAGATCGTTTGTGACAGTTTCAATTTTCGAGACAAACTCATTTAATTAATATTTACTTATTTGATAAGACAAAGAAATAATTTCTCCGTTAATATCAACATTACTAGCAATCGAAACTAAGACCTATTATTTTTATTTATTTATAAAGATGACATTTCAGATTTTCTTCTTAATGGCTTTATACGATCGTGATGTCTTGCCCATCTTTGGCATTACCGTTATCCTAGGTGGCCTGCTATATATCCAGAGTAAATAAAATATCAATTTATTTAAATAGAATAATGAAAAAAATATAATAATTTTTGTACTTTTTACACATACGAATATATTTAAATGAGCAAGCAGGATAAAAAATCCTATGTAGCGGCCACATTTCGTTCTACTTTTTCCTTATTTCGTCCTTAAAAGTCGACTGAGAAAAGGGTTAAGTATATGATGGGCTGGATACCTGTCACTATATGCCGCATAGTGCTACTTTGTTAACTTAATGCAGTGTACTTTGGGAGAAGTAAGTAGGTAGTTTGTACTAAGCTACCTGACCTTATTTTATTTTGCTTTTTTTGAATATAGAAGGAAATTGTACTGGTTCAATGTTGTGTATGGAATGTGTGCGTATTATCACGTTAGCAAAGCGGTGAAATTGCTAGCGTGATAATAATAACATTATATATCACGCTTTTTATCGCAGACGGAGGGTAGCCAGAGGTGCATCACATCACCATTTTCTAGCTTTGCTAGGTCTCATGTAGGTAATAGAGAGCGAGTCTATTGTCATTTAGGCACTTTGTAGACTCGGGGCTGATACTGACAATTTTAAGGCAGAAAAAAATCCAACCCCATTTTTGCTTGACCCGGGATTCGAACCCGAGAACTTTTTGCGCAGCTTGGTACATACTAAAACAGTTGAATAAATAAAATTAAATCATCATTATCATCGTTCCAACCCATAAACGTCCCACTGCTGGGCACGGGTCTCCTCCAAAGAATGTAGAGGGAATTTAGCTTACTAAACCACGCTGGCTATACGGATTGGTATAGGATATGTTGCGATTTCCTCGATTTCCTCGCAGTGCTCGAAAAAGCGACTAAGGGAGTAAGTAACCTTAAGCAGACAAAAATAAAATAAAAATTGTTTATTGTCAGACGTTTAGAGTTCATATTGCTGGTAACAAAATCTTAAGATCTATGTTAGAAAACAAGTAATACTGACAAACAGAAAAATACAAAAATGAGCAATATTGAGTCGATTCACCCATCCGCACCTCTCACATGCAGACCAGTGAAGCGACCAAAATTGCAAAGTCCAGTCTACCTGCTAATACAAATTTGTTTTACTTACAAAACGCTAGAAACAAAAATACATAATTCTTTCTTTCAAATTTCTATATCTGCCTCGCAAAGTAATATAGATAATGTATCAGGTAAAAAGAATAACATGTTTTTTCCTAAATATTGTTATTCTGTTTGGGATGCCTAGATAATTGGATTTGTAAAGACTACTGTACTATATGTAGGCTTGAATAATAATACTTATTATATATTTACCGCAAGTACCAGGTTACAGGCTAAAGCATTTTCCTCGCCCTATTTCAGTGCGTGGAGGACGTGGGGGTGGAGTTGCTTTCTACATTAAGGTGGGAATTAATGCGCGCGTGAGGGCACATCCCCTCCATTCCAACATTGAGCAGATATGGCTACTTCTAAAAATCAATGGGAAATGCTTACTTATAGGAACAGCGTACAGACCCCCATGGTTAGATTTGAATGACTTCTTGGAAGCCATGACAGATAGTTTGAGCGCACTAGCACCATACGATAATGTTATACTGTTGGGAGATTTCAATGTAAACTTGTTGGATACAAACAATGTAAAGACTCACATTCTCACACAGTTTCTCTATTATACAGACATGGACCAAGTGGTGAGTACGCCCACTCACTTTATGGGTGAAAGTAGTACTTTAATTGACGTCATTTGTACTAACACTACTCCAAGAAATATTAATGTAGACCACATAACTGAACTTGGACACCATGCTTTCATTACTTATGAAACGGTATTCAAGAAGGTAAAACCACAGCCTATGGTTATTCAATATCGGCCTATGAAGGATATTTTGTTTGATTATTTTAAAATAGACTTAGACTATATGCCTTGGGATAATATCATCAGGGAACAGAGTGTAGATGGTATGGTTTATACTTTCACTAACTATGTTACGACCCTTTTTGATCTTCATGCCCCCTTAAAAACTAAAAGGTTTAAAGAACGGTTAACACCCTGGATAACTGACAATATAAAGCTAATGTTTAGATTGAGAGATGAGGCGAGGAATAAATTTCACGTGGCTAGAACAGATTCTAACAGGCAGTACTACTTAGAACTTAAACATCAAGCTATTGCTGCACTAATGAGTGAAAAACAGGCGTACTTTACAACTTATATTAACAATAATATCAATAATCCAAAGTTACTATGGAAAAACTTAAAAGCAGATGTAATTCCAAATCACAAGGACACAATGCTACCTAGTCACTTTGACGACACATAAGATTAATTTAGCTTTTCTTGACATTCCCGGGCAATATAATTTAAACATATCACAATTGACATTTTTTGAATTTAATAGGTTTAATAGCTCTAATTTTAAATTAAGGACTGTAACACAGGAAACTATAAAAACAATTTTGACAAATTTACAATCTAAAGCACAGGGAGTTGATGGAATTAATATAGATATGTTGACACTCACTTTACAATCAACTCTTGGAATCATTACAGATATTGTAAACAAATCATTAGTTACAAACACTTTTCCTGATCTCTGGCGGTGTGCTATTGTTCGCCCCATCCCTAAAATTAGCAACCCTGTTACTGTCAAAGATCTGCGCCCCATTAGCATATTGCCTTGTTTGTCTAAAGTCCTAGAGAGGGTGGTATATATACAGGTCATGGAGTATTTGGAAACTAATAACATACTTCCGGTTCTACAGTCAGGTTTTAGAAAAGGTCTTGGCACAGCTACTGCTCTATCAGACGTAGTGGGAAATATCCTTGAAGCTAGGGATAGGGGGGAGGGCACCATTCTCACTCTACTTGATTTTTCACGAGCTTTCGATGGTATAAATACGACATTATTGCTATCTAAACTTGCATACTATGGATTCTCTCCAGAGACTGTGAGATGGTTTGATAGTTACCTGACAAACAGAACGCAGTTTGTGGAAATTAGAAAACGGGATGGGGCTACGATGGCGTCGTCACCCCTTCACGTCTACAGGGGAGTACCACAAGGCTCCATTTTAGGTCCGCTTTTATACATTTTGTACAGTGCTGACGTTATAAATTCATTTCTACATTGTAGTTACCATATGTATGCTGACGATATTCAACTATATATATCTTTTAAGCCGTGTAATATTAGTGAGGCAGTATGTAAATTGAATGAAGATTTGAAACGTTTGGCAAAATGGTCTAAACAAAACTCACTTGTGTTGAATCCGTCAAAATCGAAATATATGGTTTTTGGCAGCAAAAAACATATAGACGACATCATTTCAGCGGATCCAAATATTCTTATAGGGGGTAGTAGGATAGATGGGGTAAATGTGGCCTGTAACCTGGGTCTCACAGTGGATCCTGATTTAAAATTTGAACCACACATATCTAATGTTATGAAAAACTGTTTCTATAGATTGAAGGTGTTATATAACATAAGAGAACACCTAAGTATCCCACTGAGAAAGCGTTTGGTTGATAGTTTGGTCCTGTCTAAATTAAACTATTGTGACACAGTGTATGGACCATGTTTGTTGTCCAGAACACAATGCCTGATCCAGAGAATGCAAAATGCATGCACTCGCTTCTGTATTAATATACCAAGAAGAAGCCACGTAACACCCTTCATTAATGAGCTTAATATGCTGAAAATGTCAGCTAGGAGAAACGTACACTTGGCAACACTATTGTTTGGAGTAATTGCTAATCATAAAACAATATATTTATTTAAAAAACTTACTTGGAGACAGGACAAAAATAAGTATTGCATTAGAAATACCACAAATCCATTATCAGTGTCGCAACATAAAACAACTGCTTTCCGAGGAAGTTTCAGGTATGCTGCAACTCACTGCTGGAACAACATCCCTCCACCATTTAGAGGCCTAAAATCAAAAAACAACTTTAGAATAAAACTGAAAAGACATTTACTGTTAATACAAAAATCAAAATTATAATCAAACCAAATTACCTTATGGTTTATGCCTAATGGCTTATGGTCTGTGTCCGGCAGTGCTGCGGCACATCTATTTCTTTTATTTTTGTTTTGTGGGCTCATTTTATTTTATTTTAATTTTACTTTATTTTTGCTTTGTATTTGTCTTCTAACGGGTGGCGCAAAAGTAAAGACCCTATTTGGTTCAGCTATAACATTTTTTCTAAATTAGAAAACTAGATTTAGATTTTTTTAAATGTATATTTGTGCCATTAAATTTCGTACCATTAGGATTTAAAGATGATGTCTTTTAAATGGTGACCTCCAGAGTTGATACACATTTGAGCCCTATTTATGACATTTTGCATAACTTGCCGTAACACTTCCTGCGATATGTTCGTTATTTCTTGACGAATGTTTTCTTTTAGAGCTGCGAGAGTCTGTGGCTTGTTCACATACACCCGAGATTTCAAAAAACCCCAAAGAAAAAAGTCTGGACTGGTCAGATCGGGTGATCTTGCAGGCCAAGGCAAATCGCCAAAACGAGAGATAACTCGGCCTGGAAAAGCGTCCCTCACTAAGTCCATAGTGTCGCGCGCTGTGTGTGCCGTAGCGCCGTCTTGTTGAAACCAGATGTGCTCCAGCCCCAATTCGTCCAAACTGGGTATCAAAAACTCACGTAACATGGTTCTGTAGCGTTCTCCAGTGACAGTTATCGCATTGCCTCCAGCGTCTTCGAAAAAATAGGGTCCGATCACTCTGTCAACACAGATGCCACACCATACAGTAACTTTTAGTGGGTGTGTGGCAAAGCGTCGAATTGTGCGACCAATCGGTGCCGGACGGTGGGGAAATCGTCGACGAAATTCACGTTGTGTTCTTATCACTGATATTCCACGTTCTTGGGGAGTAAAACGGTCCATGTTTATTTTCAGTGTATTTTACATTTGTTCACTACACAATTTTCAACAACAGAATGACAGAAAATGTATAATAAAAAAAAAAAAAGCATTTTCTTTAGTGCCACTACTTTTGCGCCACCCAGTATTTATGGTATTTTTATTGTATTTGGGTATGGTTCTGTTTGGAGCCTTAACGCTATCTGGGCTCAGCTGCTTTTCATTTTTCATTTTTTATTTGACTGTACTATTGCAAATCTAAAAAACAAAAAAAAAAAATTATTGGGGTAATGTAATTGTAAAAGTTTTATGTTATTTAGGTTATATTTTCTTTTCTTTCTATTTTATGTATTCATTTAGTAGTTGATTGTGGGTACTCACCACAAATCCAACATTATATTATTAATGTACTTAAATAGTAAGGATATGCTACGTCGGCGTGGGCGTCTAGCTGACACTCCTCATGGCTGGCACTGAAAATCAGTTCTGGGGTGGATAACGCTCTCCCCAGAGTATGCTGAGTGTCAACCCGTTGTGTACGGTAACTAGCGGCGTACATAATTAACCATTTGGCCGGAATCTGTGGTGGTTTTTCTTAAAGTATTGCACCATTGCACGTGGCGACACGTCATTTTGCCACGTTTTTCTGATTGTGACGTTTAGAAGTCCAAGTGACTTGTAAACGTCACAGTTAGAAATCTGTCAATCTGCCTGACAGATTCGAGAAGCCACCACAGATTGTAAAATATTATTATTATTGTCTGTAATGTGTATAATGTGTTTTTTATTTTTATTTTTTTTTATCTTATTTTCTAAGATTTATGTATTGTGCGCCGTGTCTATCGGACATAATAAAATATTTTTCTTTCTTTCTTTCTTTCTTTCTTTCTTATCACATCACCTTATATATTTTTTATTGTTCTGGCCAGTTTCTTGCCAGTTCTTCTCATAGCTCCACCCCGTCAGCGAACTGGTCTTAGGCAAATTTGCTGATACCACTTTTCGAATAACCAGTTACATTTTTAACTTGTGACTTTCATAAGCTTTACTTTGTAACCTAGATGAATAAACGAGATTTTATTTCAATTTAGAAGACGGTAGCGAACAGGCGCGCGGCATGCCTGATGGTAAGAGGTTACCTACAGTAGCTTATGGGTGCCTGAAGCACCAGACGCATTAAGGCAGCGTTACCAACCCTTCAAACCCTTTCCCTCTCCAATGAGCTCTGAAAAACAATTCTCACCTGCCGGAAAACAAAAATGTATAGACTTATTTACTTACTTCACTACATAGTATAAAACAAAGTCCCTATGCATGCTCTTTAAAACCACGCAACGGATTTTGATGCAGTTTTTTTTTAATAGATAGAGTGATTCAAGAGGAAGGTTTATAGGTATAAAATACACACCACGCGGGGAAAGCAGCGGGTGGAAGCTAGTAATATTATAAAGCTGTAGACTGTAGAGTTTGTTTGGTTAAAACAAATACTATGGATTTTGAACTCTAGGATCTCAGGAAATACTGGTCCGATTTATAAAGTTCTTTTAGTGTTGGATAGCCCATTTATTGAGGAAGGTTATAGGCTATATAACATCACGCTCCGGTAAAAAGGAGGTAAGCAGTAGCCAATTAAAGAACGACGGGATCGAAGCTCCGCGTGACTTCTAGTGTTATTATGCAGGGCTCGTTTCAATCATCCTTAGACGCTAAGAAAACTCGTCGCGTTTTTTTTTACAAAATAAATGTTTATTATGCCTTGTTGGCAAGTACAGAAAAGACTTAGTAACTTCTTTATAAGAGAGCCTTTAGTATGTTTGCATGGTACCCGTACATAGCTCATCGCTCAACGATACTGTGTCATTTTTGATGACTGATCGCGTAAACACTGAGATAGATTGTTTAGGCTTCTTCCTGACGTATGTGCTACCACGTTATCTATTTGTACCAGATTAGAAGTATGTTAAGCAGACTTTCTGGATATGAATTAGAGCAACTAATAGGTCTTGCTATATTTTTACCACATTCAGTCAGCGCCATCTAGTTTTATATTTGCTTGTGTTATGGGTACTAAACAACTGATAAACTACATAAATACATTTTTTTTGTAAGTACATACATATTAAAGATAAATTACACCCAGACACAGAACAAACAATCAAATGTGTATTTTTCTTTCAGATATTTTTTACAATGCTTATAATACGTACATTATACATACACTGACTGTCACCGTGACGTAGCGATTAAGGTAGCCACCTCGCCACTAACATCGCTGTACCAAATGACGTGGGTTCGATTCCCACACGAGACGAATATTTATGTGATTTATAGACTTCGAGTCTGGGTGTACTTTGTTTCCGTTAATTGTATGTTTGTAAAGTCTCCCACAGTACAAGGTTCGTTAGCTAGTGCGGGCTTATTTTCCACGGGTTGAGATGAGTTAGTGACACGGATGAGTATTATAATACTTATATTAATTTAAAAATACATTCAGAATCAAAATGTGGATGAATAATTTCTGTATACATTTTAAAACAAAATGAAACTGCTGGCAGACTGACATATAAAAACTAATGGTAGTACAAGTCTGACATATGGCCCGCGGCGTTTTTAATGTAGCCATTCGCTAGGCGCGAATTTCCTAAAAAATAGTGCCACGAAATGACTTCATTTTTAAACAAAAAGCTCCTAAATTATCTGCTTACCCTTATATAATACACTACAACGAATGGTGTAAAGTCGAACTAAATCAATTCTTCGTATTTTTTTGTTATATTGGATACCCAACCATAGGCAGTGATTTTTTAAATAGAAATCTGTTGAAGTTAAATTACAAACACCTATAAATTTTATTTTATACTAGCTTCCACCCGCTGCTTCGCCCGCGTGGTATGTATTTTATACCTATAAACATTCCTCTTGAATCAGTCTATCTATTAAAAAAAACCTCATCAAAATCCGTTGCTTAGTTCTAAAGATTTAAGCATACATAGGGATATAGGGACCGAGAAAGCGACTTTGTTTTATACTAAGTAGTGATTTGTTTCGGATTTGATTAAACGGCTATAAAATTCGCATGTAACTTGTTTTAAACCTTTTGCGGGCTAACTAAATACTTAGTGGATAATAAATTTTATATACTTATAACCTTATAGGGCGTGATTACCAAAGCTAAAAGAGGAAACATATTACAGTGTCGTGGCGTGTTGGGACGCGCCAGAGACTTCCCTGACGCAAGGACATATTTGAGTGTCGTGTCGTGTCGACACGACGTACTAAAATTAACGAAGTATGTACACAGCGCACAGAGGGTCTAAAACGATCTAAATGCGAATTTTATATCCGTTTAATCAAATCCAAAACATTCACAAAATAAAAGACAAAGGTGTTCGCAATTTAACTTCACACTAGACAGATTTACATGTAAAAAGGCACTGCCTATTGTTCGGCATCCGTTAAAATATTTGCAAAAGCCCTTTTGTCAATTTCCGTTGAGACAAACAGCGAACGAATCAGGATATTGGCGTTACATTCACTGAGCGCTAACAAAGCGAAAAATTCTACATGTGTTTTAGAACATGCGTTGCACGATTTTGTGTTGATGAAACGTTTCTGTTAACTCTTTTTTGTAGAAACATAAACAAAGCTACTATTGAACTGTTCTGTCAAGCAAACAATCAAGGCTCTGAGTGTTAAAGGTTCTGTACACAATTGGAAAATGCTCTTTAACTATTTTTAAACGACTTCAAAAAAGGAGGATGTTATATGTTCGACTGTATGTATTTTTTTTTTATGTATGATCAACGATTTCTCGGAGATGCCTAATCTGATTTAAAAAAATCTTTTTTTGTTTGAAAGGGTATACTTCCGAATTGGTCCCCTATTCATCACGTCAAGTTCTGATGATGGAATCTCAGGGAAATCGAAGGCAACCCTCAAATTTTATAGGCACATGTTACGTGTTTCATATATTTTTTAAAGTTATTCAAGTATTTACGTCTGATAGTTATTATCTCATATTGATTAGCTGGTGATGGAAGGTATAACTCCTTAACTGTTAGGAGTTGGAGGATTATTCTTTCAACATTATAGGTGCTTATAAACCTATAGTTGTATTCTTGTAGGTTATTTAGGTGAGCTGTTACTGGAAGGTAAACTTCTTAACGTTTAGAAGTAAGAAGATGATTTCTTTAAATATCACATCCATGTATAAACCTTAAGTTGTATTAATTCAAGTGTCTGAGGTCGGAGCTCTTGATGGAAGATAAAGTTGTATAATTGAAAGGAATTCTTAAATGATATTTTAAGTTTTCGATATAGTATCTAACCTGCATTCTATACCTATACTTGTTACCTGTCGCATTTTATAGGAAAAAGAAAGACATAAAACGCTGAGAGTTGGATTCCTCTATTCTACAAACAGGTTGTGTTGTTGGATATTTAAATAGACGTTCCCTTCTATCGAAGATTCTTTATTTCGGTTTTCCGTCTTAGTTTGCCAGCCAGTATTACTAAATCAGCTAGATAAAAAGTACACTAAAAATGGAAAATAAACTATTTTTAACAAAAAATATTAAAACGACTTCAAAACAGTACAACAACCGAAAAATAAACTGAATTAGATATTTAATTCCAAGAAAAAAATACCTACCTATCTGTTTAAAGTATAATACCCTATTACTAATCTGTTTGAAGTCGGTGCCAGCCTAATGAGGTTGTATCACTCAGTATGAGCCGGGTTACGGTACTAGGTACGAATAACCAGGTACGATCACACGCAAGAGGTGGTGTGAAGTAGTGAGCGGTAACAGATGTACGTACTAGTACGAAGCTTAACAAACTCTTTAGGCTTGGCACCGACTTCAAACAGATTAGTAATAGGGTATTATACTTGAAACAAGTAGCATTTTTTTCTTGGAATTAAATATCTAATTCAGTTTATTTTTCGCTTTTTAGTACCGTAGTGTTGAAGTCATTTTAATATTTTTTTGTTAAAAATAGTTTATATTACCTACATGTCACATCAAAACATTAAGATCGTGACTTTTGATCGTGGGACGTTTGTGGGTTGAAATGATGATGATGATAAATTCTATTCTATAAATTGTTTCTATTTATTCCTGGTCGGGGCAAACCCTAGTGTTGGCATTTATGAACTTGATTCGACAGTAGACAAAAGTAGTACTAAAAGATTTACGAGTCTTCAGAATGACAATGCCCCACATGGTCACCCATCCATGAACTGACCTTGCCAATACTCTGCTTAACCTCGAAGATCGTTACGAACATCTCAGTATCACAATTCTGCTGCGATTATAGTAGTATTTCTTTGCATTTGTGCTTTGCCAAATGATCCCTAAAGTCCAAATGCAAGCGATTCAATTTAGTTTATTTGTTCACTTTAGAAACAACCAAAAGCGATTCAACTAATACTAACACACTTCAAACTATATAGTCAGCTTAGTATTATGGAACAAGACTCCGCTTTTCAGTTACCCCGACCGCATGCACAGGCAAATTGTAATTAGCGTCATGTGAAAACTTCTAAAGGGATTAGTCTAATAGCCTAGGAATAGAAATAGGCTTGTTAACTTCTACGATAGAAGTTAATGCTAGTAGTGATGTGGTTAAAGTAAGAATTGATATGACATAAAAAGCGTGGTTTTATAAACTGGGAAAATCTAATAATACCTATATAATAATCGCTTCATAGGGTGCAGGATAACAGCCCCAAAAAAGCTACGCCTTTAAAGCAGCGTTATATACAAAAGGTGCCTTTAATTTTTGCTTTAAATTAAATATTTACTAAAAATTTAACTAAATTTAAATTGCAAATGCATGAATGTCAAAAAAATAAATTGTCTTACTAATTAAGTCATATTGTAAACAAAAGTAATGTTTGTTAAATGTTAAATATCGTGATTAAAATAATGATACCATAGAACTCAAATTATAAGTAAGTAGTTATATTACATTCTTGTTGTAAAAAAAAAAAAAAAGATAAGAAAAGATTTTAAAGAAAAGTATCCTCTCAAGGTAGGCAGTGAGTTGGCTGAACTGAGTTGATGAACAGAGCCTACCAGGTCCACTTAACATCAGGTCGCCGCCTGAACGTTTGCACTTAAAGCAATAATAAGATAATAAAAAAACCCTGTGATCGAATTCGAGAACGGAATGCAGTCGTACTCGCGAGCCACCGAGTCAGTCTCTAATAACCAAAGGTATGAACGGCTTGTGGAAGCTTGTGTGCGGTGCACATGAATTGGCATGCCATCCACGATCGCTATTTAGCGATCGCCGTGCGGTAAGTGAGAATGTGACATGTGGTACAATGGAGACGAGCAAAAATTTGAGCAATGAGCGACGTGTAGCAATGAAGAAAAAGAAACTTTAGCAGCTTGAATATAGATAATATAATTTACCTAATCAGCAAGATCAATGTGCTGTTTTCGATTCAATAACATCTTTTTAACCAATCGTGATGTTTTGATTGGCGAGAAAACTAAAACACAATTTAACAATGCAACACCATTTATGACGTGTAAAGTACCTAAACAAATTTAAAACTTGTCTGACACGCTGTCGCGTGTTTTGATATTTAATACAATGAAATGGTAGAAGATCCGCCTTGTCTTGTCTATATATATAACTTGTCTATACTGAAAAGATAAATCTGGCTTTTTATTGTAACTATAGCTTTTCTTTTCACTTTGTTATTTTTTAACCAACTGGAAAATATTTTTTTTTATGCTCACAATTTCAACACACTGTATATTTTAAATTCAGAATCAATAAAAGTTTTTATGAATGAGTTTAATTACTTAAGAGTGGGACAACCGCTTAATTGCAAAGTACCAACTTTGTAACGGTTCACCATTTTTGCGCAGCTTTTTAATTAAACATAACGATATTCCAGAAATTTAATTTTATTAGACACACCTAGCCTTTGAGCGAATTTAATATGTAAGTCACAAAGGACTTGCATTATTTTGTTACGGAAAATAATATGCCATAAATGGAATTATTGAAGCTTATAATAACGTTCTGCAATTAAGAAAATACGCTCCTCACCCTCGAATACATTCGACTGTTTGATATTGTATTACTGTTTTATTGTTGTACTAGTTGTTGCCCGGGGCGTCCTATTGATCTTTGCTTGGCCACTGCTCATCTTCTTTTGGTCGTAGCGTGATGTTAAGTTATAACTTAACATAACAAGGAAGGCTATAACCTTCCTCGATAAATGAGCTATCCAACACTATAAGAATTTTTCAATTCGGATAAGAAGTTCCAGAGATTAGCGCAAACAAAAGAAACAAACAAACTTTTCAGTTGGTTTGGTTCCTCACACGAACCTCCACATTGTAACTCCACAAAGTGTACTCAGACTCAAAACAATATTTTTGAATTACACAAATATTTATCTTGTGAAAAAACTCACGAAATCACTTTTAGCAATACGCCACAGTGACAGGCGAAGTCGAGGAAAGTTTAACTAAAATGTTATGTTAAAATATGATCTACCTGTTGAGATGTTTCCCGAGCACAATGGGATGCCCTTTTTCAAACTACGTTTAAGGCGACCTTGACGATGGGTGAGTGTTTGGTTTGACCTTGACTCTCCATTGGTGGTTCTTACCCCTTTCTATAAGGTAAATTGCTAGCTCATCTGCTACTAAAACCGTGGTTCACTACCTAGAAATAGCGTCGGTACATATTTACAAGCCACGAATGGTTTTTCTAAATATAGGTGTACTTTGTATCAGTTAATTGTAATTTGTAAGTATTTTGTAAAGTCCCACAGAAAACAAGGTATGTTTCTAAATATATATAGAAAATAAAAATAGTAAATTGTAATTCCATTAAATCTATTCACTGATTTAAATATTGGAATAAATATTCCAATATTTAAAAATAAGGAATAGAATAAGTCCTATCTTTTGTGTTTTAATAAAAAAACATAATTTATAAACAAAAATTAATACATATACACTTCAATTAATTTGTAATCGTTTAAACTTATCAAATATAAGAAGTACACTGTGTACTTATTAAATTATGTACTTAATTATAAATAATTCTAAGAAAATATTAAGCTCTTTTTAATATGTATGTTTCTCATAAAGGAAACTTTAGATCTATAATTATATACATACTAAGTACTAAGTTTTGTAAAACTGTTTGTAATAAATAAATAATTTTATAGCGAATGCAAAAAGAACCCCAAAACGTCATGGGAAAGTTTTATACAGACGTATTTTTGTTTAATTGACAAGGTATTACAAATAAATACTTATAACAAACATTGAGAAAACAAAACAAAATGTACAATGCCTTTTTGTTCCACGTTTTACTTTCACAACGGTTTACGTAAAGAAAACATTACACAAAATTTTAAAAGAAAACATAGAAAGCCTCAAGAAATTCCCCTTCTATTTCACAAGCACGAACGTAACGGTTGCCATAGTTAACGTCCATGTTTTAAAAATACACTCCAGAGGGTTTTCCCTGTAAGTTATGGACAGAAAACAATACAACGCACCCCACTTTTGCGTTCAAAAATATTCCAATCGGTGGTGGCAAAATGTTCAGTGAAGCTTTAAACCGTAAATCAATGTGTCCGCCCTGGTTTAAGCATGCCACAGGGTGAGCATGTGGTGCAGTATGACAGTTTTAATACAGTATATGTATTTAAGAACGAATACTCCTGAAGTTTTATGGACAAGTACTTCTTTTTACTCTGGTTTAATCAACTCTATCCAAGATTGGTCTATAAAAATATTTATAAATACACTTTAGTTTATTATTGTTCCATATATTCATACTTTAAGGGCGTGTTTCACCATAAGCAAATAATTGCTAGATAGACTATATGAAACTTTGTTGACATAATATTTTTGACGTATATTTCATATAAAATCTGCCAAAAAAGTCTCAAGTATACTGGCAGATAAATATCTAATATAGTTTATTAGACATTTATCTGCCAGTGATGAAACAGGTCCTAAGTCTAATAAATCTATTTAAAAAACAATATTTCACCGTTATAAAGCCACTTTTACCAAAAAGCTCATTTATTAATTTTTTTTTTTCATATTGAACGCATGCCTCTTGTCCAGCAGTCATACATGCTGCCGCTTTACCATCGAGGCAATAAATTTAAATATCCATCCATCCAAAATAAAAAATTGCGCCGACGCAGCTCAAATAAAAAGTTCAAAATGAAATTTTATAAGTAATATCTTCTTCTTCTTAACGATTGGGCTTCAGACACACCCTAGTTTTGCAATTTATCAAGTCGCCCAGAAGACTTCTAACTTGACTTAACGACTACGTTATATGATAACCGGGACCAACCAAGCGATCCAGAATGAAATTGGCACAAACAGTCACCCATCACGGACTGAACTTGCCGAATGTTGCTTAACCTCGATGACTGTAACGAACATCTCAGTACCACAATACCCGAAGTATTTGATAATATAATTCGTATATTAATATTTTTTTTTATACCACGAAGGTGGCAAGCAGACGTACGGTCCGCCTGATGGTAAGCGATTACCGTAGCCTATGGGCGCCTGCAACACCAGGGGCATCACGAGCGCGTTGCCGACCCTTAAGAACCCTATTTTTAACCAAACCTATCGAGTAGTGTATCAAAATAAAGAGAATCCAAAGGAGATTACATATATTCAAAAATAGATACATAATTTAATGGAGTCAAACTATAAGTAGTTATTTTATTTTTTTAACCAAACCTGTCGAGTAGAGTATCAAAATAAAGGGAATCAAATGGAGATTACAAATAATATACATATGTTATATATTTAAATTTAATCAGGAATAATAATTAAAACAATTTTTCGGTCTTGTTAGTGGGTCACGATTTTTTGTAGTCGGGTTATTTTAATTTTTTAATTATATTTACTTGTTATTGTAATTTTATTGTACAAAAATGCGGCTTACACTTGACCGTGTTTTTATAGAGCGTACTCATCTACTCGCATTTTCCTTAATTTTCAAAATTAACGTTATCACCCGTGTTTTCCTTATATTTTTCCTTCGCACATAAAAACACATACGTTTTTCCGGTTACTTTAATAGAACTGCCACATCATATCCCGAGGGCGCCCTCTATGAGTCTGCCGATGGCCATAGGCTGCATCTAAGGGAAACTACTAACGCCATCGCGATATCCAACCTGCCCATTATGGATATAGCCCGAATTCATATAAATGGTACTGGCCTACTTTCTGTGCATAACCAATATATGTGACAAAGGCAGGTAAGTATCACAGTGTTTTGTTGAGATATTATATACTGGAACACGTAGTATTATTGGTCTTATGTTTGGCCATGTGTTTGACCAATGTATAACATATAACTACTGTGGTTTGTCATTGCCAATGTTGGTCAGCCAATTACAATTACATTTTAAAGAAAACGGAGTATTAAAAACAAATGCATAAAGATACGAAAATCATTCCAGAAATAATTGAAAATGAAAAAACTATTTTTAACAAAAAAATATTAAAACGACTTCAAATCAGTACTAAAAAGTGAAAAATAAACTGAATTAGATATTTAATTCCAAGCTAAAAAATACCTACCTACCTGTTTAAAGTATAATACCCTATTACTAATCTGTTTGAAGTCGGTTCCAAACCTAAAGAGTTTGTTAAGCTACGTACTACTTAGTACGTACATCTGTTACCGCTACTTCACACCACCTCGCACTTGCGTGTGATCGTACCTAGTGGACGGCTCAAACTGAGTGATACAACCTCATTAGGCTGGCACCGACTTCAAACAGATTAGTAATAGGGTATTATACTTTAAACAGGTAGGTAGGTATTTTTTAGCTTGGAAATTTTAACGTCATTATAGCGTCAAAGGTATCTTTTAACTTAACAGAAACAAATAGCTATAGGTAATAACAGGTTACCACACGCGATGCTTCTCACAGTTGAGAAAAATAACAGCTGCTTCACTTTAAACATACTAAAGACAAATAATTTTGAATAAATGCTATCACTATAAAGTCGCCGTTATAGTCCTACGTAATTTTGTTCGTGGTATGAGTAATTCGTAGTCTAAATTACCTAAGAAGGCCGTCCCTATGTTAGAATGTAATCTAAAAAAAATTCTTATAACAATATTTTGCAATCAACATCGAAGCGATGTAAACATGATTGTAGTCATTTAATTATTACCGTACATGATGATGATGGCAATGACGACTGGCTTAATTTTTTTGTAAATACATTTTTTTACCAATAACTTCAGAAGTCTCGGTAGACTCAGCAACTTTAGGTCGCTTTACTGATATGCATGTAAGAGGTGCGGACGATTTTTGTTTGTCATTATTATTCATTTATAAAGAACGGTTATTTTATATTTTATTTATCTTTATATATATACCTATAATTCTTCTGTACGTGTGTTGACAGTGAACTCCTCCTAAACGGCTGAACCGATTTGAATGAATTTTTGTGTATGTGTTCAAGTGGATTCGAGGATGGGTTAGAGTCACAAATAAAAAAAAAATTAATCGATTGGTATATCATGCAGGACAACGTCTGTTGGTTCCGCTAGTTTATTATAAAACAATAGGGCCTGTTAGTTTCAAACTGTAGATTAAGTAGAACACAAGCTATTTCTTTCAACTGTGACGTTACGCCCGAACACATACCTTTTCTATTTAATATAATTCAGCGGGACATTATCATTGCCCTCCCTCTGGTGCGGTGAACCCCACAGTTCCCCATACGTAGCAAAGCTATTAAACATATTACTTTTCTCCTTATTTGTCATATTAATATAATAAATTAGCGGGTCTTGTTGCTTTTATTTCTATTTGTTAAAGCTTTGGATGGCCGGTAGTAGCTAATAAGTCTGAATAAATTTAGATTGAGTTTTCTTGTTAGGAATTTGCACGATTAGCTTGTTTGAATGTGTTTGGAATGGATACTTATTGCTTAGAAATATTAGTAGATTGCCTTTTTAAACGACTTCAAAAAAGGAGGAGGTTATATGTTCGACTGTATGTATTTTTTTTTTTTTTTATGTATGTTCATCGATTACTCGGAGATGCCTGAACCGATTTAAAAAAATATTTTTTTGTTTGAAAGGGTATACTTTCGAATTGGTCCCCTATTCATCACGTCTAGTTCTGATGATGGAATCTCAGGGAAATCGAAGGCAACCCTCAAATTTTATAGGCACATGTTACGTGTTTCATATATTTTTTAAAGTTATTCAAGTATTTACTTCTGATAGTCAACATCTCATGTTGATGAGCTGGTGATGGAAGGTATAACTCCTTAACTGTTAGGAGTTGGAGGATAATTCTTTCGACATTATAGGTTCTTATAAACCAATAGTTGTATTCTTGTAGGTTATTTAGGTGAGCTGATACTGGAAGGTATAACTCCTTAACTATTAGGAGTTGGAGGATAATTCTTTCAATATTATAGGTACTTATAAACCTATAGTTGTATTCTTGTAGGTTATTCAGGTGAGCTGTCACTGGAAGGTATAACTCCTTAACTTTTAGGAGTTGGAGGATAATTCTTTCAACATTCTAGGTACTTATAAACCTATAGTTGTATTCTTGTAGGTTATTTAGGTGAGCTGTCACTGGAAGGGAAACTTCTTAATGTTTAGGAGTAAGAAGATGAGTTCTTTAAATATCACATCCATGTATAAACCTTAAGTTGTGTTATTTCAAGTGTCTGAGGTGAGAGCTCTTGATGGACGATAAAGTTGTATAATTCAAAGGAATTCTTAGATGACATTTTAAGTTTTCGATATAGTATCTAACCTGCATTGTATACCTATACTTGTTACCTGTCGCATTTTATAGGAAAAAAGAAAGACATAAAAAGCTGAGAGTTTTGAGATTCCTCTATTCTACAATCAGGTTGTGTTGTTAGAATATTTAAATAGACGTTCCCTTCTATCGAAGATTCTTTATTTCGGCTTTCCGTCTTAGTTTGCCAGCCAGTGTTATTAAATCTGCTAGATAAAAAGTACACTAAAAATGGAAAAATAAACTATTTTTAACAAAAAAATATTAAAACGGACTTCAAATCAGTACTAAAAAGCGAAAAATAAACTGAATTAGATATTTAATTCCAAGCTAAAAAATACCTACCTACCTGTTTAAAGTATAATACCCTATTACTAATCTGTTTGAAGTCGGTGCCAGCCTAATGAGGTTGTATCACTCAGTTTGAGCCGTCCACTAGGTACGATCACACGCAAGTGCGAGGTGGTGTGAAGTAGCGAGCGGTAATAGATGTAGGTACGTACTAAGTAGTACGTAGCTTAACAAACTCCTTAGGCTTGGCGCCGACTTCAAACAGATTAGTAATAGGGTATTATACTTTAAACAGGTAGGTAGGTATTTTTTAGCTTGGAATTAAATATCTAATTCAGTTTATTTTTCGCTTTTTAGTACTGATTTGAAGTCCGTTTTAATATTTTTTTGTTAAAAATAGTTTATGTTGTAATCTAATAGTGACAATAAATTATAATATTTGTCATTTTTTTTAATATAGACTTAATTTATACTTGTAAATATTATTATTTATGTATAAATATTAATTTTAAATCGACGACTGACGATGTTTATTTTAGATTTAAGTTTTAATTTAATATGACGGAAATTATATTGTATTGTATTTTGTGCTTTTAGTTACGAATTATCATGAATAAATAAAAGTAGTTTTTAAAGAAAAAAAAAAATTTAAATATTTATTTCAAAATTTTAAATGTAGATAGTCTATTTATATGAATAAAAATATTAATTGGTTTTTCATCATGTAAATAATTCATATAATATAATGAATAAGTTGAACCCTGACAATGTCATAATATACTAGCTGGCACCCACGATTTCCTAACAGTTGAGCAAATAAGTACAGCACATATTTATACGAACATAAAAACATTAAAGTGTAAATTTATTGAACTATTAGACTTCACATTCGCGTGAGGACAACTATTTAGTTTCGCATGCGAGTTGTTTTAAAAGTAGGTTACTACGGGGAAATAGAACGTAAATTATACGGTTTATGTTATTTTAATTAGGTGTAATGAGTGATCTAATCTATGAGGAGGTGTGTTTTGTTACATACATGTACCTGCACACGCGACTCATTCTCGTGAGTCTTCAATTTTGACGACTCTTCAACTTTGACCCAGTCAATAAAATAGAGATGATAACAGATACGTACTAACTGCCATACTCAGAGACAGTACTTATCTTTAAAGTTTATTTAGTAAAAACGTGTAATACTGAAGTCGATACGCCTAAACACGATTATTTAACCTTTTAACCACCTGACTTATTTCAACTGAAGTGCATAAAATAATACCTAAATAATTTATTTTCATAATTATATACTTAAACATTATTTTGATAAATTAAAGCATAGTTAAATAACAAAAGCAGATTAAACGAGCCGGCGTATTTGGTCATAAATATACTACTCTGACGAAATTGACATTGAAAATCTTTGTCGGATTAATCCGGCATAGGTGGTTAAAGGGTTACTAAAAAATTGTGTTAATGACAGATTACTGCTAATTGACGTCTCTGAGCTTCTTATTTAACTGCCGCACAGTTAAATAAGAATTATAAAAACAACTTTCAAAACATCTTTTATGGGCAGTAATAGTCGCTCTAATTTATTAATATTACCAATAGTCCATTATTATACAAACATGTGTGTAAATTACGCATTTACCTAATCGTAAAAAATCCTGGTATAAATCTAATTTACCTAAAAGCTAACTATTACTCATTAAATGATACCGATATTAGCTACAACAGAAATATGAATTTATTGTCGAATAACCGTACGCCCACACAATAGTCGATAATATCGTTTAATGTAAAGGGTTTGTAAAGGTAGCATATTAATTAATGGGCTATTTCGACTATCGGTTTCGGGAGTATTCAATAGTTGGTGTATGAGTAAGGGTAATCGAGAGAGTAATCGATTTGGAATAGTGGTGGGAGCTTGATTGAAGTAGTACTATTGTGAATATTATTTTACGGATTTAATGTTCATACTCAAGTCACATAACATTGATCAGGAACCTAATGACTCGCCACCTATTTCTTACAGTTTCGCCAGGAATATTGCCTTTCATATTTTCTAACGATTCAACCTTCTTGATAGAGAAATGACTCATGCACATTTAAAGTGTAAGTTTCTTACCACTTCTTCTTATGGTACTAGCCTGTCAGTGAACTGATCGCAAGCAAATTGGCTGACACAATTTTTTTTAAATTATATTATATATTTATTACGATCCATTGGAATTACTTTACAAAGTAACTCTATATTACTTTATATTATTATTATTGTTTGTTGATCTAGGTTACAATCTAGTTCATTAACAAGATATTTCTTTCTATCATGTTTTTGGTAATATTAAATTTGTTGAAAACTCTATTTTATTAAAAATTATTTATTATTTAGTCCAGTCATTTAAGGTTAAATTAGGTAAGAATTACGGAATTCGAGATACCCAGCTGTAAGTCTGTAAATACTTGTATATTGACACCCTAAAAGTTGTCTCAAAACCTACATATGGTAGCACCCTGCGCAACTATTAAATTTCAAGGTCAAAGTTCACAAAAATCGCTTTTTTTGTAAATATCTCATTTCCTATGAGTTTTTTGCTATTTGTATTTTTATCAATATTGTAGAATACAAAATTCTCTACAAATTTTGTTTACAACTTTTTTTTATACGGTGAACCGTTTTCGATGTAGAGGGCGGAGAGCGCGCGGTCACAGGATCAATTCAGGTCTACCGGTGCCTCCGGTCGAAAACGCGCCATTAGTTGATGAACTATCGATAAATCAATGATTATATATAATGACTGGACTAATTGTGAAACAAAGTCACATAGATTAGATATTTCAGACTAAGATGCTATATTATAATTTTGTTAGTATTGATGGAAAAAACATCTAGCTCTCTTAAGTTGTATCTGTCTCTTATATTGCGCGTTAAGTTCGAATCTCCATCAAAAAGGATACGAATAAGAAAGGAAAAATATGTTTTTACATCTACGTTTATTTACGTGGCTAGACGCATGTACGAGTTTAGCTGCGTTTACGTGACAAAATAATATTTTTTTATAGAATTTGGCAAGTCTTATCTGTCCGCGTCTATGCGGCCACATTACGGTAGATATAATTCGGTACACACAAGTGGTAATACACACTGTATAGAAGACTATTTTTATGTCTGACGCAGCACGTTCAATGTTTGCAGTTATTTAAAAACGCAACTATTGTCGTCGCGTTGCAAACGAAAAATTTTTTGTCACAATACAGTTTATTACTACTTTATCTTATGACAGTTGAATATTGTGCCACAGCGCTTTTGCGGCGAAATTTTCTCAGTGCTCGCCTGAAGTCTATGACGTGGCAAAATAAGTGTACAAAATGTATTGTAAATATTTGAATTTTATTGATTTTTACAAATCATCTCGTCTGGTATACGCTATATTTAAAAAATAAAAAAAAATGTTTAAAATTTAGGAATATAATTTTGAATTTTGAGTGATTATATTGACTGGCCTGTTGGTCTAGTGGTTAGTGACCTGACTGCTAAGCCGGAGGTCGTGGGTTCGATCCCCACCCAGGACAAATCTTTGTGTGATGAGCATACAGGTTTGTTCTGTGTCTGGGTGTAATTTATCTATAATATTTATGTATTTACAAAAAAAAATGTATATAAGTAGTATATCAGTTGTTTAGTACCCATAACACAAGCAAATATAATTGCTTACTTTGGGACTAGATGGCGCTGTGTGAATGTGGTAGAATATTATTATTATGTCTCTTTTCTCACGGCTATACTTGTCTCTAAGGTGAGAAGTATACCCGGTCCTTTTGGAAGGCTTACGCGGGGACACAGGTCCAACACGCAGAGGCCCTTAAAGAATTTTAATTTAGAATGGGATGAGACACTTACCGCCGCCACATCACAGCTGCACTATTGTAGTACAGCTATGATCTGTCACCGGTAGGTGTAGAGCTATTGCATGATATTATGGAGTAAAAAAATAAAGTTGGGCTTTGGGTTTGGGTGTTTGGTGGAATGGTGATATCTGGCATATGGGATTAACGTCGCCTGCTTGCCTCCTCCAGCGGTGAATATATGATGTTAAATGAGGATTTGGGCAGACAGAGGTGACTCGCCTTACACTAGATGGGCCCCTTCCACAACCGACATGGGCCGAAGTCCACGGGTCTCAGGGCAACACCGTAGTGCGCGGCTAAGGGTGTCGAGCGGTGCGGCGCCGATTTCGCCATCGCGGGTCCCAAGCGGAGACCCGGAGCGGGTTTCCTCGTAATTATGCCATTGAAAAATGACACTTCCACCCCCGAGCATATAGCTCTGGCGACCCCTCTCTGGTCAGCTGGTTAAGGCAAGCCAGAGTTGAGAGTCCTGTGGTCGCTCTTGGAGATTCACTCCAGTCAGCCAACAAAGACCTGCTGGAGACGAGGCCTAGACCGACTCTCAGGGGCATTCAGGACCACAGTGTCGCCACTCACATTCAGCTCGCCACTAGCTGCCCTGCGGTTTGTGGGCTCTTCATTTAAACTTGCAGTACATTTTTTTGTTTATATGGCAAGTGTTTGAAAATCTGCCCTCCAAGTTTGCGTTAATCTTATGAGAAGATAACGACTACCCCAGAGGGGGTTTATTATTATTATTATTAAAAGTAAAAAGACAGAGGTAGGAAAAATGGTAAAACGTAGTGGTAGTGACGACTGAAAAGGTGGTAAAACCTTTTCAGTGCAACCTTTACAAACTAAACCAAATACTAGATCAGTTTCTGTTAGCCATTGACAAAAACAATGGCACCAAAATACTTCGCTAGCCAAGTTTGCAACATCTGTTACCCATCGTATATGTCTATCAATCCGCCTAAAAAGATCCTTCTACCAATAGCACCCATGGGGGTTGTTTCCTCTATGACTAAACGCTAAAGTGAAAGGATTGCTAGTTGTTTCTTTATCGATTATTTTTTTGTTTCTTCTAGTCCAAATTCTTTTGCCAACGTAACGAAGAGGTGTGCGTTGGAACAGAGCAATAACAATGCAATTTTAATTTTTATGTACATATATTTATTTAGTACAATTTAATATTTAACATAGTATAAGAAGTTAATATATTATGTTATTTTGCCAAAGAGGTATAACATTAATGTGTTGAATAAATAAAATAAATTAATACTTATTTAATATTTTCTTTGCTTTTATGAGCAAAAATCAATAAAAAATTGTTAACAAATTGTAATTACAATGAGGAATAAGAAACTGTTATTTTATCTACAAGAAGTAGTTTTAAGCTTTGAAGATACCCCATTCTAAATTTAGCCATTCTAAATTTTTTATTTTTATTAAAATTAGCCTTGAATTAATTATGATATGTATTCTAACGTGAAAAGGTGGTGAATTATTAATTAACATAATTTTATTACTATTAATTTAGAGAATATTGAATGTACAGTTAAAAATTGAAACAACGAAAGAAAGGCAGTAAATTAATTATATATCCGTGTAGTGACGTAAGAATACATAATGTTACTACCCTATCTCAACCCGTGGGTGTCGTAAAAGGCGACTAAGGGAGTAACCTTATGCAGACAAGAGCACTGCGAGAAAAGGAAATTTGAAACAAACCCTATACCAACCCGTCTGACCAGCGCGGTATAATAGTAGGCTAAATTCCCTCCACATTCTTTGGAGACCCGTGCCCAGCAGTGCGACGTTTATGGGTTGCTTAAGATGAATGATTATATTAATTTAAAAAAAAAACATTTATCATTGCTTGCTAACAATAAAATCAAATGATATTCAACTAATGGAAAATTTTGAATTAACTTCAACATAGTTTTCAGTAACACAAGACAAAGATACGTATTTCGTTGTAAATTCTTAGGTGACCTGCATTTCTAGCTTTCACCGCAATTCCACTGGATCAAAACTTTATCAGAACTTGGAATCCGGAAGAATGCTGCACTGAATCCCGAAGGACCTACACTATACGTACCTTGTGATTTAAATCTTGGTGCGACCTAACTTTGTCTGTTCGGAAAGGCAAAGATTTCACAAAAACGAAAACAAAATGAAAAGGAAGGTGATTTATAAACAACTTATAATTAACTAATTAAGCATAAATTTAGAAATATATTTATCAACTAATTAAAGTAGGATAACACGTGTGAATTATAAATAGTGAAATATTTTCAATACTTTAGTACTTTCTCATCTCTTTCATTCTTTGGATTTTTTTGCATTCCATTAGTTTCAAGCATAATATCTACTACTAACAAGCTTAAGAATCACCTGACAATAAATACCCCTACAAATTAAAGGATGATAGTCCATTCAATCTCTGAAGCCTATATAGGTAGTGTAACCTAGCCTGAGTAGGTATCTAAATATTAGAGCAAAATTAAACCATCAAAAGAACTTCAAACGATCGATTAACACACATTCACACAGCGCCATCTAGTCCCAAAGTAAGCAATTATATTTGCTTGTGTAATGGGTACTAAACAACTGATATACTACTTAAATACATTTTTTTTTGTAAATACATACAAGTTATAGATAAAGTACACCCAGACACAGAACAAACCTTTATGCTCATCACACAAAGATTTGTCCTGGGTGGGGATCGAACCCACGACCTCCAGCTTAACAGTTTATTTTTATTTTATTTATTTATTTAAAAAGACAACGCCCGCACTAGGGAACAAGCCATGTGTCGCGGGGAGCTTTACAAACATGAAACTAACGGACACAAAGTACACCCAGACTAGAAACAAATATTTATGAATCACACAAATATTTGTCTCGTGTGGGAATCGAACCCACGTCACCCAGCACGGCGATGTAGTGGCGAGGCGACCACCTTAACCACTGCGCCACGGTGACAGTCAGGGTCACTAACCACTAGACCAACAGGCCAGTCAACTGAACTACTCGTGTCTAAGTTCAATTAACAAAGGTTCAAAACTCCCCGGACTGACGACCGTAAAAGAGTAGGCCATTCAGTTATAACAAAACGAATATCAACGCCCTTTCAATATTAATAAATTGTTACCGATGTAGAAGGTTTCATGAATACCAAACGGCAACATTACATTGGGGACGATCCTAAACAAACAGGTTCCTTTGCCAATAACGCACACAGTATTGGTTTAATGACAATTCGCTGGTTAATTCAATAGAAAAGGACCCTTTTTTATGTTGTAGATAAAGAATTAATTGGTACTGGGCGTTTTTGTGGCCTAATGTGCGCTTTGCGAGGGTTAACGACAATGACTGTTGACGGATTTTCATTAACGCTGACGTAAAAAGTGTAACGTTATAATATTTATAAGTGCTTCGTTGGCGTTGCGGGAATGTATGAATACTGTGAAAAGGGGATTCGATTACCGGGTGGGGCAAAGACCAGATAATAGGTACCCTATTAATCTATAATCTTCTGTCATTTTTTTATAGTTATCCGTGTAATGACGGATGAAGAATACTTGATTCATTTCTATTTCTACCCGTGGGTGTCGTAAAAAGTGACTAAGGGAGTAGTAACACTAGTAACCTTAACGAAATGGTTGATGAAATGTTTTTATCTTATGTCTTTACTTCCAATATTAAGTTTTCGTTAAATATGTGCCTTTATCTTCGATCACAGAGACAACGCCTGCTCTATGACACCAGCCCCGTACTGCGAGGGGCTTGGCACAACGTACACCCAGTCTCAATACAAATATCCATGACTCACACAAATATTTATAATGGATAAATAAATAGTCTCGTGTAGAAATCGAACCCACGTCACTCTTGCATGGCGATGTTAATGGCAAGGCGACCCCATGATGACAGTCAAGCTTTTATAGGCAGTAAAACTCTAGTAAACCTAAAGTATTCTTAGGTCTTTTAAAGATATTTGTGTTGCTTCTAACTAAACTTATAAACTTCCTTTGCCTGTTTTACAGTACATCGCTTGAGGCTGGTAATAATTTTCAATATCAAGGTAAATAATAATATTAGATCCTAAAGAATACAAGTTTTATAACAAAACCTCTTGCAAGGAAAATATTTGAGCCTCATTACTGTATTGTACAACTATCGAAATTCTTTTAACCTTTTAACTGTTAAAGGTCATGACTGGGAAACCAAAACAAAATCTATTTCCAAAGATACGCCCAAAGTTTTCTTATCCCCCGATGCAAAATAATCAGTGTTACAAGTTTTACGCGTCTCTGTGTGACATCGTAGCTCCTAAACGAATATACCGATTTTGACAACGTTTTCTTGTCTGAAAGCTGACATGATCGAGTTGGTGCAGCCGTTTCAAGATCTGATGACCCAAGGTTTCAAGGTCTGATGAATTTCAAGTTTGAATTTCAATTTTCACTACCTCATCTTAATCCGTGGGTGTCGTAAAAGGCGACTACCCTTAACCTTATGCAGAAAAGAGAATGCAAAAAGGAGAATTCGAAACGGCCAGCGTGGTACAGTAGGCTAAATTCACTTCACATTCTTTGGAGGCGACCCGTGCCCAGTAATGGGACGTTTAAGGATTGAAATGATGATGTGAGGGTGACATTTCATATTGTAAATGACAATTATTGACATTTTAGCACCTAATCTAAACCCTTTTTTACTTTTGGAGGACAAGTCTAACGATTGTAAAACACTTTCAACAAAATATTCGCGCTATATCGCTAAACAAATAAGACCAAAAATTAACTTTTGTACCAAAACAAACGTTTGTCATACAATGTTTGCACGGAATACGCCACGTGTGCTTTGTACCGAATTCATAATAACAAAACTGTGAAAGAGGTTGGTTGTAGTACATACATAAGATTTTTTATATCTGTAACATAGAACCCCGAATACTATAAATTTTACTATATTATTACTTGACGTAGACCTTTTTAAAAACTAAATAATAATAATATAATAATATTCTACCACATTCACACAGCGCCATTTTTTGTAAATACATACATATCATAGATAAATTACACCCCGACACAGAACAAACCTTTATGCTCATCACACAAAGATTTGTCCTAGGTGGGGATCGAACCCACGACCTCCGGCTTAGCACTCTGGGTCACTAACCACTAGACCAACAGGCCAGTCAAAAAATGCGAACGTTTTGACGGAGGAATTACTTAATCACACCAGAATGCCTCAATGACTGTAAATGGCTATATGAAATTTGGCACACAGATATTACAGATCTCTAGAAGGGCACACAGGCTACTTTGTCTTTAAGAGAAAAACACGAATTTCACTGTTGGGCAAGATGCGTCATCTATTATCAAAAAGTCTAAATGACAGGAGCGCTTCAGACTTTCTGATATTATTATTCTACAAGACAAACCATATGAAAAAGCTAGTAGTGAAAATATTTACGCGTTGCAAACCGACCCGTTTACTTAGGACGGACATAGTTCCTGACTCAGTTGGAATCCATGTACATAATCTTCGGTGCTGTAATCATGTGAAAATAGCCAGAGGTACCCGCCACATTTAGGTCGGAGCTCGCTCGGGACCGATTATGTGAATTTACAACCGAGCCGTACAGTTTTTGCATTACTTATGTGTAATTCTCTTGATATTTTGTTTCGTACTCACTGTTAAATCGAATCGCTTCTTATTTACGACTAGCTTCTGCCCGTGGCACCGCCTGTCGGTAAAAATTATTAAGTTTATATTAAGTTATGTGCTTTTCCAGATTATAATCAGTGTGCAAAAATTTGATACAAAAGTAATGAAAAAATGTTTGTCTTATTAATTTCTCCTCTTCCGTAAGTCGTTGTCCTGAGTGCTAATGGTGGTGACTTTCAGTCATCACTATTTCTTTGGCGATCTTAAGCCATCTGTGTCTGTCATTGGCAACGTGAGCAGCAAGATATAGTTTGGTGTCGAATTTGGTGCTGATCTGGTTGGACCAACGCATAGGGCTGCCTCCCTGTAGCCTCCTCCCATCTACCTTGTCAAACACAAAGAGTTTTCGATATTGTCTCACTCTTCCTGGCAATGTGGCCAAAGTATTTGAAGGTTTTGCGTTGACAGATAGTTGCGAGCCTGGTCTTAACCTTGAGTTCCTCATGTGATGTGCTAATTACTATGACGATAAAAAAGTTTGTAAGAAGTCTAAAAGTGCTCCGTATTTAAAGGCCACTTCACTGATAGCATCTCGTTTTTTTTCACCGAAGGAGTAGCCACAGATGCATCACATTTAAATTAAGCAACTTGCATTCTTCTAGCATATATATCCATGTGTACAATTACTTCCATTTCTATCTGAAACTTTCATAATATTGCTCCACAATACTGAGAGTATTCGTTTTGAAATTCTAAGTGTCAATTTGTAGCAACAAAAAATCGTTCAGTAACACGTCTTTATTCTTCCTTTGACATTTCCAGGACAAAATCTCGACACAAAACATGTTTTATTGTTATTATGGCTATATCCGTTCACTGTTTGCGGACGTGTCAGAAATACGTTTAGGCCGTTTTATTTGTAAGTGCCTAATCATGTGCTGCTTTTTCTTGAAGTATAAGATTATTTATTGAGTTTAGTATGCGGTAGGTATGCGTAGTACTAAATTAAACGATACTACCCTGCTAATGAGTTTCAGTTTTTGCAATGTATTCCACTAATGCCGAATGTATTTCTTTATAATTAGCTGGGTTGATCATCTTGGAACTGCTGCACCGAGTTTGATGAAACATATCTAACAACTATCACAATAATTTAAGGCTTAAACAAAAACAACTCGCAACAAAATCGATTCAGTTGCTTAGGAGCTACGATGCCACACAGAGATATACATACGTCAAACATATAACATCTCTCTTTTTGCATCGGAGATTAATAACATACATTGGAAGATCCTTCATCATTATCATCATCATAACAACCCAACGACATCCACTGCTCGACATAGGCCTCACCTAATTTTGCACCTGCAACCAACGGCCGCCCGCAACCTTGACCAGGTCGTCGGTCCATCCGATGGGGGGCCCGGCCGTCCCGTTCCCGTCGAAAGATCCTTATGATTTCGTATTTATTTACGTTACTTTGTGCCTTTCATCATCATCATCATTTGAACCCATAACAGCGTGGTACAGTAGGTTAAATTCCCTCCACATTTTTTTTGGAGGAGACCCGTGCTCAGCAGTTAACATTTATGGGTTGAAACGATGATACCACGCGATGTATTTCTAAATATAAAGTACAACTAAAACCTCAACAATCCCAGTAACAGAACGCAATACCATAAACTCACCCTTTATTCCCACATCGGGGTGAGGGTAGATAACGCTCGTCAAAGGATCTGCGTACATTCATACACTCCACCACACAAGTAGTGCATCAAAGCATGCCTAATGTGAAATGACATGGCAACATTAACATCGCATTTTATGCTATAACTCTTTAACTGCCGTACTCAGAGACATTATTTAACTTTAAAGTTTATATAGTAAAAACGTGTAATACTTAAGTCGATACGCCTAAAGACTATTATTCAATGAAAAAGTTGTGATAATGACAGATTACTGCTAATTGACGTCTCTGAGTGCGGCAGTAAAGTTCTTTTATTAACATTAATTCTATAAATAAAATGTATTATGCTTGTATTAGCTTTAAACTGGCATCAGCAAAATCAAAACAAGAGTGTAATCTAGGGGCCGTATGAATGAATTAATTCTATGGTTGAGTTAATTCGGTCGGCCACTAAACGATTTTAAATCTAATGCAGGGAGTAATTATCTAATGTATAATAATATAATTAAGAGGTAAATGTTTCTGAGTTAGTGAGTTTGGATTTAGAAGTAAATTTTAGAAATTTCTCATCCGTTCTTCATGAAATTTCACAGTTAATTATACAGAGACTTTCAAAGAGCATAATATCCTATCAACAAACCACGTGGGCAAAAGCTACTAAACTATAATTATTGACTGTGACAATGTAATCTGCTCTAATTTTTTTTTCTTCCTCGATAAACGCCTCTGTAGTTGCCACACTAATAAAATTATAAATAATTTCTAAACTTGTGCATTCTTGGAACTAAACACTTTATGGTAATTGCATTAAAAATGAAGCTGGTTTCGTGATTCGGAAGATACAAATTCATCCCAGTTTTGCTTTACCTTTTAATCGTTTAACTGAACTAAGGACTAAACCAATCTACGTGAATAAAAAAGTAAATACTGAACAATATTCAATAAACAACAAAATAAATAATCAGATGGATACATAGAAACAAATAATAAAGGTATATATGAGCTGCGAATATATTTGGCAACAACAGCTGTCATAGAACAAAGTTTACGGAGCCGTACGTCTAACGACAGTTTTTGCTTTGTGTCGCTTCGTGTAATCATGTCGCTTGCATATGAGGGTATGTAGCAAATTGATCATATTTTTTAGGTAATAGTAAGCATTCTAAAGGCAACCGCTTGATGCAATGGAATATAGAATATTTATATAGAGCTATTTTCACACTAAAGCCGGTGATCTATTCTCCCAATATTAAAATTTGTTGTTGTCATGGTACAAGCGAGTACATATTTACCAAGATAATTTTAAATAATTATCCTATTTGTAAAAAAAATATGCCTTTGTCAGCTAGGTGTGTTGGCTTTGATGTGCTATAGAGCAGACTTCGATTTTACCTTTTATATTTCCATGAACCAAATTCCGAATTTTCGTATATAACCTTTCATTTTTAAATTTACATGTTATCTTTGGGATCGATTTCAGCACGTTACTTTAAAGAATTTTAATTTCATAATATTTTTTTAGGGACATTAAATTTCCATTAAGTTGTAGGCTCACTGTTTAGTTATACCCGGTAGTAGCTGAATGGGGAACTGACCGAGAACTTGGAAATCATCGATACCGAAGTGTAGTAGGTACCAACGAGGATTTCATATTACCCGCAAAATAACAATGTATAATAATATTATAAAGAGAAAAGATTTGTATTTTTGTATGTAACGAAAACTTAGAAACTACTGGACCGATTTCAAAAATCCTTTTGCGTTAGAAAACTACATTATCACTGAGATAACACTACGCTGCGGCCAATAGCGAAACCCCGCGCGACTTTTAGTGTAAAATATTTATTTAAGAACAGTAAGCAAGTGCGGTTTAGCTATTATTTACAAGTTGCGACCACTGACGCGGTCAAGTTGACCACAATATAGGGTAAACTGGGGTAAACACGGTGCGTGGTCTGCTAACATTGCCTTTGGGTAGACGTGGTTGGCGCGGGTATCCGCAAATCTCACAAGCTTTTGTATCAACTCGTGTAATTATAATAATATTAAATTATTATTTTGGTTTGTGCTTTTGGCTTGATCGTTTATGCGTTTGAATATTTTATTTTATATTGAGAAGTTGTTTATTCTCAAACTGCACAGCTAGTTTGTTTGTTTCGGTACGCTGATCTAATGAACTATTGATTTCAAACAATAAAACAATATTTATATATTTTTCAGTGGATTTGTGTGCGTAACATCAAATTGTGTGAAATTTGTAAAGTCCACTGGTGCTGCTTTGTAATGTGCACTTCATTAAACATGCCGCAACGTTGTTAACAAGGATTTTAGGAAGAGGAAACCGTCACCGCCCTGAGAGGGCCGATCACCCCCAAAAATTAGACCAGGTAGCCTGACTCAAGGGTTATCGCGTCCTCCCCCTGTCTTCGCACCAGATAACCCCAATATGAGCCAGTTTATAGATACGACCTAGTTCTAGCTCGAGTTCGGTGAGATCTTGGTCCAGCTGTAGAGGGCGTCCGTTATACGTAGCCAGGGTCAGTTGGTTTTGGTAGTCTTTTCTCGTAGCCTGGAGATTCTTAGCACCCCTTCCTCCCGCTGTTACCACGACCGCTACCGTGGGGGGCCTATTTTGAAATGAAATGCAAAATGCATTAGAGGTTATTTAGTCGTACTATACCACGCTGGCCAGACGGTTTGGTATAGGGTTTTGTTTCGAATTTTCCTTCTGGTATCTGGTCATCTCTACTTTAGTCCTTAGTCGACTGGTAACGACACCCACGGGATGAGATGGAGTAGCGACACATGCATTCTAATGCCATCGCTCCACGGCTACCATTTATAAAGCATTTTATAATTTAATACAATTGCAAAAAGCTGTGAAACTCCATCAAAGTTACTGAAAGCGATTCATAACAACAACAGAGCTCTACTAACAGGCTCAATACTTCAAGTTTGGCGGGGAAACATTTTGTCTCGCTCATCTTATCTAGATTAATCTTTGGCGGAAATTACCGGATCCTTTAAGAACGCTCTGTGAACTTGTATCTCGGTAACGCGACTAGAATACAACCAGTGTTGTTTATTGTGACACGAGTGAGTTATAAAGTAAATTGGTGATAATGGAGAAGGCAATTCAGAAGAAACAGATATCATGTCCATTTTGTTATTGTTTAAACATGAACAATATAATCTATATAAACTTGAATACTTATTTTTCTTGGGAACGGCTCCACACGTTAGTGTTGGATAGCCATTTATCGAGGAACGCTATAGGTAATATAACATCACGCTACAGCCAATAGAAGCTGAACAGTAGCCAAATAAAGAACGACGGGAGCGAAGCAAACTCATGAAGAAAAGGAGAAATTAGAGGCGGAGAATTTCCAATACAATTTTTTGCCGACAACATCGAACCTGACTCTTCTTGAGCAGCAGTCATACACTCCCACTGCGCCACCGAAGCAGTCAAATGTTTTTTATTTAGTTTTTCTATATTCTCCTTTAAAGCGGTCAGTCGAGGTAGTAATCACTCCGAATCCCAAACCTATTTCTCTTAAAGTTTCTTAGCTAAACTGCTCCTACAGTCGAAGATCAAAGAAAAGGTTTACCGTAAGGGTCACCACTGGACCGAATATAAGTTTAAGTGTGCGTGAATCAGAACAATCGTTGACAAGATATATGATTATTTGCTTTGCTTTCAGTCCTTGCCTTATTGAAATACGGAAAATATTGGATAGCTCATAAAAGTAATATTGCGGGCGGTTAATGCTTTGTATTGTTATTGCTTATTTAAGTGCTTTTGATTGTGACTTTGTTATTTATATCGAAATCTCTTTAATATATTTTCTAATGAATCCTTTTACTAGTTCAGAATAGTTTATAATATGAATAAATATTTTTTTCAGAATGCATAGATTTCCTACCAGTCAATCATTCATGTTCAAAAATTTGGTAGCGTACTTAGCAAGATTATGTTCGATAGTTGACAAGAGGTTTTAGGTTCGATTTCTGTGTTCGAGCGTTATTAGATATTCACGCGCTGAGTAGACCTGTATGTGTGATGTCGCACTACAGTATTCGGTCAAAGCCTTAATTAATTTCTTTTCAACTCGTCCATTTATTTCTGATTAATTTCGTTGCGGGTCCTTAGACAGTAGGTTTAGCCTTTTCTGGGAATCCCGAGTGTGAAAACTCGGTGTTTGCATCAACATCACTGTTAATCCTGGCTTACAGGAGTGGCAGTGGTGGGTATGAGAGTAGGGTTGTCCCGTACACTATTTGATCGCTAACCAGGCAGGTTTTTTATACCACGATGGTTATAATCTAACGGCCAGCCTGATGTTAAGCGATTACCTTAGCTTATGGACGCCTGCTACACCAAACGCATCACATGAGCATTGTTGCGTTGGTACAAAATGTTCAGCTTTCCTTTAAAGAATAATATATTTAGGAGTATTTCTTGTACAAAGATGAAACTTTATTGTAGTTTATGACTACGTGAAATTTTATCACAAAGATACAAGCACCACTGGCCGCTTGACTGAACATAATTTTATCGTAACAACATATCGTGTGGAGTTTCAGTTAGTAACACATTACGCCGCTAGTGTAGGTTCTACTAGATAAGCACTAAACTTCTAACACAAACTGTTTTTATGAAACTTTTCGTGTAGAAACAGCTATGATAACATTTTGCATGCTTTTATACTTCTATTGTAACTTCACATTTATATTGTAAATAATATTTTTGTTTTATTGTTTGTAGTGGCAGACGAGCAGGCCTACCTGATGGTAAGTATATTATATTCAATTAGTGTTCAAACCATAAGTGCTGGAAAAAATTGTTACCGAAAGTGTAATAATACGCCTGCTTGGGAGATGACTCCCTTATCACAATATTTTAAAAATTCGTATTTAATTCTGCTATATTCAATAAAATCGTATAATAATTTTCGGATAATTTTTTTTTTGTTTAAATATTCTACAACATTCACACAGCGCCATCTAGTCCCAAAGTAAGCAATTATATTTGCTTGTGTTATGGGTACTAAACAACTGATATACTACTTAAATATTTTTTTTTTGTAAATACATACTTATTATAGATAAATTACACCCAGACACAGAACAAACCTTTATGCTCATCACACAAAGATTTGTCCTGGGTGGGGATCGAACCCACGACCTCCGGCTTAGCAGTCAGGATCACTAACCACTAGACCAACATCCCAGTCAAAATTAATTATAAGTAAAAAATAATTATGTACTTTATGTATCGTGTATGTACTTTACCACAGTGACAATTTATCTCAATATTGGCATAAAAGACAACACAGTTATTTAAAACATCCAGACAATTTATTTCCTGTTCATTATACATTTCTGTAGCGACATTGATAAACAGGGTAGACATACGACATTTTCAATCGACCTCATGCTACCTGCCGACGGATTACAAAAAAACGCCGGAGTTTTTCCCGCCATCAATCATTGTGCCCAAACACATAAGACAAATGGTCTGTAAATTTTTCAAGTTCCCATAGCTTGATATTTTCCTTCCTTTCTATATTTGCTTCCTCTATGCGGTTTATTATGCTAATGATGAATAATGATATTCTATTATTTTTATGACAACACTTTTATTGTACTGGTCGTTCGTACGTGAGAATTAAGTTCATTTTCTTCACGGGTCATAAAGTGCACAATTGATGCAGACTAATGTCACTCGACATTAAATCGTATTCAGGGTTTGATTAGGTAGTTTTTTTATTTAAGAGTGAGTCTGTGTTGTATTAGATTACTTTTTATTTAATGGTACTATTTATATTGGATATAAAATCTTATACTTTGTTTAACATTATTTCGATTCTGGGAGTAGTCAAACCATCAATCAGTTCTCTTTTGTTCATAGGCGAGCTTAACTCAAATGTGAGTTTTCTACCAGTAAAACCCAAGAGAGTAGGAAAACGAAAATATACCGTAAAGTAAAAGATTTGTATAACAAAGAAAGGATAAAATAAAATGAAGTTATATTATTTAGATAAAATATTATACCTTTACGAAACATTTACCTTTAAAATAATAAAAAAAAGAATTAATAAATAACTTTTTAATGGTTCTGTCCACGACAACCACATTGTGCCATATACGTAGATAAAATTCAAATAAAATTATAAAAAAAATATAGCTAAATTTTACAATTATCAACAACATAATCTAAAAATATTATTAAATTTTAATAGAATTCAGTAGCATAAAACACTAAGGTATTATTAGGCTAGTGAATTTGTTGCCATTTCAGCTAATGTATTTTTTTACATGCAATGATAGAACATCACCTGTCTATTATTTTAACTGAGATATAATTCAAAATTTTGAGCCTGGAATACGAAACCGTAAAAAACCTTTTATTTAGTGGCTATTATACCATGTAAGGCACACTAGACAATAGACTGACAACGTTTGTTGCCAGTAGTTAACGATTATAATCGTAAAAATCTATTAGGTTCCGATACTGTTATGGAGTAAAAATATCGGCAGTTTTGACCATTAAAGTGAAGTGTCTTTTCCCGGGTATTTCTGCACGTTGAATTTCTTTTTTATTTTTTTATTCAGAGTTTTTTGTTGCCAAATCTACGCCAAACTTTGCCTTTACAATTTAAAATAAATCTCGAATGTAAATTAAGTGCTCAAATTAAATTATTACAGCAAGAACCTCAGGTATTTTATGCTTTTCATGCAAAAAAATAATAAAATTCCAACAATATTAACAAAAAGGTAATTCCTAAGGTTACGCCCGAGAGTTGAAATTCTAAATTTATTCATTGTACTTCATTATCTTAATAATATAAGGCAGTCAAACAAAACTGAATAAATATTTACTTACAAAATTTGTTTTCTTATTTGGAATCCTTCCATTCTTCACAAGTGACCGAATTTAGCTACACAGACAGCAAATATGTAATATAGATATATGTTACTATACGTATCATAAACAAGTACCTACCTCAAAGCTTTATGAGATTTCTTGCGAAAGTACCAAAAAACAAACTTTTATAAAAGACGCTATAGCCATTGCCTAGAAATTATGCTTATTTATAAATTGATTTTATACAACAATTGAGACTGGAAATGTAACTGTTCATGTATTATTACGGACTACAAGAGTGGTAATTAGCTGGTAAACAATTTATTATAATTATATTTAAACTTATTATTTTCTAATCTAATAAGGGTTTAGTTATCTGTGCCAGCACATAAAACATAATAATGTTTCTCACGTATCTACAAACCAAACAAATATTTTCAAGTACAATAACAAGAATAAATATTTTCAATAATAATACAAATTTCATCACACTTTTACCAATAATCCTGTAGTCTTGTCAGTTTACGAAGTAGATCCATGCTTTCCATAAAAGTCCATAATTTTTTATATTTACCATAATAATCCTGCTTAATTAAATCAGCTCCTCTCTCTCCAATCATAACACTAGGTGCAGTAGTGTCACCACTTGTTATCGTTGGCATTATACTAGCATCTATCACTCTCAAATTAGTAACTCCATGAACTTTCAACCGACTATCAACAACCGAGGTTTTTAGATCAGGTCCCATCTTACAAGTACCCACCAAGTTATTCAAAGAAGTTACCATATTTTTACAAATACATTTCCAATATCTTTCGCTATTTAAAGTCTCAATTTGACATTCTGGCAACGCCATCTTTGCTAAAAAGCCATTTATCTTTCTGAAAAATTTGGTTCCAACAATTTTTGATGCCATTCTAAGTCCTTTGATAGCAGTCGTCAAATCTTTTTTATCACTAAAGTAATTAGGAAATACCAACGGGGAATCCCTTGGATTATTAGACGATAAAGAAATATTTCCTCTTGAATAAGGATGTAGAAGGCTAAAAGCAAAATAATGAAGCGTGTGATCTTTGTTCAGCTTAACTAAAGAATCTACTATTGGTTCTTTGTATCCAAATGTTGACGTCAGGATTTTTTTTAAATTCGAATCCTTGTTAGGTTTAATCATAACTTGTAATTGACATTCAGGGGAAGTTACATTCTTGTGTGTGGAATAAAATGCTGCAATATCTGTCATGGTACTACTTTCTGCAAGGCGATCAAAAATGTATTTTAAGCCTAACTGGTCTTTACCAAGAATGTTTTTGTCCTGATTTTTATAATCACCAAAAATGAAAATTGGTACAGATAAATGATCTTGCAGATTCTGTCCCACCATTGGCGAATCAACTAGGCATGAAATGTTGTTTGTATAAAGGTGTTGTTTCGAACCAATACCAGACAACATCAATAGTTGTGGCGATCTAATAGCTCCAGTACTTAAAATTACTTCATGAGTTGAATATAATACCATTTTACTTTTACCCTTTTCTACTTCAACTCCAAATGCAGTTTTTGTATCGTTGGTTATCAATATCTTTGTTACAAAAGCATTTTTGAGTATTTTTAAATTTGGTCTACGTTTAACTGGCAATAAATATGCTCTGCATGTGCTTTGTCTCACACCATCAGCCACAGTCGTCGTTACCACACCAGAACCAAAGAGACCTGCAGCATTTAAGTCAGGTACGACCTTAAATCCAATTTCATTAAAAGCCTTCAGTAATTTGTTCGTAGTATTTCTAAGAGTACTATTAAACTTATTTATAGCTAGAGGGCCAGTGTACCCATAAAAACTGCTAATACTAGGATCACACAACATTTCTTGATTTTGTAGACTTTCAGCTTTCTTGAAATATCTTCTTACGTTGTGTACACTCCAGTGTTTATTACCAGCATCATACCAACTTTGGTAGTCACGATCGTTGCCTCGGATATAAGCCATGCTATTGAGGCCACTGGAACCACCAAACATTTTTCCCGCTGACAGATTTATAGAGCCATTCACAATAGCTTGATCTATGTCGCTGTTGTTAGCGGTCACATATTTCCAATTGTACTTGCTATCTTTTATATCGTAGCCAAAACCAGGAATCTACAAATGTTGAAAAAAAAATTACATTTATCAATCAACAAAATACACCCAATTATGCAAACAATTGAGCAATACATGATAAAACGTTACCACAACAACTTCGTTCCCACAAAATAAAGAAAGATGTTATATAATATATTCCCAAGGAATACATACTAAATTATAAATTTCGATTAAGTAAATTTCAAGTTTGTAGATACATACATCAGACTCAATGGGTGCATCGTCCCCGGCTTCAAGCAGTAAAATATTCCAATTCTTCACTTCACTGAGGCGGTTAGCAAGTACGCTACCAGTCGTCCCTCCGCCGACTATAATGAAATCAAAACTTTCAAAATCTGAAAATGTAAAGACTTGAGTTATTCAATAAATAATTTAAGTGTAAATTTAATTGGTGCTGATTTCGCTCTCATCACATCTTAGAGAACTAGAAAACATTTTGCCAGCTATGTATGCTTCCATGTAAAAGGTGGGGAGCCTATTACCATTACATTTAATGTATAATTACTGTTACCATAGTTATCATCATCATCATCATATCAGTCCAATGACGTCCACTGTTTAATATAGGCCTCATCTAATTTCCGCCACAGCGAGCTATTTTGTGCCGCCCGCATCATTAATACCATAGTATCATTAATTAACTATTGCCATAGAAACTGCCAAGAGTAGAGAAAAACATCAACAACAGAGAATCACACAAAAACATCAACATCAAAACATCAACAACAGAGAAACACACAAAAAAATCTAGGAGTATTTTTGATCCACCAATCCATATCAGCGTGTATGTATTAAACTTAAACTCTCTCAGCTCTCAAGTTAGAGAAGAGAAGTCTTTTGCCCAGGAGTGGGATATTAATGGGTTGCTATTATTTTAACATACTTCGAACTTTAGCCTCTGGTAAATCATCTCGTTTAAGAAAACATTGCGCTGCTGCAAAGAATTGTAACGCTGCGGCAAAGGTTTGAGGCGCAGTCCCCGTCGTTGGTAATATACAGGACGAATTTAAACTGAAATTTAAAAAAAAACATAAATTGTTTTACACCCATTTTTAAACTGTTGATCTATGTGCCACCGTCGTGGTATAAAAAAATGAGATTTTTTATATTAATAACGACATACTATCTACACAAGGGACTTTCATCATCATCATACCAGCCCAATGTATATTAATATAATATTTTTTTATGTGAAGACCACATTTACAACCTTATTTTTAGCAATCGTAAAATACAATTATCTGTGTCGCTCAGTAGTATTATATTTAAAAAATAATTTTATTTATATCTAAATAATATGTCAACAAAAGAACATTATTTTTTTTACAAGAAAATACAAAATATAAATACATACCAAGTCATTTGTATCGAATGTGTTACTTGTACGACTATACTATGAAAACAAATTCTTTATTTAAATAAATAGCTCAATAGATTTCCATAAACATTATTTGTATGGAAAAAAAATTAAGGGTTCTCGAAGATTACCGACTTATCCAACACTAACTGTTATTATCGTATCAATTTATTGTAACTGTACAAAATACATTTTAAATTTTTGTTTATTTTTGTTTATTAATTGTTATAAAATACAAGTTGTATATATTACAAAAACATTTAAATTTTGAAACAATGGTACTGGCAGTTTAAACCCTAGTAAGTACGTTAAACTGCATTAGACGCGCTGATTGTTATAGAGATGTGGAAAATATAAAAAAATCGATAAAGTTTTTCGATTCGATAGTATTTCATTCGACCTGAACAGCCTTTTTCATTGAATACAACAAAAAATAATTCGTTACTTTAATAAAATTGAAGTATTTACAAACGATACTGAAATATCGAAAATATATGGTAGTTTTCCAGATCAAAAGGCTTCACTTTATCGTTCAAGGCGATATTTTCCCCAACACATAGTTTTTATCTTGAATGTAAATTTTAAGAAAATAAAAACAATGCAACTCAAATCGAGCGTGTGCAACGAATCTTAATTTATTGCCGTGACTAAAGTAACACAAATATTATATTTCATAATAAATGACAAATAGTACGTTGTTCTTTTAATATAACAATGTAACTGAATTCCAACCAGCTGTTGTTTATTTGATGTCATACAAATTGTATATTACAACTGGTATAGTATTTATAGTAATGATTCGACCCACATCATTATCATAATCATATCAGCCCAACGAAACGTCCACTATGCGGTTTTGTGCCGCTTGTAACCAACGCCATCGACTCACAAAAATATCAAAATTAAATAGGTATCTTAGTTTCAATAAAAATAATTAAATGTCTATTTTTCATCGAGAGATAGAAGAACAATATGAACTAATATTGCGAGATTTTGTCACATTTATGCCACCTTTCAAAATAATTACTGTATTCTCTTGTATTATAATATCTTATTATTTATTATTAATAGTATAAAATTGAATGCACAGCCACGGAAAACAATCATCCTAAAAAGTATTAAGAACCGAATTGAAAAAAATGATTCGTCTATAAAGAACATAATAGGAGGGAAAATTGACGGCAAGATGGAAGATGCAAACCGAGAAGGACTTTTATGCAACAGGTCAAGGAGTACAGGTGGTTTCGTACCTGGAGGTAAAAGAATTGCCATTTACTCCACCGACAAGAACGCAACTCTTAAATTAAGACACACACAGAGAGAGAGAGAAAAAATTTGCCTAGCTAAAGATAATAAGCTCGCGTCCATTACATTGGAACTACAATACTGCCGTGCTAAACAAGAACGAAATAATTATATAGCACAAGTATTGCAAAAATGGCATCTAAGATTGATGATTTTAGACACATTTTTCTCTAAACTTAGGCAGTTGAACTGTTCATTGTTAGTAGAGCAGCATAGTTGGTGAAATATGGCTGTGATGCACCTCTGCTTACTCGTTTGGGGAAAAAGGCAATCAATCAACGTGTTTTTACATAGCAATAGTTGGAAGGACTGGATAGTGACATAGGCCATAATTTATCCCGTTAATGTGCTCCCTTGGGTCAGACGGATAGATCAGTCACCGAGTGGCTAGTTAGCTACATCATTGGAGATTAGCCATTTTAACATAAGCTAATTATAATATATATATATATATAAAATGTACTTAACTATTTATTAAAAAAGCAAAAAAAAAATCAACATTATAATTTTTTTTTAATTCTTTATTGTACATAAAAATTACAAAGCATCGCAAGACAAAGAGAAAAGACATGTACATAGGCGAGCTTAACTCTAATTTTAGTTTTCTTCCAGCAAACCCCAAAGTTTAGAGGAAAGAAAAATATAGCGAGAGAGCAAAAGAAATAGTATAGTGTAAGTACTTTATAATTTGTGTGTAATAAATATACATTTTTCCTTGTTATGTATCGAACCCGATGTGACAGTAAAATTGAATAGATATAAAGCTTACAATATACTCGTAATCTCGTTAAATTTAATTATAGTCGATGTCATTTTCAAACAATATTGATAACGATATTAAAATTGACCAATCGAATGTCTTTAACAACACTTTTACCTACTGTTTAAAAAGGTCTGTAGTTGTAAAAAACCTATCATAAAGATATTTCAAGAATTTCAATTCAGAAATATCAATAAACTTATTTTTTATTTTATTTTATTATGATATGATTCTGAACAAACAGTCATTTACAAAAATATGTTTTTCACAATTTGAAATATATAAGATCTATATCATAATATATTATGTGTCCACGCATGGACATATGACGACGGAGGGGGAGACGCGCGGGATGCGGTGTGAGCGCACGCCCCGCCGCCGCGCGGCCTTCACGCCGCGACAAGCCACTCCAATAGTCGCTTCATTAGCGAGCACACGTCACTATAATAGTTTACCATATTTGTACGATTCAATAATACATCGTTGTAATATACTCATAATACAGTCCACTGCATTTCATTACTACCAACGAGCAATCGAGGTCCCAACATTGTGGTCCTTCTACCAAAAAGAAGAATTGCGCCTTATTACGACGGTGGGAATCAAGACGTCAAGTACGATTAACGACCTTTGACCCGACACGCGCCAATCTATTGCGCTGTGTCACAATCGTCGCTGTCTATATTGAAGAGTTTTGGACATTCTGGAGTCACCTGTGGATTTTTTGGATGAGTATAAGGGTGTTTTGTGAGTTCGTTCCAAGCTTTCCTTTACTTTTGTCTTTAATCCTCATTTCTGTGCTTAGTTTTTGCATTGCCCAAGTCTTTTTATTTCTATTTCCTTTTCTTGAGGTGGCACTAGCTATTTTTTTTGCACGTAATAGCTTATAATTACATATTTATTGCGCAAGCGCATGGACAGTTAACGGCATAGCTACTCAGTTCAGTGACCTTGATACGTACCGTTAGACTGAATCAGCTGTGCGCCCATTCATTAAAACGCATTTGTTTGTTAGTTATTTTATTATACAGTTTACATACTTCTTTGCGTTTTCATAACGGCTAGTTGTGCATTTTTTTATTAACATATTTTTTTCTTACCCGCTATGGCTGATAAATTATTGAAAAAACGTAGTTCTTTAAAGGCTAAGGTTACAAACTTTTCTAATTATCTGGCTATATTAAAAAGCTGTAATACATTGTCCGAGCTTCAGATACTCGAATTAGAGGGTCGATTTAATAAATTTGAAGCCTTATACGATGAATTTAATGTATTACAGACCGAGATTGAGGTGTTAGCGGACAATGTGGAGGACGCCTATGCCGAGCGTTTTAAGTTTGAAGACTCCTACTATGCGATGGTTGCCATGGCGCGGAAGCTGCTGTCTGCTGGTAATCAACAGCACGATAAATCTTTAGCAGGTTCCGTATGCTCCGATGAATCAGGTGGGACAAAGAACAGTTTTATTCGTTTGCCTAAAATAGACTTACCCCGCTTTGATGGTAGCTATCAGTGTTGGTTGGAATTTAGAGACACCTTCCTTTCCCTTATCCATAACAACAATTGTATCGATAGTATCAACAAGTTTCATTACTTGCGTGCATCATTAAAGGGTGCCGCTGCCGAAATCATTAAAAATATTGATTTTAAAAGTGACAATTATGTGTTGGCCTGGAACTTGTTGTGCGATCGGTACAATAATAGTCGCCTTTTAATTAATAATCACATTCAGGCATTATTCAACGCTAAACAAATTACTAATGAGTCCAGTATTTCATTGCGTTCGCTTATTGACGTCATAAATAAAAATATACGGGCATTAAAAGCGTTGAATGAGCCTACTGATCATTGGGATACCCTCATCATCTACATGATGTCATTAAAATTAGACAGTATTACCTGTAGAGATTGGGAAGAGTATAGAAATACATTAAAAAGTTCTCCTACGTTGTTACAATTCTGTACATTTTTAAGCAACAAGGCTGATTTATTAGAAACATTAGAAGACAATAATAAAAATAAAATAGAAACAAATAATTCTAATAAATCCAAGAGCTTTTTAATCACCTCTAAACAATCAAATGACAACACAGAACAAAGATTAAAAAGTAGTTGCCCATTATGTTCACAAAATCATGTTCTTTATGTGTGTGAAGCTTTTAGATCTTTAAGCGTAGAAAGTAGAATAGAAAAAGCAAAAGAATTTAAAGTATGCATGATATGCTTACGTGTAGGTCATATAGAAAAACGCTGTAGATTTTCACGCTGTAAGTACTGTAAAGGTAGACATAATACATTATTACATTTAGATCAGTCCGAGTCGCAAGTAGATCATAATCCTTTACCTGTTGCTGCTTTAAATAGTGTCTCGCTTTCAGCAAATACACAGCCTACTTCTCAGGTAAGTATTTTGTTGGCTACCGCTATGGTGAAAGTTGTGGGCCACACGGGCAAAATATATAATGCCCGAGTCTTGCTCGATAGCGGAAGCACAGCGAACTTTATTACAGAGTCTTTGTAGTAAGTTAGGGTTATCTCGGGTTGATACCAGCTTCAGGGTCACAGGCATTAACAACTTAGTAAGTAATAGTGCACAATCTTGCAAATTAAAAATTGTATCTTCGTATAGTACTTATTCAATAAACGCTAATTGTATTATTCTCCCAGAAATTACTAGGGCACTACCAGCTTCATATGTAGATATTGAATATATAGCTATTCCTGAAGGTTTGAATTTGGCGGACCCGTCTTTCAATATTCCGGCTGATGTAGATATATTGCTAGGTGCCCAACTATTTTGGGACATTATTCAAGGTAAACACATAAGTCTAGGAAAAAACTTGCCCTATTTGTGCGAGAGCAAATTAGGGTGGGTAATTTCGGGTTCCGTGCGTACTTCACAAGTTACTCATTCGCATGTTTGTAATTTTTCAAATATAACCACTAATCCCGATTTAAATAAGTTTTGGGAACTTGATTCAATTTCAAGTAAACATTGTCTATCCTTAGATGAGCGCGCGTGCGAAGAAAGCTTTCGATTGAATACTGTGCGCAGTGCGGACGGCCGTTTTACTGTTTCTATGCCACTCAAGGCCGACCCGAGCGTTCTCGGTGACTCATACGCAATGGCTAAGTGTAGGTTTTTATCACTAGAACGACGGTTTGAACGCGATCCCGTATTTAAACGCATGTATTTAGATTTTATGCACGAGTATGAGATTTTGGGTCATATGAGTGAAGACAAAAATTTTTCACTGAACAACAATAACATTAATTACTTTTTACCACATCACGGCGTTTTACGAAAATCAAGCAAAACTACTAAGTTGCGAACGGTTTTCGACGCGTCGGCGAAATCTAGTTCGGGGATATCTCTAAATGACATCCAGTATGTGGGTCCCACAGTACAGGATGATTTATTTTCAATATTATTAAGGTTTAGACAATATAAGTATGCCATATCAGGGGACGTTGAAAAAATGTATCGGGCGATAAACATAAGTTCCGAACAACGTTCTTTGCAACGAATTTTATTTAGGAGGGATCCGTCTGAGCCGTTAAAAATATACACATTAAATACTGTTAGTTTCGGGACGGCGTCGGCGCCGTATCTCGCGACAAAGTGTTTAGTGAGCCTCGCTGACACTACTGAGGATCCAGATGTAAAACGCAGCATTCGTCGCGATTTTTTTGTTGATGATTTTTTGGGGAGTGCTGAAAGTATTTCCCGGGCAGTTCAACTTTGCCAGGAAATTAAATCAATATTAGCCACAGCTAAATTTAATTTGAGGAAATGGAAATCAAATAGCCCAGACATTTTGAAACAAATTGTAGACTCGGATGATGAGTATAGTCTTGATTTAGATTTATCCGACAGTTACATGTCTAAAACTTTAGGGCTATTGTGGATTTGTAAGTCAGATGTTTTGACATTTTCCATTAACATTAACGTACAGAAAAATATAACAAAAAGAAACATACTGTCGGTCATAAGCCAGATTTTTGACCCTTTAGGTTTAATCGGTCCCTGTGTAGTCGAAGCAAAAATTATTTTACAAAGGTTATGGCTAAATAAGTGTGACTGGGACACTGAGGTCCCACAAGATATAGCGGATCAGTGGTCTTCATTTGTTACCACAATAAAATATTTAAATACTTTAAAAATTCCACGATGGGTTTTATGTAATGATTATATAAGCCATGAGATTCATATATTTACAGATAGTAGTGAAAAAGCG